>JAVGWX010000001.1:89685900-90411024 GCA_036924085.1 Ariolimax columbianus | reverse complement strand
CGGCACACGAGGTGAATATCTTACTTCGAGACCACTGTCTTGTCAGACGAGGGTATTTCGCCTGACTGCCGACAAAGAGGGCGGTGGATAGAATTATCGGTAAGGCATATGTTATTTTTCTGTTACGGGTGAAATAAACAAACATAGCCATCACACGACAGGAGCGGAGAAATGGCCAGTAGTCCTCAGCTTCTAAAACTCCTGGACCATTCCGGAAATGGGAATAAAGTCGAATGACAGTAATTAAGAAACCTGTGTCTCACAATTGCTCCAATTTGAAATGGTGCAAATAACTGCCCCTCATGGAGGACTCTGTCTTGCACATCCGTGTAATCATATATATATATATATATATATATATATATATATATATATATATATATATATATATATATATATATATATATATATATATATATATATATGTATGTATGTATGTAAATATAAATTCGTCCAGAGTTGATCAGTGAGCAGTGATTCGGTTTCTAACAGCTGAAGGATGTCGACCAGTTGATCAGTGATTCGGTTTCTAACAGCTGAAGGATGTCGACCAGTTGATCAGTGAGCAGTGATTCGGTTTCTAACAGCTGAAGGATGTCGACCAGTTGATCAGTGATTCGGTTTCTAACAGCTGAAGGATGTCGACCAGTTGATCAGTGATTCGGTTTCTAACAGCTGAAGGATGACGACTAGTTGATCAGTGAGCAGTGATTCGGTTTCTAACAGCTGAAGGATGTAGACCAGTTGACAGAATGCAGGCGGTGTACGGTGACTCGAATTGTTGCATCCATTTTGGCGATGCCATCTTCTAATGCAACAATATGCGCATGACCTGGGCTCAACAAATCTTTCGTTAACTCACGTCCTTCTTTAAATATCGTTGACCAGTTCTACACTGTTTTCTTCGCCACACATTGTGTGTATTCTGCGATGATTGTCAACTGGTCAACATCCTTAAGCTATTAGAAACCGAATCACCGGTGATCAACTCTAGACGTATTCTGTATAACACCCGCCATGTTTTCAACGGTCTGATGAGGAAACTATGAGTCGGAGGATAATGAAATTTTGCAAACTTGACGTTTGGGATGTGGTGTTTACACCAGAATGGACGTCATCATTCGCATCGTACGTATGTTCACTTGGTGCAGTTAGGTCCGGTTTCATTAGAACACGCCTCGTGTGTATCCTATTTGTCGTTTGTTCTCACATTTTCGCTACTAAGTCCTGAAAAGAACTTTGCAAGTAGCAAGATGTTATCTGGCGAACGGAATGCGTTGTGTCGTAGTTTTACAGCTTGACTGCGATCATTCGATCCTGTTATCCAGGATCACCATGTGTATGTTTAAAATGGTCTATACAGCTCAGACTCACTAACCCTGACGCTGTCAGTCAGCTTTGGGTGGCTGACCTCTGCAGCGCATGTACCGCTTGGCATCTTGATTCCGAATCCGTAAATAATAATGCTACAGGATCACGTCGCTCCAACACCTCGTTAGGCAGGCTGCCATGAAGCAGGCTGTTTTAGTGAGAACTGCATAGAAGTAGGCCGGGGGAGGCGGATTATGACTCTGGTCAGTAGACTTTTCCTGACCCTGACCAACATTGTTCGATTAGTGTGTTTTGCCGGACTAAAAGTTCCTCTCCCCGAGATTCCAGTATAATATATTGCCTAACGTATATAGATAATGAGATTCAGATGTAATCTATTGTCTAAGATTTAAAGATAATAAAATTCAACTGTAATCTATTGTCTAACATATATAGATGAGATTCAGATGTAATCTGTTGTCTAAGATGGAAACATAATGAGATTCAAATGTAATCTATTGTCTAGCGTGTTTTGATAATTGGATTCAAATGTAATCTTATGTCTAACGCATATAGATAATTAGATTCAGGTGTAATATTATGTCTGACGTATATAGATAATGAGATTCAAATGTATTATGTCTAACGCAGTGGTTCCCAAACTGTGTGCCGCTTCACCCTGGAGTGCTGTTGCTGGTTTCAGGGGTTCCGCGAAACATTCCAATATTTTCTTTGAAACGACACTTTTGACTTTGTAGTCTAAGAATTGGACTATCCACGTGTTGGTGATATTGACATCTAAGGACGGTTATCCCAGTGCAGACATATCATTATTTCCTAAAATCTTTGAAACTTGTCAATTGAATACGTGTTCGGAACCAACTCAGGTATTCAAAGACAGTGTAGGTGGTCGTTTGGTAATTAGAAACTGAGAAGACGCCATTATTCTACGGTGGACAAAGTCGCTGAGACCAAACGCGTGATGCAGCTACGCCTTATATATATATATATATATATATATATATATATATATATATATATATATATATATATATATATATATATATATATATATAACGCGTGATGCAGCTACGCCTTATATATATATATATATATATATATATATATATATATATATATATATATATATATATATATATATATATATATATATACAATTTAAAATTGATCCTGTTTGTGCTCACTCATCTATCCCTGACGACAGCTGCAGGACACTTTATTGTATGATCATTACTCAATGACGCCACATACATTGAAAATGTTTCGAAGGGGGATAACACGGTGTATTTAACGACACTAAAATCATTTCCCCTTTTGATCAGAGTTTCACGGTGGAAACAATATTTTCCACGCATCGTTGATTGATTCGACTGTTCGCTTAAGGTGAAGCATAGGCACACCACCACAACAGCTGGCCTCTTTACATGAATCTTTCATCAGTGGTGATTTCAAAGAAGTTTTACATTGTGAGGTTACTAGCCCCCACCCCCCCCCCCCCCCCCCCAACACAACCATCTTACTTCTTTACACCCTAACATAAAATACAAGTTAAAAGTTGAACTAAACAATGTAGTCGTTACGGTTTCGAAACAATATTATAATGGCCTGGTTAGGTTTGTTTTTAGTTTAGTTTAGTGTTTGGAAAAACCAAAAGCTGACAATTAAAACTAAGGCCATGGTATACAATGCATCTGTTGTCAGCATATGGCAGCAAGACTTGAACAACATGCCAAATAAGACCACAGGCTTAACACCTTCCACCTACAGCACCTCCGATCCATTCTTGGAATTACATGGTGAGACAGAGTGACAAATGCAGAGGTGCACTCTCGCACTGGTTTTTCAAGCATGTACACTCTCCTTAGGCAGCGAAGACTACGATGGTTTGGTCATGTTCGTCCCATGGAAGATGGTCGCATTCCCAAAGATATCCTCTGTGGACAGTTGGCATATGGCAAGAGAACAGTCGGCCGAACACAATTCAGGTTCACAGATGTGTGCAAGCGTGATATGAAGGCCCTGGACATGAATCGACATCTTCGGAAGACGAAGCTGCAGGCCAATCCATGTAGAGATGTACCCTAAATGGCCAGCTCACGCTGAACGAAGCTCTTGCAACACAGAAAAGTGAAAAGACAACGCCGCAAGGAGAAAGACGACAAAAACTAAGTATACATGATATTGTTATTATTTTATTCCAACTTCAAGCATATCATCCCATAGTCAGTCATCACTGAAAGGGGCTTCTACTACTACGATAGAAGAAACTCTGTACCTGTTCCAGTAACTGGAATCTTTTACTTCAATCTGTATACATGGTTTTTCTTATCGCATGATACACTATACCAACTACAAATCTTCTTGTAGTATACAGACCACAAACAGTTTTCTGCAGGCTCTGATACCAATGCCTAAGCTACAGCCTAGAAGCAAGTCCCCTAACCCTCATAAGGAGTGGGCCAAACAACAAGTGGTTGTTTTCACAGATACCCTTTCACCCTTCAAGAACCAGCACAAAAATGAGCTCGATGACTATCAGACTTACTCGAATACTTGGCCCAGTGCTACAATGGAAGTGCAATACAGTGGACACCAGCCAACTGCATCCTAGATAACAAAGAAGCAGTTAAGAAGAAGAAGAAAAAGAAGATGAAAAAGAAGGAGAAGCAGAACCAGACTCTTGATATTATTTGTTTAACATAAAAATTACTTCCGCTGCTTTTGACAATGACGCTTTTAATTTTAAGACATGTTTAATTTCACCACAAGAGTGATCTGTATAACACAAAAAGGCAATCATTATGAATAGCAATGTAAAGGAAGAGTTTGGTTGCAATAGAAAGTCATGGTCAGGCAACTAAGAATTGGCATCGTAAAATAGAGCATAGTGGTGCCGTTAAAGAGGGTAATATTTTGACGAGGATCAGTAAATGGGTGTGGGAAAGAAGGCGAAATTGAGTGTCGCTAGAATTAGCACATAATTATGATGTGTGGCTGTAATTAACATAAGGAACACAAAAAAGGTGCATGGAAATATGTGACGCTAATGTGACACAAGATGACAATGTGTGGAGGTCTGTGCCACTAATGTGACACAAGATGACAATGTGTGGAGGTCTGTGCCACTAATGTGACACAAGAAGACTGTGTGGTGGTCCATGCCACTAATGTGACATATGATAGCAATGTGTGGAGGTCCATGCCACTAATGTGACATATGATAGCAATGTGTGGATGTCCGTAAATCTAATGTGACACATAGTGACAATGTGTGGAGATCCATGCCGATAATGTGACATATGATAGCAATGTGTGAATGTCCATACCTCTAATGGGACCCATAGTGACAATGTGTGGAGGTCCATGCCACTAATGTGACACAAGATGACAATGTATGATATGTGACTGGCAAACGCCACCACAGAACCACAAAATAATTTAAATACCATACTATTTATTCAATAAAATTCAAAATAAATTACAAAAATCACGTTTAAATTTTGTGGCAATAAATAAACAAAAAATTATTTTTTTCAATCAAGCTATATTGCAATCATCAATATACAAACATATTTTTTTATATCATGTTTACATTTTAAAGCAATCATCAATATACAAAATAAATATAAAAAATCACGCTCACATTTTATGGCAATATTTTGAGTGTTTCAAAATCTCCACAATATAAATACCTGGGTATATTATATAAATATTTATATTATTTACAAGCACAACCCTCTTCCTGCTATTTAACTTATGTAGGACTTTGAAACCAATTATGTTTCAAAACGTCCATACAGGATGTCGTTCTTGTGTCAAACTTCACTTTAACACTGCTTACATTTCAGCCTTTATTCCTTTCATGCTGCAACAGGAGAAGTCTATCTTCTTTATTTGATCTTACGTTAGTGGTTTATGTCTATCACCAGCATAGACAATCCTGGACTGGTGTTTCTGCACCTCTCTAGTGGTGTAATCAGTTAATCTTTGTTTCTTTTAGTCACATTCTGTTCATGTATTTTTGGGTCTCTCTCTTTCTCTTCCCTTGAGGATTTCATGTAAGGGCCTGTCTGGCTATATTGGACGGTGCCTTTCGTAGCACATTACCTATCCAGCCCCCATTTTCTTTATGTGATTTATTTTGTTATGTACTTTTATCAATAACTGGTTGCCAGTTCAGTGTACAGGGATGGTCAAAAGGTTTTGCTTTACTTTTCTGATGCACTAGTTGTAGAAGTCCTACGTCTGGGCCCGGAAGCACGTCTCCAGTCCAGTAATCAATCAAGTTCTGTACATCAGAAAAACGTGTGGGTATGAAATAATGCCCAATATACCATGCTCATCGGACTTGGCACCTAGTGACTTCTTCATTTCCCAAACTTGAAGGACCTGTTTCATTGACGTCTTTCAAAACAAAAAGAATTCTCTTTGTGGACGTTGTAATTCTGACATCAAATACTTGATAACTCAACTGGATAAAATAAAAAGCACCATCAAACGCGGCCAGACAGGCACTGACATGGAATCAACATTGGAAGAAGAAGAGAGATCGGCCAAAAATCACTTGGAAGAGACTACGAAAATGAACTTTGCTCACTGGAACTTAACTTGTGAATGGAATATGCCCCAAAAGGAGAAATGGGCATTCATGATGCTATACTACCCAGATTTTCCTGAATCCACAATTGGTAAAGCTCTTCTGCTCTCCATTTAACCATGTTCTTGTACTCATGGGGCAAGCAGGTGGTGTGTTTCTAGAACTAATAAACCAGAAAGGCTATTCCACTCAGCTGGCTATTGGATGTGCGAATAGTGGGGGTTTGGGGTGTGATGGTGGTGGTGGGGGGGAGAGTGCAAACTCATGACTTGGAGCTTCTCCTACCTAAAGGGGTTAGACCACACAACTAGCTGTCTTTTACTGTCTCCCTTATCTCTTCAATCGAAGGCATGATATGTGGTCCAATGTCTAGACTCAGTGATGGCGTTCTTCGACATTGATTGGCTGGTTCATCGTGGGTATGTCCTTAAGAGACAGAATGTGAATACTGAATTCTACAAAACAGTCCTGCGATGTCCCAGAGAAATGGCACACTAGCAATTGGAATCTGAACCATGACAATGCCCCTGCACAAATTTTTCGGCGAAAAACGTCATTCCATTGCACTCGCATCCTCCATATCCCCCCGACCTTGCTCAGTGTGACTTCTTGTCACAACAAGAAAATGATGAAAGGTGACCAATGATTTGATGACACTGAAGAGATTCACAAAAAGTGTTTACCAGGAATCCTGGAATAAATGCATACTAGGGCACTACTTTGAAGAAGATAAAACAACTTGCCAGAAAGTATACTCATTCACACAAAATTCGGTCTCAGCAAGAGTAACCATGCAATAATGCATCATTAGTTAGCTTAAACTTAAATATCAAGCTGCTTCATTCTTCAGTGGCAGGTGGAAAATATCATGCTGCTTCATTCTTCAGTGTCAAGAGGTGGAAAATATCGTGCTGCTTCATTCTTCAGTGTCAAGAGGTGGAAAATATCATGCTGCTTCATTCTTCAGTGTCAAGAGGTGGAAAATATCGTGCTGCTTCATTCTTCAGTGTCAAGAGGTGGAAAATATCATGCTGCTTCATTCTTCAGTGTCAAGAGGTGGAAAATATCGTGCTGCTTCATTCTTCAGTGTCAAAAAGTGGCAAATGTCATGCTGCTTCCCATCCAACTTGTAATTAACATTGTCGTTGGGTTGCCCGGGTGACTTGGCGGATATCTCGTTCTGTGGGGAATCTGCTTTTCCTAATGGAGGATAGAGAGAACAGACACATTATGTTTTGTTATATTATATTATTTGTATTATATTATATTATATTATATTATATTATATTATATTATATTATATTATATTATATTATATTATATTATATTATATTATATTATATTATATTATATTATATTATATTATATTATATTATATTATATTATATTATATTATATTATATTATATTATATTATATTATATTATATTATATTAATTACATTGTACTATAAAAAATACAAGCAAAACTGTAGCAAAGTATGTGGATGCTGGGACTGCTCTGCTGGGAAGGAAGTGACAGAACCACTGTCACAAAAGGCGACAAAAGAGAGTTGTGCAAGGGGATAGCAAAATCATGATCTAAACCTATTGCTACAGAAACCAACACACAGTGACGTCACCGCAGTCTTTCTAAAGTGCTGGTAATATACTCCAGCTGGAATGAAAAAAGGGGCAAAAATGTTTTGCATGTTGTATTAGTGGCATGTTTGAACTGGCCTATCTTTGAAAGGCTTCAGTTGTATGTTTTTAGTAAATAGAAGCTCAGCTGGTTGTCTGATTGTTCCTCTGCTCCTCTCATTGCCCTAGCGTCCTGTAAGTAGTGTGTCTTCATTTCTATTGTGAAATAACGTAACGCCTTTATACTGGTTTGGAAGACGCTGCAGAGTCTGTATACAAACAGTTTATTGGAGGGTGGTTAACCGGTATGGGGATCCATCTTTATAAACACTAGAGATAAATAGACTCGCAGCCTGTTAGGCACCATTCATGCTACAAACCACCTAACCATGGCAGTGTTATGCCATGTCACACAGTAAGCCGCCTCTAACAACATGCTCTCTGTGTGGAAGTGGTTCTATTCCTGTCTTTTGTCATACACAGAGAAGCCAACTTCCATATCATTGTGGTTTTCGGAATGCCCATTGGGTGAACACCAAGTTACCTTATGTACACTTCAATGTGGAAAGATCATAAGTTCACATATTTACATTTGTTTTCCATCCCAGTTTTTCTATAATCAATTCATGATTGCTGTTGTCTCTTCCAACTGCATTTATATCTTCCATGATTTCATTGTTTGATATTATCATCAACACTGCTTTAACTGTTTTTTTTCTCCCTTAACTGTTTTTTTTCTCCCTTGAGTTAAATCTTGCTGTTATTATTCTGGATGACATATTGGTTATTTTATAAATGCCTTCTTAGTATTACATGAGGTTGATACATGCTCTGTCCTCGTGGTGTCCCTCTTATTGTGTTTGATATATTACGGTTTATCCTTAACATAGTGTGGTAGATCCGACATCGTTCCATCTACAAGATCATGCTCACTCAACCTGTATAGTTCCATTTCCTTGGCAATTTGGGCCGCCTCTCCCGTTTTGTTCAGTGTTCTGATGTTCCAAGAACCTATCCTGGTTTTGGCTTTTATCATCAGAATATTTACCAGCAAGCCGATTTCTATTGACTGGCTTTCATGAGGCTATGTCCCCAACCTCGTATGTGCAAGAGCGTTGAGAATCCGGTAAGTTATATGTGGCCTCTTTTTAGTTTTCTGTAGCAAAGTTTTATATGGTTTTGTTTATTAGCCAACCCCCCAAAAGCTGGGTACGGGTTGTGCACTTTTTGTAAAGGTCTGTGCCTTGGTGAGCTATTCGGGTTGGTTGAATATGAGCACAAGAATCCAGTAGACACAGCTTCCAGAATCATCCAAGCAGTATCAATCGCCAACATAGCTCACAGAATCATTCAAGGAGTCTCAATCACATACGCATATACTTTTATACAATCACAAAAGCAATTACAAATTACATCCAAAAAATATATTTTAAGGGAAAAGAACTTACTTTGACTTCTCCAGTGTTGCTATAAGATTATCATAGTCTGAAGGAGTTGTCTTGATACTGCATCGTAGACACATGCAAAACAGCTGAAATGACACACAAAAACTGATCAAATACTAGCAAGATGTGAGTGTATCGAGAACAAACATAAAGGCACAGATTATCTTATAGCATACTCTGCTGTCAGGCATTTCTTCTACTTCGTCTGCATGTGTCCTGGAAAGGATATGTCATAGATTACATTGAGGCTGCCCTATCTATGCATTTCACCCCCACACATCTGATTCTGTGGGTAACCAGGTTTACCTTCCCCCTGCAATTTCTATTCTCTTAACCAGACTGCACTAGTGCAGTATGTTTCCAGGACCGCCGCTAAGAGGCAGAATATGGTATAGTTCAGATCTTGTTCGTTGTCTCTGGTGCAAACAGATAGATATGAATCGCTGACTCAGCCATTCACTGTGCTGCATATTTGGCCCTGCTGTCAGAAATAAGCAAGTCTAGGCTGCAGCGAAAAAGGCTTATTGATGCGGGGTATGATTAATAGAAACATGACACATAGGAGCAAGGAAGTGTTAGTCAAAATTGTATAAATCATTTGTGATACCCAAATTGGAGTACTATAATAGATATAGACAAGCTAGATACAAATAAGGAGCTACAAAAATTATCATGGGGGTCCAGACAAACTGGTCTACACTAAAACAGAGAAGAATTCCAGGTGACAAATTTATAAATTAATCAATGGAAAGGATAAATTAGACTCCAAGTTTTTCAGAGTTCAACCGACTAAAAGAACAATATGGTACAGCTTCATGTGGCACAGCGTGGGCTAGTGGTTAAGTGACACAGCTCACAAACCGAAGGTGCTGGGTTCGATCCCCATCATAGCACCGGCCGTTTACCACATGGAAGCAAACCCTTAGAAAATGCAGGATGATGCAAACCCTTATATAAAATGCATGCTGAAGTCGGATGCACTGGACCGACGGGTGCAAAATAAAAACCCCAGTGCAGCGCACATTGCCTTGAGGGTTAGAGAAATAAGACAAACACACACCCAAAAAAAAAATACATAGGCCCAGATTAGATATAAAAACATTTTTTTGAAGTTAAGAAGAGAGTGGTGAGTGCTTGGAATGCATTGTCACATGATGTAGTGGAGGCAGTGTCAGTAAATGCATTCAAAAATAGATTGGATGATCAGTTATTTTTAGAATTGATGGAGTGAAATAAACAGGTTGTATACAGACTTTTTAAGAGCCTTCTAAACCAGTATAACAAATTAATATATGTTTAGAGCCGCTGTACAAGATCTCCGCTTCTTATATAGTAATGTGGGCAATTCATTTCCTCAAATCTTTCTTTCGCTAACAGTAAACCAGGTTCCCATTTACAGTTTGATCCACTGGATCAGTAACAGTAATCGAACTGGGTACCTGAGATGTTAAAGACGGGGCCGACCTAAGGACTGTCAACGACTCACAGCTGCTGCTAGCATTAGGGACAGTGAATAATAACTGATCAAGACCCAATTTAGCTTCCAAGTGGCAGTCCGGAAGTGGACAGCACCCATGCAGCCTCGCTGAGAGACTGGATCGAAGAGCAAAGGTAACTGCTCCAAAACATGCCATGCTGAAACTGAATGTGTCGGACTGAAAGGTGCAGATATATCTTTAAACCTACGATAAAATGTCTTTATCGGAACAAACATTGAAGATCAACCCGGCACATTTATATTGAGAAGAGAGAGCTGTGCCACTCATTTGAAATAAATGTACACTAATAATATACATACATATAAAATACAATTCACTGTTTTCTAATCCTCGGGACAAAAGAAGCTGAGCCAGACCTACCCGATCATGGAGATCAAAACAAACCTGACAATGGGAGGGAAAAGGGTGGATGTAGCTGAATGTGATGGTGCATGACAGGAAAAAATGGTCAGTATTTCTTGAAGAGCTTTGTTCTGCAGGAAGTTGACAAGTTTTGATTTTATTTCATGGGCTTGAATGATTATTTATAAACATAAACAAAGATAATGACCACCGGCGAAACACGTTGTCATTATAAATTTACAGTAGGGGGTGAGGAAATTACCAGGTCACATATTTTGAATAAATGGGTTCCAGAATTGATAAAATACGGCGACTGCTCAAAAGAAATCAGAAGAAGACTAGTCGTGGTAATGCAGAGGCTGAACAAATTATGGCAAAACGACAAAAGTAAGTCTAGAGAGCATGTGTGTCTTTCCCGTGGTGGCATATGGCTGTGAATCATGGACGGTTTACCAAAACATCTAGAAAGAGAATTGAGTACTTCGAGTCAAAATGTTACAGACAGATCTCAGAATATCCTGGACTGAGGAGAAGGACAAATATAGACATTCGACGACATGAATTGAACATAGGAGAGCTGGTTTATCGATTTCATCATGGCCAGAAATTTGAAATACTTTGGTCACATCAAGAGACATAGCAGTCTTGAGAGAACAGTGATGGAAGGTTTCGTGTTAGGCAAAAGACCGGTAGACCGAGAAAACAATGGCACTAAGATATCAAGGAATACCTGGGCATGACTTTAGTGGAGGCTGGCTGAAGACTTGGCTAGGGAAATCCTGCAGCAGACGGGCTGTGAAAAGTACGACGTTCTACAAAGGGCATGCAACGTGATGATGGTGTGTGTATGTGCCCAAGAACGCGTCCGTGTGTGAATAAGACATCTCAGCTGTACTAAAGATATTCCCCTTCTCCACAAACTTATGTAGTGGTAATGGGCAACTTGTATTATTATGTAGTGGGACTGAAATACTCACAATTTCCTTACTGACTTCGTCTCTGAGTCTGATCTGAAGTTTTCTAGCTGTTCTATCGTACATGAAAGTGGCTAGCAGATCAGCGGAGTCAGTAGACAGCTGGCTCACCTAAAGAAAGTAAATGTCCATGTTGTGTTATACTATTAACCACTCAGATACATGATTCTTTCACTTCAATTCATTTTCTCCATTAAAATTAAAGATGAATATCATACAGCAAATAAAACATTAATTCGTTAGACTCGTAAGGGTATATGGTGGAAACATCAATCTAGAAAGTCAGCCACTGCTCTCTGTCGTCAATCCTACAAACGCGTGTGGAAAAATCATGCCGCCCTGGTAATTCTTTGACGTTAAGTACCCAGCATGGCATTATCCATGTTGCCAGACGATGTAATAACAACCATGTTATCTAACCCCAACCATAACCCTTCGTAAAACTGAAAAAGCATCTTTTCTACATAATCACCAGATCGACCTCCCCGCTTCTATCACGTGTGTTGTTTGCTATCTCTGTTGTTTATTGCCGCCTGTGCCATTCTCTTAGGCTGTTCAACATCTTCTGCCCTGCTGCCCGCAAAAGACTACCATGTTTTAACCTATGCAATGAGTTGTATTTGTGCTTCTTTGAGTACTGTATCATTAGGCTTCCTTTCAGTCCATGGGATCCGCAGTATTCTTCTGTAAAACCACATCGTTACTTACAGAAATCTATGCGCTTGCTTGCTGAATGTCATTGATTCACTGCCATATGTCAGTACTTATTCTGCACTTCTGTCTGTATCCTCCCCGAAATGGAATATCCCATAACATTTGATAGGAACCCAGAGGAACTCTGAGGTTGATTAAGACGCAAATAAGACGGGCGATTGTATTAATCGTAACGATAACACAAAAGTATGAGCTATTTATCAAAATTCGCAACGTCACTAATGGAATTGTAATAGAAAACATGCTGCATGATAATAATGTAAAGCAGCGATCTCATCCTATTGATGATGACGATACAGTCAATTGTTTTAACAATATTGTGGCGCATTGTAAAGAAGGGATGGGACAAAACTTACCAGGAATGATTCGGTGTTGTTCATGGGACTTTCTTTATTGTCCATTGTGAGGTGTGTTCCGCGTTCATCTACCAGAAAAGTCGTATTTGCTTTTGAAAGTTCTAACACCTGATCTGATTTCTGCCGCATCTTCGATATGTTGCTCATGCAAGACCTGGTCGATGTTTGACTTGTGTTATTCCCTGTTTTATCCTTCGTTGAGTCCCAGAAATGGTGTGGGTCTTGTGGCATTGTAACAAAACGAACTTTCATTTTAGATCTTGATGTCTCAATGTTTTTGAGCGGTGTTGGTTCAGTTCCTTTTCTCGTACTGTTTGCTGTCTTGCATTTTCTGATTGACGAAGATAAGTCGCTGAGCACATATGGCTTGTGTAATAGTTCTTGGGATGGCAAATTTACAAGCTTCTCTGTTGATTGTTGTGACGATGTTGTTAATGTACCAACATTTTGCAAAGTGTTTTTGTTATGTGAATCCGAGATACGTGTAAGCACAAGTGAACTATGTTCTGCTGAGGTAGCTATCTTTGTGGCTTGTGAGTAACGATTTTGCGATGATGTGTTTCGGTTAAATTGATTGTTACAAGAACGTGAAGAGTCACGTGTGTTGCTTTCAACCGTCACAGACTTTATACAGCTCTGAGTTTGACTCAGGCCTTGATTAGCTGTACTTTGTTCTTGTTTAGTACTAGCTGAAAGGTGGCCTAAGCTTTTTTCCTTTCTTGAAATATCCTGCTGCGATTGCAAGAAACTTGTATCTGATTTCCCACAAAGCAATTTTCGTTTTAGAGACCCTAAGAAGCCAGTCTTTTTGGATTTTGTCATACGTGATAATGCTATTTTGTCAGTAGCAGATGCTGGGGTAAAGATATATGTGGAAGATTGCACTTCCTTATTATCGGCATCATTGAAGTATGTTTTCCGGGTCTTGTCTTTGCCCACTAAAAATCCCGTATTGAGTGCTGAAACTGCATCAAGGCATTTGTACCGTTTGTTTTGTGATCGAGTTTGACCTGGTCGGATGTCGAGACGATTTAATGTCGATGCCTTTTGATTGTCTGTGTCTGTATGTATAACAAATGGCGTAGATGACGCTGTTTTATAAATGGAACTGTTTGTTAAATGGTTTAGAGAGGTTTGGTTAACATGGCTTATCTCTGGAGTCGAAGGGTATGACAAAAAGGAGTAGCCCACTTCTTCACGTTCAAAAACTTGCTGTTGTTTGACGGTCGTGCTCGTCTCACTATCACTACAGCCCTCCACCTCCCTGCTACCTACATGTACTCCATCTCCGGAACTCGGTTCCTCGTAGACAGAATATGTTGCCTGCAGACTTGACTCAGGCACAGCTGCCGAATCTCGGCGCAGTCTAATCTTTAACGACGTTGCTAGTGTAGATTCTGTGTCGTTTTTTATTGACCAAGCCTCAAATGAAACATTGTTTGTCTTATATAGTTTCGGGTTGCTACAGGGGGACATTTCTAAGTCGGAAGCTGAGAATTGGGTTTCTGATATATCAGCGTTGTAGCACAGAGAATCTTGTTCGGGTATCAGAGAAACTGTGCAATCATAAGATGTGACAATAGGTGTGTTCTGACATTTCTCGGTGCAGGAAATACCAGTTTTGTCAACAGAATTAACAGACATATTTTCAAGTATAGTTTTTGATCGATTATCCTGCAGATATTCTGTGTTCCTTAGTCCACATTCAACAGTTCGAGACGTTGATACACCGTGCACATAATTATTAATGGCACAGTGACTGTTATTTGACGACACTGCATCCATTCGAACATGTGTCTGCAAATATGAGCGACTCAATTGCTGTGGCAAAGCAGAGTCACAAAGCAAAGATGGCTGCTCCCTTGAATTTGCAGGAGAAGTTAGTGATTTCTCTGTGTGAATTTCATCCAGGAATACGATGTCGTCTGCCTTGTATAAGGCAACAGGCAAGTGTTCCGAAATGTTTGATCCAGCATCGGAGATATGAGATGACTCAATCGGTGGAACTGGTAAATTCAGTTTCTGTGAAAGGGTAGTAACAACTTTAGAACTGTCTTTACTACAATCGTCCTTATATTCAGAGACATGTCCATTTCGTGACTGACAATAACCTAAAACACTGGCCGTGTCCACGTTTTCTGCAGGGTTCACATTTGCCCCGATGCTGTTCTCGGAACTCACAGACAGCATACTTTCAGAACGAAGACACCCACATGGTATTTCTCTGTTATATTCAGTTGCTTTAAAACAGACACAAAACATATGAGCGCTGGTCTCTGTGGCTTGATCCCCATATACTAAGTTTGTACAGGAATGCACAGTTTCGTTGAAAGTTGATGGATTGTTTTGTAGCTCTCCGCCCGAATTGTTTTTATGTTTGCCAATATCACCAGCCTCGACGTTGCCACTGTAATTGGAGCTTAACTTCCACCCCTCGTCAGACCGGGAGACTATCTTGTCCTTGTGTGCATCCACACTGATTAAAGCCTTCACCTGTTGCTTGGATTTTGTGGTCAAATCAAGCGGCTCGTGTTCGATTGAGAAGTTATCTTGGTTTTGTGGTGGTTTAGAAATTGAGTTGTCGTAGACCGCCAAATTTACGTTAGCTGTAGAATAAATGGGCCTTCTATGAGCCGGTGGTGGATATAGTCCTTTCATGGTTTGTATTTCAGACACATGTTGCATATCGCTCGTGAAAGATGATTTGAAGAGATTCCTGGCTTCCATCTCCCAGGGGCGATGGATGTCATAAAGTGATGCCAAGCGTTGTTTAACTCTCACTGTGCACAGCTCAGACGTTTCGTCACACATTATTTTATAGTCATACGTAGAGCCGGACATTTCCTGTGAAAGAATGCGAATGGTACTTTGTACTAAAGTTGTTAGATCAAGACCTGTATATGGCTTTTGTACAATGTCGTGCGCATCATAGGACAGACTCTGTGCTTGTTTGACAACTTCAACCCCGTCATGTTCTAGTCGACTGCATTCTTGCTGGACTGCATTTGTCAAGGATGTAAAATGGCCAGTGTCCAAACTATCGTTTGATAATGATGCGATGAAATCCATAGAGATGGCGCTGCTTAATTTTGCTTGAGTGCACCTGATAAATAGAGACAATTAACAGTGGAATTCAATAATTGAAGTAGCTGACTATACCAGTGTACGTATGCTTGATCTATTCAAGGAAAATATCACAATTTTAAACCTGAAACCCACCAAAATAATCATCACAACTGAGCTTAAATTAAAAATATGAAAATGTAATAACAGAGACATACTAATGTGATATAATTGATAATGGACTAGTCTAATGTAATGTTGGTCTAATGTAATGTGTTTTTTTAACTTAAAATCGTTTTTTATAAATATGTGCATTTTCTATAAATAACGTCAGGTACTTTAGCTTTGAAAACGACAACTTATATCAAAAAATGTCGACAGGATAAAGAGTGTAACACGAAATCATTCAATTGGACTGTCAGGCGTAAACCGAATCTACTGGTTGGTCTATAGCCCACCATAGTATTACGGGCAGTAATTGATTAATCCTCTGGTTGATCAGTCCTGAAACTGGTTGTAAGGTTGCCTGAGCATGTCTCTGAATTTGACCCTATCATTTGCAGTTCGTTTCAGCACATCTGCGCACTTCAATGTTTCTGCATGTCTGAGATGTGGGTAGTAGGTAAAGGTGAATCTTGGCCTTCCATTTCCTATTTTCCCATTAATTTTACCCTCTAATATCTTCATATTACACCACAGCCAACTCATTCTTGGTTGGTTGGTGTATCATATTCCACATGTCGGTAGCACAACATTTCAAATGCTTCCAATCTCATTTCATCCTTCTGTGATGAGAGTCCCACGTTTCAGCCCCATACAGTGTAATTGGCCAAATGAGTGGTGATTATTCTTTTCCTCATTCATTTTTTTTTTGTTGCAATGCTTTGTCTTAAATGTATGTCTCATTGCGGGCATCTTCTGTTATGGCTTGCTCTAAATATGAATGCCTATGTACTTATTGAATGGTTTCTCCACTGATGATTATATTCATGTGTCTATGTTGCTTGGCTATTACCAAAGTCTTCAATGTGTTTATTTTCATGCCAAACATTTCGGCTGTGTTAATAATTTGTTCAAGAAGCATTTGCAATGTTGCTGATCATCCCACTACCGCTGGGTCAAATGTGATTTATCAGTTGTCTAGTAGGTAAACGGTTATCGATTATGTCAGAGATGACACTCAAGCCCTTCCGTCTGACACGGCGACTATCTTACCAATAAGATAGTATTGACCAGTCTCGCCTATTGGCATCCACGATAAGCTTATAAGAGGATTAGACGGGGCATCCGTTTCTGGTCTCGTTTGAAACACCTGTGCGTGGCCATGACACTTGTCACGTGATGTTGCGTAACTATATATTTTGTGCGCGGTGATTTTATATATATAGGTGATGTGTGGTGGAAATAGGAGTTTTGGGAGACTCCACTGTACTAAGCCGTAGCCTGTGAGGTGGGGTGGCTAGTGCCCTTCCATGCTGTTTGTACTTTCCCTCATGCGCGGCAGGTACCCATTTACAGCTGGGTTGACTGGAGAAGCGGTCCCCAATTTAACATCAAAACCCGGATTTTGTTGGTCTCCGGGCGCGACTCGAATCGAGGCACGCTGCAATAGCGAATGCTCGCTATAAACTGAGCTAACGCCACACCCCCCCCCCCCCCCTTCGATAATTCAGAAGAGGGAAGTCATTCAAAGAGATTGTGAGTGGAAACATATATACTGAAGGAGATCTTCGTTCGTTCTCAATCTCCCACTACCAAACCCTGAAAGGGCTTAAGTAGCAGAATGTAGTCCAGAGAACGGAATGCGTTGTGTCGTAGTTTTACAGCTTGGCTGCGATATTTGCACTTTTCGGTCCAACACATCCAACTTCAGCAAGCATTTTTTGAGTACCGGGTTTAGCATTCCCTCTTCGATCCCTTCTCCTTAGCCAGTCTGCCTGTAAAGAACAGTCTGTCGAAGTGAAAAATAAAGAACATTCTGTCGAAGCGAACAATAAAGACTAGAGACGAATGGTGGATATCAAGTACAGTCAACCTTCGATGTGGATACAGAGCTTGACGTTATTATTAGAATATGAACGTTCGGTTTCAGGCGAGTTTTCTTTTGTTGTATTATAAAGACAAATGTAATCAGGCCGTTGGGTACAGATTTTCATCGAATTCATTTAGAGCTGATATTGTTATTGATTGTATCCATGCCTGCTGGTTTCTCTTTGCCATCTTGTATTGCTGGATCTACTTCTTAAGGAAAGTAAGAAGACTAATGTTTGGGTAGACACAACATACTGGTCAGACATACTAAGTCTGGCTCAGACAAAATATATTGGCCAAGACAATCACCTCGGCTTCCTCGTAGCCCTCACTTGAAACTGGCTGTTTTCATGGCACCCTGACTGACGAGATCCCCACAGATGTGAGTGACACGCCGATGAAGCCAAGCAAAGCACAACCGTCTGGAGTCCTTGTTCATCAGCATGCTCGTGATGTTGAGGAAAGCTACGACAACCTGCCACTTAACATCCTTTTCAGAGCGCACAAAAGAGTATTTGTAGATTTAATCATTGTGTGCATTCAACAACAAAAATCGACTTATCAGAAAATGCCGGAAGCCGTCATTATAATACTGTCATGGTTGAAACCATCTGTGTGACCAGTTTACGTACATATTCCGCACACTTGTCTCATACATCTTTACTAAGTAAAAAGGGATCCATTCTTTGTCCAGTTTAAAAATCGTTTATTTCTGCATGCCTAACTAACGTTTTGCACTTCTTCCCAAAGTCATATATTGCACCGAATGTATTTTTGGTTCGCGTACTTTTCAAATGCGCGTGTCCAAGCAAACCGTAACAAATAATATATAATTCACAGCTCTGTCTTGTGTTCGAAGGAATAACAATATTTACTTTTCTTGGGATATGATCGAAGTTATGGTTTGAGATTCATGAAGGAAAATCGTTAGATAGGGTCTACTTACTGCTTAGTATACTAGTCTAGTAATATTTACGAGATCCCCCTACAAAACTTTGGTTGAGCGCAATATAACCTATAGTCTTCCAGAAGTCGGACAAGCTAAGGATAAAACGATAACGTAATACTGGACAAATAATAAATATATCGTACTATTTAGAACAGCAAAGTACCGCCTCAATATGGAAGTGTTAGAGGATACGCAATATCAAATGGAGTTTGATATCGGTAGTATGGCACAATCCTCCAAGAACAAACAACAGAATATATAAATTCCATAAGTCTTCAATTACTGATGCAAGCTCGACTATCCAGTTGAAAATTTGATCTGTTAGATCTCGTACAATGAAGTCTCTTAACACATTGTCCATGGCCCCGCAATGGGACGGCCTGATATTTTGTGTTATGGTGCGGCCTTTACCTTTAGACAACACTTCTTGCATGCGGACTCGCGTTGTGTTTTAGAGGGTCTAGTTTAAAGTCCTAAATTAAATAAATAGAAAGAATAATCTGGGTAGAATAATATGTGGCTCGTAACCACATGTTCGCCAAACGTAGTTAGACCCTGTCGTGGAACCAACAGGGGACGAGGAAGAGTGGTAGACAAATAGACACCTGCAGTAATTTCTGAAAATGAACGTAATTCCCTGGTCTTCAATTGGGGAGAAACAGAACGGACACCTCAAGATCGAACTTGCTGGAGGAGGGTTGTCAATGTCTATGTAATGTTGCTTCACGATACAAGTTGCAGTGAGCCTGGTAACAAACCTAACCTAAGCACCAAAGTAAATCCGATTAAAAGCTGAATATGCCGATACGCCTGGCTGAACTAGCCTGGCTATAACTGTTACGTTATGACCACAAACTTGAGAAGAGTAACAAAACTTATATAGACTGGTCTAACGATGGACCCAGTTGGAAAATCGACTACTGACCGACTTGACACTTATTTTATTATTTATTGATACTCCGCAGTTAATAATAACGTGGTTTTCAATTGATTTACCGGTAAAATATGATGGACAGAAGGTCGTAGATATCGATCCAACTGTAAAATGGGACAATGGTATATCTTATTATTTGTGTTACATAGTCTAGTGACGCTGAGAATTCAATGGACTGCAAAGGAAGCTAATAACGTGTTACTTGAGGAGGCACAGACACATTAATATGTAAAAAATCGGGGCAAAGCAGTCATTTTTCTGGCCATGTCATGAGAAGAGGCGGGTTTATCATACGCAGTGACAACAACCAGAATCATGAGAATCACAAGGAAGCGGGACAGAGGGAGAGAGAGAGGGAGAGAGAGAGAGAGAGAGAGAGAGAGAGAGACGGAGCATCGACTAACTTGAAGGAATAGCATGGGAATCGATCAACGGCGAAACTAATATGAATAACACAAGTGATAAGAAATTGAGATATTGAATGATGATCACTAGATGATGATGATAAGAAAAATAAATAGACGTAAGTAGATTTTAAATTAATATAACATTTACATTATTTCATGATTTGAAAAATGAAATATAAACTCCACTGACCTTGCGTCTTTGCTCTCAGAGTTGGCAACAGGTATTGAAGCCGGGCTATCCATGCCTGGGCGACTGCAGCAGTGATGTACGTTGACAGTATCAACAACAAATTTAACATCCAGCTAATTTCTTCTCGATCGGTAACTGTCAGTGAGTAGTCAAAGCCAAGGCTAATGGTTTCAGTCGTATTCTTAACACTGGCATGGATACACACACTGACACATCAATAATATTTTAATATATACTGAAAATTGTTGCAATAACACCGTACCACGTCTTTTACAATATTTAGTCGCGTTTATTTACTTTCTATTGATTTTTCAATGTTCAAAACATTTACACCAGGTGTGCGCACAAGCGATTTGGAAATAAGTTACAGTTCCTACACTTTCTCAAACTTTCTCAAACTTTCTGTCAGAACGTTTCGTGGGCATTTTTATATGCACCTGTGGACACGCCCAGGACTCAGCGGATTGGTCGACGTGTGTTCCATTGACTAGCGAAGCGAATAAGGCGACAGGTCATCAAGATCGTGAGATTAGCCCACTCGCTACTGAGAGGAAGGTAAATACCTATTGTAGTTCATGTATTTGTGTCTGAGTGAAAGGAAACGTCGCACAACAGTTAGACTTAATTAAGATCTGTGAGAAACGCATGCGTTAAAACATAGGAGAACAAGAAATGAAAGAGAAAGAGAGAGAGAGAGAGAGAGAGAGAGAGAGAGAGAGAGTTGGCCATCGACGGACCAGGAGAAATCGTATTCATGAAATGAAACAGTATAAATAATATTTTGATAACATTTCTCATACAGAAGCGTCTGGCTATTGTAGTTGTAGAGCATTTGCTTTTCAAGAAAAAGGTATGGGGTTCAACTCCCTTTACCATAACGCTTCAGTTGACCCAATGGGATCATTTGTAAATGGGTACCTGATCTATGGTTTAGGAAAGACATGGAAAGACAGCGAGGAAGGGAACTAGCCATCCCAGCTCACACAAGATGTGGCTTGATACAATGCCGTATGTAACACTTCGTTCCCAACGGCAGTTTCTGGTATGGGACTTCCTTTTTTTTCTTCTCAAAACTTAGTTGGAGCAAATGTGTATCAAATTGATTCCCACGACGATATTACTGAATTTCTATCTCCGTTATCTATACGCTCCAGTCGCCCCAGCTGTTTATTGTTGAATGCACATAGTGGGAAGGAAGACTTACGTCTGGTCATGCAAAACATACTACTAATCAAACATGTTAGTTAGGGTCAAGAAAAACATACTGATCAGACATGTTAGTTAGGGTCAAGAAAAACATACTGATCACACATGTTAGTCAGGGTCAAGAAAAACATACTGATCAGACATGTTAGTCAGGGTCAGGAAAAACATACTGATCAGACATGTTAGTCAGGGTCAAGAAAAACATACTGATCAGACATGTTAGTTAGGGTCAAGAAAAACATACTGATCAGACATGTTAGTCAGGGTCAAGAAAAACATACTGATCAGACATGTTAGTCAGGGTCAGGCAAAATATTCTGGCAAGACCTTCACCTCGACCTCCCAGTAGTCCTCACTGGCTAACGAGATGAGCGATCAACGTGGTCCCCGTAGTAGTGAGCGACACGCAGATGAAGTCAAACAACACAACCGCTCGGGGACCCTGGTCCACCTTCATCAGCACGCTACAGACGTGAGGAAAACTACAACAAACCGCCACTTAACGTCCTTTTCAGGGCGCACAAAAGAGTAAATCTACTCATTGTGGCCACTAAGCAACAACAAAAACAATGAGTAATTCTACTCTTTCGTGCCTTCTTTTAGGTACGTTAAGCGGCATGTTGCAGTAGCTTTCCTCGGTGTGCTAATGAAGGTGGTCCAGGGTTCTGCAACTGTCAGTGAATGAAAACAAGCTAGGAAGGGAATATGCCAACACATTCTCGTAAAACGTTTAGGTCTACTAATACAACGTCTTTAACACTTCATCCTTGACAACAATGTCTGCTACAGGACCACTTTGGCAATGACTTTCTAATCACATTTATTACAAAACCAAAATCAGAAGAACAAATAAACAAGACGACTTAAAGTGGAAACATGGCGGCTGACCGACCTCAACTTCAATATTAAAAGATTGCAAGGATTTATCAATAAATTTAAAACGATGGGGGTAAAAAAAGAATTGATGAACGAAATTAAAGTTAGACATTCAATATATTTTAAACGTTATAATGTTCAGTGTTAAGTCGGTGCTGCTTTATGGATGGGTTACATTATGAACAAAGGTCAAACGACAAAGACCCCAATCCTTCGTTAACAGATAATGGGCATAAAGTGCCAGGACGTGGTGAGGGTTGAAGACTTATGGTAAAGGAGCCAACAACGTCAACTAGAACAACAAATTAAGCTAAGAAAATATGACTGGATAGAGCAACCGCTGCGGAAGGTACAGCTCAACATAGACAGGCTTTTACATGGAATCAACAAAGGAATAGAGAGAGAAAGAGAAAGAGAGAGAGACATATATGTAGACTCAACAAACACAGATAAGAGAATGTAAGAATGAATTAAGATTAAATGATTACACCTGGAGAGAAACAGAAAGAGCAGCCCAGGACCGTGCATGCCGACAGGATGTTGTCGGTGGCCTGTACAAGGAAAAGGGCGAAGGGCTTTGTTTGACGAGTTAATACATGTTGGCCATATAACAAGACATACCTCCTAGTTGAAGACTATACTAGAGGTTAGAGTGGAAGGCAGTCGTAATAACAAGACATACCTCCTAGTTGAAGACTATACTAGAGGTTAGAGTGGAAGGCAGTCGTAATAACAAGACATACCTCCTAGTTGAAGACTATACTAGAGGTTAGAGTGGAAGGCAGTCGTAATAACAAGACATACCTCCTAGTTGAAGACTATACTAGAGGTTAGAGTGGAAGGCAGTCGTAATAACAAGACATACCTCCTAGTTGAAGACTATACTAGAGGTTAGAGTGGAAGGCAGTCGTAATAACAAGACATACCTCCTAGTTGAAGACTATACTAGAGGTTAGAGTGGAAGGCAGTCGTAATAACAAGACATACCTCCTAGTTGAAGACTATACTAGAGGTTAGAGTGGAAGGCAGTCGTAATAACAAGACATACCTCCTAGTTGAAGACTATACTAGAGGTTAGAGTGGAAGGCAGTCGTAATAACAAGACATACCTCCTAGTTGAAGACTATACTAGAGGTTAGAGTGGAAGGCAGTCGTAATAACAAGACATACCTCCTAGTTGAAGACTATACTAGAGGTTAGAGTGGAAGGCAGTCGTAATAACAAGACATACCTCCTAGTTGAAGACTATACTAGAGGTTAGAGTGGAAGGCAGTCGTAATAACAAGACATACCTCCTAGTTGAAGACTATACTAGAGGTTAGAGTGGAAGGCAGTCGTAATAACAAGACATACCTCCTAGTTGAAGACTATACTAGAGGTTAGAGTGGAAGGCAGTCGTAATAACAAGACATACCTCCTAGTTGAAGACTATACTAGAGGTTAGAGTGGAAGGCAGTCGTAATAACAAGACATACCTCCTAGTTGAAGACTATACTAGAGGTTAGAGTGGAAGGCAGTCGTAATAACAAGACATACCTCCTAGTTGAAGACTATACTAGAGGTTAGAGTGGAAGGCAGTCGTCCAAGAGGCAGAGACCGTTATAGGTGGGCTGATAACATCAGGAGATGGACTGGAAAAATCCTCTCAGATTGAACCATTGCGGCAACGAGATAGAGTACACTGGAGATCTATTTCATCTGACCTGCAATGCGGTGATGGCACTTGAACTGAACTTCGCCTGCTAGGCTACAAACGAAAGCGTGTGAGATAGAGCAGGACAAAGACACGTGAGACGAGAACCTTAAGAAGAAGGTGGAGCTGAATTGTCCACATACTGCGGAAGCACCAAGCCAGTATCACTAAGCAATGTCGGCATTGAAACCCACAGGTAAAAAAGATACAAAAAAGACCAAAGAGCACACGAAGAAAAGACAGCGTCGAATGGAAGGAAAACTGGGGAAAGCTGAAAAGAATTGTAGAAAATAGCTCAGGACTTTTCAGCAAAGGGTTAATGGTTTGTGCACTCCAAAGGGAGGGCTACTAGGAAGCCGAGGTCAGGGTCTTTGCCAGTATATTTTGCCAGAGCCTGACTAACACGTCTGATCAGCATATTTTGCCTGACCCTGACTAACATGTCTGATCAGTATACTTTGCCTGACCCTGACTAACATGTCTGATCAGTATACTTTGCCTGACGCTGGCTAACATGTCTGATCAGTATACTTTGCCTGACGCTGGCTAACATGTCTGATCAGTATACTTTGCCTGACCCTGGCTAACATGTCTGATCAGTATACTTTGCTTGACCCTGGCTAACAGGTCTGATCAGTATACTTTGCCTGACCCTGACTAACATGTCTGATCAGGTTATTTTGCCTGACCATGACTAACATGTCTGATCAGTATACTTTGCCTGACCCTGAGTAATATGCCTGATCAGTATAATTTGCCTGACCAGACGTTTGTCTTTCTCCGCGTATAAGTACCATGGAAACATAATTCTTATCAGCCTTAACAGATTGTTGCTGTTGAATGTCCGCTCTTTTGTGCGCATTGAAAAGGACGTTAAGTGGCCGTTCGTTGTAGCTTTCCTCACATCCTGAGCGTGCTGATGAAAGTGGATCGTGATCCTCCAGACGGTTGTGCTATGCTTAGTTTCATCTGGTCTTCGCTTACTACTATGGAGAGCATGTCGATCTCTCACCTCGTTAACAAGGTTGCCATGAAAACAGCCCATTTTCATTCAGGGCTTGGGGGAAATCAAGATGGGGGTATTGGCCAGTACATTTTGTCTGACCCTGACTAACATGTCTGATCAGCAGTATGTGTTACCTAACCAGACTTTAGTCTTCCTTCTCCCCAGCCAGAAGAGATAAAGTTGCAATATTCAGACTAACAACATGTAACTGTTGACTACAAATGATTAGAAGAGATCAATTTTTAAAAATTTAGACTAACAACAGGTAACTGTTGACTACAAATGATCAGTTCAGCGAGATGAAAATCAGTCGTCCAGGTATGGGGCCATGTGGGAAGAAAAAATAAACAGTAGAATACGTTTTTCACATGTGCCGGCTCTACGAGAAGAGTACAGTGACAACTTGGATTTGTCCATTCAAATTAACGGATAGACTGCATGGTGACGAGAGAATCCCGAGTCGGACCACACAGTTTATGTAGGAGATGTATGTGATTATTTTAGAGCGAACGACAGCAAGAGAAGTCTGAGTCGGACCACCAAGTTTTGTGAAGGAAATTTAAATTATGTTTTAGAGCAAAAGGGGGCAAGAGTAGCCCGAGTCAAACCACCAAGTTTGTGAAGGAGATGGATGTGGCTGTTTTAGGGCTAGCGGCGAAGGGAGTAGCCCGAGTCGGAACACCAAGTTTATGAAGGAGATGGATGTGGCTGTTTTAGGGCTAGCGGCGAACGGAGTAGCCCCAGTCGGAACACCAAGCTTATGAAGTAGATGGATGTGGCTGTATTATGACGAACGACGAGCAAGATCATGGTGAATCATGAAGAAAAACTTCTTCGCTCTGGTACTCCTGTATTTATATGTCTGTAAGCCTCTGGGTGAAAGAGTGTTTTCTTAACACGACACGGGTAATGGGTTCAACCCTAGTTATGAACACGTTTCAATCGTCTCAACAGTGAACTGTTATACAGTTAAAAAGACAGCGTGAAATGGAACCGAGTCTCATAGACTTTCTCTCCGCAGTATTTCTACAATCTTATCAAAACGGCCAGAGGCCATCGCTCCTGTTGACGTTAATGCAGCAGCAAATTTCCTTCTTTTCTTAGAGTCTTGATCAGTGACTGACAAAGGGGCCAGTTACCATCACGCTTGGTAGCGCCTTTAAGCGTAACAACTCCCCACCCCCCTCCCAACTTCTTAGATCATCGGTTATAATCTTCTGTTCTGCGTTCGTTTTGCATGGTGTAGTCCAGAGAACGAAATACGTTGTGTCTTAGTTTACAGCTTGACTGCGATATTTGCACATTTCCTTCCGACGCATTTGACTTCAACAGGCTGAGTTAGCCTACCCTTTTCGGTCTATTCTTCATATTCAGTCTGCTCTGTTGCAGCTTGCTATCCAGGATCACCACGGTGAGATGTAGAAGGGTCGTGGCAGCTATGGTTAGCTGGCTCTGACGCTAGTAAAAAGCTTTGGATCACTGACCGCTGCAGCTCACGCACTGCTCAGTACCTTGATCACGTGGTTGGTTCAGTGGAACATCTATATAAAAAAGTGGCAGGTAATGACAAAGATGCACATTATAGGAAAACGGGGAACACCTGATCCGATTGCTAGGAAACCGTTTTTTCTTCATCTATGAGAGTTTCAATTGGTCCTTTCGATAGTATGTATCTTTTTTTTTCTCCTCGCCAAGCATAGGGCCACACCTGCAGTTGGTCATCTACTTAATTCTGACCCAGAGCTTCGTGTGTGTCTTTACAGTTGTGGTTTCAGTAGCAGTTATTTCTCGTATGAATTCTTACGCCACTCTACAGTCTATCCCTCAAATGATCACATCTTCTCTCGTACTTTTGGATGTGTCTTCTGTTTGTTAACCCACCATGGGTTGAATAGAGTCGTGATGTCACTCTGCTCCTCTCGTGTAGCTGCCATACCTGGAGAACATACCGTACTTTCTGTCTCTTCTCCCCACGTGGAGCATTGATCTATGGAACCTATGTTCTATATATAAATCATGGCCATATGTAGTTTATCTAGAGTAGGTCATGATATAAATGGATAGAGTCTGGAACAAGTGGCAAGATACTTAGAACCTTGGCCAACTTTCAACAGAGGATGGCACATGCAAGCGGAAGATCATTAAGAGAATTTCAATGGCGAAAAAATACATTTAACAGAAAAAGACACATTCTTCTCTCCAAGCGGATATCTCATAAACTAGAAATGAGAATAATTAAATGCTGAGTGTGTTCATTTTTACTGCGTGGAGTGGAAACCTGATTTTCCTGACAAAAGAAATGGAGACGTGGATTGAACCCTTTGAAATGGTGGTCTTCAGAAGGCTTGGGCGAGTTTCTTGGATCAGAAGACTTGGATGAGTTTCTTGGATCAGAAAACTTGGATGAGTTTCTTGGATCAGAAGACTTGGATGAGTTTCTTGGATCAGAAGACTTGGATGAGTTTCTTGGATCAGAAGACTTTGATGAGTTTCTTGGATCAGAAGACTTTGATGAGTTTCTTGGATGAGAAGACTTGGATGAGTTTCTTGGATCAGAAGACTTGGATGAGTTTCTTGGATCAGAAGACTTGGATGAGTTTCTTGGATCAGAAGACTTTAAATAGGTCCTGGAAAAACTCGAGGTGAAGAAATGTAAATCTGGCTATAGGTTTGCCTCTCTGTATTCTACTGGTGGAGTTTTCCACACCATACCATAGTCTTCTAGACTATATCAGGACGTATTCACCAGTGCTTGGATGCGTGTGTGTGTGTGTCTGTATGTACCTATGATAGCTAGAACCATTTCAGTGGTCAACACCAAGCAAAGTGCAATAGGTGGGCTTCACCGTGAGGGAGCGTATTAAAGTTGTGTATGAGTGCGTGTGTTAGGGTGGTGTATGAGTGCGTGTGTTAGGGTGGTGTATGAGTGCGTGTGTTAGGGTGGTGTATGAGTGCGTGTGTTAGGGTGGTGTATGAGTGCGTGTGTTAGGGTGGTGTATGAGTGCGTGTGTTAGGGTGGTGTATGAGTGCGTGTGTTAGGGTGGTGTATGAGTGCGTGTGTTAGGGTGGTGTATGAGTGCGTGTGTTAGGGTGGTGTATGAGTGCGTGTGTTAGGGTGGTGTATGAGTGCGTGTGTTAGGGTGGTGTATGAGTGCGCGTGTTAGGGTGGTGTATGAGTGCGTGTGTTAGGGTGGTGTATGAGTGCGTGTGTTAGGGTGGTGTATGAGTGCGTGTGTTAGGGTGGTGTATGAGTGCGTGTGTTAGGGTGGTGTATGAGTGCGTGTGTTAGGGTGGTGTATGAGTGCGCGTGTTAGGGTGGTGTATGAGTGCGTGTGTTAGGGTGGTGTATGAGTGCGTGTGTTAGGGTGGTGTATGAGTGCGTGTGTTAGGGTGGTGTATGAGTGCGTGTGTTAGGGTGGTGTATGAGTGCGTGTGTTAGGGTGGTGTATGAGTGCGTGTGTTAGGGTGGTGTATGAGTGCGTGTGTTAGGGTGGTGTATGAGTGCGTGTGTTAGGGTGGTGTATGAGTGCGTGTGTTAGAGTTGTGCATGAGTGCGCGTGTTATGGTGGTGTATGAGTGCGTGTGTTAGGGTGGTGTATGAGTGCGTGTGTTAGAGTTGTGCATGAGTGCGCGTGTTAGAGTTGTGCATGAGTGCGCGTGTTAAAGTTCTTTATGAATGAGGTACAGGTGGACAGACATGAAGATATGTACGGGACACAGTCTGACTGAGTGTACAGATGGACAGACAACATGAAGATGTGTTCGGAACAGTCTGACTGAGTGTACAGATGGACAGACAACATGAAGATGTGTTGGGGACAGTCTGAATAAGTGTATCGATCTGGCGAGGGACAGAGACAACTTAAATCCATAACCGCCAAACTTCGATGTGAACAAGGCACTTGATGGTGATGATGATGACGACGTAAAATCTGCAGCGGCAGGTTTACTGCGTGAGAACTATGAACATCTCAGTGTTACTTGTCTAACAATGCCTGCATGAATAAGTGCTTAACACCTACTTGTATGTTTTGTTCGATCGGATTAAGCTCGCGTTTAGGTGACGGTATGTCCCCGCAGCCACCAACATAATCCTTCTGGTCGTATCAAAGCCCATTGGCCATTTAAAAGAATAATCCCCGTCTGACTTGACTCGTTTGAGAGGAGCCGAACCGCCATTTGCCCTGAATGGTACGATTGGGAGCCAATCTTCCACCGTTGTTCTTTCACGTTTTAGTGGCGTAAGACGTGGGTTATTTGAAACGGACTCATCTAATGTCCGTCCACTGAAAGGTGAAACAATTAGGCGTTTGCTGTCCCGGGCGTCCGCCGGGCTACACCGCGAACATCTGTTCGACACCAAAGCCCGAACCTCTGCGTTTATTACGTCAGTCAGCCCCGGAGAGGTCCCAGCTCGGCGCCTTTATGCGGTCCTGAAAACGTGTTCCCTTGTTTAACGCCGACTTGCCTAACGGTTCACATTCCGAGGCCTGATTGACGTATTATCTACCGACGGGAACTTCAAAAGATTCACTTTGTGGCTGGACCGCGCGGAAATCAGTGTCGGTTTCTGAAAGTTCAGCCGAGTGGATTTTATGACCTGGTCCTGTTGGAAGAAAGAGTTAGTGTGTGCTAGCCAGTTGGGAGAGGAGGCTAACATTCTGATCGGATATGTTAGTCAGGACCAGGTTACTGTTGTTGTTGGTGGTTGTTTGTTGGTTGTTGCTGGTTTTTGGTTGTTGTTGTTGGTAGTGGTAGTTGTTGGTTGTTATTGTTGTTGGTTGTTATTGTTGTTGGTTGTTGTTGTTGGTTGTTGTTCTTGGTTGTTGTTGTTGGTGGTGGTTGTTGGTGGTTGTTGTTGGTTGTTGTTGTCGTTGAATGCCCACAAGGAGTAGAATTACTCTTTTGTGCGCCCTAAAATGGGCGTTAAGTGTCGGTTTGTTATAGCTTTTCCTCACATCTCGAGCGTGCTGATGAAGGTAGACAGGAGTTACTCAATGTGGTTGTGCTATGCTTGGCTTCATATGCGTGTCACTCACTACTACGGGGATCACGTTAATCCCCCACCCAGTTAGCCAGGATGTCGTGAAAACAGCCCGTTTCCAGAAAGGACTGCGAAGAAGCCGAGGTGAGGGTCTTGGCCAGTATAGTTTGCCTCGCCCTGACTAACGTGTCTGGATAGAAGGTGGTGCCTGACCAGACGTTAGTATTTCTCTCCAGTCAGGGTCAGGTAAAACATACTGGCCAAAACCCTCACCTCACATCCCCGCAGGTCCCCATGGAAACGGACTGTTTTCATAGCAGCCTTGCTAATGAGGTGGGAGATCGACGTTGTACCCGTAGAATTGAAGGATACTCATATGGCACAACCACATGGGGGACCCCTGACCATCCTCATCAACACGCTATAGATGAGAAGAAAGTTGCTACAAACCGCCACTTAGCTCACTTTACAGAGCGTACACAAGAGTGACCTTGTTCATTGTCATCATCATAAGCGTCTGTCTGTATAGACCATGATCGTCGTGGCGACCTGTAAGTTTTGTCCAGCTCTTGTCTCCTGTATTTCTTCACTGTCTTTTATGGCCGATCCGCGAGTGACAGTCGCTGCCACATATCGTACAACCATGCCGAGGAGACTGGCTTGCCTGGCTGTTCCTTGATATCTCTAGTCTTATTGTAGGCATTCAATATCATCATCATGTGCTATCCAAATAGGTACATTAAAAAATCCTGTCCGTGTCCGTACCCTTCTGTTATTAATTATTTGCTTTCTACATTCGTCGCTAGCTCATATATTTTTGTTGTTTAATGTCCCCGATGCAGGCTTTATTGGTCGTAACGTAGGATTTGTATTTGTTAACGTCCTAAAGCGGTATCTTACTGTGTCTAATGGGAGGAGAATAACGTCTGGTCAGGTATTGATAAGACATGTTAGTCAATGTCAGGTAAATTAAACTGATCAGACATGTTAGTCAGGGCCAGATAAAATATGCTGATCAGACATGTTAGTCAATGTCAGGTAAATTAAACTGATCAGACATGTTAGTCAGGGCCAGATAAAATATGCTGATCAGACATGTTAGTCTATGCCAGGTAAATTAAACTGATCAGACATGTTAGTCAGGGCCAGATAAAATATGCTGATCAGACATGTTAGTCAGGGCCAGGCAAAATATACTGCACTACATCCAGGAGAATCCTGATACACCTTCTTAAGCACGTCTCGGGATGTTGTTGTTGAATGCCATCAATGAGTAGCATTACTCGTTTGTGCGCACTGAAGAGGTCGTTTAGTGGCGGGTTGTTGTAGTTTTCCCTCACATCCCGAGTGGGCTGATGAAGGTTGACCGGTCTCCTCCAGGTGGTTGTATTTTGCTTGGCTTCATCTGCGTATCGCTCGCTACTATGGTGATCACGTCAATATCCCACCCCGTCTGCCAGGCTTCCGTTACAACAGCTCGATTCCAGAGAGGTTCGGGGCAGTTGAGGTGAGGGTCTTGGCCAGTATATTTTGCCTGACCTTGAGTTACATGTCTGATCAGTATGTTGTGCCTGACCAGACGTTAGTCTTCCTCCCCGTTTCGGAATGTAAGAAAAGCCACGGTAACCAGCTAAAAAAGAAACGTCTTCAATTGATAACTCAACTAAAATAGTTATGCACTGGATCCCTGGACACTTAAACATGCACGTCAAAGACAACACAGACAGGTCAACAAAAACGGGATCAAGGCAAGAACAGTGACACACGGCAACAACTCTACAAACAGCCAAATCGTTCTGAAGAACAGCCAAATCGTTCTGAAGAACAGCCAAATCGTTCTGAAGAACAGCCAAATCGTTCTGAAGAACAGCCAAATCGTTCTGAAGAACAGCCAAATCGTTCCGAAGAACAGCAAACAAAAAATTTAACTGAACAGATGGTGCAATGGAACACAGGGAGAGAGATGTCTGCAGGCAAGCCTTAATCCAAATGACAATACAAGTCAACTCACAAGGAGGTATCAAACTCCATTTACAGCTGAGAACACAGCACGTCCCACTTAACAAACACCTGAACAGAATCCAACCAAAATACACACCAGAGTAAAAGCTGTGTACACACCCATTCGAAACCGTTGATCATCATCTCTTTGAGTGCTCGATTCTCAATGATGCATGGAAAATGTTTCATTCTCCAATTCCAGATGATGATGTAGAGGATGATGATATCATCCATTCAGCTGTGAGCTCTTCACATCCCAATTCCTCCCGGACAATCTATTCAGATGTTTGTTGAGAGGGACATGGCCTGTTCTCAGCTTGAAGATCATTTTCTGGTTTCTTCGTTTCAGTTTATTGGTTGGGTCCTAAGGTTCTAGTTTTGCTTGGTGTTGGAAATATTGTCGGCCTGTCTAGGATGTGGCCGACTGATCTAGCCACTCCTGTCTGGGATGTGGACCACTGATCTAGCCACTACTGTCTGGGATGTGACCCACTGATCTAGCCACTCCTGTCTGGGATGTGGCCCACTGATCTAGGCACTCCTATCTATAGTTATTTTTCAGGATTTGCTTGTAGGTTTGTAGCGTGATGCTATGTAGTGGCCGTGGTAGCATTGCCTCGCTTCTTTCCATCTCATCTGCCTTCTCATTTCCTGGGACTCTGACATGGTCAGGCATCCACCGGCACCCAACTTTCGTTCCATAAGAGGTCGACAATTGGTCAATTAATTTGTAGATGTTATTAACGTCTGGAAACATTCTGTTTTCCAAGGCTTGGAGTGCAGACTTTGAGTCTGAGAAAACAACGATCTCCTCATGCTGTATAGTGCCACTTTCAAAATGTGAGATTATTCCGGACAAAGCTTTTCTTTTGCGGTGCATATTTCTTCAACAAATACACAAATGTCCTGTCCTGTGACGTTCTGTCTTTCAGCCCTTGTCACTCTTGTTTCCTTTATGTATGTCACTACTTCTAATTTTCATGCACGTGTGTTTCGGTTAACTACTACGTCTGTTTGTCCTGGGGATACCAGAACAGAGGCGTTCTTGTAAATGCTGTCAGACAGTTTCCTTGATGCACCTATCCACCGTCAACGACTTCTCTTCACGTTTAGTACTACTGGTATTTGATCGGTCCTTTTTCTCTATTTAAAATTAGAAACTTTGTTATACTCTTTCAATCCCACTGATTGACGCTGGCACCCACTGAGGAAAGCCTTCTACTATCTACTATTTGTCGGTTGTTCAATGTGTTTACAAGCCATGCAGTAGTGCCAACTTTTAATTGCATCACAGGATTTGTATTTTTGTGACGGATTCAATTTCTTGCGATTTCCACAAATTCCCTAAAGTTATAAAAGCCCCTCTAGCCTCTTGAATTCTTAATCTGATGTCACTATCGGTACGTGAGGCACTGCCTATTTTACTACCAAGATATACGAATTAATCTACCTCTTGTACTATCGTGTCTCCCAGTATAATCTGATTGTCATTAGGTGCCTTTCATGTCGTAGGTAATTTGTTTTCTTTTCCCTTCTGCCGTTAAGCCGTACGGGGGCTTAAGTCGTCTGCCCTGCGCCAAGTATGTTGCGTCGCTCATTGTGAGCCCGTGTCGCCGCACAATCACTCTTATGTCATCTATTCACCGACCTCGCGGCTGCCCCTTTGCCCTGACGCCAGATCTACCAGTGGTGTAAGCCATCAGTGGAAGTTAATGAGGGTGCATTCTCATAAGATTACCTAAATCAACATATTTTGTACCTGGAAATGTATTCTGCAAAAGAGGAAGGGACCAACCATACTTCGAATGTCGTCGTTTCGCATTGTTTTTCCGGTAACAGGGATGACCTTCCATAAACACTTCATTTCCCACGTCAAAATTCTGCTCTCACGCGCCTTGGACAAGAAGCCATGTTTCACACTGGTAGCACAGAGTCGACATAAATATACTAGTTATCACCTGTTGCTTTGTTTGCTAGGATTGACCTGGAAAGTCACCAACGGATTTTCGTCTGCCAAAAAAATGTGAAACAAAGGAAGAGTCACACCTTCCCACGACACAAGCGGACTGATGATGGATAGATATCTTTGTTTCCAAACTAGTGCTCGAGTGCCTCAATAGTGTTGATAATTCATAAGTCACATCACATGCTTTTTGACACCTCGTGTCGATCCTACCGTCTAGCAACAAAATACTGGCCAATACTTGAATTCATGGGTCTGTTAAAGAGCAATGGCATTTATACTTTTGTTGAGTGACCTAGATGTGCTACTGATCCTCATGTTGTTATTATTATCTCATAGCTGCTGAACAAGCCTGCTCTTGCCAACCTAATGCCATTCTAATATATATACAGGTCTTCTTGAGTTATGTCACTGCTCCATACAGTGTGTTGGTAATTGTCGGCAGTGCTTGTAAGAATCTTTTCCTCATTTCCGCAAGCGCTTTGTTCTCAATGAGTAGATGTCGAACTGTTACATCAGGATGAGAGCAATGTCTGCACAAGGGCAGGTGCTGGGGATTGATGCAGTTCAAGTGGTTATTGACTCTGGTATGTCCTGTTCGGAACTGAAAGATGAGACGTTGATCTCTTTTATATAGTTTATTTATGTCATCGTTACTTTTTTACTGTGACATTTTGCTAAATACACTGCGACCTGTAGTTCCTATCGCCCACCTGTTCATCCAGATTTCTCGAGAATTATTCTTAATAATTCATTTTACTGTGTGGTTACTGCAGAGTCTATCCAATTGTTATTTCGAGGCTCCTATTTTTACCAATCTGTCGGCCATCTCGTTCCCTAGTAGCCCACTATGTCCAGGGATCCATTCCAAGGTGACATTTATCCCGTGGGCAGTGATTCTACTACATCCAGGGGGGACAATTGCTTCAATCTTCTCTTTTGCTTCCAAGTGTTTACTTATACCCTATTCGGATGATCATTTTCTTGTCTCTTGTATCTCTTTACCTCTTCAGTCAGTGCCCCTGTTCTCCTGATGCCTAACGGATCTTTGTTGGCCTCTATCTCGCACGCCGCTGTAGGTATTGATCTCATACCACCCCAACCCCCCACAAATTAGTCCGAGAGATTGATTCTGCACCTGGTCAATAGATGAGATGTTATTTGTACTCACAGTTGTCTGTATGGCTAGGATGTAGTCCATCACGGGTGGCACATAGCCAATGTATAGTTTCCAAGGAGTTTGTTTATCAGCTCCCTAATTTGTACTAGCAAGTCTTTTTGATTAAATTCAAACGCCTGGTTGCTTTACTTCTGACGTTGCAGATGTGGCTGCCAAATTTGAACTGTCTGTCCAGTGTTACTCCAAGATAAACTGGGGTATCCTCTTTTATTAGTAATTCCCCATTCATCTTTGCTTCTTTATGACTGCGTGAGAAGATTGTGTATATGGTTTTCTGTGTTTATCTTTAGTTTCCACAGTTCGCAGTAAACTGAAATTGTTAGTAGCGCTCTGTTGATCTTGGCTAACGCCAAAATGGAATAATTCTCGGTGGTCCAAATGACAAGATCATCAGCAGACAATGCTTCTGACACGTTTAGATGTCTAGTGAGGTCATTTATATAGATGAGGAAAAGGGTGCAGATTAGAGGAGAGCCCTGTGGCAGTCTTTCTTCTAACGTTCTTTTACTTGACGTTGCCCCTGCAAAGTTGGTATCTATGGTTCTGTTGGTCAGGAAGTCCTGTATCCATTTTATCATCTTTCCATCTATTCCCATTTTCCTCATTTTCATCAAAAGGCTCTTCCTCCAGACTCTGGCATATGCCTGCTGTAGATCAACAAACACTGCTAGTGTGCTTTTTCCATCTTGGACGTGTCAAAGTCTGAACCCTGCCTAGTTTCTATCAAGGAAGTTTTTATTTTCCAGCCACCAATATAGTCTGTTGTTTACCATTCTTTCAACCACTTTACCTAAACATGAGTTAAGCGAAACAGGTCTATAGCTTCCACGTGTTCCTGGTTGTTTTCTTTTCTTCAGTATGGGTTTGATAGTTGCTGACAGCCATATTGACGACAACTGCCCTTCGTCCCATGTTCTGTTGATAAACCATAAAAGTACCTGTTCGCCTTTGGTCCTAATTTATTTATTATCTCATTTTTAACTTTATCTGGTCATAGTGCTTTAGTTTTTGCCAGTTTCCTCATCGTCGTGCTCAGTTCTTGTGATGTGAAGTGATTTTAAAGGCAACTATATTGGTGGTGTCGATGTTAAAGGAGTCCTTTAAATGTGCTTTATCTAGCGGTTTTCTTGGTTGCGCTTTATTTACCTAAGCGTAAAATCTGTTAAAGATCTCAGCTTTCTCAGCTGTATTTCGTCCCCAGATTCTCTGGCCAGGGGTGTTGGGTTTGACTTTCTCTTGTTCCCTTCAATGTTGCTCAGTAACTCCCACGCCTTGTTCTATTGATGTCATCATTCTTACTTATTTAGCTAAACCCAGCATCAGTCTCCCGGCCATAACGGTCCCAGCATCAGTCTCCCGGCCATAACGGTCCCAGTTAGCCTTTCTGAAATTCCATGATGATTTTCTTCGAACTATTCTATCCCTCTGCAGTGTTTCAATAATTGTTAGGAAAGGACGATGATCGCTTACAACATTGTCCAAGACTTTAGTGGTAGTGGTATCTACCAAGTCAGCCTATACTAGTGTCAGATCGGGCCTGCAGGGGACGGCGTGTCCTAGTGGTTAAGTGGCACGGCTCACAACCGGAAATTGCTGGGTTCGATCCCCATCACAGCACCGGCCGTTACCCCGGGAAGCAAACCCTTAGAAAATGCAGGAGGAAGTAGACCCTTACATAAAAATACATGCTGAAGTCGGATGTACTGGGCCGACAGGCGCAAAAAAAAAATCACAGTGCAACGCACACCGCCTTGGGGATTAGAGTAATAAGGCGAACGCAAAAAAAAAAAAAAAAAAGATCGGGCGTGCTGGTTGTACCTTGTACTATGTGCAAAATAGTTGGCAGAATTTCCAGACTCTGGAGCAGTTTAAATTAGTACCATTAGACAGCTCTTCAATCTTCAGGCCTCTATTATTCAACTAGCGGTATCCAAGATTTGGCATATGGGCATTTAAATCTCCCACCAACACTGTTTTCTTTGACGAAGGCTCAAATTCAGGTAGATACGTTTTGGACGTTGGACAGTAAAAGTTGTGTAGTATGTATTGTGTGCTATCTTTACTCCATAACTTCATTGCTTGATGGTCAATACCATCCACAGGATTGTTGGTTACCATGGCTTGTGTATCATTCCTGACCAGAATCATAATGCTCTGGAACGTGTTGCATTCGCATTTATACCGTGTATAGTCGGTGATGTTCATTTGTATTTGTGGAAGTATTGTTTCCTGAAGTATAGTAATGTGGATTTGATGGTCATGTATTGTTTTGGTCAGCTCAGTTGCCTTGTTTTGTAATCCGGCAATGTTAAGCTGCAGTATGTTAAGTTCCCCCCTTGCTAACTTCTCGCACAGAGCAGGGGAGTTATCTTTGTTGCGCGGGCCTTGGTAACCAAGGCGACGCCCGAGCTCGTTTGAAGAATGTTTATTGTTTCCTGGCATTGGAGTATTTGGTGTTTTGCTGCAGACTTCTGCCACAAATAGAGCACACTGGATGCGAATTTCTCCATGGGTGATATATGTATTTGGCTTTGGCATTTCCTTCCTTGGTCATTTCGAGGTTCGCTGCGTCGGTGGGGGTGAGGTGGGGTGTCAGATGGGGCTAACAGAGTGCATTCTCCGCTAGCCACTGGTGCTCTCATTGTAGATCACACTTCTTTATCCCGTATTTAAGCCTTTTTCCCTTGGATGTGTCACGTCTTGACCACTAGGCCTTCACGACATCTCACGCCACAACAGCTCCTTCTTTCCAATGAGATCCGTGCTCTCGCTTGGGCTGGGATGTTGGGCTAGGCTCGGATCCTCTCTGGGTGCCTCTACCATTTTTGGATCCTTGGTAGAGGTCTTGTAGGTTGGACAAAGAAAACTTGTGTAGAAAGACAGATGACAGATGAGAAGAACATTTAACCCATGGCTGGGGTTTGGGTTGGTAACAGTCAAAGCATATTCCACTCGTCCGTGGGTACTGTGCTGTCACCTTAAGAATCCCCAAACTGCTCCCCGCCTGGTTATACCACGAGATACTCGGTCGCCTCCATAGTAAACATAGGGTCACCCACGAGAAGGTGTTGCTATGGTCACGTTTGTGCAGGAGACTCTCTACGCCAGAGGCTTGCTGTCAGCGTGGCAGCAGCTTCCGCGGCGATCACTGCGCTCTGGATGTGATAGGCTGTAGATTCGCGTCAGCATCCATTTCATGTAGGCGGGACATTGTTCCCAGACCCTACACGGACCTCATCAGCATCCATTTCATGTAGGCGGGACATTGTGCCCAGACCCTACACGGACCTCATCAGCATCCATTTCATGTAGGCGGGACATTGTGCCCAGACCCTACACGGACCTCATCAGCATCCCTTTTATGTAGGCGGGACATTGTACCCAGACCGTACACGGACCTCATCAGCATCCATTTCATGTAGGCGGGACATTGTGCCCAGACATTTGATGTAGGCGGGACATTATGCTCAGACATTTGATGTAGGCGGGTCATTGTGCCCATACATTTGATGTAGGCAGGACATTGTGCCCAGACCCTACATCGACCCCACTGATCCTCATAGTTTATATTTTTTTCGCAAATTGTATTTAGCACATGTAGGCTCAAGCGCCTTCGTGGGACTTTGCAGTTTATTTTCATCGTTGTAGACACCTGCAAAGGGAAATTCGTGTACTGAGTTCGGTTCTACTTCAAATATCTCAATTTTACTGATCTCTTATGCGATGTTGTGCATATATATGTTAAACAGCACAGGAGAAAGCAAACGTCTCTGTCTCACGAAGGTAATATTGTCTTAATCTATGTTTTTCTCTGTGTCCTCAGAACTAAATTCAGTGACGATTCAATAAACATATTTATTGTATTTTGCGTTAGACTCCAGATCAATAAGTCTTTGCGATAAAAGCCATTGAATTCAATTTGTGCATGTGTCCAGCCAACTGCATTGACTCTGCCGCGCGAAGAAGCCATCAGTACAAGAGCGGAGTTGGGCAAATGCTTCAACAAATGACTTAAACCAGGCTTCCTTAATAGCTGGTCCTTCCTTCCTTTCCGTGTCCAAGCACCACATGGATTGCTTTGTCATTTGCCTCCAGCATGTCGCACGTATTGAATGTTTCCTGGAGGTTGGGGCAGGTCATCGGGTGCTCTGTGTCCTGTATTGCGCTACAGTCTCATGTATCAATATGTGTATCCCCATCGTTTCATATTCCTCTTACACCATGATAACCAGTTCGGAGTCTGTTCAGCGACTTCCCTCTTATATATGGCAGAGGGTGTCTGGGGGCAGGTTCCGCCCGAAGCTCCATCTTCTAGGACCTGCATCAATTCGTGTCATCTCTCGATACTGCGACTTTCAGGGTTTGTCTGTATGGGATGTGTTCATTTTACCAAATCACTATGTAAAAGAACTGATTAAGGTAGGCCAAATGCAGTGTTGGGCCGAAGCATCAATAATTGTCTGGAATCCGACTTCCGTAACAGCTGGTAAGGATAAGTTGGAACTATGCTTCACAAAATGACTGGGATCAGACTTCCCTAAAGCTGTAAGCCAAATGCATTGTTGGACCTATGCATTCAACCCCTGGAACTCCTGTGCACGAATGAATGATTACCATTTTTTATTGTCCATGTTTCATAACCATATAGAACCACAGACCAGACACATGTGGTCATGATATTTTCGTGTAGATGCATACCATTGCTATTGTTGTTCATCGGTCATAATCGATGAGGACCCCTCTGTCAGTATTCACGGTTCGCATGAGTTCGATAATGGCTAAATAAGCCAATCTTGGCCTTGAATTGTTTGTTGCACTCAGTACAGGGAAATGAGGCAACTCCTTCCACTGAGGCTGAAGAACGATTGATGTGAGCAGGATTGCGGAGCGATCGTCTCTGGGAAAGCCTCAACTATTCTTAATGCCTAATGTCTGTGAATTCCCTCCACAATAATGCTCTCCAAATGTCTCATTTGCCAACGCAATCCTAGTTAGAGAGCCGGTTGCCCAAGACCTTTATGTGCGTTCTATTTTTATTCTATGAGATACCTCCTATTTTTCAGTGTATAAACATTTCATTGATATACTGTACGGCTAGTTAGCAGCACTTTTCAGTCATGGCTGAGTAAACGAGTATGTTTTTAAAAACATGTTCTCTTGTCTAATCCTGTGTCTTGCATATTCTTGTCCTGTCTTGTATTGTCTTATCTAGTCTTGTCCTATATTGTCTTGTCCTGTATTGTTTTGTCTTATCTTGCCTTGCCCTGTCTTGTCTTGTCTTATCTAGTCTTGTCCTGTCTTGTCTTGTCTTGTCTTGTCTTGTCTTATCTAGTCTTGTCCTGTCTTGTCTTGTCTTATCTAGTCTTGTCCTGTCTTGTCTTGTCTTGTCTTGTCCAGTACAAATAAAGTAAAGTAAAGTAAAGTATCCCACAGCATTACTACCGTAGGGGTGTGAGGTGTTAGCGATCTCACATTTCAAAGGCTCGGCTATATGAGGGCGGTAGCCATCTCCTCTCCCTCACCGCTTTTACTTCCCGGACTGAACCGGTACCCATTTAAGGCTGGGTCGACCCGGGAGCCATTGCGGTCTGAAAAAAACATTACCGTCTCAACTGGGGAATGAACCCAGAACCACTCAGATGCGAAGCCAGCGCGCTAACCACTGCGCTACGCGGCTCCTGTATTGCCTGTCTTATCTTGCCTTGCCCCGTCTTGTCTTGTCCTGTATTGTCCTGTCTTATCTTGCCTTGCCCATTCTTGTTTTGTCTTATCTCGTCGGGTCTTGTCCTGTCTTGTCTTGTCCTGTATTGCCTGTCTTATCTTGCCTTGCCCCGTCTTGTCTTGTCCTGTATTGTCCTGTCTTGTCTTGCCTTGTCCAGTCTTGTATTGTCTTGTCTTGTCCTGTATTGTTTTGTCTTATCTTGTCTTGTCCTGTGTTATTTTGTCTTATCTCGTCGGGTCTTGTCCTGTCTTGTCTTATCTAGCCTAACCCTGTCGTGTCTTGCCCCGTCTTGCCTTTTCCATTACCTAGCATCGACTCACCGATATATAAATTACTTTTTCCCACCCCTGCCTCCCCACCACCAGCTTTGCTGCCTCATCCAAGGTTTTCAGTGATTTTTTCTGAAAATTATCTGCCCAGCGCATAATGGTCTTCCTCTCTTTCTTGTTTCCAGAATTGTTCCCTTGAGTATAATTATGGATAGTCCATTTCATCTGTGTGTGTGTGTCCTTTCACCAGTCTGTAGATTTTTATATGATCCAACATTCTTATTGGTTGTATTTCTATATGTTGATATTTGAGATAAGATCTATGTACGTTGTTCTGAGAATCTGTTTGGAAAATGTCATCTCCATTGCTTGAACTTGTCGTCTTCAGACAGCATTCAATGTTCATGTTACAAGGTATCATATATAAGAGAATCAAGGTCTGCATTCAATGTTCATGTTACAACGTATCATATATGAGAGAATCAAGGTCTGCATTCAATGTTCATGTTACAACGTATCATATATAAGAGAATCAAGGTCTGTATTCAATGTGTTTCAGCGACATGTGTGTTCTTCTTCTATTTCTGCCTTCGTTCTCAATCTCGCGCTACCAAGTTTCGACCACTGGACTTTGCAAGCAGCAGGATGTAGGTCCGTAGAACGGAATGCGCTGTGTCGCTAGTTTGCAGCTTGGCTGCAATATTTGCACCTTTCGGTCCGACACATCCGTCTTCGGCAGCAACATGTGTGTATCTTTCAGTATTGGCGTCACTGTTGTAAGAATTGATCTCGTTTGTGCGGCCCTTACACAAGACAAGATACGACAAGACACGTGCTTTGTACGAGAGGCATCGGGCTGTCAAGAGCTACCAGCTCACAGCTCAAGGGATTATACCATCATCATCTCGAACTTTTACTATCGCTGTGTTAGAGCACTCGATTTTCATGGCAAATTTACGCGGTTCACCTGCCACTACCGGCCGGCATCAGTCTATCCAGCCGTAAATTTGTACCTGGCTAACGGCTAAGTGATGAAAAACGCAGCGAGGAAGTGAACTGGCAACCTCACCTAACAAAGTTGTGCTTTAGTACATTCAAGACCCGAACACTTCACCCAAGACGGCATTGTATTGTGAAGCCCACGTCACAGTCCACGGGATAAGGTATGTCGGACCCTGTGTTTGAGGCCTATAATTTAACATATTCGCCCTGAAAGGTACCCCGGTTGAGCAGAACAGCACTGCTGTAACCATCCAAGCATGTCTGAATTTGGAATCATTGAATTCAAATAGGCAGGTGAATGGCTGCTGCCAGGTAGCCGAAGGCTATTCATAGTAATTTTTTTTTGCAAGTTTTACTTTCTGCGGCTTACCAGGCCAGGGGGAGTGTATATTGCGTATTGTGTAGATATTTCATTACTAATTAGAATTTTACTTGGATAGTATGCTAAAAGCCTTCTCTTGTCGTTTTTCAACCGTCAAGGGTTATTGTATGTCCACGTGTGTGTTCACGGTACCACCGATATATTTTGTGTCCATCTCCAACAGGACTTGGAGTCGGCCCAACCTACCGTGCGACAAGGTGACGCCCTAAGAAACATGCAGGATTTGAAAAAAACTATCGGCTCAGTGCATCCGACTTTGGAAATCATGGTATATAAGGGTCTGCTTCCTCCTGCATTTTCTAAGGGTTTGCTTCCCTGGGGTAATGGCCGGTGCTGGGATTGAGGAGCGAATCCAGCACCTTCAGATTGTGAGCCGTGTCCTTTAACCACTAGCACACGCAGTCCCACTGCCGGTGAATGAAGTTGTTAGAGATTTCTGCACACTAAGCCACATCTTTCCAGATAGCTATTTACATCATGGTCGACTGTAGCATACAGGTAGCTGGATTGTCCTGTTGAGGGTCCATGCAGTGTCTTGTCAGAGATCCATGCACAGCTATGTTAAGGATCCATTAAGTGTCTTGTCAGAGATCCATGCACAGCTATGTTAAGGATCCATTAAGTGTCTTGTCAGAGATCCATGCATAGCTATGTTAAGGATCCATTAAGTGTCTTGTCAGAGATCCATGCACAGCTATGTTAAGGATCCATTAAGTGTCTTTTCAGAGATCCATGTACAGCTATGTTAAGGATCCATTAAGTGTCTTGTCAGAGATCCATGCACAGCTACGTTAAGGATCCATTAAGTGTCTTGTCAGAGATCCATGCACAGCTATGTTAAGGATCCATTAAGTGTCTTTGTCAGAGATCCATGCATAGATATGTTAAGGATCCATTAAGTGTCGCGATGGGGCCTATGAAGTTTCCTTTTGGTGTCTGTAAAGTGTTTTACTGGGGTCCACGAACCACACATGCATCTTTAAATTGCAAATATTTTTACTTACTTGTTTTTTTTAAATGTTCGTATCTCTGACACACACGATAGACAATATTTCCAGTGGTAGCAGTGCTGTATGAAAACCGCACAATACGCATGACAGAATCCTCTCTTGCACAACGAAACTGAACTTTGTTCTGTCAAAAAAGACCAAGATTTAGAATGTTCATGCATTTAACATAGAAGATTACATTTCCTTTAATGTTGTTATTGAGCGTTTGATTTCATACTTCATCAATGTATGTCCTGATGTCTCCAAAATGGTCGAAAAGTAGTTGTCTTTTCTTACCATTTACCTTTGTGAGACAATGTTCTCATCTCATGTGCTTCCAGTACCCAAATGGGGGGGGGGGGGGGGGGGGCCGCGCATATAATGGCTACATTTTTGCCTGTCATGCATGTCATAAGTGATGAGCATAGAGATTATTGAATTTGGCTGGCAGTAGGAATTATAAGCCACAAGAGGCAAGAAAAGAAGAACGTTACACCCCAGGGTAGAAGTAGAGTGACCGAGTAAGTAAAACGATGTTATCAGCTCTTGTACATAGACATATTGAATATATAGAAACAGACGAAGGGTAGAGGTCTGACCTTCACCTCATATTGTTGGTCTGGATATTTGAAAGCTGACTGCTGGAAAACGTCACTAACAATAGGTCAATATTGAATTACACAGACCATCTTATTCTTCTACTGATCCCCAGGAATGTCAACCATTCACTTTGTTTTCCCATTTTATATATGAGAAATTGTTTGTATGGTATTCTTTGAAACGCTGTAGAAAACTCAAATCTCAGCTGGTTTTTGGTATGTGTGAATGTTATCGTGTGTAGATATATGAGATGTGACGTACTCTTCTGTAGATCCGTTACGCGTTATATTTATTTGCTCCCAATTGCGCACTCGAAATGGCACACTCCAAATGGCACGCTCCAAATGGCACATTCCAAATGGCACACTCCAAATGGCACTCTCCAAATGGCACACTCCGAATGGCATATTCCAAATGGAACACTCTGAATGGCACACTCCATTTGGCACACTCCAAATGGCACATTCCAAATGGCACACTCCAAATGGCACTCTCCAAATGGCACACTCCGAATGGCATATTCCAAATGGAACACTCTGAATGGCACACTCCATTTGGCACACTCCAAATGGCACACTCCAAATGGCACACTCCAAATCTGATAAGTGGAGCAACCCATTGAATCTATGACACATGAAGTGGCGTCTTCGTGACTCTTGTTTGCTAACAGAATTCAAAGACAGTCATTTATGTACCGCCTCTTCATGAGGTGGTTTGACTTGACAACTACAGTCATCTTCAGCGTGTATTTCTATGTTTCTCAAATCATTGTCTCCAACCTACATCAAAGGCAAAAGTATTTTTTTGTTATTTCAGAGGCATCTCTTCTGGGAAAGTTGTTTCACTGGACTATTAATTTATACCAAAATGAGTCCTCTAGAGACGCAAGGTTTATAGTGTTTTATCACATGCTCTCAGTGTAGCAATCGTGTTATTCTAGTTTCTATTACACTTAGTCTCAGAGAAAACTACTCGATAAAAACATAATAATTAAAACAACCCACGTTTAATAATACAGTATCTCATTATTAATAACATGAAATGTGTTCCTGAAAGTATTGTAAATTTTTGTTGATTTAACAGTGTATGTTGTTTATTTTGGGGTTTGTTTGGTTTTTTTTTTGGTTTTTTGGGGGGGGGCGGGGGGGGGGGGGGGGATAAAGATTGGTAGTAGGCGACGTGCAAAGGGTTTGTAATTTAATTAATTTAATTAGCTTTGACTTCTTTTAGTGAGAACTTTAAAAGGTTGAGAACCACTGCTGTATTGTGATTTGTAGTAGCCGTGTCGAACAGAGCAGTGACAACATAACACAGGTAGGCTCAAGTTAGTGTTTGATGCTATCGTGTATATTGTAAATTGCCTCATTTGTTTGGGCGTAGGGATGTGGGCTAAGATACACAAACATACTCAGTCATAGACATTCACTTGGAAAACGCTCCATCCTCCATTTCCCTACAGAAAAATGGAATGGTTTTCGTTGCAATTCTCCCATAGTTGTGGTAGCGTGTTTGTACAAGAACCACACGTTAGTTGCATTACCAACTGTGGGTATCTCTTTTATTCTATAGAGTTTTATACATTCAGACACACGCACACAAATATAAGTTTAAACATTTGTATATATGTTTACAACAATTAGGTAAGCATCCCTACCAGGTTTTATATCTGGTGTACGCTAATTATGTCATTGATTCAATAGACCAAATGTGTACAACTAGGACAGTGAAATATTTTTTTTCTTCAAAACCTGAAATGTAAGAATGTGTACGCATGATATATGTTTTACTTTCATGAAAAAGACACACTGAGACGTGCGATCAGAAAGAAATAAACAAACAGATACACACTGGCTTAAGGTCCAGCTTCATGTTTACGTGTTTCAAATGTCAAACTATAAAATATAGGATAATATTTATTCAACCAGCAGTAAGCAAGTAGAATTCCACATGGTTGATATTATTAAAATGATGGTAAGCTAGCGCGTGTGCTTGAAATAGTTCAGAGTAACGTTCAAACTTGCGTGATATTGCATTTAAAGATGATTTGTTCAAGAAACGTCTAACAAGATAGCTGACATACCTCATTTACATCCTATTGTTGACCAACACTGGAGCAATCCACGAATAAACAAACACGTTTTTAAAATAAGAACCTTAAAACTACACAAACAGAGCACCCAACACAAGACGTTCAAGTACCCAGAAAATAGTTGCATGGCCTAGTCGTGAACAGTTTTTACATGGCCAATGTTTACCTCGTCACAAGATTCCTTGTCACAATGTTTACCTCGATGCATTCCTTACAATAAAGGGAACGAATAAATTATACCTTCCCAACAACAATAAACTGTTGAATATTTATTGAAAAATAACGAAAACGTAATGCTTAAGGCAGCATTTTTTGTTATTGGCACTGCAAAATATATTTTGAGTCGAGCTGTTTAAATTGGATGTGCAAAATTAATATTATTGCATTTTTTGTGGGCAATATACACATTTTTCAACGTTGCTATTTTTGCAATTTCGTGTTACGAGAAAAGTTGTCAATCCCTGTAGACAGGCGTCTACCTTTAAAATCAGAGAAGAAAAATAAATAGTATATTTTTATAGTATATGTTTCTTTAAAACACATGTCTACTTATATAATTCAAAATTCATTTTATCAAACATGCTCAACTTTAAGGCACGTTGTAAACTTTTAAAAATGTAAATGCATTTAACTGAAATTATTTGAAAGCAATATGCACAACGAGGATACCACCACATAGAGTTCAGGTTCACATGTTGCATCATTTATATATAATCTACAAAAAAAAGGGGTTTCAACTTAGCTACAACCTGGGGGCCACTCTTCCCCTTCCTTTCTCTTCTCTTACCTCAACCTGTTTAATTTGACTCTGTCCTACAGTCACACTCTTGTTTCATTTGACTCTGTCCTACAGTCACACTCTTGTTTCATTTGACTCTGTCCTACAGTCACACTCTTGTTTCATTTGACTCTGTCCTACAGTCACACTCTTGTTTCATTTGACTCTGTCCTACAGTCACACTCTTGTTTCATTTGACTCTGTCCTACAGTCACACTCTTGTTTCATTTGACTCTGTCCTACAGTCACACTCTTGTTTCATTTGACTCTGTCCTACAGTCACACTCTTGTTTCATTTGACTCTGTCCTACAGTCACACGCCTCCTCAGGGTTGGGCTTGCTTCTGAGGGCGCACAAACCTAGAATAGGTACATACAGACGCACACACCCATCCAAGCACTGGTTTATGCGTCTTGATATCCCCAAAAAACTAAAGAAGTAATATAGACTTGTGTTCAATATTACACCAATTCAGTACAAAACAAGCATATATGTCCAATACAAGTATGCCAAAATGTAAATTATGCAGACAGAATATCTAAGAAACAGAAGACCTAATATTTTATCAATGTACAATTATATCAGAAACATTAGAAACACTAAGACAAACAATAAATAAACACACATAAGTTAAAGTAAACATGTACAAAGCAATCATGTTAAATACCATCCCCAAAACAGACAGAACAATTCAGAACAGACTTTTAACAATACTAGCAGATTTCAGACACTTAATATTGACACGCAGAAAGAAAGCAATATATCAACAAAGAATTTACACCTCACAAATAGTTGCATATATATTTTCATAAAAACATAAACTATAACCAATTTTTAATTTTTTTATTATTTTTCCTTTTATCTTTCTTTATTATTATTTTTTTATTATTTTTTTATTAATTGTTTACTTTTTATTTTGGTTTTTATTTCAAGTGTGTAAGTTTGAATGCAAGGAGATATTGTACATTACATTTATTTTAATACCAGCAAATGGTATTTCAATTTGTATTTGGAAAATGAACAAATAAAATTCATTACTTGTCTATTTCGCTCCATGACTTCAACGCCTGTCAAGGTCCAAGGTTCAGCTCTTGTGTCAGCACGGCTAGCAGGCACAATCCTCGACTGGGGTTGCGAGTTGTTCCTCCCCATATGTCTTGCACGAAGACGACAACAAGCGTGAGAAATTTGGTCGGGTGGAGAATTAACACCTCTCGCCTTCAGTGTACAGATGCAAATATACACGTCCATGTGGTTCTGGTGTAGGGTTATAGCTCACTCGTTCTGGGTGTGTTGCCTGGATAAAGAGGGGAGACGCCCAAGCCAAAACCTCTCACGCGAATTTGTTATGATGGGATAACTCTTATTTTCTTTTACTTTTATTTGGTTGCATCCCTTGCTATGTTTTGCAACAAGTAAAGGCCACTTTGATGTTTTATCTATATGCAAATAACATGCAAATAATTAAATATATATTTAAACTGTCAGAAAGGAATTATCCCACAAGCGAAGTAGAAGATAAATATGGTTCCCATATAGGTATGGGCTAGGTACTACCAAAAAAATCTACAACTCAATTATCAACGGAAACATTATAAGACCACAGAATAAGAGAGCACTGGAAGCACTGTTGTTAGAGCGTTTGCTCTTCACGTGAAGAAACAAGGTTCGCTCTCCAGTCGCAACATGTACGAGTCAATCAGTTCAGTTGTAAATTAGAACCTCATTTACTGTTAGGAATGGCATGACAGATGGGAAAGAAAGTAGTTCTCCTAAATTCTGATGTCTCTAGCAATTAAGTCTGTAATATCTCGTCTCAGACGACAACGACTAACTTGTAACTAAATGTGCCTCTTTCTGATATGTGAGACAAAACATAAGGAAAGCAAACTGTTCACCTCGCCTCACAAAATCTGAGACGTCTTACAGTGACGTGTCTACCACTTCATCCCCGACTGCAGTGGTTCCTTATTTTGATGTATGCATGAACATAAAAAGAGTGTTGACCAAGCTTATAGTCCTACAATCGTTTCTTTGACATACATTCCAAATATAACAAATTGTTGTTTGTTGAGTCAATAGTCGTTACGGTTGGTAGTTTATCAGGTCGTGTTGTTCGTGAGCTTTGCTCGTCTGTGCTTTTTTGTTCTTCCTAAACTAAATGACCAATAATATAATCATGGCTCAGCAGAGCCTGGCCTGACAAGAAGTGGGCATCATTTCTTAGCAAGCGGTCTTGTCTTGTGTTATCGACTTGTGCAGTGAGGCCTCGTTTTAAGTCCAGGCGAGACGCGTCATTGAAGTAGTCCCATGACGATTTAGAATATCCGCAACATTTCCTATCCATCTAGTTCTCGGTCTACCACGATTGCAGAAACCTGAACGCCGTGCGGTATAGGCGCACAGCGGTAGTTGGTCAGGATGTATTCTCATTAGGTGACCAAACCACTTGATTCTCTCCTCATCAATATATTCAGTGCAGGGTCTTGCTTCAACTATTCCTCTCGCATCTTCATTCCTCCTTCTCTCTCTCCTAGTTACGTTGTTTTCCGGAGGCCTCTAATCTCACATGTCGTGATCTTTCTCTCTAGAGATTTTGTTAAAGTCCAAGTTTGGCACTGGTAACAGAGATAACAATAATGTTTGCTTAGGCGTCTGAGGCCCCGTTGCGTCGGTCTGCCACATCCATGACCCACATCTGTGGCCTGGTTCCTGGCATCGTCCAGGGCGAAGGAGGAGGTCGCTACTTTCTGGAGCCATACTGTTCGGGGACTGCCTCTTCTGCGCCTCCAGCCGGTCGGGGGAAGACTTTTGGAGCTGAGGAACGACTTATGTAGAATCTTGTGGGCAGGGGTTTCCTGGTCCAGCCATACAACATGACCAAACAAAGAAACTCGATCAAGTGTGTTTGAGATTAGGTAGAGGCCTGTTTTAACAGAGACCTCCACGTTGCGGATGTAGTCATGTCATCGGATGCCCAGGATACATCGTTGGTTGCGCGTGTGAAAGGCTTCCAGTCTCGACATGTCATTCCAGGTTTTGGAGCCGTAAACCAGGACTGGGACCACGCGGATGTGTTTCCTAAGGGAGATCTTACTCCACACACATCGGAGGTGGTGCATAGCAGACGCAGCTAGTTCGATCTGCCTTGACATATCGGGACCGCTACGCCCTACAGATATCATGCTACCGAGAGTTGACATGAATATACTGTTGATTAGCATTATTTTTGTGAACATGTTTTATGTTAGGGTGTTTCAATAATGGGGACAGCTGGTATTCACTTCCATTTGCTTTTTGACATCTCATCTCAATCTCTCAATCCAAACCTCCATCATGTGTGAGAATATTGTCCAAGTACTTGAACTCCTGCACTTGCTTGATCTTGGTCGCGTTTACCAAAATGTTCTTGTTTTCAGGTCAACTGCTTATCTACATAGTTTTTTTTGGGGATGTGTTAATTCTCTTTGACATACAGAATTGAGCGCAAATCATCTTCACTCTCGTAAAGTAGGCATTGATCATCGAAAACAAGGAGTTCATTTAACTAATCAGCCTGTCCTTTCTTCCTCTGCATTACTTGGCAGATGCTCCAATTTGACCTCCAGCGTTGTTCTGTCCATAAATGTGTTGAAGAGTAGTGGTGACAACACACACCCTTGTATCCCCCCGGTTGTTATCTCCATTGTTTCGCTCAGATCATCTGTTGTTCTTACTATACTTGGTACACTGCTCTAATATTCTCTAATACCTGCCCCTGTACTCCGTAGTCGTCTAGAGTGGCCCATAGTTTATTTCTGTCTACTCTATCGAAAGTCTTTTCTTGATATATGAAAGCCCCGTTGAGATTCCGATCGTATTCCATGTTGTTTCGCTTAGTTGTCTCAGGGTGAATAGAACCTCTGTGCAGCCCCTACCTCGTCGGAAACCAAATTGAGCCCCACTCAACTGTTGTTTTTTTCCGAGTTTATGCCGAATTCTCTGCTTCAGGATTTTCGCGTACAGTTTTCTTATGAAGCTGAGAAGCTATATCCCCCGGTAGATATCGCAATCTCTTTGTTTTACCTTTATTTTTCCAGATTGGCACAATGATAGCTTTCTGTCAGTCTACTTTGCTCACTAGCTGATGAGAATATTCTATGTAACCATTCTACTCCTAGGGGTCTACAAGCTTTAATTGCCTAGCAGGTTATTCCGTCCGCACCTGCAACTTTACGATTTTGGCTTTTTTTTTTAAAGGATTTCCTCAATCTCCTGGATTAATACGAAGCGTGTCCAAATGAAACCGGAGCTAACTGCACCAAGAGAACACACGTACGATGCGCATGGTGACGTTACTTCTGATGTAAACAACACATATCAACCGTCAAGTTTGCAAAACGTCACCCTTCCTCCGACTCATAGCTTCCTCAGCATGACTGACTGAAGAATTCTCCTTCCTCATTGTTCGTTCACAAACTCCCGCTACCAAACCCTGAAAAGGGCTTTGCAAGTAGAAGGACGCAGTTCGGAGAACGGATTGCGCTGTGTCGTAGTTTACAGCTTAACTGCGATATTTGCACCTTTCATTCCGACACGTCCGACTTTAGCATGTCATTTTTGGTTACCGTGTTAGCCTTCCCTCTTCTATCCCTTCTCCGATTCCTTCTATCACCATTATGGACCCTTTCTTCTCCCTAGGATATCACCTTAACTGGGGTGACTTTTTCGATTGTTTTCTCTACCTGTGCCATCCATGACGCCCCTATCTTGATATCTGAGACCCTACTGTGCAGAGGATGTCGCGTGGATGTGGTGCCACGCATGTGTGCTTTGGCCTGCGCCAGTTTATGTCTAGATATGGATGTTGCAGATAACAATTCTGACACGTACTGTACGTACAGAGGGTTATTTATATTATATATATATATATACACACACACTAGGCGTGTTCAAATGAAACTTGACCAAACTGCAATAAGTGAACATATGTATTATGCACATGATGACGTCACTTTTGGTGCAAACAGCACACACCAACCGTCAAGTTAGCAAAATTTCATTATCATCTGACTCATAGTTTCCTCAGCAGACCATTGAAAACATGGCGGGTGTGATACGGAATGTATGGTGACAAAAAGCCACATGCATACGTCACTTCTGCTGTAAACAGCCCATACCAACCGTCAAGTTTGCTAATTTCCAGCGCTAAGATGGCTATCTGAGACCCATTAACAAGGGCATACATCGTGACTAATTTGCAAGCTTCAGAAGGTGCAGAAGGGATGACTGAGATACGAGTGGATAGCAGCTGTTGAGAGCTCAAACCCCCAGGGGAAGACATGTATCTACTGTCCTGGTCATGCTGGGGTTCAAGGCAACAAAAGAGCTGATACATTGGATTCAAAAGCTCCCATCATGGGCACGTTAGTGATGGATCAGAATGAAATTTTGAAATCAATCAACGACTGTCTGTTGGACGAGGAAACCAAAATAGAGGAATCAGCAATCTACAGACTCCAAAGTTTCAACATCAAACAAGGTTCAAGCGGGGAGGGGCGGGTGAGAGAACAAAGCAGGAGAGTGTAGAACCAGCGAGCTACAAGGACCATCAGCATCCAGACCCTGCACCATTTGCTGAGAGAGATTGAGCACCTATGGTATAGGCATGCCAGAGCGCAGTTACGTCGATTCTTAGAAACAGAAGTACAGTAGACATTTGATATCAGTTGAGATCCATTTATTGTAGTTTATCTTACACCAATTTTACAGCGCCTGCTGTTTGGCTCATTAATAATTTCTTGACAACCTATTGGATCCAACATATCGCATTCTTACAGGCAGTTTTTGTTATTGAATTTATGATTTCTCTGATACTCAGCAATGATATTCATTGAAAGTGTAGATTAGCTTTGTTTTTAATTTGATAACGTTTTTTTGTGATGGTTTTATTCGTCTAGTCAATAATTAAGGACTATTTAACTAACAAGTGAAGAATAATTCACATTTATTACGGAACCTATGCTACTAGACCCCCCCTCGAAGCAAAAGTAAACGCTATTAATAGAGAAGAATAATCTAACTCTTCTGTACATAATATCATAGATAGTTTGCTCAATGCAAACAACTCGCTAAATCTGATTTCATTACAAGAAATTGACAGACTTGACCTTTTATTAATGATCTTAAGAGCAAAAATAACATTACAAGAAATTGACAGATTTGACCTTTTATTAATGATCTTAAGAGCAAAAATAACATTACAAGAAATTGACAGACTTGACTTTTTACTAATGATCTTAATTGAACAAAAATTAAATAACATAAAAAATTAACAAACTGTTGACCTTAATTAAGAACAAATTACATAACATTGCAAGAAATTAACAAACTGCTGACCTTTTACTAATGACCTAATTAAGACCAAAATATATGACATTGCACGCAATATAATAAAACACAGCTAAATAATCGAGTTAGGACAAGTTTAAATATAAAAATAAAAATGTTGTTTTTTTAAATTGAATCTTGAACTAAAATGCAACAGAAGGGTGCTCAAAATATCATGGATAGCAAAAAGGAAAGATGCAGATATTCTACGAGAACTGGATATCGAAGAAAATTTGTTAGTAAACAATATCTCGTCCAGCTCATGGGACGTCAAGTCTAAAAACAACTTGGTAAAGTGAAGGTCAACCTTCATAACAATAATACAAGCCAAAGTTTCCAGATCAAAAGCCTTCAGTTTTATAAATCCAGGCCAACAATACATTCTTGACACCATAGGAGCAATGTACCAATGAATTATGGTATTGGATTTTTTCAAAATATATTAAACATTCTTTGAAACAATATATGCACTTTCAAAAACAAATATTGTCATCAGAAGGCTTTTCAGTTGACTTTGAAAATATTTTCACCATATATTTTTTACTTCAGTCATTATTGACAGACTTATTAAGTTAATATATATGTGTGTGTGTTTTTCCTGTGGCAGCTTATGGCTGCGAATCATGGACGATTACCAAAACTTCCAGATAAAGAATCAAATCCTTCGAGTAGGGGACGGCGTGGCCTAGTGGATAAGTGGCACGGCTCACAATCCGAAGGTGCTGGGTTCGATCCCCATCACAGCACCTGCCGTTACCCCGGGGAAGCAAACCCTTAGAAAATGCAGGAGGAAGCAGACCCTTACATAAAATGCATGCTGAAGTCGGATGCATTGGGCCGACAGGCGCAAAATAAAAACTACAGTGCAACGCACACCGCCTTGGGGATTAGAGAAATAAGGCGAACGCAAAAAAAAAAAAAAAAAAAAAAAAAAAAAAAAAAAAAATCCTTCGAGTCAAAATGTTACAGAAAGAGCCTCAGAATACCCTGGGCAGAGAAATAGACAAATTTAGACATTCTGCAAGAGTTGAGCATAGAGGAGAACTGGTTTATCAATCCCATTTTGGCTAGAAAATGCAAATACTTTGGTCACATCAAGAGACACAATGGTCTCGAGAACAGTGATGGAAGGTATGATGCCAGGCAAAAGAGGAAGGGGTAGACCAAGAAGACAATGGCACCAAGATATCCAAGAATGCCTGGGTATGACTGGCGGAGGCTGGCGTTTTGGCAAGGGAATGAGTTTCTTTCAGACAGACTGTGATGGGAGCGATGTTCTATAAAGGACATGCTACATAATGATGATGATGACATATATATATATATATATATATTTATATATATATATATACGAGGAGCATTCAGAAGTAATGCACCACATCATTTTTCTCAGGAGCTATTTATTCAAAAAGCATGAAATTTCTACACAATATACATGAATATGTCATGTACACATCTGTATTATTCAACATAATCCCCATCAACTTTTACAGCTTTATGCCTGCAGAAAACAAGTGCATGTATTCCTAGCCCGTACCAGATTTTGTCTTGATCATGTAGCTATTTCTTGGCTGCATGAACCACTTCTTCGTTATATTCAAACCTTGTCCCACAGAATGCGTCAGTGAGTAGAACAAACAGATGAAAATCAGAGGGTGCTAAATCAGGACTATAAGGTGGATGGGGTAGTAGTACAGTCCAATCCAATTTGGTGTTTGCTTCCCGTGTTGCCAGACTTTTGTGAGAACACGCATTGTCATATAGGAGACGCAGGTCGGCTGGATTCTTTTGCTGCCAAACTCTGCGATTGAGTTTTTTTTCAATGTCTTAATGCAAGGTTGCGAACTTAATATCTCTTCTCTCTGCATCACATCCAAAAGAATCACACCTTCAATGTCTCAAGAGACAGTGATCATGACCTTTCCAGTTGAAGGAGTTGTCTTCAATTTTTTTCTTCGTGGTGATTCTGGGCAATGTCACTCCATGGACTGTCTTTTTGTCTCAGGTTCAAAATGATGTGACCAGATTTTGTCACCTATAACGACATCAGCCAAAAAGTTCTGTCCATCAGCACTGAAAGGTTCCAACAATTCAGAATTGTTTTACTTTGCAATAAATGATCAAGTGTAAGACTTCGAGGAACCCATCCTCCTTAGAAAAACAGAGAGTTTTTATAATTGCATTTGCACTACCAATGCTGATTGACAGCTGTAAGGCTAGTTATTGAGTAGTGATTTGCCTATCAGTAAGAATAATGCCCTCAGCGCATTTCAACATTTCTGCGTTGGTGGCTGTGACAGGACGCCCACTGTGCGGTTGATCAAGCAGCTTTGTATCTACATTTCCTGATTCTTTTATTCTCTGAACCCAGCGACTAACTGTACTCCTGTCGACTACAAAACAACTTCTCTAGACATCACATAGACGCTTGTGAATGTTCACAGCCGTTTCCTTCTCTGCAAAAAAAAAAATTAGATCACAATTTGCTGCTTATAACGCAAGTTGCTAACGTGCTCCATTCAACGGTTTAGCGCAGTCATATTATTTGGACGATTGCGGTTCAATTTGGTACACACAATCAAAACATGCCATATTTAAAGTGTGCAAAATTTCATGCTTCTATTTTCATTATTAGTTGAGAAAAACGATGTGGTGCATTTCTTTATGAACGCCTCTTATACGTATGTATGTATGTGTGTGTGTGTATATTTATATATATATATATATATATATATATATATATATATACCATACTTGCCAAGAAACGTACAACAGCCAAATAGGTTGGCGGTTGTAAGAAGCGACATTCTGCAAAGGATGTGCTACTTACTTTTTTTAAAAATACATACATACACACACACACATATATATATATATATATATATATATATATATATATATATATATATATATATATATATATATGGTATTCATCTTTTGCACACAACAGAGCTTGATATGCAAACATAATTAAATATTGCCATAATTGTCAAAAATGTCACACACAAAATTACAGAAAATTTTAGGTATTACAGAGCGCATCACAATAGCAAACAGTTTTTTTTTTGAAAGATCAAATATTTGCACTTTCATGTTAATTTTTCCTTCTCAATTATGACAAAAGTAGCACACATGGCTCTGTGTAAAAAAAATTGCACACAAAGAAACAAATAAATATATTTTTTTACATTTTCGGTACAAGCTTTTATTTCTACTATGACACTTAGTGGTCTCGAGCGCCAGAGATTGCGGGTTGGAATCATGGTGGAGACCGGCATTATATCACGTGGATCTTCTGGTAAAATTTCCTTTAATCTCTGGGTAGTGAGATCAGACTCCAGTGTTGAGCACATTAAAAATCCCTTGGCAGTTAGAAATTGAAAAAGAGCAGGCTTAACAGCCGCTGTCCAGTCAAAATTTTAAAATTCTTCTTAAAAATCTACCCAAAATTATTTGTACCTTCCCCTAACCGTAGTAAGCCGTAGGAAGATTAAAATACCTACTACGAAAAGCCAAAGCCTTCGGTAACCTGGCAACAGACATTAACTTGCCTGTTTGAATACCAGGATTCCAAGTTATTGTTTTAGAAACTACAGGAGTCAAAATGTTTTAATTTTGGTGTTTCTTTGGTGTTTTTTAAATTATTATTGATTAATGTTTTGGTCTTCTATGAAAATTTTGATGCATTCATCTGTGGCATTCATCACATGGTCAGAAAATTGAAAAGTTGATCAACATTCATCTTAAAAAATTATCATTTCATGTTCATTTCTTCACCTGCTCCATCTTCAAAGTTTACTTCGGGTAGTTCATTTTCCAACTTAATGAACGTTTGTGTCTGTTTGAATGCGACTTGAAGTTGCTGATCTCGTTGTCGATGCAAGTAAACATTAAAAAAACTAAATTTTTCAGTACAAAATTTTGTGTCTAGGATCTGCCAAAATTTGATAGTTTAACAGGTTGTACTAATGGAGGCTGTTTACACAATAATTATGGGAAAGTTGGTTGAAATAAGAGAAATAGAAGTCCACGCAAACAGACAACGGCCATGTCAAATTGAATAAAAACCTGTAAAAATATAATTATCAGCACAAAGCCTATTAGAACGTAGGAAAAGCACCATTTGACCCATACCCTGCTCATTTTGTGGCGTGCCTTAAAATTCTTCAGTGAAGTAAAGTAAAGTGGAAATTCAGCAGAATTAACCGCTGGTTGGAAATTAAGTTTTTGAAGACTCCATTGTACTAAGCCGCAGCCTGTGAGAGGTGGGGTGGCCAGTGCCCTTCTTTGTTGTTTTTACTTTCCCTAACTCATACGTCAGGTACCCAATTACAGATTAGTTGACTGGAGAATCCTTGATTATAATCATGGCCCGCATTTTTTTTAGTCTCGGGACGAGATTCGAACCGAGGCATGCTGTTAGCACAGAAAATAGCAAAATTCTCGGTATGAACTGAGCTAAATACACCCTTCAGTAGTGTTCCATTTGTCTCATGTTTGGCTAGTAATGAGGTTATCAATTATGCCAGTGTAAATTATATTAATTGTGGTGGAGCTTGTATGGAAACAAAAGAAAATTATTCCATCACACAAATCTTCAACTCAAGTATAAAGCTGGTTCCATTGTATGGTTCTGACACATGGTAGACCACAAAAAAAAAAAAAGATAACAACAAAGGCACGAACTTTCATAAATGAGTGTCTATACAAAATAGAAGGATTTAAATGGTAGGATAAAATCACTAATGTGGATCTGCGGGAGAGAATTGAACAGATACTGGTGGAACAGGATACGAAGAGATGATATTGGCTAGATCTACATTAAAGAAACCAGTTGATAGCATTACAAGACAGTCTCTATTCCGGAACCCCAGAGGCAAGAGAAGTAGATGCAGACCTACTCATTCATGGTGAAGAGAGCTTAAGGCAAATATCAAAGAGACTGGGTAGATGTGGATTGAGCTGACATAGATGACCAAAGATAGGTTGACTTGGCCTAAATTTGTTGAGGACTTGTGCTCCACAGGAAGCGATAAAGGTTTTGATTGATTGGAACTATGTTTTGACTTGTTGTTTTGTTCTACAATCGCTGTGGTTTGGGGATTATTAGCTAAGTCTAAGAAGTCAAAAAGTGTGTTCAATTAAAGTACAATTGTGAATACTAAACTGAAAAGGGTTGAATGGAATCATATGTACTACAGATTTGTGCACATTACATATATATATATATATATCGGGACCTTCCATTTCTGTGCCAGGTATTGGAATGTACATGTTTTCTTCAGTGCCTTCTTACAAGATGTTGATTATGGAGGGAATTGGTGGTAGTAGTTGCATTTACAATTCTGACAATGCTAAACAATCCAGAAGATAGTTTTTGACTGTTTCCTCTTGTCAGTGTTTGTAGTATGGTGTATAGTCTGCAGCCAATCTATGTTCAACAGCACATGCCATGTCTGCAACCTGAAAATTGTACTCTGGTCTCTTCAGCTTAAATTGTTGATGTTATCTTTTGCAGTTTTCAAACACCAAGCAAAACCAGATCCCCAGGACCCAACCAAGAAACTGAAACGAAGAGACCAGAGTTTGATCTTCAAGCTGAGAACAGGCCATGCCCCTCTGAATAAAGATCTAAATAGATTAGACCCACTACGTGAACCAAACTGCAGACTCTGCCACAACCACAAGGAGTCAGTTGAGCACCTCCTGATTTTGTGCCCAGGGCTGGCTGATCTGTGGAACCTGCTGCTACCACCACACACAACACACATCAGTACAGCAATTGAGGAGGATGTGTGTTTTTGTCCACAAGGCATTCGGCTGTCAAGAGCTGCCAGATAAAAAGCTAAAGGAATTATATCATTATCATCTTTTGGATTAGATTGAGACATGTCTGTATACTGAACTCCTGCAGTCACACCTGTAGCCCACTGTTGTATGCAGTTTTTGTAGATTCAGTTTTTAGTAGCGCTTTAGTTGGTGGGAAATTTTGAGTTGTTATTTGTTTGTTCCTATTTTTGCCAGTTTATCAGCATTTCCATTGCCTTGGACACACGTGGCAAGGTATCAATTGTAGAGTGGCACTGGGTCCATAGAATGCAGGTCATCATCATCAATGTTTGTTGCTCCTTTATAAGCATAAATCATTCACAACCCTCCTCCGGTAAGTTTGGTCTTGAGCTGCCCTGTCTGCCTCTCTCCAGATGAATCCATGGACCAAAGTTAATTTTAAGTCTCTTCTCCAGGTGTTTCTTGGCCTACCTCTCTTCCTCTTCCCCTGTGGATTTCATGTCAAGGCCTGTCTGGTCATATTTTATGGTGATTTCTGTAGCATGTTCCCTATCTAACCTTATTTCAGATCTGTTGCTCCAGTGGTCGTTGTTGGCTCCTTTCCTATAGGTCTTCATTCTAACCCATGTCTCCTAGCCTACAACAATTATTCTCCACAGGATGCAGGTACCATTATAGATTTAATAATATTTGTTAGGGTTTTCTCAGACAATGGGATCCACTGAAGAGTGGATAAGGAATCTGTGAAGATGGCTAGGTATGTATGGTGTATTGTGATATTCTTGTATTTTGAAATGTTAACAGACAGGGTTTCTGATATTTCTTGGAACTCTACATCAAAGTTTGAGCACAATGATCTTCTTCTTCTTCTTCTTCTTCGTACGCAGTCAGACAGTAACCATTATTTTTTCGAAAAAAGCGGCGGTCATCCTGAGGCTCTCGCCACTGCCATAGAGCTTGTCTTGCAGTTCCACTGGTAATGGCCACATCTGCTCTCTCTGATCCTCGTATGTCGGGCAGTTCTGCAGCAGATGTTCAGCGGTCATTTTACCAGTACCGCACGGGCATTCGTCGGTACACCCTATCTTCAATTTGTTGAATAGGTGGTACCTCAGTCTGTTGTGGCCAGTGCGAAGTCTGAAGACAACGACCGAGCACAATGATCAACATGGCACAGATAGTTTGTTCATTGTTTTTGTCTGGAAACATTATAGAGGAGCCATATCCTGTGTTTATGGTAGCCTCAAAGGTTGAGCCATCTGTGCATGCATCGATGTAGTTCCTAGAGTAGAACTGGGTGGTTTAAAATGCATAGAAATGTAACCCTGACCTGCAATGTGTAAAAAAGAGAAGAATTCGAGGTGACTTAATACAGGTTTATAAGATAACCAAAGAAAAGGATAAATTAGACTATAACAAGTTTTTCAAAACACAACCACCTACAAAAACAAGAGGACATAGCTTCAAATTAACTAAAGAAAGGTCCAGATTAGATATAGTCAGAGAGTGGTGAATGCTTGGAAAGCATTGCCACAGAAAGTAGTGGATGCAAAGACAATTAATACATTTAAGAATAGATTGAATACGCATAGCTTTTAGAGCAAGGAAATGTAAATAAAACTGGTTGTATACAGACTTTGCAAAGTATTCTAAACCAATATAAAGACGGTAAGTTTAAAACTTTCTTACAATGCAATAAAGCAGATAAATTGGCGTACAAACTTTTTTTACAATGCCATAGAGCAGATATATTGGCTCACAAAGTTTCTTACAATGCGTTAGAGTAGATAAATTGGCTCACAAAGTTTCTTACAATGCGTTACAGCAGATATATTGGCTCACAAAGTTTCTTACAATGCCATACAGCAGATATATTGGCTCACAAAGTTTCTTACAATGCGTTAGAGTAGATAAATTGGCCGTAACAGTCACCATACAAATATATTTAAAATTCTCAATACCAAGTGCTCCCAAATTTATAAATATACCTGTACTTTCTAGTAGCAGTTTAACTTTGCAAGAATAAATATATTTGTTCAGTCAGAGGTTCAAAGTATGCTGCAGTGAATGAGTTTATATGTTGAGGTTGATTGACTTTTCTCTGGATAGTTCATTACGTCTAGTGTTTATTTTTGAGCTGTGTGAGTGTTGAATTTGGCGGGCAGTTGGACAATTTTTTCTAGTTCCTCGCTCTCTTTTGGTATATGGCACTTGGCATTTAGTTCTTCTGCTATGAACAATTTCGATTTTTGTTTGTTTTTTGGGTTTTTTTTGTATGTTCATTTGTTGACCAGCTTTCTGTTGTGAAGAAGGTTTCTGTATCTTGCTACTGTTTCAATTGTTGCCTTTATATCTTCTTAAAACAAGTGATTCTATGTTAGCATCGATTTTGCATGCAACTGTTGGTGTAGAACTTTAGTCGCTAAAATGATAGATATTTTTATATTTATTAGTATTATAACTATTTGATAAGATTACGCTTTTATACTTTTCACTGCAAAATAGAATTAACAGTTACACATGTATACATGTACATCTATATCCACCTTGTGCTGATTTCAATGGTTTGGTAAATGAGTTATCATTCAGTCAAGGTGACAGACATGTGTAATGTTATAATAATAAAGTGGAAAAAGGTGGGTTGGAAAAAGAGAAAAGAACATTATAATAATAAAATGGAAAAAGGTGGGTTGGAAAAGATAAAAGAGCTACTGCCCATGCCAACCAAACAACTCAAAGGTCAAGTCAAAACCATATGCCAGATTTGGCAATTACAAAATTCAACCTCAACAGTTTCAAGAAACAAAACATGTATATATAATTCACAAGGCAAACATCTAGACAATATATCAAATGCTGGGGAGGAAGACTAATGTCTGGTCAGACAAAGCATACTGATCAGACATGTTAGTCAGGGTCAGAAAATTAATACTGGCCAAGAACCCCACCTAGACTTCTACGTAGTCCTCCCTGGAAACAGACTGTTCTTCTTGGCAGTCTAATGAAATGGTGGATCGACGTGATCCCTGTAGTAGTGAGCGACACGCAGATGAAGCCAAGCATAGCACAACCGCCTGGAGGACCCCAATCCACCTTCACAAGCATGCTCAGGATGTGAGGAAAGCTACTGCAACCTGATACTAAACATGTTTTTCAGAGAGCACAAAAGAGTAAACCCACTAATTGTAGGCATTCACAACAACAACATATCAAATTGCTAGCTACACCATAAGACAAAGTTCTAGCTGCAACAGGAAGCTAAAAAACTAAAAAAAATGTAACCTATTTGATAAAGAGTTTATCAAACTGCCAAACTTTGAAGCTGAAAATATCATTCTAACTGATGGATGAATGATCAATTGCAACACAGTGGCATTTAAAATATGTATTTAATAAAAATATATATATATGTGTGTGTGTGTTTGTATACATGTACATATATATCCAGGGCATGACAAATTTTGGGATGGTTCACCAGTCAGTCAAAAATTTCACCAGTCAGCATGGTCGGACTGCAGTCATGCAATTTATGTTAACAAATTTAAACTAGGCAGCAATTCACCTTTTTATTTTTAAATAACAATGCGTATCAAACCAAAATATATTGGTACTACTTACACACTATTAGTCTATTTCTTCTTAAGAAAAAATGTACTGCTGTCAGAGGCATGGCGTGTGTGTCTTCGTAAATGCTTGGTAGTTTTAGCATTGTATTACTATTTATTGATGGCTTTAGTAAGTTTAAATTGTGGTAGTGGAGGTATATTTAGATTCATCATCATAAGCTAGGTTATGTACAATCTATTCAACCGTAATATCATTAATAATCGTGCGTGAGACGTTATGTTGTTACGATTAAAAACGTAATTAACAATAAAAAATGGATATTTTTGTTACTTGTCAAGCAAAGATATTTACTCGTCACAGACAAGCAGACGAGCGCTTTTTGTCTAGCCCTGTATATAGGCAATTTATTAAACAAACACCATGAAGTTGATAATATAACTTATCTATCTGACAATTTATCAAGTAAAATCTAATTATCTAATTTACAATCCTCATTTTTAAATTACATCTATTTTTTAAATCTGATAACAATATTTTCAATACTCACATTCTGCCCAAGACACAAAGTCTACAACTCACCGGCTGAGCATCATATCAATCTAACGGTTATTTTAAAATGTGCGTATTATGGACAGACTTTCTAGTCACTTATAAACAATGAATAGCATAGAAATTGCTAACAAAAAGTTACAGCAAAACATTTCTTATTCACAACTCAAAAGTTTTTGATTTGTCACAACATCGGTAATTAAATTAAAAAGAACATTACATTTTTACAGCATTCTCTTGCCATCATACAGTTTATCTGTCACTCATTTTAAGAAGGCCATGCAGTCACTCTGCTCTTCTCATGGAGTCAACAAACCTGGAGAAAATTTTGTACTGTTTGTTTGTTTTCACATGGGATCATGTCTGTTTGTCCAATCTTCAATTGATTGAACACATGATAATTCAGTCTGTAGTGACCTGTTCATGGTGTGAATATTGTTACTTGATCTCTCTTTAACAAGGGTAGCAGGTTTCTGCTATTTCAGGCTGGCTCTTTGGCAACTGTTGAGACATTATGGAATACCCTCATACAGAGTATGGACAAAGGTACTGTTAGTAGAGCGGTGCATGAAGGAGCATTGACTGATAGCCTTGGGGTGCAAATTGGAGTGCCTTCTCTCACCCTTAACATTCTCGTTAGTTATAGATTGGATAATAAAGACAGCAAATGATGGAATGAGAACTGGTATTCAATGGATACTAAGGTTGCAATTGGAGGATCTGGACCGCGCAGATGATCTGGTACTTTTGTCAAACAGTCATAGCCAAATAGATGAGAAACTTGACAGGGTGAAGGGAACAAATCGGAACTGAATATCAACATGAAGAAAACCAAGCTCCTTGGAATCGACCTGATCGACGACGGGTCAATCATGCTGGAAGGATAGCCATAGCCTTTACCTATTTGTGCAGCACAATTGACATGTCAAAGATGTAAAGATGAGGATGTAAAGATCAGAATTGGGGGAGCAAGAATCGCTTTCCTGACACTAAACAACATATGGAGATCCAGAGCAATCAAGATTCCCACTAAGGTTGGATATTCACAAAAGGGTGGCGAGTCAGTGCTGTTATGTGGAGCTGACACATACAGAGCGACCAAGGCAGTACAATAGGGACTACAGTCCCTTGTTAATAGACGCCCACAAAGGTTAATGGATATAAAATGGCAGGGCATGGTGAGGAATGAAGACCTGTCGGAAAGGAGCTAACAACAGTTACCGAAACAAGAAATTAGGAGAGGTAGGTAGGGCTGGATGAGTCGTGCGCTGAAGAGGATACAACAGAATGTGGCTCTTGCAGAGTCCTTGTGGGAAGAGAGGAAAAGATGGACCTAGAAAAACATGGAGAGGGGGCGATGTGTAAATGAAGATCTGTGTGAAAAGAGCTAATAACAGCCACTGGAACAAATTAGGAGAGGAAGGTGGGGCTGGATGAGACGTGCGTTGAAGGAGACGCCAACCAATGTAGTCAGGCAGCTCTCACACAGAGTCCTCGGGGAAAAAGAGGAAGTGGTGGACCTAGAAATACACGAAGGAGGGTATGAGCGGGTGGCTACGATTAAATGGTTACACCTGGAGAGAGGTAGAAAGAGTAACCCAGGACCATGTATGCTGCAAGATTGCTCTGAGATGAGCAATGATCTTTGATTGGCTTGGCTTCGTTCGTTCTCAATCTCCCACTACCAAACCCTGAAAGGGCTTAAGTAGCAGAATGTAGTCCAGAGAACAGAATGCTCTGTGTCGTAGTTTACAGCTTGACTGCGATATTTGCACCTTTCGGTCCAACACAACCGACTTCAGCAAGCATTTTTTTAGTACTGGGTTAGCATTCCCTCTTCGATCCCTTCTCCTTAGCCAGTCTGCCCTGCTGCAGCCTATTATCCAGGATCACCGCTGGGAGGTGTAGAAGGGTCTTGGCAGCTTTGGTTCGCTGGCCCTGACACTAGCAGTCAGCTATGGGTCACTGACTACTGCAGCTCATGCGCTGCCGAGCTTTGATTGATGGGTGTTTTCTGAAGTTGATGTTCAACATTCATTTTAGTTTTTAACATCTTCAGTTTAGGTGAAACAATGAATTAGGCAGTCTGCTAGAAGAACACACAGTGATATTCATCATCATCATCAGCTGCCCTGCAGGTTGGCGTTCATGGACCTCCATCCACTTCTATCATGTGTGTCGCCTGTGCCATTCTCTCAAGCTGTCCAACATCTTCTCTCTCTGCCTTCATCTGTCTCTCTTTTCTGCTATCTTTCACATTGTCACAACGTGCTTCAAGCCGTCTCTTCTCATTACTTGTCCGAAAAAGGATGACTGATTTGTTCTGAACATCGCAATGAGTTGTCGTTGTGCTTCTTCGAGTACTGAATCATTAGTCTTCCTTGCAGTCCATGGGATCCACAGCATTCTTCTGTAAAACCACATCTCCATTGCTTACAAAGATCTATGCACTTGCTTGCTAATTGACCATGATTCACTGCCATTTGTCGGTACTGGTTCCACGTAGCATCCAAGGACTCTCTTTCTCAGTTCGAGTGACAAGGTTTTGTTGCACAATATTCCTTTCATGGTCTGGAAGACCGATATTGCTTGGGCTATTCTACATTTTATTTTGCAAGTGCATTCAACAGTTAAAACACAGTGGTTTCCTGTCCGCTGCAAAAATAATTAGATCAAAGCTGCAGCGATACTCAAGGTTGATAAAAACACATATAGGTAATAGTTCAATGACCGCACCAGGACAAAATCAAAATGATTCCTACAAATATCACACACGCAAAAGAACTTCAGTCACTCATTTTATTATGTCTTGTTTTTTTGTTATGATTTATTAGTTGTTTTAGGTAGTTTTTTGTATTTGATGAAGACCTTGTGATCGTAGCGTAGGTATTGTTTTATTTCTGTCCTGGTGCGGTCACAGAGCCATTGCTTATGTGTGTTTTAGAATTATCCACTGCAAGATACATTTAAATGAGGAGGCAGATGTGCGAAGCACTCATTTCAAAACCATGGATGCAGAGCTAGGAACGGCCCAAAATAATCTTGGAGGTTCCCTGGATAAAGAAGAAATGTGAGCAGGCGGCAACAGAGCAAAAAAGATTCACATCCTACATAAGATCGAACTCCTGGACACGTGTGTACACAGATGGATCAGCCACGGAGAGCGCAAAAAGGGGAAGCAGTGGAATCTACATTGCACACTCCAACGGCGACAGAAAACCACTTCATACCAACAGAAGAGACCAATTTCAGAGCTGAAGGGACAACTGCATATGTAACAACTCACAATCTTATCAGCCAAAATACAACTACCGGGAAAACGGTCATTCTAACAGACTCCAGGAGCATCCTACAAGCCATCTCAAGTCCCAAACAAGATAGACGCTCACATAAAATAAAATTTTACATTGGGCTGCTGTCCCTAAAAAACAGATTTAGCACACAGTGGATTCTGGCTCACTGCGGGATCCTTGGAAATGAGAAGGCAGATGAGCTCGCAAAAGCCGGAAGTGGTGGTACACAGATTCCCCATCCACAGAGATATAAGGAAGTAAGGACACTCATCAAACAATCCATGAGGACAGAATAGAGAGACCAGCACAAAGATTACAAGTGAGAAAAATGACAGCATAGACAAACTTGGCAGAGATGGGCAGACAAAGATTTTCAGTCTCAGAACAGGACATTGTAAAGTCAAGCTCACCTCCACAGAATGGGTCTTAGAGAAATGGTGACATGAGATCGCAGAGCACCGAAGCAAACATCAGAACATACCCTGCAGTACTACCACACTTATGCAGACCAAAGAGAGGTAGTCTGGCTTGGGGGAAGCTGCGATGAACCGCCGAAGACCTGAAACGCAGTCTTCTTCGTGAACTTCATCATGCTAGAAGCATAGCATCAGCTGATTGAAGATGAAGAAGGTAGAAGCAAACCCATACTTTACAGCGGCCGAGTGATTCCTCTTGTAACTACAAACACATAACATTTTCCAAGAAATATCAGCAGACTCCAAGCAGACTCAGTATGGTCAAGTTACCAAAGTTAAAGACCTATGCTCCACAGGGGGACTGAAAGGTTTTGATTGATTCATTGATTGATTTTTCAAGTGCACAAACTTATCATCATCACCATCATTGCCACTACAAAGGATATATTTGATAACCCTTTACTATTCTAATATGCAAAAATTACTTTATTGGAAATACTTGACAAACTATTGCCCTTTCTTTGGTATGAATACATGACAAAATATTGCACTTTCTTTGGTAGGAATACATGACAAACTACTGCACTTCCTTTGGTAGGAATACATGACAAACTACTGCACTTCCTTTGGTAGGAATACATGACAAACTACTGCACTTCCATTGGTAGAAATCCATGACAAAATGCTGCACTTTCTTTGGTAGGAATACATGACAAGCTAATGCACTTTGGTAAAAATACATGACAAACTACTGTACTTCCTTTGATAGGAATACATGATGACAAACTACTTCACTTTGTTTGGTAGGAATACATCACATAAAACAAATGCATTTAAATAATCTGAAGAGCAAACTGCTTTGGCATGAATACTTGATACACATTAATGCACTTTCTTTGGTTAGAGTACTTGAAATATGTTTTCTTTGGTGGAAATACTTGATATAAAATTATTACACTTAATTTGTTAATTCACTTGGCATAAATGATTACACTTAATTTGGTGGTAAAACTTGACACACAATGACTGCACTTAATATGGAGTGAAAACTTTAGCCCTACAGTGGATTCTGGTCCACTGTGAGAAATAAGAAAAAAAGATGAGCTCGTAAAAGCCAGAAGTGACAGCACGCAGACTCGTCATCCACAGAGCTATAAAGAAGTCAAGACACTCATAAAACTATGCATAAGGACAGAATGGGGAGACGAGCACAAAGATTACAAGTGAAAAAATTACAGCATAGACAAAATTGGCAGAGATGGACAAAGATCTTTAGACCCAGAACAGGACAATGTAGACTCAAAGCCCACCTCCACAGAATGGGTCTTAGAGAAACCATGACAATGAAGAGCACCTAAGCTATCACCAGAACATACCCTGCAGGACTGCCTCACTTATGCAGACCAAAGAGAGGCGGTCTGGCCCAGGACAGCGACCATGTTCGAAAACATGTGGGGGTCACCGAAGACCCGAAACGCAGTCTCTTGTGTGAACCTCACTAGACAAAGAAGAAGAAAATGAGAACACTTGCCATAACAATGATTATACTTTATTAATCTCGTGAGCACAAATAACTCAGATGAAAAGCGTAATATTTGTTCTGTTTATGGAAAGCAATACCTATTTTGTAACTGCCTTCTCACATTTCACCTACATTTGGGAATATTAAGTTTGACCATAGTAAAAATAGCTTTAGTTGGAATATTTCACAAAATATATTGTGTTCAAAAACATGAAAACACATTATAAGCAATAACTTTCTAATTACAATAAGACACGAGCTGTTCTCTGTAAAAGTCTGTGACTTAATGGTTCTACTAAACATAAATACATTCCACACAAAAATGACACTTTTTAACTTTTGTCTTCTTGCTCATCTGATCCCTGGGAATACATGTTGATTTGTTTCTATAGCTTTCATTAACATTTAGAAAGTTACTCTACACTCACCAAGCTAGTATTTTCTTATAATAATAACAAATTCATTTGTTTTCTGTAAGCCTTAATTCAACATAATGCAAACAAATGTTAACAATAAAAAGATATAAATACTTGTATATATAAAAACTTTTTTAAGTTAATTAACGTCACATTTAATTGTACCCAGTTAACTTTGATTTGTATTATTACCTCCCTTGCAACAGTTGATATGTAGATACTTTAGTATGTGCTATTCATTATTTTAAAGTCAGAGGAGTTCCTTTCAAACTGAAACATGTTGACACTTAGTGGTTTGGCATGACATACTTTGAGTTGTTTTATGATTCCATCTGCTGGTATGGGGCATCGTCCTTCATAAGACCTGTCAAATAATTATGTTAAACAATTCAGAAATATGGCAGGTTATGCATGCAAACAAGGACAATTATTTACAATGGTTATCTGATGGGATAATATATGGTCTAAATGTGAACAATACCGCTCAATTACAATGCTGTTACTTGGCTTCTTTTTCTTCTTCATCATTCATTCTCAGATCAAGGTCCAGTTTTTTCTTACAAAGGATACGTGTTTGTAAGGCTGTTTCATCTACATACAGTTTTTGTCTCATGTCTGGTCTGTCTCGCGAGGTCAGCATTGTTCTCTCTCTTCCTGTATGAGCAAGCTTCTTTATAGGATGTGTTCCATGATCACGGTATTCTCACCACATGGATACCTGGCATCTGTCCCAATCCTCATTTTGTTGTAAAGATAACTCTTGAGTCTGCTATGCCCAGTTCTCAGTCTGAAGATGACTTGCTCATCTCTAGTTAAATTATAGTAGCTGTCTTCTGTTCGGAAGTGGGGGTTGTTGATCACCCCATTTCCCCCTGAAATTGGCTTCAACTATGTTCTTGTGATGCAAAGGTCTGTTTGTGGGGATGCTCCACCACACGTTGATAGTTTATCTGCAGCTTTATTGCCTTCAATATTGCAGTGGAATGGTATCCACTATATGAACAACTTTGGGTTTTCTGCTGAGAGGTGTATCAGGGAGTACATACATTGTATGCATACATACGAAGCATCAATCAAGAATACTATGGTGTCTTTGTGTACATCTTCACCTAGGATTACAAACTCAGCTGTGTCCTTCTGTGCCTCTGCTGCAACAAAGAAGTTATTGGAATATGTATTTATTGTTAGCACTAGAGTTTTTTCTTCTTCTCCGTTTCTTAGTATGTAATTGCCACCACCGCCCCCATTGGATGTGGCTTTGTTAGCTGAGCCATCAATATATATGTGTATCCATGTTTCTGGTGGGTATACTCACCTAAGATATTCTTCTTTGATAAATTTCCTTTCTAAATCTGTCTGAGTTCCCTTCTTCCATACACCCTCTATGGTTTCTACCATCTCAGGGGGTTTGGCTGTTTTTCCATGGTGGAATTTGCGATATTTGTTTAAGATCTCCAGCCACTAATTGTCTTCTGATTGGGTTTGCTCTTGCAATGTCTTTTGTTTTTTATATGAAGTGGTTTCTCTTTAATCTCCCTCTTTCAGCGCAATTTATCCTGTTAGATATTGAATGATCTGGCATTCAATTGAACTTCTCTCATTGCTGGAGCGTTTTTTTTTGTCTCTGAGCGTTTCCATACTTTCTTTGTTCTTCATTGCATTTATTGGTGTTGTTCTCATAGCTCCAGTGATGATACATTCACCTTAGTTTTGGGTTGAATTAATTTTTAGGAAGTTATTTTGTTGTTGCTGTGGATCATGCTGCTATCCTGTATTCTAGCACTTTTCTTATATAGCCTGTGTACAGTTTCTTTACGGTGCTCGGCACCGTCAGTTTTATCATGTGGAATAGATCCATAGATAATCATAACCAAAGACCACTAGAAAACCATGAAATGTGGTATTACATGAGAATGTTAGGAATCCCTGTCGGCCTATCAGAGGACTAATGATTTATAGGAGGCCAATCTATAAAGGGAGCTTACTATATGCTTGTTTTTCTTTTGTCCCAGTGCCTATGCCATGAGGCGTCGCAGAGAGAAGGGATGCTTTGATTTCTTGTTATTGCCAGGTCGGAAGCTTCTCCTAACATTTAGTTTAACTTACTGAATATGTCAGAGACACCCTCAACTCACAAAATAAATAATAAGGCACATGACAAGAACATCCCCACACCTACCAGCCACTAGAGCCTGTAACACATGACAAGAAAGTCCCCACACCTACAAGCCACTAGAGCCTGTAACACATGACAAGAAAGTCCCCACACCTACAAGCCACTAGAGCCTGTAACACATGACAAGAACATCCCCACACCTACAAGCCACTAGAGCCTGTAACACATGACAAGAAAGTCCCCACACCTACAAGCCACTAGAACCTGTAACACATGACAAGAAAGTCCCCACACCTACAAGCCACTAGAGCCTGTAACACATGACAAGAAAGTCCCCACACCTACAAGCCACTAGAGCCTGTAACACATGACAAGAAAGTCCCCACACCTACAAGCCACTAGAGCCTGTAACACATGACAAGAAAGTCCCCACACCTACCAGCCACTACAGCCTGTAACACATGACAAGAAAGTCCCCACACCTACCAGCCACTAGAGCCTGTAACACATGACAAGAAAGTCCCCACACCTACCAGCCACTAGAGCCTGTAACACATGACAAGAAAGTCCCCACACCTACCAGCCACTAGAGCCTGTAACACATGACAAGAAAGTCCCCACACCTACAAGCCACTAGAGCCTGTAACACATGACAAGAAAGTCCCCACACCTACCAGCCACTAGAACCTGTAACACATGACAAGAAAGTCCCCACACCTACAAGCCACTAGAGCCTGTAACACATGACAAGAAAGTCCCCACACCTACAAGCCACTAGAGCCTGTAACACATGACAAGAAAGTCCCCACACCTACCAGCCACTAGAACCTGTAACACATGACAAGAATGTCCCGAAATCTACAAGTCACTAGATTGAGCCTATAGCTTATGACAACAATGTTTCAAAACCAACAATCCACTAGATAGAGCCTATAACATATGACAAGAACGTCCCCAAGCCTACCAGCCACTAGAACATATAACATATGACAAAAATGTCCCCAAACCTACCAGCCACTAGATCCTATAACATACTAGAAAAGAGATATCCGGAGGTGCGATGCCAGTGATTGCAGACTTTCTCTGTTGGTGTCGGTTTAAGGCATCCTGTTCCAATTCAGCAAGTTGAATATTAAGAAAAGTTGACCAAACAAGAGACAACTATCACTACCTTAATCGAGTAGAGCAGATAAGCCAACCAAAATGTTACAATTCTTGTTAAAAGGGGAGATAAAGGGACAAAATTTCTTAAAGATAGCTGCAACAGTATCGAACACGGCAGTAGCTAACTAAAGTTCTAGAAAAATACAACAGACAAAGAGAATTTCAACAGCTAACTTCAATATGGAATATGTTAATAACAACAAATTTTAAATAGTAGCCAAATTAAAATTGTTGTTGTTTTCCCATAGCTGCTGAGTAAGCCTGCTCTTGGCAGCCCAATGCCATTCTTATATAGATACATGTCTTCTTCAGTTGTTTCCCTACTCCATACAATGTGTTGGCAGTTGTCAACAGTGCTTGCAAGAATCTTTTCCTCATGTCCCCAAGTGCCTTGCACTCAATGAGTAGGTGTCTAACTGTTTCATCGCGGTGAGAGCAATATCTACACAAGGGCAGGTGCTGGGGATTGATGCGATTCAAGTTGCTCTGGTTCCTGTTCAGAACTGAGAGATGAGACTTTGATCTCTTAACTTAACATCTTTATACTGGTTTAGAATACTCTGCAGAATCTGTATACAACCAGTTTCATTTACATTTGGAATATGCTAATGACAAAAAATTTTTAATAGAAGCCAAATTTAAATAACAAACCATATTTCTTTCTGATTTCATCCATGCGGCCTTTTCTCTCTGTTCTGCGGTCATCCTGCCTGGCTTTCCTCTCCATTTTTTGGGATTCATATTTTTTATCATCAATTTCTTGCCTTGGTGATTAAAGACAAACAAAAGAGGATTGAAGATTGTAGTCAACACTGATCTATATTAAAAATATAAACAGGTAATAGAATCCTTCTATACCTTCCTACAACATTCATATCAGAACAGGCAATTGTACCTCTCCATAACTTTTAATTTACTGTTTTAATGGCACTGTGGAGCACGTGGCTGAATGGGTTCGATGTCTGCCTGCCAACAAGGTGGGCAGCAGATTGAATTCCCGGTAAGGCATATGTTGTTTTTCTGTTGGGGGTGAAATGAACATACATAGCCAGCACACGACGTGACGACAGCAGTAGCAAAGCGGTCTGTAGTCCTCAGCCTTGAAAACCCCTCGACTACAAAGCAGTTGGGAAAAAGGTTGTACAACAGTTTTTATCGTCTTTTTTTTATAAAGTTTAAATATTCATTTAGGGGATGGCGTGGGCTAGGGGTTAAGTGACACGGCTCCCAATCAGAGGGTGCTGGGTTCGATCCCTATCACAGCACCGGCCGTTACCCCGGGAAGCAAACCCTTAATGCAGGAGGAAGCAGATTCTTACATAAAATGCACGCCGAAGTCGGATGCACTGGGCCGACAGCAGCAAAATAAAAACATAGTGCAACGTACATCACCTTGGGGAATAGGAAAAATAAGACAAACACGCCAAAAAAAATGTTCCATGACATTGCTATTTTTGTCGAATGCCCACAATGTCTAAGTTTACACTTTTGTGCGCCCTGAGAAAAGTATGAAGTTGCAGTAAGCTGATGAAGGTAGACCGGTGTCCCCCAGGCGTGGTGCTATCTTGATTTCAGGTCGATCTCCAACTCGTTAGTCAGACTGCCTTGAAACAGACTGCTTCTATGAAGAACTGCATGGAATAGGGGTATTGGTTAGCCTGTTCAGCTAACCCTAACATAGTCTAATCAGTATGTTTTGCCTGGCCCTGACTAACATAGTCTAATCAGTGTGTTTCACCTGACCCTAACATAATCTAATCAGTATGTTTCATCTGATCCTAACATAATCTAATCAGTATGTTTTATCAGATCAGACATTAGTGTGCAAGAAGTCAATGAAATGGAGAAAACTATTGGTACATTTGAAAGTTTGTAATTTTTCTATTCTACATTAATACTTACTTCCTCTTTCCTCCTTTACGAAAGCAGCAGCAGTAGATGCAGCAAAAGACAATGGTTAGGACAATAACTCCTCCAATGACACTCACAGAGATGATCATTGCTTCAAAGTTTACTGTATGCAAAATAGACAAGGCAAACAACTACACACAAATACCAGATATCCATGATGGTGAACAAATTAAAAATAGACAAGGCAAACTACACACAAATACCAGATATCCATGATTTTGAATGGTCCCAAGGTAAGGTGTTCGCCTCATGTGCCGGAGGTTTCGGTTCGAATCACAGTGGAGACTAGGATTTGTTTCACGTGGATCTTCTGGTAATTCCCCTGATCTCTAGGTAGTGAAATTGGACTTACGTGGTCAGTGTCGAGCACGTTAAAAATCTCTTGGCAGTCGGAAATTGAAAAGAGTAGGCTTAATGGCCACTGCCCAGACAAAATTCAAAATTCAAGCTAAAAATTTACCCAAAAGGTATTTGTACCTTCCCCCAGGTGGTTTTTTAAGATCAGTTATAGATGGCGCCTAACTTGCTGTGGGTCAGCGTTACTTAGCTCTAGTGTTAAGTCTATTAAACCACCCTCCAAGAAACTGGTTGTATACACTCTGTAAAGTCTTCTAAACCAATATAAAGAAGTTAAGTTAAGTAAGTTAATTCAAAATAGACAAGGCAAACAACTATGCACAAATACCAAATATCCATTATGGTGATAATGTGCTTAAGAATTACATCAACTTGATGATTTACTTGAAGGTCAACCCATTTAAGAATTATTATTTTTTTTGTGTTCACCTTATTTCTCTATTCCCCAAGGCAGTCTGCGTTGCACTATGTTTTTATTTTGTGCCTGTCGGCCCAGTGTATCTGACTTCGTCATGCATTTTACATAAAGCTCTGTTTCGTTCTTCATTTTCTAAGGGATTGCTTTCCCGGGGTAACGGTCAGTTCTGTGATGGGGAGCAAACCCAGCACCTAAGGATTATGAGCTGTGTCACTTAACCACTAGCCCACGCCATCCCCATTTCACGATTTATAATGACGAGGCATCAGTCAGGAATACTATGTTTTCTTAGTAAATGTCTTCATTATTAAATGATAAGTTCAGCAGCAGCCTTCAGTGTCTCTGCTTCTGCACGGAAGCTTTTAGAGAATATGTTCCCGTTGTTGGCACTATAGTTTTTTCTTCCCTGTTACTAATTCTGTACCCTCCGTCTCCATTGGATAAGGCTTTGTTAGCTGAGCCATCTGTGGATATGTGTATCCATGTTTCAAGCCGGGAGACTCTTATAAAATATTCTTTCATGATAATTTTCCTTTCTAAATCTGTCTTGAGTTTCCAGCTGGGAGAAGTGTATCAACTCACAAGGTGTCAATTTCGAAGGGTGATTAGGTTTCAAACTAGATAGGTTATTTTGTTTAGCCTGAGGTCAGATACTTTTTGATCAGACCTGAACCCATGAGGACCACAGGGCCAGCAAACCAAAGTTAAAATCAACTGATCCAGCTGATAAATTACTTTGCACACCCAAGTGTCACTCATGTTGAAAAGAACAGGACCTCTGCAACATTCCAAACATGCTGCAAAATATGACTAAAGCGAGTTGTGTATGGAGATAGGAGCCATATCATGTAAAACTATAGCAATTTAGACCACCACTGCATATGCTTAGATACAGGATTTCTGTAAACAGGCCAGTTATAATGATGGCCCTAGAGATCAAATGAAAAGGTTAAACAATATTCAATAATAGCAAACTCAATATTTAAAGATTAGATACATGATAAAAAAACTATGGCCGGAGATGGTTGGACAAGGTTACAAATGAAAGCTTATGACAGATGACAGAACAAATACAAATGCAAATTTATGGGAGAGGACAGAACAAAGACAAAATGAAAGCTTATGAGAGAGGACAGAACAAAGACAAATGAAACAGGAAATCTTAGGAAGAATGTGACATTGGTTAGACCACACATTGCAAAAGCCCCAAACCACTATAACTAGACAATCTCGGTCATGGAACACCCATGGAAAAAGAGATAAGGAAAGTTAAAGAAAAATGCTCTAAAAACATGGAAATGATGGACAAAAGCTAGAGAAAACTTCACAAGACAACATTGCTTAGAGAGCACTAGTTAATGGTCTATGTATCCTAAGGTGATAAGAAATATTACTAGCAATACCCACGCAGAACATCTGCCAACCAGACGCACTGTACAATATGACAGAACAATGACAATTTGAGAACTAAAGGTTCTCCCCTTTTTTGTATCAAATCACCCTGCATATCTTCTCCTACATCCCACTCTCAACCCGTCAAATCCTTCCTCCATCAACCGATCTATCAAACTCCTATTTGGTTTTATTTATGAGGCTGAAGATAGAGCAGTGAATGAAGTGACAGCAGCTAGTGACTCATAGCTGGCTGCTTGCATCAGTGTCAGCGAACTACACTGACCAAGTCCCTCCAAACCAAGATGGAAGCAGGCTGCTTTGGTGGAGTCTGGCTGAGCGAATAGGGAATGCAGTGGAAAGGCAAACCCGGTACCCAAAAAAAGCCAGATAAAGTCAGATGTGCTGGGCCGAAAGGCGCAGATATCGCTGTAAGCTATGACACAACATCTTTTTTAGGCTGAAAGGCGAAGAAGAAAACCCTAAGCTACTATAGATCAAGATAAAGAGCTTTTGCACTTTTAGCTCTCAACAATATATTCACGGTTACATCCATTACTTAAGGTCAATCAATCTCTAGTACTTGATGAACATCATTACAGCATCTTTCATTCTTCTTATGTTGTACATAAGAACGGAGATGGAAGCTGTGACTTAAGTGCTGAAATGGCTATCTGGAACCCCGTTAACAAGTGCAGTGATCGTGACAGATGCGCACTTGAGAAGGTACAGAAGGGACGGCTGAGGTAAGAGTGGATAGCAGCTGTTGAGGCCTTAAACCTCCAGGGGCTGGCATGGATCTACTGTCCTGATCATGTTATGGTTCAGGATAACGAAGGAGCTAACATCCTGGCTTCACAAGCTCCCATCATGGGCACATTAGTGATATTTTGAAATCGATCAATGACCGCCTATTGGATGAGGACACCGCAATAGATGAATCCACGGGGCTCGAGCGGAGTGGGGCGCATGAGAGGACGGAGCAGGAGAGTTTTCAACCAGTGAGCTACAGGGACCAATAGCATTCAGACACTGCACCATTTGCTGAGAGAGGCTGAGCACCTATGGGTATGTTCAAAGTGCAGTGAAGTTGATTCTTAGAAACAGAATGTACAACTACAACTACCTTTAAATCCTCTATATTTTTCAGTTCCCATTGCTGAATAGTTCAGCTGCAGCTCTTCCCACTAAATTAAAACAATTACAAAAGCATAATATATTACTTACACCAACACACTCCCCATCTTGCCTCGTTAAGAGCACAGTCGCTAGACGATGGAAGGATTTTACCAGTTGGGTACAACTGGCAAGTGTTATTAGTGTAACAGTACATACACTGTGGAGGGAAACCATTTATACATGAACTGAGGTATGTGAATATGTAAACATTTTGTATGCAAATATTTAAATTATCAGTGAAAATCCTGGATGATGGATGTCAAGTTAGAATTTGAAAGCTCAATTTTTTCAAAACATCATTACGGTCCTTCAGGACTCTTTATTTCGAAAAAAAATAATATGGATCACTGTATTTTACTATCTTAGTCGACCTGTACTTCTACAGGGGCAGATGCCCCAGCTCTGTGAGCTGGATGAGGATTTTCAGCTTAGCGGGCTAGGCACGAGCAGCTTATTACTCCGCTGCGTTGGGACATGTGCCACGGAGGGTGGATAACTGATGTGCGAGTTCATCTTAATAGACTCAAACACTAGAGCAAAGTAGACCAGTATCCTGTTAGACGCCATCTATGCTGTTCTTAACAAACCACCTAACCATGGCTGGTGTTATGCCATGTCACACAGTTAGTCGCCTCTTACGACATGCTCTCTGTGGGGCAGTGGTGCTATTCTTGTCCTTGTCATACATAAAGACTCTGGTAGACCACTCGGGACTGTATTTTACTGTACCCTGACATAAAGAGTGACTAAGGAGAGTTGTGTATGTTTTTGTAAACCTCATCATGTAAAACAAAATATTACAGACACTTAACTGTAGAAGCACATAAATGCTTTGGGGCAGGCTTACTGGAAGGAGACCAGCTGCAATGGATACTAAAAACACAGGATGATGAATTTTGACAAATTTTGTCCATTAATGACGGTGTGGACAAAGAATTGTGACATAACATTAATATTAATTTTTCCCTATAGATTTTTATTTGTTTCATCGTGTGTGGGTCATTTATGCTAAATCTACATTTCTTTCAGTTTTTAGGTCCGTAAATCTAACAGTTGTCAGCCTTCTGCATCAATCATCCTGAAAAGGATGTTTGCGACGAGGGAAGAGGAGACTAAAGTCTGATCAGGCAAAACATACTGATCAAACTATGTTAGTCAGGGTCATGTTAAATACAGGTGGACTCAGTGGTCATGAGGTAAGGTGTCTGCCTCGGGTTTGAATTCGAAAAGAGAAGGCTCAACGGCCGCTGCCCGTGACAAATTTCAAGCTAAAAATCTACTCACGTTATTTGTACTTTTTCCCAGGTGGTTTGTTAAGAGCATCATTAATGGCGCCTAACTAGCTGTTAGCCTACTTAGCTCTAGTGTTTGAGTCTATTAAGATGGATTCACACGTCGGTTAAACCACCCTCCAAGAAAAGTGGTTCTATACAGACTCTGTAGAGTGTTCTAAACCAGTATTAATACGTTAAGAAATATACTAACAAAAATCCTACTTCAATTCCTTGCAGTTCTCCCTGGAAACTGACTGCTACATTGCAATCTGGCTAACAAGGTGGGGATTAACACTGTGAACCCTGGTGGTGAGCTCATTGAGTAACCTTGCATTGCATTACAGCTATGAGGAACACAGTCCACCTTCTCAAAATATGCCTTGAAATGTTAGGAGAACCACTATAACCAACCACCAAGAAAGTCATCAAGAGTACTTAAGTACAAGTGGCATTAGCAACAAAAACAACCTTTGATTAATTTTACATTATTTGTTAGTTTAGTTAATGGCTTTCTACTGTGCTGTTTTGATCTGTTCAACTCTTGATAAAGGCATTACAGTTGAGACAGACTTGCATAAATTGTAACATTACTGTCCATTACTGGACTTGTGTGTACAACTGTCTTTTAACCCTACGTTTGTCTTTCAGCTACCATTTGTCTTCAGACAACTGAAACATTCATGTGTATTTAAAATTTAGTTACAATTAAAGTGAATGTTAATAAATGAAGTAGTCCATAGTAACATGATAGAGGTTAGAGTTTTGGTGTGAGATCAGACTGGTCGAAGTTTGTACAGATACTAACATTAATGTTACATGATAGAGTTTAAGGGTGTGAAATCAGACTAGTTTGCCTGTATAGCTACCAATGTAGAGCTAACATAATAGAAATTTAAGTCAGTGTCATCGATCTTGACACACTTCCTAGTTGAGACAGTTGGAAACTTCCGGTACACCAGCAGCAAGACTTCATACAATAACAGCTTAACGGTTACCAGCCCCACCAAAGACAAAGTGCAGCTAAACATCTAAAGGAAAAATGCCTAGAATGGATGACCTCAGCTGGACCTTGTTTAGGCCTAGTAATCCACAAGAAAACCACCCACAAACTTACTACGAACAGACAAGTGAAAGTTTAATAGTCAAACCACCAAAGACACTGGATGGCAACCTTCAATGAACCGACCAGATTAACCGCAGAATAAATGGATAACAGCACTGATCTGCCAGATTGAATACCCAGATTTCAGTAGTCCATTACCTTGTTATTACCCACGCATGTTTCACATGATGTACCGAGTAGTTCACATTCTGAAAATATAGGGAGGAAATAAGTATAACATTATGATAGTTGCTCATCGCAAATGAGGATGGCAACTGCATCAGGTTTATGTGTTCTTATATGATTATAATGACTCATCCTGGCATGGCAGACTCTACCACAACTTGGGCAACACATGTGAGAAGTTGGTTGTGAAGTCGCTGTGCGGTGTGCTCTTTCCGAATGCACGCTTTCTCTGAGCCACTGCCATGGGAGTTTTGCTCTGCAATCTGAGCACCTTTGCTGACACAAGCACACCAGGTGGAATGTTTCTGTGCAAGCAACTCCAAGGAGATGACATCAATAAATATACGAGGCGTGTTCAAATGAAACCAGACCTAACTGTAAACAGCACATACCAACCATAAAGTTTGCACAATTTCATTTTCCTCTGACTCATAGTTTCATCAGTAGACCGTTGAAAACATGGCGGATGTGATATGGAATCCGTTCAGAGTTGATCAGCAAGCGGTGATTGGGTTTCTAGCAGCTGAAGGATGTCGACTAGTTGACATTCATCGCAGAATGCAGGCAGTGCATGGTGACAAAAGTGTGTCGAAGACAACAGCGAAGAACTGGACAACGATGTTTAAAGAAGGATGCGAGTTAACAAAATATCTTCCGAGACCAGGTTAGGCACATATTATTACGGTAGAAGATGCCATCACCAAAATTGATGCAGCAATTCGGGTGGAACATCGCCAAAGATTTCGTTCACCACACTTTTGTCACCATGCACTGCCTGGATTCTGCGATGAATGTCAACTAGTCTACATCCTTCAGCTGTTAGAAACTGAATCACCGCTCGCCGATCAACTCTGGACGGATTCCGTATCACATCCGCCATGTTTTAAACGGTCTGCTGAGGAAACTATGAGTCGGAGGATAATGAAATTTTGCAAACTTGATGGTTGGTTTGTGCTGTTTACATAAGAAGTGATGTCATTATGTGAATCGTATGTATGTTCACTTGGTGCAGTTAGGTCCGGTTTCATTTGAACATGCTTTGTAAGTTTATTCTATACACTTCAATATTACGTAATGCTCCTGGTTCACTTTGGTATTGAAGGCTGCAATTTATGCTACAACCGATCCCTATTTTTATCCACCTTCTTCAAGTCCAACCATTTGACTCAAATGCAACAGTCTTATCTTACACCCCTTTCATCAGATGTTCTTTGACCTTACCAATCGCTTCCCCTATGAGTTCTAATTCAGTGCCTGTCTAGTTATATTGATAGATATATTTTTTTCCTCAATACCGAATGTCAAAATAGCCCTACTTAAATATTTAAAAACATGTCTTCTTCTTTTGTTCTACTGCTCTTGCCATATGGCATTGCAGAGAGGTGGAATGCGTAGATTTCTTGTTACCGCCAAGTGGGAGGCTTGTGTTGCCGTTAGGTGTAACTTCCTGAGAGTGTTAGAGACACCCTCGATCGATCGACGTCGTGGTCTGCCTATTGCTTATGGACCGGAGACCTGCATATGATTTGCTTTTGATACAGGCTGGTCATAAAGCATTCTGAATAAATGACCAAACCACTTGATTTGTTGTGAGTCAATGTAGGCACTAACTGGGTTTGTCCCCAATGTCTGCTTCAGCGCGGTGTTACAGATTCAGTCACGGATTGTTTTTCCGGCTGAACTTCTAGCACAGCTCATCTCGCAGCCCTGAATCTTACTCTTTATGAGTTGCTAGTAAGAATCAAGATTGACATTGGTAACACAATATATATATATATAAATAGTGTATTTATCAGCCTTTTCTTAGTTGAAAGAAGCACTCTGTTTCAAAATCAGTGCAATTTGATAGTGGACACTGTTCGCCTTCTGAATTCTATGTGCAATCTCTCTGTCCACTCTGTCGTCATCAAAGAACATACTACCTAGGTATTTGAACTCCTGTACTTGCTTGATACCAATGTCCCTGATGTGGAAACTTCTCTGCAATTGCTCACATGAAATCAACATAATTTCTGTCTTACCTGTGTTGATCTTCATGTCATATTCATTACAAGCGAAATGGAGATAGTTCAGTTGGTATTGTAGGTCTTCTCCATTGTGGTAAAAGATGACCTGATCATCAGCAAACAATAGTTCATTGAGGGACTCTCCTTGAGTATTAGCTGTGTACTTTAATCCATGTAAATTATGAACAAAAGTGGATAAAGAACACACTCCTGTCATACAGCACTCATCACTGGAAACCAATTTGTCTTGACTGCAATCGTTTGTACTGCACCTTCACTGTTTACGTACAAGGCATGAATGCCATCCAGCAGTTGACCCTCCACACCATATTTCTCCATTACCTCCCATAGCCTACATCGATTGACCTGGTCAAATGAGTTTTCTTGATCAAAGAAGGACATGTAATTAATGGTACCATATCAAGATTGCAGACCTACACTAAAAGATGTGTCCCGTCTCATTTTTCAAGTCAGAAGGTCAGATGCAATAACAAACACAGTTTTGTGGCAAATAACATGACAACAAATACAGTTGAATTATTGTTATCCCATTGCTGCCGAGCAAACCTGCTTTTGGCAGCCCATTGCCATTCTTATATAGATACAGATTTTCTTCAGTTGGTTCACTGCTCCGTACAGAGCGTTGGCAATTGTCCTCAGTACTTGTAGAGATGAGGCGAGAATGTGCAATATTATAGTCTCAATCAACCAACCAAAGCCCATCACTCTTCTCAGTGCATAGGTCATTGGCCATATCTCACCAGCATTCACAGTCCTGGACAAATCTTTCTGTCTCTCTCCAAGTGTAACCACTTCATCTTCAGTCCCCTCTCACATTCTCTTCATGTACTTTAGGTGAACTTTTCTTTCTCTTTCCTTGAGGATTCCATGTAAGAGCCTGCCTGGCTATGTTGGATGGTGTCTTTGTCATTGTATGTCCTTCAGTCAAACAATCAAAGCCATCGCTCCTCTCAGCACATAGACAATTGACAATATCCCGCCAGCATGCATTGTCCTGAGCTCCTCTTTCTGCTTCTCTCCAGTTGTAATCGTTTAGTTCCTTCTCACATTCTCTTCTCCACATATTTTCTGGTCTACCTATCTCACTCATTCCTTGAGGATTCCATGTAAGAGCCTGCCTGGCTATGTTGGATGGTGCCTTTCTCATGGTATGTCCTATCTATCCCTATTTCCTTTTCTTCATTTGTTGTTCCAGTGGCTGTTGTTGGCTCCTTTCCCCCAGGTCTTCATTCCTCACCATGTCCCGTCACATTACGCCCATTATCCTTCATAAGCATCTGTTAACAATGGACTGTGTCTTTGTTGTGTCATCTTCCCCCATGTTTCAACTTCATTCAACAGCACCGACTTGACACTGAATATTCCAACTTTGGTGTCAATCTTAATTTCTCTGAATCTCATAATGTTTTTAGTGTCAGGAATACCATTATTGTCTTTCCAATCTTTACATCTGCATCCGAGGTCAGCAACTTTAAATATCTAGGAGTGGTAATAGACAGTAAGGGAGGAATCAAAGAGAAGTTAACTGCACGAAGGGCAGCAGCAGGTAGACTTTTCCATAGAATAAACAGAGGATGCCTCAGTAAAAGAGAAATAAACAGGAAAACAAAGATGGATGTATACCGTTTGACCTATGTGCCTGTCCTGACATATGGATGTGAGTCATGGGCAATGACTACAGCCCAAGCAAGGCAATTACGAACTTCAGAAATGAGGCACCTAAGAAATGTGGTTCAGGTGACAAAATGGGACAAGATCCGTAACTAAACAATAGTAGCAATCTTGAAGTTCAACCGCTGCAGACACGAGTGGAGCAGTCCCAACTAAAGTGGTTTGGCCATGTCTGTAGAATGGAAGAAGATTGGATACCAAAGCGGTCATGGGAGATAAAAAGTCAAAGACGCAGACCCCCAGGACGTCCCAAAGTACATTGGGAAGACAACATACGACAGTCCCTACGTGAAAGATGGCTGGATTGGAAAGAGGCCAGGACAAAGACATTCTCTCTGGCAAACCTCTATACCTCACAGTAGAAGAGGAGCGATTAAGTAAGTACATCTGCATCTGTAACCCATGCCATATCCCATTGCATTAACCTACTCTTTTCATTAGGTTCTTCCTTTCCACAGGCCGATTGCTTTTGTTTTGTTCTTAACGTTGGCCTCTTTTATTGTGTAGATGTTGAACAGCATCAGTGAAAGCTGAGAACTTTGCAGCAATCCCAGACAAATTCTCATTAGTTCTGATATTCAAAATTCCAAACTTAGTGCATCTGTTCCCTCAGTCAGTGCAGTTCATATCCAGCTCACCAACCATGAGTTGATTCCATACTCCTTTAAACAGTGCATCAAAGTCCTAAAATCCACCAGGTTGTATGCATCCTCCAGATCAAGTGCCATGGTGATTGTTTCTTGCCTGAATTGGAAGCCCTCATACACATTGTATGTAAAAGTCTGAGCATTAACCCAGGTCTCCTTAATTGGTCTGTAATTTCTCAGCACATCAATTACAATCTGTTCACATTCTTTTTGGAACATTGGGGAGAGAAGACTAATGTCTGGTCAAGCAAATCATACTGATCGGATATGTTAGACTGGGTCAGGTAAAATATACTGATCAAGACTTCAACATCATCTCCTTGCAGTCTCCATGGAAATGGGCTGTTTTTATAACAGTCTGTCTAATGAGGTGGGGGATTGATATGATCTTCATAGTTGTGAGTGACACACAGATCAGCCTGGAGGACCCAAGTTCCCCCTCATCAGCGCGTTCGGGATGTGAGGAAAGCTACTGCAACCCCCCAATTGGGGAACTGAGACGCTGGTCTAGTCAGGCACAAAATACTGACCAGGACGTCGCTTCATTCAGGGTCAGGCACAATACACTGACCAAGACGACAATCTCTCTTCCATGCAGCGTTTCCTTGGAAACAGGCTGTTTTCAAGGCAGCCTAACTGACGAAATATGGATCGATGTGATCCCCGTACTAGTGAGTGTCATGCAGAAGAAGCAAAGCATACTACAACCACCCAGAGGACCGAGGTCCACCTTCATCAGCATGTTCGGGATGTGAGGAAAGTTACTACAACCCACCACTTAATGCCTTTTTCAGGGCATACAAAAGAGTAATCTTACTCATTGCAGTCATTAAACAAAACATATGGGACATTATTCTTCAGGTCAAAGTTGTCTCAAGGACTGTGATGTTCTACATTCCACTGAGTAACCTCTTTTACGGAGCAAGTGTTACTGATCATTATAAAAACTTGCTTCTTACCATGCTCTGGAGTTAATGCCGTTGTATCTGCCTTAGCAGTTGATGACCTTGAACTTGGATTAGACGAGGTCGCTGTAGAAATTGAATAGTTCTGGGTGGAAGAACTTGTCTCTGTAGAGTTTGTCAAAGCTGGAACAAATAATGTTCCCAAAACACAAATCATCACTAAGCTATCCATGGTGAGCGACTTCTGAAATGAAAAAAATGTATTGAATTGTAAGCTCTTTCAAATAAACCCCAGAACACCAAAATAAGTCTTAACGGCAAATATCTGCGGCCAAACGACAACCCAAACTACCTGGGAGTCACATTTGATCAGCGCATGACATGGAAAAGTCGGATCGAGAGAAACCAAATGAGAGCCAGACAAAGAATGGCAATCATGAGGAAACTTGCTGACACAAGCTGGAGAGCAGACTAAAGTATACTAAAGAAACTGTACACTGGAAGAGTGAGACCGGTTCTCGAGTATGGCATTGTAGCATGGACAACAGCAGCAAAGGCAAACTTTGATAAAATTAGCAAACTTCAAAACCAAGCCATGAGAGTTATAACAGGAGGCATGAAGTCAACACCAATTGTAGAACTTGAAAAGATTACAAATCTGCAATCCATGACCAACAGAAGAGACTGCAGAGCCCAGCAGCAAGCAGAGAAACTCAGAAGTCTGACAGACCATCCAATGCATCAGAGACTAAATAGATTTGGAAATGGGAAACTAAAGCGGTGAAACTTTGCAGAAATAGCCAAAGCAAAGATGAGCGAAGACCCAATGAACACATTAACAACACAAAAGCCCATCTCAACTGTACGCAAATCTACCTGGTAGCAGCATATCATTCCGGAGGTGGTAGAAAATATACCAGGTATTGGAAACAAGAACAGCCAGACTGAAAAAGAAAGAAGAGACATAACCCTGAAGTACATAACGAAAAAGTACCCAAGCATGGACTGGACCCATGCATACACCGACGGTTCTGTAACAAACACAACACAGAACGGAGGGACAGGGGTATTCCTCAGCCTACCAAATGGTAGAAATATAAACACTGTCAGTGGCAACTGGAAAATACTCAAGCAATTTCAGAGCGGAGGCAGAGGCACTGAGGGCTGGAGTAGAAGCAATGCTGACAGGCGAAAGCAATGAAAGCCAGAAAAATACTGAACTTAATGATTTAAGAGCAGTACTCTGTCAACTATGCCAGCAGTCCGCACCAAAAAGAGTAGTGGTACAGTGGGTTCCATCCCACTGTAACATCCAAGGCAACGAGGAGGCAGACAGACTGGCAAAAGAAGGTGCACGACTACCACAACCAGATTCTAGTGTGACCTACGAAGAGTCCAAAAGGCTTATTAGGGCCAGATACATGGCCAAATGGGAAACAGAACATACTGGCTACACAAAAAATGATGCCTATTACCAATTGAACAGAAGAGAGCAGGTCGTGATCTTCAGACTCCGCACAGGCCACAACAGACTGAGGTACCACCTATTCAATAAACTGAAGATAGGTGGCACTGACGAATGCACTTGTGGCACCGGGAAAATGACCGCTGAACATCTGCTGCAAAACTGCCAGACATACGAGGACCAGAGAAAGCACATGTGGCCATCACCAGTGGCAACACTAGACAAGCTCTATGGCAGTGTCGACAGCCTCAGGATGACCACTGCTTTTTTCGAAAAAATACAAGTTGGCGTTTTACAGCGTACAAAGAAGAATTGTAAGCTAAATTAGAACATAACTTTTCTAAGAAGATGTACGTTAATCTCCAAACTAGAAATCCACAGCTAATTCTAACACGTATATATTTAATGTTTATAAAATACCAGTCTTTGTGAAAGATGTGTTCTTATCATAGATTATATCGTATATATAAACATGCTGGAAAGGAGACAAAGAAGAGCCACAAAACTGATAGTAGGATTCCAGAATTATATTTAACGGGGAGATGAGCTCAAGCAGTAATGTGTTCTTTGGTCTTGTGCAGGTCAAGATGCTGAGCAGCAGTGGTCAGGAACTCATAGCTGACTGCTATCGTCAGGCCAGTGAGCCAGAGCTGCAAAGATCCTTCTAAACCTCTGTGCGGTGATCCTGGATAACAGGCTGCAACAGAGCAGAATGGCAAAGGAGAAGGAATCGAAGAGGGAAGCCTAACCCAGTACTAAAAAATGCCCGCTGAAGTTGGATGGGTTGACCAAAAGGTGAAAATATTGCAGTCAAGCTGTAAAAGATGACACAATCCTGCTACTTTTCAGGGCTTGGAAGCAGAAGATTGAGAACAAACGAAGAAGAAGATATTATTTTTTTAGTTTTTCCCTTCAATCCCATTGTGTTAATTAAAATATCTACAAAATCATATAAATATGCCAATATATTCAATTATTTAAACAGTACATTCATTATCTTTCAAATAGTTTATTATTTTCTTGTTAAATCTATTAGAAATTTAGAAAATTACAGCAGAAATTATTGTTGTTGTTTCGAATGCCCACAATGAGTAGGTTTACTTTAGTGTGCGCCCTGAAAAGGATGTTTAGTGGCGAATTGCAGTAGCTTTCCTCACATCCAGAGCGTGCTGATGAAGATTGACTGGGGTGCTCCAGGCGGTTGTGTTATGCTTGGCTTCATTTGCGTGTCGCTCACTACGTCGGGGATCATGCTGATCCCTCACCCTGTTAGCCAGGCTGCCATGAAAACAGCCCATTTCCAGGGAGGGCTAATTGGAAAGTTGTGAGTGTGACGAGGGTCTTGGCCAGTATATTTTGCCTGACCCTGACTAACATGTCTGATCAGTACAGTATGTTGTGCCTGACCAGACGTTAGTCTTCATCCACTGTTAATTGGTTAAATCCAAATTAGGCCAAGACAATTTGAGAGAAGATTTCAGTTGCTGTGTCTTCGCCCTGTTCCATTTTACTGCCTAAGGTGTTGCAGTGTTTTACCTACTGTAATGTATTTCCATTCTGTTTGATATCAGTGGCTTAGTTAGTGAGATTCATGCTTTTGGTTTCCAAAGCATTTATCTGCAGATAGTTGGCAGAGTCTGCCTATATTTTCCTGTGTACCCTTAACACGTGTACTCAGAAGAGCCAAGTCATATATGCATTAATGTTTGTTGTGGGCATAGTTACGCATTACCAAGATTATGGTTATACTAAATAAAAGTAGTAACATAATGCTGCCTTGCTTTACTCCAGTTTTTTTATAGAACCATACAGATTTATCAACAGACGTCCGCACACAGCATTGTGTATCACTCAGTATCTAGTGCTTTTTTCACATTAATAAATTTTGATGAAAAGCCAAATTAATTTAAAATATATATATATATATATATATATATATATATATATATATATATATATATATATATATATATATATATATATATATAGTCAAATGTTAGTAACTGGTAACAGAATTATTAGGAATGTCGCATTTTAAACTTAAATAATTCCAGATGTTAGAGACGTGAAACCATTTATTGTCCCAACCCTTTGCACTTGATTTATATTTTTTTACTCCGACTCATGATACTGTTTTTGGCTTGGCTGTATTACTAATTTACTATTAACTATACTAACTATTACTATACTATTGCCATCGGTTGTATTTTGTTCTGCCGAATACAAAAATGTCTGGTTTTACACTACAGGTGTTCAGTCACGAACAGCTGAGAGAATCAATTTATTGTCCACTCCACCTTCTTTTTCATTTTGGAATCAACTTTGCAAAAGTTCCTAGTCTATATTTTTCTCTATATCCCTATTGCGATTTTTTAAATAGAAAAAAATCATAACTTTTTTTCGGAGTAGACAAAGACATAGACTATCATAGAGACATGGTTGATATATTATTAATTATATATCATTTCCATTGGACATTGCATTTTTCTGGGGCTTTCTAACAGTTGTATTTGTAATGCTGTAGAGTCAATTTGAAATTGTTATCAAAGTACCTACTGCCACTATCTAAATTAAATATTATTATTATTTATTACTAGTACTAGTACTACTAGTACTTAAGTACTATTATTAGACTATTTTAATTTTGACAATTTACTAAATTTTAGTAAATAACAACCACGCTTGCCACCGAGTCTCAGCGTGTAATTGAGTCATATATTAAGCAATGTAATTCTTTACTCATAAAGCAGTATGTCCCAAATATATGTGAAAAATGTATGTGAACAAGATCTAAAAGAAACATTACCACACGTATTAGAGGAGCCATGTACTGTCTTACACACACGAGATATTAGAGGCACTATCTAGGGAAGCTACCGCCTACTTTTGACAGCTTACGTAATTTCCGGTGTCTCAACACCGCGAAAATATTCATCATCATCATTATCATCATGTGCCGTGCCGATTGACGTGAGTAGTCATTGATTGCACATTTGCATGACTAAGTTTTGTAATCTGTAATCCTGATATTCAATTAGATAAAAGAAATGACAAACCTACTGCGTTGAAACTCTCCGACGCCATAAATGAACTTCTCAGTGGCAGGGTGTCAGGGAAAGTCAACATTATTATGGAAGTCCTCAAGAAAAATACAGATGTTCTCTTGCCTCACCTTCACAATCTCCTTACCCAGTGATGGAGAGATGTCGAAGTTCGCATTGACATGTGGAATGCTATGATAGTGGCACTCTACCAGAATAAAGGGGATAAAGGAGATTGCAACAACTACAGAGGCATTTCCCTTTTGAGTTCCACGAGTAAGGCGTTTGAACGTGTCTTACTAAGACTACAGAATTTTGCTAAAAGTGTTCATTTGGAATCACTGTGGCTTCAGAGGTGGGCAGTCAACAATGGGCATGACTTTAACTCTCCTACAAATCCAGGAAAATAGCAGAAAACAAGGACAATCACTCTTTATAAGGTTCGTTGACTCCACAAAGGAGTTTGACACAGTCCTCGGACTGTGTACAAAAGTACATTGGTTGCCCCAACCCCCCACCACCAACACCCACTCTACCCCATACCACTTCTCAAACTTATTGTCTCGTTCAACAATGACACGAGAGCTAGGGTACAGTTCGATGGTAGAACATCTGACAGCTTTGAGAGTTAAACAGGTATGTGCCCTTGCTCCCACTCTCTTTAATATCTATATAATCCCTTTGAACTATGTCCTCCGTTGTGCCACTGGTAATGTCTTCATCTGGACTAGATATAAAAGTTCGATTTAGAAACAATGGAACTTTTTCTAAAAGATCCTCTCATCGCCGATGGCGCTGCTCTATCCTTGTGGCCCACATAGTCTACTCTGCAATCTCTAATTAACAATATGGTAAATGATTGTCATCTGTTCTTTCTGACTATATGTGTTACGAAGACTGTCAAAGAACTGCCACCAAAATATTAAATTATCTATGCAAACCAAAAAGATATATTCAATCTGTGTGCTTAGCCCCTTATTGTATGGCTCCGACACGTGGACCACTTACTTGAGATACCAGAGGAGACTCAACATCTTTCATCATCGTTGTGTTATCAAAATAAAGAAAATCAAGTTGCGGGATATAATTACCAACACGGAGGTATTACCTAAGCCAAACTGCAACCCATCCTGGGGACACCCAGTAATAGAAAAATTAGGTGGCTGGGCATGTGAGAAGAATGGTAAACAACCACACACTAAAAGATATGCTTTTCGCTGAACTTTCGGAGGGATAGAGACCTGAAAGTAGACCAATGTTAAGATACACAGATTTATGTAAAACCTCAAACGAAAAACTTCTCCATAGACTTTAAAAAAATGGGAGAAATACAATAGTACATAGAGGTGACGAGACTTCAGAAGAAATGCTAAAAAAAAAACACGCTGGAAAGCAAGAGACAGAAGCGCACAAGTAAATGTAACCACATATCCAAGTCCTGCACTCTCTTTGGTAAAATGTACCTGTCTGAAATCGGCAAGATCATCCATGAAAATAGCTGATAATGAGACATGTAATCGCTTAAAACTGTCTGTAAAGACGAAACGAGCTATATTAAGGAAGTGTGTGATTCATGGTAGCCAAATGTTTAAACTCAATACGGGTTTTTTGTACTGAAGTATCATGTTCGACCAAGGACTTTAATCAAGCCGTCTGTACATCTCAATGGTGGACGTCCGAATGGGCGCTTAAAGTTACAAGGTCATCAGGATGCAATTGCTCGTGTCCATCTGTTGTCAGGTATGCACACCACATGCTCTGCTCATCTGCATTCTGTTAACAATACAGTATTTACGGCGTCATTGAAGGTAGTTCGACGCCCGATGTCCGTGTCACGAATTCGATCCAGTATAGAGACAATGGTCTTCGCTCCATTGCCCTCTGAGAGTCTCGGTATAAACAAATCTATCCGGCAAGTATGTAGAGGAGAATTGCTTTTTTGGGCACGTCAAACGACACAACGGAGTGGAGAGAGTGGTTATGGAAGGCATGGTCACTGTGAAGAAAGGCAGGGGCCGACCGAAAGACTATGGACCCAGAACATCAAGGAGAAGCTGGATTTGACCTTGAAGCGGGCCGAAAGACTGGCGAAAGATAGAGTTCCATACCGACAGGCTGTCATGAGAGCGACGTTCTGCAAAGGACATGCTTCATCATGATGATGGTGGTGACCTCAACATTGCCAACCTGGCCGTGCCATCGAATTCTGAGAATACGTCGCTGGTTGAGCGGTCGAGAATCCTCAAATTTTGATATGTCGCGTTTAAGCAGTGTCCAGGTCTCAGAGCCATACATGAGTACGGAGCTACACACGTCCGGTAGATGCGTAATTTGGATTGTAAGGAAAGCCTGATGTTGCTCCCCACCCGACGAATATTGTTCATTGTGGAGACGGCGAGCCCAGTCCGTTTTGACCATGCGACCGTCAGAGGTGATCATGGTACCTGTGTATACAGCAAAAAGGGGGGGGGGGAGGGGGGCACTCCAAATACCATGTAGGTGATGAATGCTACCAGCTGTCAAGGACATATCAACTTATCAAATGTCTCCGAACAGTACATCATATTCAGAAGAGGTAACACCAGTCTATGTTACTGCGATATGACAAACATGACAGCAGCTTATGTACTTCAAAACTGCCCCCAGCACAGAGATCTGAGGAGAAGGATAAGGCCCACGCAGACTCCCTACTAGGAGAAACTGTTCGGCGGTGTTGAGACCCTGAAAAAGACAGCATAATTCATTGAAGAATTCAGAGTCCCAGTCTAAATGAACAATGATCGCAGAAGAAGAAGAAGAAGAAGAAGAAGAAGAAGAAGAAGAAGAAGAAGAAGAAGAAGAAGAAGAAGAAGAAGAATATAAAGAAATAATTGACCAGCGAGAGAGAAAAAAAACATTAAATATGCTTCAAAACAGTTTGGGTGAAGTTTGTTCAAAGTTTGCTGCAGACAATTATGCAATTATTTGATTTGAGTGGAATAGCACATACCATAAACAATGATAATCAATTAACAAATTGATTTCTTGCTCGTTCAAATATTTGATAAAATGTAAATGTTAATTAAAAAATTAAGAGAATGAAGTGGTTTATTTAACATTTCAAATTGTTATTAGTTCAGTATAGAATTACATTTTTTGAAGAGCAGCAAAGATGGCGCAATATCGGCTACGGGTCTGGAAACGAGAAAGCAGATGAGCTCGCAAAAGCCGGAAGTGGCGACAAGCAGACTATAAAGCAGAGCTATAAAGAAGCAGACACTCATCAAATGATCCATGAGGACTGAATGGACAGACCAGCACAAAGAATACAAGCCAGAAAATGACAGCATAGACAAACTTGACAGATATGGACAGACAAAGATCTTCAGACTCAGAACGGGACATTGTATATTCAAGGCCTACCTCTATAGAATGGGTCTCAGAGACACAGCCACGTGCGATTGAGGAGCACCAAAGCAAACACCAGAACATATTCTGCAAAAATGCCCTACTTATGCAAACCAAAAAGAACCAATCTGGTCTGGGGGACCGGCAAAGACCTGAAACGTACAATCTCCTTCGTGAACCTCACCGTACTAGAAGCATAGCATCAATTGATCGATGAAGAAGAAGAAGAAGAAAAGAAGAAGAAGAAGACTACGGGTCTCACTTTACTCTGGTGTTTTAGTTAATTATGGACGCCGCAAGGCCATGGATTTACCTGGAATTCACAGTAATAGACGGCTTACACTTGTGTTCACGGAAATATGTTGTTGGTTTTCATTTGGACTAGCTAATTTGTTCATTTGTGTTGTTTTCTTTCCTCCGATTATCCTGGCCTGGACATCGGCTATATGAATTAGTAGCACGGTTGAACCTGTGTCGTATTTTCACGGTCTAGTGCACACGGCTTAAATTTACGAGATTGGCGCCCTTCGCCCTAGCTGCAGACAGCTGCAGAGGTTTTGGTGTGACTGTGAAATGAAGACACGAGACTATAATGGTCTAGAACACGTCGCCCGGGAGAGATGCCCAACACATCACTCTCACGGTAAGGTTATGGGAAAGGCAAGACACACAACGTTACACATCACCCCCCCCCCCCCACCCCCAATCCGCTGCCTTGTGGGATACCTGTTTACGGGAAAGGCGTCGGAAGTAAACCCTGCGAAAAAAAATCTGCATCCTGTGCTATTTCCAATTGTCTCGATAATATCGTGCCATTGGCTAAAGGTAGCCCAGGATGAGAGAGTGAAATTGATAAAAGATGCAGTCTCTTTCTAACTGTAATCCAAATTACCGCGCAAGTCACCCATTTTAGCGGACACAGCAAGAGAAAAGACTGTCTATGCGGCTGAACAAAGAGAGTGGTCTTCACTACATGTGATAGACGAACATTATGTCAATTGCATTAAAAAAATAATGTTATAAACTTGTAACCATATTATAATCAACCAGTCCATAGAACAGTCTAATTAAATACTTTTGCTCAATTTAATAATATCGAATTAACTATAAATTTACCTTATTTACATACCATTGACTTGTCATCAATAAAAAAGCGTGTGTGGTTTTTGTTTTTTTGTTGTTTTTTTTACGGTGGGAGTAGGAGGGAGGATACGTGTTAAGAAATTGGTGACGTCATACTGAGAGTGGACTATGTTATTATCGTGCCGAAGTGTGACGGCAGAGGAGGGGAGATCTAAAGTATATAAAAACTATAGGACATCAGATATTAACGCCACCCCCCCCCCCCCAACCCACACACACATACACACACGCATATCCAAACATAATAATAATAATGTTCGCTTAAGCGTCTTAGGCCCGTTGCATCGGATGAACAATACCATGTCCATTTGTAACTGCGTGCTGCCAGGCCTCCTCTAAGGCAGATGGGGAGGCTGCTACCTGTTGGAGCCACGTGTTTTGAGGACTACCTCTCCGGCGACTCCAGCCAGCAGGGTGGAGGCCGTTAGAACTGTTGACTCTCTTTTGAAGAATCTGGTGAGCTGGGACCTCCTTGTTCAGTCGGACAACATGACCGAACAGGGAAATGCGGCGACGTTCCAGAATAACCGAGACATTGGGGAGATATGTCCTTGCAGAAATATCTACATTCCGGACGAAATCGTACCAACGAATGCAAAGAATGTGTCACTGATTTCCCACATCCAAACATGCTCTAAAAATAAAGAATTAAGAGAGTTGTGGATGGAGCAGGTAACTGTTCATGTAAAACAAATTGTTATTTAAGTTTTCTCTACAAGAGCATGCCAATTGTTCTATCACAGACTTCCTGTAATGATCCTTCTACAGTGGTGATCCTATGCTTCTCAGGGAATTCAATTGAGAAGAACATCTTCTCTCCTTTTCTCGGTATCCTTAATTCTTTTTCTTCATCTTCTTCTTTTTATCTCCTTATCATAGAGTGGGTATGAACATGGTGGAAAGGATTCATAGAAGAGCGACAAAACTGAAAGTGGGATTCCAGAATTAGAGTTATGAGAAAAGACTCAGAAAAACCGGCTTACAGTGTCTAAAAAAAAGGTGTTTTAATACAGGTGTATAAGATAATCATCAGAAAGGATACACTAGACTATAACAGGTTTTTTTCAAAATACAGCCGCCTACAAGAATAAGAGGGCACAACGATACATTAATTAAAGAAAGGTCCAGATTATATAGCAGGAAATATATTTTTGGCAAGAGAATGCCAAATGCTTGGAATGCATTGGCACAGGAAAAAGTGGAAGAAGGGTCAATTAATACATTCATAAATAGGTTGGATGCTCATAGGTATTTTCAGATCACGTATACGTTAAAGAAACTGGTTGTATACAGACTCTGCACAGTCTTCTAAGCGGGGATAAAGACGTTGAGTTAAGTTCTTCTTCTTCTTATTATTCTTATTATTATTCATATTATTATTATTAGTATTATTATTAGTATTATTATTATTATTATTATTATTAGTAGTAGTAGTAGTAGTAGTAGTAGTAGTAGTAGTAGTAGTAGTAGTAGTAGTAGTAGTAGTAGTATTTTTCGAAGTTGATCACGAAAAGGACGTTTTAGCACTTCCGGCGCGACACATCCGATTTCAGATTACTTGTTTTGGCTTTCCAAAGCGATCCCTATTTTCTTAGCCAGACTACACTAAAGCAGCCTGTTTTCAGGGCCGTCGCTTAGAAGCGGAATAGAGTCTTAATCAGCCACAGTTCGCTGAACCTGATGCAAGCAATCAGCTATGAGTCTCTGGCTGCTGCCAATTCATTCATTTGGTTGCATCTTGAGCCCCGAATCCTTATCAGCCATTTTCTCAACAATGATGCCCTTTGTCACAGTGTTCACTGGCTCTTCTAATAGCGTGCCCAGAAAACGTGGACTATTTTTGTTGGCGGAAGTTTCATCAACTTAAATTTTGTGTAAAAAGGTAGTCCTTCAGCAGATTTAACCGCTGGTCAGGAATGAAAAGTTAGAGAATTCGGTATCCCAATCCTCAGCTTGTTAGTTAGGGCTACCAGTTCCCTTCCTCACTGCATTTTCCTTCCATAACCGTATGTCAGGTACTCATTTACAGCTGAGTTATCTGAAGCTGCCAGTAGTGGCAGTGTAACCCCGCACCTTTGCCATGAAAAGCGTACGGCCTATCGCTGCGCAAATCGTCCGCATTTTGTGTCTATTTAACTTCTGTTCTGCGTTGTTCTGTTATGTTAAGAATCGACTTAATTGCAAACTCATAGGTGCTTAGTCCCTCTCAGGAAATGGCGAAGAGTGTTGATACTGATGGTTTATGTAGCTATCTGGTTGCACACACTCTTGCTTTGTCATTTCAGACGCCCATCTTTTCTGGTCCTGCGTATGATTTCAAAGATCATTCAATCTGCGCGTGGCTGGCTCGTCGACTGCAGTGTCTTCATCCAAAAGGCGACCACAGATCAACTTCAAAATATCACCTTTATCCATTACCAACGACGCCACTGCGGGAACCCAGCAAACACCAACATGGCTAGTAGAGTAGATCCGCCCAAGTTCCTGCTCTACAAACCTGCTGAAATTCACCATCATCATGTAGCATATTCTTCTCAAGAATATCACTCTCATGATAGCCTATCTGTAAGACACTAGATTCCTGGTTAGCTCTCTCGCCTCTGCGACTGTCAACCCTCTGTAATATCCCTTGCCCATCGTCCCCTCGGTCTGTCTCTGCCTCTTTTTCTATGTACCATGCATTCCAGTATTGTTTTTTTCTAGGCCGCTGTGTCGTTTGATGTTGCCGAAGTTAATTTCCTGACGTAAGTTTGTTTACAAGCCAGTTTTGTTCTGTATCAAGCTCCTGTAGGGGATCAAGATGCTGCAGCGGTCAGCGACCCATAGCTGACTGCTAGCGACAGGGCCAGCGAACCATAGCTGCCAAGACCCTTCTACACCTCCATGTGGTGATCCTGGATAACAGGCTGCAGCAGGGCAGACTGGCTAAGGAGAAGGTATCGAAAAGGGAATGCTAACCCGGGACTCAAAAAATGCTTGCTGAAGTCGGATGTGTTGGACCGAAAGGTGCAAATATCGCAGCCAAGCTGTAAACTACGACACAACGCATTCTGTTCTCTGGACTACATTCTGCTACTTAAGCCCTTTCAGGGTTTGGTAGTGGGAGATTGAGAACGAACGAAGAAGAAGAAGAAGAAGAAGAAGCTCCTGTAGTATTTCCGAGTTTTTATTTTCCGCTATCCGTGGACTTTTGAGCACTCTCCAGGAGCATTTAAGCTCTAATGATTCAATCATCTTGCGCAGGGTTTGTGTGATTGACCATGTCTCATATCCTTACATTGCTTCAGGAAAGTTGCAAGTCCTCAGAATCTTCATTTTTGTCATTTTTCTTAAAACAATACTGGAAGAAAAAGTAGAGAGGTGGCATTTCGACCATCTTGTTTTTTTTAAACATTTCGTTAACACGTAAAGTCTATACAGCACTCTGAATAAATGTTCCTACGGTGCGGCTATTCAAGACTTTCTAGCAGCTTTGTGTGGGGGGTTCATCTCGGTAGGCCAGTGCTCAGTACTTATTTGCCTCAGTACATAACAATCTTGCATGATATTTTTGGCTGTATTTGCTGCCTGCCTGCACGTACACATGGGTGATGGAGCCAATTTTAGCTTGTTTATATGTGGCTATTGAATCTATCATGTCCCGTCCTCATGCGGAATAGGATCACTTTTGAAGAGTGTTCTAGAAAACTGGGATATATCCTGCTGAAAGAAAGCCAACGAATAAAGCAATCAACGAAATGGAAAAACGAGTACAATACCTGAAATTCAGAATGTCCACTAAAACAGGAGGCTTATTTAGGAATTGTGTCGCTGACAAGGATGACATCATTGCCTGCTAATGAGGCACACAGCAGGAATATTCAACCCAAGCCGCATGGGAGCACGCCGCAGCCAAATCTATATACGTCATTTAAAAAAAGTACATTATAGGATGTGAATCAATTAAAAACACATTTATTTCTGTGAAAAAGTTAAATAAAATGACATTTAATTGCTCGATTTGGAATAATTTTAGGTCACTTTCCTTGCAGCGTTTGCATCGACCAGCACACTTTTCATTTAGGATCCTTGACTGAAGACTGCCTTAGCAGTCTGTGACCATCGTGTCGTTTTTCTGTACAGTAACAAACTCCATCACACTCGTTTAGTCTGTCAAAGCTTTAATTCGTGATATTCATTTCGACCGTCACCGTTTTCCACCAAGTAGTTAACGTCCAGTCTCGATTTCGTTGTAGAAGTCCATTGCATGGCAATTCTGGTGGGGGTATAAAAATAACTATTCCACAGGCATAGCAGATTCAGTTTCCATGTCAACCAGTTAAATGGTTTGCTATTGTTTCAGGATTCCTCCAGGTAAACAACTCTTGACTTGTTGATGGCAGTGAACCAGAACATTCGATTAAATTTCATTAGACTTGGAAGACGGCAATGCGGACATATATGTTCCTGCATGTTGCTCTCCAACAACAACAACCCCGCCCCCCCCCCCCCCCCCGGATCAAAAAGTGTGTAACTAGTAGACTCGTGGTTTAATATTTGTGACGTGCTGCAAGAACTACAAAATATTATTTAGTGTTGTAAAGGCTGTTCTAGTTTTACATGTTCTGACGTTGAAGTCTTTGCATTTTTCATTTCTTACTTCTTAATTAACTGAACTTCCAATGTAAATCTGTGATTGTGTTGTTGTTATTTCTTGGTTTCCTGTTTTAGTTGACTTGGGATTTTGTTTCATAAAGCATAAAGCGTTACTCAGATGAAAAGTGTGTTATTGTGACACAACGCTGATTTAATTGTTGCTACAATATTCCCCATAAGTGAGAATTATTACTTAAAACTTTCTCCCTTACTGATCAGTGCTTCTTCAAACAAAATCGATGTTTAAAAATTATGTAAGAAGAAATAACAAGGGCAGTTACTGATAACAAATGGTGTCCCTCTTAATAATGTGTGGTTTCATTGATGGTTTGTAGCGGCTATTATAATAACAAGCAGCAATATACATCATCGTAGGTTAGTCTGGAGACTGGTATTGAAGTCGTCTGATCATGTCACGCCACTGTCTTATGATCTCAATTGATCCCATAAGCTCAGTGTAAAACTGCACCCCGTGTTCTTGCACGCCTGTGTGATGTACCTGTTTCTTGAACGTTGCAATATTTTTTTCTTTCAATGTTTTTAATAGTAAACCTTCATGTCTTAATGGGATCAAGCCAAGACAATCTACATTTGTGTTACTTTTCATTAGTTGTTGTTGTGCCTGAAATATCGTAAAACACATGCTCCTTTTACCCTTTTCTATGTCTAACTCACTCTTTGCATCCTGCGATAACACCACAACTAAAAAGCCTATACTGTCTTTTTATTTTTTATGTTTCCACGTTTTAGACCCGTACATTGCTACAGGCCATATATATGCGGGGATTGTTCTTTTTTTTCGCAGCTCAATATTGATGTGTTTTTGTTTTTCACGGAATGCCTTTTTTGCTACTTCTAACCTAGTTCTGATTTCAACTTCAGAAATGAGCATCCTCTGTAATAATTTGGCCCAAATATGAAATCTTCTGCGATTATTCTATGGTCTGTCCCTATATATTATTTATTCTTTTGCTTTATTTAGCAAATACAATACCCTTTGTTTTGCTAGCATTAATGTTCATACAAATTCATTAATGATTTAATCTGGATGAGAAGATTATGTGATGAATTTGTGTTCCTTCTGCGATGGAATCGTCACACACAAACTTGATAGCACATATTCTTCTCTATTGACCTTGACATCAATGTTGCATATTCCCCAAGCTTGTGCCATTATTACCTCAGGATAGCTATTATAAAGACTTTGTGATAATAAACATTAATGTCTTTCACTTTTTCTGATTATACTGGACTTGTTATTCTCTCTTCAAGTACTATATATGCCGTTTGATTTTCTTGTACATTCTGTATTGGTTTAGTTATTGTTCTATTCACCTTAAGCGGCAACAAAATAATAAGAAGTTTGTTGTTCCACGGCACCCTGTCAAAGACCTTTTGATAGTCAGAAAAGCAGATAAAGAGACCTCTACTTAGCCAATACTGTTTTTACTGCATCTCTAGTGCCTCTACCCTTACAGACCCAAAGTGACTTTCGTTTAGCACATATTCTATCCTGTTATCTTCTTCTTCTCCTCCTTCTCTTCTTCACCTCTTCTTCTTTTTCGGCATTCGTCCTGAAAAGAACGTTTATGACGTTATTTACAGCGACCCTGCAATATCTGCGCCTTTAGGCCCACAAATCCGATTTTAGAGAGAACTCTACGATCTCTAATCTCTATGCCAGACTGCATGGTTGCATTTTGTTTTCATAGCCGCCACGTGGAATAGGGTTTTGGTCAGTTATGTTTCACTGGCCCTGATGAAGGAAAGCCAATTATATGTCATTGACTACTGCATTTTTTGGCCTCATATCCTGTTATAATTTCTTCTCATATTTATTTTAAGTAGAATTAACAAATTGTAATGCAATCGTACGATATTGCCTGCAATCAACTGCATTCGTTTTTGTTGATATTTGGATAATTACGGGTGTGGCATGATCTGAAGACCATATTTATTCTTAGTAAATTATTTTCATATGATGAAATAGTAATTCTTCGACTGTTTTTCCTGCTGGTTGATGAAATCTATAAAACTATCATAAAAGAAATGGCAGACGCAAAGGAGGAGTGGATATCAGAACGATGCACATAAATTCAGGACTGTAACATCAGAAACAATAGTAGGCTATCGTACCAGCTGGTTAAGGACCTGACAATGAAGAACATGCCCACATTAAGAATACTATACTATAGAACGAGACAGGAAGCACCCTTGCGGCAGAAGAAGATGTTTTTCGGAGAGAGACGAAACACTGCTCCCAGTTACATAACATACAGAATCCTGTGACCCTTGAGCAATATTACTAGAAGACCCAGAAGAATAAGCCGACAACTTCACCATCTTACGTGAATAAACAGAAGTGGTGGTCAAGTATCTAAAGAAGGATAATGCGACTGGTAAAGACAACATATCAGGCGAACTACTTTGATGTATAGTCGATTAAAGCACATATGATGTTGAAATAGACGGGCAAATTAATGCCAGCGCTAAAGATTAGTTAAAGTCGAGTATGTTGGATGTAAAGTCGATCATTTTACAAGGCTCCGAAAGATCGGAAAAAAAGAACAACCAAAATAAAATTCGTGCATGTACAGAAAAGGTGGATTGAAATTGTATGATAAGATTGCTAACGTGGAATTGTTTGAAAGAACTTGACAAACAACAGTGAATCAGAAGGCGATGAAAAGACCCTGTCGTTGAACAGGATACACATTAAGAAAACGAGATGATAAATTACAAGGCAGTTTCTGTTCTGAAATCCCCACGGCATAAGAAGTAGGGCCAGACGAAAAACGCACACAGAGTAGAGAGCTTGAAAAGAACATAAAGGATATAGATAAAGACGTGAAGAGAGCTGATACGGATAGTACAGGAGGACTTGAGATGTATTTGTCGAAGACATATGTTACACAGGCCGCTGAAAATATGTTGATTGATTGATTGATTTACGAGTAGGACACATTCATTCTTTATCAGATTAAATGAACGAAGACAAACAAGAACACTGCACGAAGCGGAAGGGAGACCACTCCGAGTTTAACTCTCAAGCGCTTGAATTGATCTTCCAGATTATTGATAGCAGGAGACGCCGTATTGGAAGGTAGGTCGGTCTTTCATCAAGTGTTATTCTGATTTATTTGTGCGCTTTTATGATGTTTCAAGACAGTGCATAGCAAACACACTGTTCTATCTTGTATACGGTGGAGCCAGTAAGCTAAGATAATGTCAGTTAGAATATATTCATTGTGTTAGAAATAGTAACTAAATGAATGTTATTCTGTTAAAACTTTAAAACTGACTTCACTAAGTCTTCCTAAGACTAGTCTGCTAGTGTAGTTACTTACGAGTACTGTAGTAGTACTAGTAGTAGTGTAGTAGTATTGTAATTATTCAAACGTATATCACTATATGGGAGTAAAAAGTAGACACCCATGAATCAATAATTGAAAACTGAAAAGGTTAAAATGCAGTTTTACAAAAGTACTGCAGCGCTCGAATGCTTTTGAAAGACAGTTTAGACAGGACAAAACGATCATTGTAATTGCGCGTAGTCTAATGCAGAGTATTTTAAGCTCAGCAAAGTTTCGCAGAGTGGGTACTGTACTGAGTCCCCTTACTGAGGAGGAAATAACAGAACCACTGCCCATTTACTCATGTCGAATTGTCATAAAATGGAGAGGCGACGTGCAGGTAGCCGTAGCCAGCGACCATAGTCATTGTCATCAGGTCAAACAAATTGTTACAGAAATCACCACAGTAAAAGTACACAAAATGCTTTGATGCAGGCTTCGTAAAGGAGGCCAGCTATTTTGGTGGGCCTATACTCCAGTTGGATTGAAAAAGGGGCAAGAACACGAGAAGCAAGTCCTACTAGTTGTAGTGTGTCCCATTGCATTCAACTATTGAGCTCATGGTATTTTAAACGAATTACTTGGAACTTTTATGATAACCTCCTGGCTATGTTGTTGTTGAATGCCCACAATGTGCTCCCTGAAAAGGGTATTGACGGGTTGCAGTAGCTTTCCTTACATCTCAAGCGTGCTAATCAAGGTGGACCAGGGTCCTCCAGGCGGTTGTGCTATGCTTGACCTCATCTGTGTGTTGATCACTACTATGGGGATCATGTCGATCCCCCACTTCAATAGTCAGGCTGCCATGACAACAGCCTGTTTCTAGTGAGATAGGAGTCTTGGCCAGTATGTTTTGTCTGTCACTGAATAGCATGTCTGATCAGTATGTTATGCCTGACTCTGACTAACATGTTAAGATTAGTATGTTTTACCTGACCCTGACTAATATGTCCGATTAGTATGTTTTGCCTGACCCTAACATGTCAAATCAGTATGTTTTGCCTCACCAGACGTTAATCTCCTCTCCTCAAATTATTGGCTAAGATTATAACAATCTCATGAAATCAAATCGGGACAATGACACTTGTTACTGATATGCTCGGCCCATCTGATAACGCAGTAACATCGTAAATAAGACTGATTACTTGTAACTATCACCTCTATTTGACATTACTGATCTTATCATACCATTTCAATTTCAATATTTAGAACAAGCACCAATTTATGAAAGTTTGTTGAAATTCATTGTTGTTTTTGTTGTTCTCCATGTTTCAGAGCCATGCAATAGAAAGGACTTTCATTGTAGTTGAATTTTAGATATTTGTGCTTAACCTAATTTCTTTTGATTTCCCTAATTCCTCAATGCAGTGAAAGCTACTAGCTTTTTGTATTCTTATTGTGATATCTTTATTTATACCTCCTCTTTTGATTTTATTGCTTTAATATATATATATATATAATCTCTATCAGGCAGATATGACTTGTATTTGTTGAAAACTTATGCTATTCAGGAAGCTGCAAAAGTTTTCAAAATATATATCAATATATTATCTCTTCTTCTTTTATCCTCTCACTTTATACCGAGTTGTAGCCCAGTCCTATAGTATGTATTTGTCTTCACCTCTCTCGTGGTCCGAGTAACATTTTTCCCCATTTTATGTCAGGTCTCGTTTACCCTGTCTATCCACCTTTTCCTTGATCTACCTCTCACCCTTCTTCCTGATGTTCTCCTATAGAAGGTTACAGGAACAAGGGCGGCTGGTTGCATTCTCACAATGTGGCCAAACCAATTCATTCTCTGTTGCTCAATATACTCTAAGCAGGGAATTGTTCCAACCTTCTCCCGAATATTCATATTTGTGATTCTGTCTCTTCTGGTGTTGTTACTGACTGTAGGCACTGCAAATATATATGCAGAGCCTACAAAAGGTCACTAACAGCACCAGAAGAGAATAAATATATATATATTCTTGTATGTGTGTGTCTCAATCTCATCACCATTAGTTGCATTTATTCTCATAATCATTGCTAACTTCTCTGTGCATTCTCAGTCCCAATATGTGTGACTCCTCATCAAGTATACATATTTTATTTTGCATCTAATTATGGTTGTGGCACAGGAGAGCCAAGTCATTGTCAGAGTCTATATCATCATGTTGTTTTGCCAAACTCTGTTTAATAACATTTTTTGGGGCGTTGATAATCCATTCACTAACTGGCTGGCAGAGAAATGATGAAAATAAACATATTTGCCATACAACAGTTCTTATCTCGAAAAGTTCAGAAAGCTGGCCATCATTTTTACATTTCATATCTCCATATGTTTTAAAGTTTATGTTAGGGAATGTCAGGGACACATAACAGCAGTAAGTAATATGAAAACAAGGCAAGGAAAATGTGTACATAGGAGCATACTCACACACACATACAACTAAGGAATCTGTGATGCTCATGACATTAACCTAAAGTATTTCCAACTACAGATAGAGTACCAGAGAGTCATCATAATCTTAGGCAAGGAATGCAGAGAATGGGGCAACGGGAGAGCAGAGCATGAGGGGAATCACCTGATAAAGGAGAACATGCAGCACAGTGCTTCTCAATGGGAAATCAGGTTGGGACTTCTTGGCTAGAGTGAGAGAACAGGTCGTTGCAGAGTGCAGTAGGGCATACATGTCAACAAACTCCAGTTTGAGAATGGAGATGGAAGCAGTGATCTCAGTGCTGAAATGGATACCTGAGACTTCTTTAATAAGGGCAGTCATCGTGACAGGTAGTACTTTAGAAGGTACATAAGGAAAGGCTTAGGTACGTGTGGATATCAGCTGTTGAGGCCTCAAACCTCCAGGGGTTGACATGGATCTACTGTAGATCTATTCATGCTAGGATTCAGCGCAACAATAGAACTGAGATCTTGGCTTCATAAGCTCCAATCATGGGCACGTTAGTGATGGATAGGAATGACAATTTGAAATCAATAAATGACTGCCTGATAAATGAGGACACTGCAATAGATAAAGCAGCAATCCACAGGCTGCAAAGTTTTGACATTAAATGAGGTTCGAGCAGAGTAGGGCGCATAAGAGGACGGAGCAAGAGAGTGTACAACCAGCGAGCTACAGGTACCACCAGTATCCATAAACTGCACCATTTGCTGAGAGAGACTGAGCACCTATGGGTATGACCAGAGAGCAGTGATGTCAATTCTTAGAAACAGAAACAACTACAGACCTTTGTACCTGTGGCACATTGCCCATGGCAGCGGACACCTGTTGCAGCCCTGCCTATGATACACTAGTGAAAGGAATAGCACGTGGAAATAACCAGTGTACTTCCATGGAGAAACTGTAGGGAACTGCACAGAGCCTTGAGTTGACTGCTGTATTTGTCAGAATCGTTGATGTTTGAAGATGAATAAAGAAGAAGATGAATTGTTGTCTGATTTACACTTAGGGATTGAGTAATCATATCTGAGTGGCTGAAAACTACAATCTCCCTTGTGATATAATACATTGAGTACCAAGAATTGCATATTTAGTCTATGGAAACAACATAGACCACATTATTAACCCAAATGTTACCCTGGCTGGAAACATTATGGAGGATCGGATTAGATCACTGGGTAGGAGAGTTCAGAGGTGGCAATTTGCATGACATGATGATTAATTAAAAGAACCCAAAACAAGTGGGTTATACGAGGTAGGGATCAAGATGCTGAGCAGTGCATGAGCTGGTATGCCAATTATTATTGTGTGTTCCAATCCGCCTCTTCTCAGGATAATCTCTGAAGAGCGGGACATGCACTGAAAAGAATGACTGCTGGAGTCCTGATGTTTGCTATGAGCTGTATTTGTGTCTATGCTTCTTCAAGTACAAAGATATTAGATTTCTTTTCTCAGTCCATGAAATTCTCAATATTCTTCTGTAAAACCACATTTCTGTTGTCTCCATTGATCCCTGTGTTTGTCTGCTTTGTCTTTGATCAACTGATGCTACGTTTATAACCCGGTGAGTTTCACGAAGGAGACTCAGCTCCCCAACATCCTTTCTTCTTCTTCTTCTTCGTACGCTGTCAGACGTCAACTTGAATTTGTTCGAAGAAGGCAGCTATCATCCTGAGGCTGTCGACACTGCCATAGAGCTTGTCTAGTGTTGCCACTGGTGATGGCCACATGTGCTTTCTCTGGTCCTCGTAAGTCGGGCAATTTTGCAGCAGATGTTCAGCTGTCATTTTCCCTGTACCATAGGTGAATTCGTTAGTGCCACCTATCTTCAGTTTATTGAATAGATGGTACCTCAGTCTGTTGTGGCCTGTGCGGAGTCTGAAGACCACGACCTGCTCTCTTCTGTTCAGCTCGTAGTAGGCATCATTTTTTGTGTAGCCAGTATGTTCTGTTTCCCATTTGGCCATGTATCTGGCCCTAATAAACCTTTTGGACTCTTCGTAGGTCACACTAGAATCTGGTTGTGGTAGTCTTGCACCTTCTTTTGCCAGCCTGTCTGCCTCCTCGTTGCCTTGGATGTTACAGTGGGATGGAACCCACTGTATCACTACTCTTTTTGGTGCAGACTGCTGGCACAGTTGACAGAGTACTGCTCTTAAATCATTAAGTTCAGTATTTTTCTGGCTTTTTAGTGCTGTAACCATGACCAGGGCATCTGTAAACAGGACTATCTGGCTTTCATTGCTTTCGCCTGTCAGTATTGCTTTTACTGTAGCCTTCAGTGCCTCTGCCTCCGCTCTGAAATTGCTCAACATCCTTTCAAGGATGGTCATTTTCCTGAGCCAGACCACCTCTCTTTGGCTGCATTAGTGGGGCAGTCCTACAGGGTATGTTCTGGGCTTGCCTGCTGATTGTCCATGACTCTCTGCTGTATGTCGGTACTGATTTGACGTAACATCCAATAACTCTCTTCTTTAGTTCCAATGATCAAGTTATGTAGTACAATATTCCCCTCATGCTCAAGAACTACTACTTTTGCCTGGGCTATTCTGCTCTATGATTGTGTTTATTTTTACTTGAATGCAGATCAAAGCAGGTGTATTCAATTACAGACATGAAGCCCTGGTGCATGTTATATTAAATTGTGTGGAATAATTAAAGCAATATGGCACATTCTCTTCATACATCTTATGCTTTCATGCCAATTATTTGATTCCGCTGGGGAATCACTCAGCGTAAAAGCGTTGTGTCATGGGCATGTTGATATCTGACAGTGATCAGTCTCTCACAGGCAATGTGTTTGTCCATTATTGGCCTATGTGTACATTATCCAGCTACATCGAAACCACCACTGTCAGCAAATAGTGCAAAGGGCGTCAATCTAGTGAAGTTGAGCCGTATGCAATGGGCCGTGGAAATACGACACAGGGTAACCTAAATACTATTTCAAATAGCCGATACCCCTGCCAAGATAATCAAAGGGAAACATACCACAAACTGTACAATTAACTAATCAATACGTTTCCGTAGACTCAAGCGTAAGTCTAGTCAAATCCGTGACCTGGCGGCATCCATTGTGGAGTAAAAGTAGAGAGCAAAGTTAGACTCGCGACCTGTTAGGCGGCATCTTTGCTTTTCTTTTTTGCTGTGATTTGTCAGTCGTTTTAGTTCGTTACTTTTTTGACGATGATGAAGGTCTTGTGGTCATAATGTTGGTAACTTTTTGTTTTTGTCCTGGTGCGATCACTGAGCCATTACTTTTCTCGACCTACATCCTTTATTGCTTGTTTTTTCAGGTGACAATATCAGCTTGTTCATTAGATGTATATTTATCTTCCCCTCTCTTTCTGTTTTTTTCCTGTCTGAATTACATGTTCACTAATAAGCTAGATATTTCATCTTTCCGTTTAAAAATCGTCCGCCCTCCTCGTCTGTTCCTATCTTATTGTTTGTCCATCTTTGTTAGCGGTGAGGACGACACCATCACACGGTTTGTGTCTTGATAATGTAACTTGAGCTGTATTTGGATTACAGAGAGAAAGAAGCTGCGCTGGTCATCATCCTGGCCCTCTGGTCCCTAACTACCTTGGGCCAGTGGCAAGACATACGCCAAGGTGACTGCAGGTAACTCAGACCTGGCACATTCATCCGTCGATTGAAACCTGCTAGACTCGAACCCTCACCATTTCCGTTCATCTCTTTGAATGGCAAGGGCCTTACCTCTCGATGACAGAGCCCCCTTTTTGTGTCCATATAAGCGTGTCAGATGGTTCATCTATCGCTATGTATGAAATAATAGAGGGAGAGAGATAGAGAGTCAGAAACCAGTGAGGTTTTGTTAATGCCCCAAATGAGTAAGTTTATTCTTTTGTGCGCCCTGAAAAGGACATCAAGTGGCGGGTTGTAGTAGCTTTCCTCACACCCCGAGCATGCTGATGAAGGTAGACCGCGATCCTCCAGTTGTGCCTGACTGGACTAGCGCCTCAGTTCCCCATACACCGGGGTAGCCTCACGAACATGTATGTGATTTTGCTAAACCATCTTCCTTCTGACATATATGTGTCACACGTGTGTTAATACCAGTTAAAAGTTATTTTTATCGATCCTTGAATATGAAGTAGTAATAAAGATAGGGGAGGGGGGAGACATAGAGAAATAGACACCGTGGTCTGGGTAAGCTCAAGAGAATGATGTGATAGTGTAAGTACCATCTCCATTCTGCTAATTAACTTAACGTATTTATACTGGTTTAGAAGAGCTTACATAGTGTGTATACTACCAGTTTCTGGGAGGGTGGTTTAACCGATGTGCGAGTCCATCTTATTAGACTCAAACATTAGAGCTAAGTAGACCATCAGCCAGGTAGGCGCCATCTATATCTGCTCTTAACAAACCATCTGGGGAAATGTACAGATAACTAGATTTTTAATTATACTTTTGTCCTGGTAGCATTAAGCCTACCCTTTTCGATTTCCAACTGCCAAAGAATGTTTAACGTGCTCGACACCGGACACAGGAGTCCGATCTCACTACCCAGATATCAGGGGAATTTTTTCTCCAGAAGATCCTCGTGAAAAAAATCCCGGTCTTCTTCGTGATTCGAACCTGCTACCTCTGGCACCTGAGACGGACACCTTACCCCGAGACCACTGAGTCCCCCTTGTGTCACACGGGTGTCCATACCAATTGTCAGCTATTTTCATCTTTCTTTATATATGGAGTAGTAGAGAGAGAGAGAGAGAGAGAGAGAGAGAGAGAGAATGGATCGAAACCATAGTAACCTCTGTAAAAAGTATGGGTCGATGTTGAACCATCTCCCTCCTTTTATATCTCTTTAATATTATATGTGTGCCGGCAAGAGTGCGTCATTTGTTCCATCTTTGCATTTAGATATCACCTCCCTCTTTAACTGTTATCAGTTTGTCCAGAAAATCGTATCAGCTTGTCCATTCTATTTCTAGTTATTTCTCCCTCATTTTCCTGCCTGTGTTTGCTCATTAGAGCCTATCAACTGGTTCATCTGTCTAACCGACACCCCCCCCCCAACCCCCTCGACCCTCCCCCCTCTTCATTCCTGTTTCTGTTAGATTTTCCAAGGAGTGTGTCAACTGTTTTCCAAGGAGTGTGTCAACTGTTTTCCAAGGAGTGTGTCAACTGTTTTCCAAGGAGTGTGTCAACTGTTTTCCAAGGAGTGTGTCAACTGTTTTCCAAGGAGTGTGTTAACTGCTTTCCAAGGAGTGTGTCAACTGTTTTCCAAGGAGTGTGTCAACTGTTTTCCAAAGAGTGTTATCTGCTTTCCAAGGAGTGTGTCAACTGTTTTCCAAAGAGTGTGTTATCTGCTTTCCAAGGAGTGTGTCAACTGCTTTTCAAGGAGTGTGTCAACTGTTTTCCACAGAGTGTGTCAACTGTTTTTCAAAGAGTGTGTCAACTGTTTTCCACGGAGTGTGTCAACTGTTTTCCACGTAGTGTGTCAACTGTTTTTCAAGGAGTGTGTCAGATGTGAGCACGGCTTCTTCCCGTAACTCGTCCCCACAGCCTGCGGAGCATCTCGTGGGCTGGGACTTACCGGGAAAGGCGAACAACGTGACCGAAGAGGGAGAGACGGCGGCGATCAATCGTTGAGAAAACGCTTGCAAGCTGAGTACCGGTACGTCGAACTATTTCACTGTTGGAAGGCATGTCATGCCAGACGATCCCGATGATGCGCCTCTGGTTGCGCAGATGGAAGGCGTCAAGATGCTGCCGGTCCCGCTGTAGTAGTATCCAGAACTCGGAGCCGCACAGGAGAATGACGATGCAGAAGGAGTAAATACGAAGCCTGGTCTCCAGAGAGAGCCTTCGCTGTAACAGGTTTGTCGTTCACGGTGATGCTCGGCGCAGATAGGCCCTTCCTAAGGTTTAGGATTTTCGTCTTCGTCCAGGAGATGTGCAAGCCTAGGTGGGTAGCCGCTTCTGTAATAACAGAACCGCTGTATATTTGAGGAATAGCAGACACGTAAAAACACCCGCTGAGATTAGCCTCTAATATATCTCTGCTCTTATACAAGAACAGTCGCGGTTGCCCACATTCCGGCACAGACAAATGTCACACATTGTCAAGCATTGTGTGGTATTTCGTTAGCTGGCCTTGACAGAACAAGCAAAAAAAAAGAAGATAGCTATTGTATCATAAATCTTTTTTTGTTCCAATATAATCATGTTGCTGCCGCTGCAGTCAACTTCCGCGTAGGAAGTATGTACTAACTCGTTTCATTGCTTTTGTTTTAGCAGTTCTTGTAGTATGTTATTTCATATAATGGGGAACTGCGACGTTAGTCCAGTCAGGCACATCAAACTGACCAGGACGTCTCGTCAGGGTCAGGCACAATACACTGACCAAGACCACAATCTTTCTCCCATGTAGTGTTCTATGGAAACAGGCTGTTTTCAAGGCATAATGTGGGTAGATGTGATGTCCGTAGTAATGAACGTCACGCAGATGAAGCCAATCATAGAACAACCGCCTGGAGGACCGCTGTCCACCTTCATCAGCATGCTCAGGATGTCAGGAAAGCTACTACAATCCGCCACTTGACGTCCTTTTCAGGGCGCACAAAAGAGTAAACTTACTCATTGTGGGCATTAAATAACAACAGCAACAATTTCATATAGAGGTTACCAATTCTACAAACAACCCTCATTAGTCACTATTTACGATATACATGTTGTTTAATGCCCACAATGAGTACGTTACTTTTGTGTCCGCCCTGAGAAGGGAGTTAAATGGTGAGTTGTAGTTCCTCACATCCCGAATGTGCTGAAGAAGGTGGAACGCGGTCCTCCAGACGGCTGTGCTATGCTTGACTTCATCTGCGTGGCTCTGACTATAAAGGGGAACCCATTTGATCCCCATCTCGTCAGCTAGACTGTCTTGAAAACAGCTTGCTTCCACGGAACGTTACATGGAAGAGATAGTGGTCTTGGTCAGCATAGTGTGCCTGACGCGACGTCCTGTGCCTGACCGGACTAGGGTCTGAGTGCCACTACCATACACTCATACGCAGTACATTGCAGCTGCTCTGTTATTTTTCCCCTGATAAGGAACCTCGGGATTGACACGTTAGTGATAGCAAACTGCGCTGAGTATCACAATAAGAGACTATCTGATAACGAGAGAGGTCGCCAATGGAACACGTACATCGACCTTTCTTTGTTGATACCTTTACCAGACGCCCTAGTCAATGTAGCGTGACTCTCATGTAACTGTCACACTTGTCCTTTTAAACACAAATTACGTATTTCTCAAGATGAATAATGTATGTTAGTTATGTGTATGTGTAGATGCATATAGATGTACGCTTTTGAAGACCATACGCCGCTGTTGTAAAAGGTTCGGTTATTCTTCTCTTACTTTTAACTTTCGTTTCGGTTCCCCCGCACCGGCTTTCTATTTTTAATTTGGCAAGGAAATACTTATTTTATAGGAATGTAATATAGTGTCGCTGGTCTACACATCGGTTTTTAGGTATTTGACATGCAGTAAGGAAGGAACTAGCCACCACTATATAACAAAAAAGCGGAGACGTAGTACAATGCATCTTTCAAACACTCCTTCCGGAACAAACTATGGAAGCTAGTCAAAGCCATGAATGACGAAACTTCATCAAACAAACAAATTACCATCAAGCAGGGCGAAAACTTGCTCACTGGAAAAAAAGCCGCAAACGCTTTTGTTCAACACTATGCCAGAGCAAACCACATAGATGTCCCTGCAGACAGGCATACAGACATTAGTGAAGAGCAAAAGGGGCACGACAACATCTATATGGCACCAGAAAAGCATATGATGGCAAAATTAACAATGAACGAAATGGAAGAGGCCATGAGAACATTAAAGAAAAGGAAATCTCCCGGAAAAGACGGGATAACAAACGAAATGCTGATGGGGCTGGGCCAAACAGCCAAAAGGAAACTACTATCAGTCCTGATCCAAAGCTGGAAAAGGGGTATTATACCTCAGGCATGGAAAGACGCAGTACTCGTACCAGTACCAAAGAAAGGAAAAGACAAAACAGATGCAAATGGATACAGGCCTATCAACCTACTGAGCTGTGTCGGCAAACTGATGGAACGTATGATAAACACCAGACTGATGTGGCATCTGGAAGAAAAACGCATATTAATTCCACAGCAAGCAGGCTTTAGACAGCACAGATCCACTGAGGACCAGGTCATCCTCATAGCCCAGGAAATAGAAGATGCCTACCAGGAGCAGAAACACACAGTAGCGGTTTGGGTGGACCTGGAAAAGGCATTTGACAAAGAAGTGAAGTTTGTGGGAAAATGTACAAACGGATAAGTCACTACCTCAAAAACAGAACGGCCAGAGTTCAAGTACAAGGACAGATGAGGAAAAAGGTAACACTTGAGCAGGGAGTACCCCAAGGGGGAGTACTGTCACCCACACTCTTCCTGGTGTATATAAATGACATTACAGAGAATATACCAAGAAGAGTCCATAGCTCAATGTTTGAAGACGATCTCGCTATGTGGACCTCTGAAAAGAATCTCACCATAGCAAGAAATCGGATGCAGCAGGCCCTAACATCGCTGAAAGAGTGGGCGAACTCATGGCTGGTCAAAATAAACGAGGAAAAAACGACATGTAAAATATTCTCGCTATCAATCAAACCCCAAAACTCCAAATTAAGTCTTAACGGCAAATACCTGCAGCCGAACGACAATCTAAACTACCTGGGAGCCACATTTGATCGGCGCATGACATGGAAAAGTTAGATCGAGAGAAACCGAATGAGTGCCAGAGAAAGAATGGCAATCATGAGGAAACTTGCTGGCACAAGCTGGGGAGCAGACGAAAGAATACTAAAGAAACTGTACACTGGAAGAGTGAGACCAGTTCTCGAGTATGGCATTGCGGCATGGACAACAGCAGCAAAGGCAAACTTCGATAAAATTAGCAAACTCCAAAACCAAGCCATGAGAGTTATAACAGGATGCATGAAGTCGACGCCAATTGTAGAACTTGAAAAGATTACAAAACTGCAATCCATGACCGACAGAAGAGACTGCAGAGCCCAGCAGCAATCAGAGAAACTCAGAAGACTGACTGACCATCCAATGCACAAGAGACTAAACAATTTCGGAAATGGGAAACTAAAGCGGAGAAACTTTGCAGAAATAGCCAAAGCGAAGATGCACGAAGACCCAATGAACGCACTAACAACACCAAAGCCCATCCCTACTGTAAGAAAACCTACCTGGAGGCAGCATATATTTCCAGAGGTGGTAGAAAATATACCAGGTATTGGAAACAAAAACTGCCAGTCTGAAAAAGAAACAAGAGATACTACCCTGAGTTACATAATGGAAAACTACCCAAGCATGGACTGGACCCACGCATACACCAACGGTTCCGTAACAAACACAACACAGAACGGAGGGGCAGGAGCATTTCTGAACCTACCAAATGGCAGAAAAATAACACTGTCATTCGCTACTGGAAAATACACAAGCAATTTCAGAGCGGAGGCAGAGGCACTGAGGGCGGCAGTGGAAGAAATGGTGACAGGTAAACGGAATGAAAGCCACATAGTCCTGCTTACAGATGCACTGGCCGTAGTCACAGCACTAAAAAGCCAGAAAAATACTGAACTTAATTATTTAAGAGCAATACTCTGTCAACTATGCCAGCAGTCCGCACCAAAAAGGGTAGTGGTGCAGTGGGTTCCATCTCACTGCAACATCCAAGGCAACGAGGAGGCAGACAGACTGGCAAAAGAAGGTGCAAAACTACCACAACCAGATACTAGTATGACATACGAAGAGTCAAAACGGCTTATTAGAGCTAGATGCATGACCAAATGGGAAACCGAACATACTGGCTACACCAAAAACGATGCCTATTACCACTTGAACAGAAGAGAGCAGGTCGTGGTCTTCAGACTTCGCACTGGCCACAATAGACTGAGGTACCACCTATTCAACAAATTGAAGATAGGTGGCACTGACGAATGCTCGTGTGGTACCGGCAAAATGACCGCTGAGCATCTGCTGCAGAACTGCCCGACATACGAGGATCAGAGAGAGCAGATGTGGCCATCACCAGTGGCAACACTAGACAAGCTCTATGGTAGTGTCGACAGCCTCAGGATGACCGCTGCCTTTTTCGAAAAAATAATGGTTACTGTCTGACTGCGTACGAAGAAGAAGAAGAAGAAGAAACACTCCTTCCACCTAATCATCGATACAGGCGACGCAGTCTTTGTAGACCATGCGCATGGCACTCTATGAGTTTTGTCCAGCTCTGTCTTCTGTAAAAGCAAGGCTGAGCCTCTCCAGAGCGCAAGCATGGGCGCTGAATATGGAGACCCTGGGCTTCCCAAACTGCAGGATCCCCCTCTCGGCATCACTGGTGTAATCCAAAATGAATGCAAAGCATGACAATTTGGCACCAGCTCAGCCGCAGGAGCTGCCGGAATAAGTTAATAATTTTGAAACCGTCCACCTAAGGTGCTACCACTCCTGATTTTCTGTCAGGATTTACTCCCGTAGCCCTACCTTCGCCCGATTTTTCCGTAAGGCAGTGGCGTCATTGCCGCAGCTGGTAGTTACTGTAGACATCCGATGATACTCCCAGGAATAGCCAGCATTCTCTGGCACTTGTGATTTTTAAATCCACGACAGCAGTGCTCGATATGGGGGCTACTGAAGTGTAAGAGAAGTTTGCCATAAATGCTGCGTCATATATTGTAGTCCATCAACCCATATAGAGGACCAGAGAAACAATCACCAATAGTATTCGTGGACTAGATCTATAGACCATTAAGAAAGCCCCAATGCCAGTATCACCAGGAATTTCCTGTCATGGAACCCCCAGAGACGGAGAGGTATAGGCAGACGAGGGCATACATGGAGACGAGGTCTGGAGGCGGAAGAGAAGAAAACAGGGAAAAAGCTGGAAGGGAGTGGAAAAGATTGCACCGGACAGAGCTGCATGGCGAAGGTTGGTTGATGGCCTATGCACCTCTGGGCGATAGAAGGCGAGAGAGAGAGAAAGAGAGAGAGAGAGAGAGAGATCTATAGACATATGCAAATAACATTAAACTGGTCACCGCTTTTGTAGATAAATATTTTCACACAGACGTTTTATAGATGTATTCAAGTTGACGTTTTATAGATGTATTCAAGTTGATGTTTTATAGATGTATCCAAGTTTACGTTTTATAGATGTATTCAAGTTTATGTTTTATTTGATGTATCCAAGTATACGTTTATAGATGTATTCAAGTTTACGTTTTATAGATATATCCAAGTATACGTTTATAGATGTATTCAAGTTGACGTTTTATAGATATATCCAAGTTAACGTTTTATAGATATATCCAAGTTGACGTTTTATAGATGTATCCAAGTTGACGTTTTATAGATTTATCCAAGTTGACGTTTATAGATGTATTCAAATTGACGTTTTATGGATGTATTCAAGTTGACGTTTTATAGATGTATTCAAGTTGACCTTTAAAAGGTGTATTCAAGTTGTCGTTTTATAGATGTATGCACGTTGACGTTTTATAGATGTATTCAAGTTGACGTTTTATATATGTATCCAAGTTGACCTTTAAAAGGTGTATTCAAGTTGTCGTTTTATAGATGTATCCAAGTTGACGTTATAGGTGTATTCAAGGACGTCTATAGATGTATTCAAGTTGATGTTTTAAGGATGTATTCAATTTGACGTTTTATAGATGTATCCAAGTTGACGTTTTATAGATTTATCAAAGTTGACGTTATAGGTGTATTCAATGACGTTTATAGATGTATTCAAGTTGACGTTTTAAGCATAAATTCAATTTGACACCTGAAGGTGAACAAAAAAGATGACGTTGTATATAGTTATTAAAATATGAACGCTTAAAGGCACTTATGCAAAAACAGTAACAGACAATCGACATATCGCCCTATAATTGTCTTTATCAAGGGCTGGACAAAGTAAAACAGCACAGGGAAAACCAGTTGACTATAAGCTGAACAAGTTAACTATACGCTAAAGTAGTTAACTATACGCTAAAACAATTACGTACACTTTCTGAATACAAACAAAATGATTTTTAAAAAAGCTTTTCAAATAACAGAATGACTGCATATTAAGAGCAGAAGTGCGTATTTGCTACCTTCTTTCACCTTCTTCTTCATCTTCATCGATCAACTGATGCTATGTTTCTAGTCTAGTGAGATTCACGAAGGAGACTGCGTTTCAGGTATTCGCCGAACCTCCATCGCTTTTCAGACTACACTGCATCTCTTTGGTCTGTATTAGGGCAGTCTTGCAGAATATGTTCTGGTGTTTGCTTATGTGCTCCACAATCGCAGGTGGCGAAGTCTCTGAGACCCATTCTGTGGAGGTGGACCTTGAGTCTACAATGTCCCGTTCTGAGTATGAAGATCTTTGTCTGCCCATCTCTGCCAAGTTTGTCTATGCTGTCATTTTCTGGCTTGTATTCTTTGTGCTGCTCTCTCCATTCTGTCCTTATAGATCGTTTGATGGGTGTCTTTGCTTCTTTATAGCTCTGTGGATGGGGAATGCTTGTCGCCATTTCCGGCTCTTGCTAGCTCATCTGCTTTCTTGTTTCCAGGGATCCCACAGTGGGCCGGAATCCATTGTAGGACTAAATCTGTTTTTTGAGACAGCAATCCGATGTTGTATTTTATCATCCTTTCACCATTTTCTTCAGTTCTTCGTTCATTACGAACACGATTTATGCATTCTACAGAGCGACAAAACATTGCATTCCTGCCCACTGCAAAATACATAGGCATAAACATGTAGACGTGTGTTAAGTCACCCGTGTCAGAGTAATCTCGGTTAACAACCCACTGTAACAGCAGACACCTTCCCATATTTCATCTCACATACATTTTCACCTGACTTCACATAAATGTGGTTTGAATTGCTTGTTATCATTGCTGCGTGAAATAGAGAAATGTGTAAACAAATTTGTTAATGCGTTCAAGATCACTGCACATCACACACGGAGCACAGCAAAATTCCCAAATTGTAAAGGGTCCTAGAGATCAAAGAAATGTACTAGTGAAGGGGTAGGCCACCTTTGTCGCCCTTCTCCTTTCTTGTTGTTGTTGTTGGTGTCGGTGCACATAATGAGGGATCGACGTGATCCCTGTAGTAGTGAGCGACACGCAGATGAAGTCAAGTATATCACATCCGTCTGGAGTACCCCGGTCCACTTTCGTCAGCATGTCCGGCTTATGAGGAAAGCTATGACAACCGGACACTTAGCGACCTTTTTAGGGCGCACAAAAGAGTAAACCTACTCATTGTAGGCATTCAACAACAACCGTACTGTACACATGCCAAGAACTTATAATAGCCAAATAGGTTGGCAGTTGTAAGAAGCGACGCTCTGCAAAGGATATGCTGCTTACTTTACTGTTAGTTCAGGTAAAATCATTGAAAATTCAGACTCATCCCGATATGTTGAACATCTGAAACTTTCAGGTATTCATGTGCAAACGGATGTATGATTATCTGTCTCTCTCTCTCTCTCTCTCTCTCTCTCTCTCTCTCTTTGTGTGTGTGTGTGCGAGTGCGTGTGTGTTTGTGAGAGTGAGGAGAGTGAGTGAGAGAGATAGAAAAAAAAACACGTTTCCGTGAATACAAATGTAAATCGTCGACTAGTGTGAATTCCTGGCAAATCCGTTGTCTCCATGATGAACTAAAACAGCAGATCAATGTCGACCAGCAACCGGTTACGGCGCCATCTTTGCTGCGTTTTCCATCTGGACTAGTTAATTCGTTCGTTTTCTGTTTTCTTCCGTTCGATTATCCTGGAATGGACTTCGGGTATATGAAATAGCACTACGCTTAAACTTGTGTCTTATTTCACGGTCTACTTCACACCGCCGAACTTCACGAGATTGGCGCCCTTCGCTCTAGCTGCAAACAGTGTCGGTTCTTGTGTTTTTCAAATTCAGACAGGACTATAATGGACTAGAGCACAGCCTTGATAAGATGCCTAACTCACTCACAGGCTGAGCGATGTCCCTACAACCTCTTGTGGTTATGGGAAAGGCACGACACACAACGTTAGATGTCATTCCCCCCCCCCCCCCCCTTTGCCCTTTGCTGCCTTGCGGTATACCTGTTTACGGGACCGGCTTCGGGAGTTAACCCTGAGGAAAAATCTGTATCTTGTGCTATTTCCAGTCGTCTCGATAAATATTTTGCCACTGGCCAACGGCAGCCCAGGACCAGAGAGTGAGGTTGACAAGAGCCTCAGTTTCTTCCTCACTTCAATCCAAATCACCTCGCAAGTCACCCATTTCAGCAGAAACCGCAAGAAAAACGATTGTCCACGTGGCTGAACAAAGAGAGTGATCTTCATCACTTGTAATGGACAAACAGCATCATAAAGTTTTTACCAGACTGTATATGCGTCTCAGTTTACCATAACAATATTATTTATTATATTAAAATATAATTTAATGTAAGATAGAATTCACATTTCCGAAAGATAAAAGTATACAAATAACAGTTTATTAAGACAAAAGATTTTACTTAAACATCTTAAAAACTTTCCTTGGCTAACGAACCTATCTGACTTAGAATGGTGTACGCCAATCACGCTGAGTTGTTTCGTATCAATCAATGCCCTTTGCTGCTTTTGGGGTATATGCCATTGGCAACCCTCCTCCAGTAAGTTCCACACTGAGTGGCACTTTATGTCCTTTTCCCGTTGAGGTACATGGAACGACGCTCCTTTTCACAGTCTCAGTTTCTGCCCCGCACAGGAACACTGTCTTGACATTGGGATTAAACAATCTTAACTTGGTGTTAGTGTTTATTTCCCTGGACTTCCATATATTATTCGGTAGCAGGAAAGCTGTTCTTGCCTGTCGAAGGTTGTTTACCCTGGAAGAGCTCTCTAGCTGCAGATTATCTCCCCTCTTCATAAATCTGAAGGATATAGTGACTAGCTCTATAGTGATTTCTTCCTTCTCCCCCCCCCCCCCCCCCCCCCCCATCCTTTTGTTTTCTTGTCGCCTCTAATGACAATTGGCGGATTACTGTTTGGCTATGCATTGCTTTCTTTTCGGAACCCGGTAACACTATTAGAGACACCTTACTCATTGTCAAACAAAGATCAACAATATTCAAACAGCGGATAAGTCGTGTCAGACATTTTTGATATGTTCAATTTTTTTAAAAATGACTCTAGCAAAGAAAGATAAAAAGATCTTGATAGCTTTGTAGATGTGGTACTACCATAGAATGGAGTGAGTAAGTTGGACAGAAAGAAGATTCAGTTACAATGTTCTTACAAGGGTAGGTACACAGAGACACATGTTGAAAAACGTAGATCAAGTTGGATGGGACACAAATTGTGACATAAAATCTACTACAGAAGATACCAAAGGAAATGAGAAAGGGGACGACCAAGACTCATCTTTACATCTCGGGCATACAGAGGCATTAAAGTACGAATATTTGCTGAAATGAAGAGATTTGCAGAGGTTAGGGTTAAATTTAAAGACGTGCTCAGACAACTTTACAACCATTCTAAGGACTGATGTCTAGAAGATATGGTCGCATGGGGAGACATGCTCAGACAATCTTACAACCAGTCTTTGGACATGACCAGAGGATAGGGTCAAATGGAGAGACACACTCAGATAACATTACAACCAGTGTTAAGACTGATCAACCAGAAGATAGGGTCAAATGGAAAGACATTCTCAGATAACATTACAACCAGTGTTAAGACTGATCAACCAGAGGATTGGGTCAAATGGAGAGACATTCTCAGATAACATTACAACCAGTGTTAAGACTGATCAACCAGAAGATAGGGTCAAATGGAGAGACATACTCAGATAACATTACAACCAGTGTTAAGACTGATCAACCAGAGGATTGGGTCAAATGGAGAGATATACTCAGATAACATTACAACCAGTGTTAAAACTAGTCAAACAGAAGATAGGGTCAAACGGAGAGACATACTCAGATAACATTACAACCAGTGTTAAGACTGATCAACCAGAGGATAGGGTCAAATGGAGAGACATACTCAGATAACATTACAACCAGTGTTAAGACTGATCAACCAGAGGATTGGGTCAAATGGAGAGACATTCTCAGATAACATTACAATCAGTGTTAAGACTGATCAACCAGAGGATTGGGTCAAATAGAAAGACATACTCAGATAACATTACAACCAGTGTTAAGATTGATCAACCAGAAGATAGGGTCAAATGGAGAGACATACTCAGATAACATTACAAACAGTGTTAAGACTGATCAACCAGAGGATAGGGTCAAATAGAGAGACATACTCAGATAACATTACAACCAGTTTTAAGACTGATCAACCAGAGGATATGGTCAAATGGAGAGACATACTCAGATAACATTACAACCAGTGTTAAGACTGATCAACCAGAGGATTGGGTCAAATGGAGAGACACACTCAGATAACATTACAACCAGTGTTAAGACTGATCAACCAGAAGATATGGTCAAATGGAGAGACATACTCAGATAACATTACAACCAGTACTAAGACTGATCAACCAGAGGATAGGGTCAAATGGAGAGACAAACTCAGATAACATTACAACCCGTGTTAAGACTGATCAACCAGAGGATAGGGTCAAATGGAGAGACATACTCAGATAACATTACAACCAGTGTTAAGACTGATCAACCAGAGGATTGGGTCAAATGGAGAGACATACTCAGATAACATTACAACCAGTGTTAAGACTGTTCAACCAGAGGATTGGGTCAAATGGAGAGACATACTCAGATAACATTACAACCAGTGTTAAGACTGATCAACCAGAAGATAGGGTCAAATGGAGAGACATAATACTCTCGAATGTGTGACCGTGTAGAGAAGATAACTGTTAGAGCATGGCTTCACGAGAGGAGCATAGTGACAGTATGACGCACCAAAAACTCGATTGATGGATACGCTGTATGACGACTAGAGGAATCAGAGACAGGCTACAATGTCTGCGAAGAAGATTAACACATGAGGGACAAGGGGAAAAAAAGTGCATTTAGATTTCAACTATCGGTACCGATGGGACATTCCATCCAGAAAAGGTCCACATAAATGTTGTTATTAGTGGACCGGCCGTCTGGGATGAAACGTTTGGGTCTTCATTGTACTAGGTCTCCGCTTTTTATGTGGAGTTGTTGTTGTTTAATGCCCACAATGAGTAAGTTTACTCTTTGTGAGCCCTGAAAAGGGCGTTAAGTGGCAGGTTGTAGTAGTTTTCCTCACATTCCGAGCGTACTGATGTAGGTGGACCGAGGTACCACAGGCACTTGTGCTATGCTTGGCTTCATCTGTGTAACGCTCACTGCTACGGGGATCGCGTCGATCCAAATCTAGTCAATTAGACTGCCTTGAGAAGAGTTGTTTCCGGGGAACGCAACGTGTAAGAGAGACAGTGGTCTCGGTCAGTATATTGTGCCTGAACCTGACGCGATGTCCTGGTCAATACGTTGTGCCTGAGAGGACTAGCGTCTCAGTTCTCCTTTATGTGGGGTGACCAGATTTCTTCCTCGCCGCCTTTCCTTTCCCTAACAGTAAATCAGGTATCAATTTTGAGCGGGGTAAACTGATACATCTCGAGACCGGCGATTGTACCCGATACCTTTGCTGTGCGAAGCCTACTAGCCTACATCTATACGCTCCCTCTTCAGAAATATGTCAACGTAATGCACACAGTAATTCACATCGATCAGGTATGAAAATACCGCTGACACCAACAGGCGTGGAAGGCACACACATACACAACTGGCAACTGACGTGCCCCAGTAACTTTCACACGTAACAGTGGCGTAGCTACCTTCGACTCAATCAAGAACATTCCAGGGGACCCAACAGATAACAGATCTCGGAAATTACTGATTGATAGTGACCTTCGCCTATATATATTTTTTTTAACACTTCCTCATGGGGTGCCTCAGTCCTTGTGGGTTAAGCTCATTCCATACATTTTTTTCTGAGGTTCCCTTGCTATTTTCTTCTTCGTCTTCTCTCGCTTTCTCTTCCTTTTCGTATAAAATCTCTTTTTTATTCTTGTAGCTCTTCCTCTTCTTCTTCTTTTTCTTCTTCTTTTTCTATTTTGCGATCATTGTTCATTTACACTTGGACACTGAATTCTTCAATAGATTCTGCTGTCTTTTCCAGGGTCTCAATGCCGCTTTACGGGTTCTCTTCGAGGCAGTAGGCGTGGGTTTCCCTTACTAAATAGTCATATCACTTGTACACATATTATAGCCACTTATGTTGACATACTTCCTAGATCTGATGGTAGGAAACGTCCTGCAGCTAGACCTCATGTAGTGACAGCTTAACGGTTGCTAACATCGCTAAAAACATTGTGCAGGTCCTATACTACTTGGAATACTTGTATACAAACAGGCAAATTATGTCTGGTGCCAGGTAGCCGAAACCTATCCGTAATACGTTCTTCATTTTGCAGTGCGTACTTCCAGTGACTTACTAGGGCTGGGAGAAAGGTAGGTTGCGTTTTTACTTTATTTATTACTTTTTAGAATGTTTGCCCTGACAACGGCTAACAGCCTACTGTTAATAGATTTTCAACTGCCAGTGGTTCTTTTACGTGCACAGCGTGTACATGGGATCTTTCGAGTTTTTTTTTCGCCAATCTCCAAAATGACCAGTCGCTGATCTCACCTCCATCGAGACTAGGTGCCTTATGAAACATGTAGGATTTGAAACCCCGCGGTGTCGTTTTTTTGTTGTTGTTGAGAGGCACGCGTCTTTACTACTCAGCTATATCGACCTCTATATTTCTGTGTAGGCTAGATATAAGCAGGGAAGAGCCTATAGACTGCACACCCCGTAGCTACGCCTTCATTATGTCTAGTAAGTCGCCAGAAGGAAACCAGCCGAAACTTACTACTAATAGTCAGATATGTGTCCGAAATGCAAACCATGGAAGATATGGCGGCAGCTTCTAAGGATCGACCAGATGGATTTGCAGAGCAAAAGAATAGCTTTGGACTTGATTCTTGATTCTAGGAACCAACATCATCACACAGGGGACATTCCCATAAGTTCCCTGTCCTCTGTCAAGCAGTCATCAAGCGTATATGTACTCAAAGTCCCAGTCAGATGTTGATTTCGTGTTCTTCAGATCTTTCCAGACAGAACACACTTTCTAACCTCTTCCCTAGTCACTCCCAACTATATGATCTGCTGCACATATGCATTTTCGTGACCTTCTGTCTTTTCATCATTCTGTAGAGTGTCCATGATTGCCCTTGTGAACTCAACCCTGTCTCTCGCCATGACCTCGCGGTTCACCACAGCTTGTCCCGCCACTGCATCAACTTTTTCGTTGTCCCAGACGCCTGCCTGTCCCGGGCAGTAGATTCACCTTGTATGCCAGAGTTGCTCAGAATAGAGGCACACTCCCTTCTTAGCACGCACCTTTCTATGTTACGGAATATACCCTGCGAGTGACAGTATCACAGCGTGCGTCACCGGTTGCGTCACCAACCGAGTAAGGGCCGCTGTTACCGCCTCAATCTCCATCCCCATACCCGATGTGATAGAGAAATAGGCAGCTGATTTCTCCACCACCTCCCTGCCCATTTTGGTAGCAGACGAAACCCCAACCGCACTTGTTTCCATTTCCGTTGCCTGCCACAATTGGGTCTTGTGGAACCTGAGTGTTCCTGGATGAGCTCCTGTATCAAAGCTTCTGTCCTAAAGCCGCCCCACTAGCGACACTCTCTGCTCAGTCGTATCTCCACCGTTGGACTATCTCACATCAGATACAGACCGGACCCAACTGCGCCAAGTAAACATACGTACGATGCGCATGATGACGTCACTTCTGATGTAAACAGCACATACCAACCGTCAAGTTTGCTAAATTTCATTATCCTCCGACTCATAGTTTCCCCAGTAGACCGTTGAAAACATGGCGGGTGTGATACGGAATTCGTCCAGAGTTGATCAGCGAGCGGTGATTCGGTTTCTAAAAGCTGAAGGATGTCGACCAGTTGACATTCATCGCAGAATGCAGGCAGTGTATGGTGACAGTCCAATCATGTTGACTTGTCAGGGAATGTATTTCATCTCTTACATAATCATCTCTCCGCGGATACCTTACATTATGTCCGAGCTGACCCAGGTTAAGAAAGTTTCATTCATTCACCATCGGGTGATGCTGTATACCTGAGATCTGATATGCTGACGACACGGTTCTGATTTCGAAGGTCTTGTACAGTTGATTCTTACCGCCACGAAGTATTTAATAGCGTGGTTCGTTCTTGGTACGACCGCTCCTCTAGTCGACCAAGCTGTCTACCTGACGGGTATGGTGAAAGGGTACCTGACTTATGAGTTCCTCAAGTTCGGGAGGAGCATGCAGTCCCTTGACGCGTTCTGCAGCCACGACATCACCCGTAGGATGGGCTTAGCGGTGTCATCTGTGCACTCGCTTTGCATAGTCTGGTCCCAGCGAAGGCTCTCCCTGGAGACCAGGCTTTGTATCTACTCCTCCTGCATTGTCCTCATTCTCCTGTACGGCTCCGAGTTCTGGACACTACTACAGTGGGACCGGCAGCGGCTTGAGGTCTTCCACCTCCGTAACCATAGGCGCATCCTCTGGATCGTCTGGCATGACATGATTTCCAACAGTGAAGTAGTTCAACGTACTCAACTTACAGGAATTGTCTCAACGGTCACGGTGCTCGCCTTTCCCGGGAAGTCTCAGACCACGAGATGCTCCAACAGGCTCTGGTGGCGAGTTAAGGGAAGAAGCGGTGTCCATCCTGCAGACGTCTTCGGGTAGCCATCGCAACACCTGGCTAAAACAGACCGCCACCTCCCCAACAGAACTGCAGGACACCTGTGACGCGTCTACAAGACGTGACCATGGACATAGGCATTCTATGCGACGGGCCCTGGTTGCCCATGCGTACTATTGATTGTTATTGAAGGTATAATCAGCAAGGAAGGAAACTGACCACCCTACTCCACATTGGCTGCGGCTTAGTCCATGAAGAGATATCTTCATCCCCGACAATTGTTGTCATGGTACCGACCTTTACTTTAACATTAATAAAACTAAAATATTTATAACGTACGAAGTCTTGATCAAACTTAGAATCAAAATTGGAAACGAAGATTTCTGACTTCAATTATCTGGCCTCTTTCATCCACAGTTCGGGAAATTGCGTTTGTAGAAATGAAACGTCGCCATATCCTCTCATTAAAAAGAAAAATTCGCCATATCCTCTAATTATAAAAAAATAAACACAGATGAAAACCTATGGCATGGCACCAACCAGACCAAATTACAACTTGTAAGAACATGCATATTCCCTGTGGTATCATATGGCTGTGAGACTTGGACACTTAGCAAATCGGTGGTACGGAAAATATCGTCCCTCGAAATGAAATGTTGAAAATGACATGGACTGTATACATATCTGCCAGGACATGTCTTTAATTTAGGGTACAATTGACTGCTAAATTTAGTTACGATGACGAAATGTAGATTTTTTGGTCACGTTTTAAGACAGTACAGCTCGGAAAGACTGACTTAAGGTATGGTTCCTAGAACAAGAGAACGCAGTAGACCTTTTCGACGCTGTACCTGGGACTTTACTGAGAGTTTGAGTGTAACCCTGGGGTTGGCAAGTCGCCTTTCACGAATTGACTAGAGTTCAAAGAAGCATGATGAAGCCAGCGGTCTGGAAATAATGTGTCATATAGTGAACATAATTATTTCTTTAATTTTCCTTATAATAGATGCGCAAAATTAATCTATAGCATTTATTTCCAAAAAACTGTTACCTTTCTTTCCATATCAGCATTTAGTGTCCAGCTCTCACACCCGTAAAAGAATACCAAGATTTAGTATTCTGATCATTTTCTGTGTCTTTCCTGCCTATTAATTTTTGTCGAGCGCAGAGATGTATGAGGTCTGTTAAAATGTGTCGGACCTTTGATCTGGAAAATTACAATTACTTAAATGGAGGTTGGAAACCCTAATTCTTTTCAAAACACTCTCCTTTGGACTTCACAGACATCTCATAGATGTCCTGCTATTCTTGAGCGAATTTCCTCTTTGGGAATGGAGTACAGTTGGGCTGTCGCGTTCCGTATAATGTCTTCTCATGACTCAAATCGGGTCACTTTCGCCGGCATTTTCAATTTGGGGAACAGCCAAAAATAAAAAGGAGCCGTGTCGGGGGAGTAGGGAATCTGCCGAACCAGTGGAATGTTGTGTTAGGCCAAGAAATCTTAATCAGATGCGAATCAGATGTTTTTCGCCTTCGTGATGAGGTGCGACCCAAACCCCATCATGCCAGAACATCCGCTCATTCTTCGAATCTGATTCCGACTTCTCAGGGCGAAACACAGCATTGCTCTGGTTGGTCAGTCTCCCTACTCCCCCGACACGGCTCCATTTTTGGCTGCTCCTCCAGCTGAAAATTCTGCTCATTGGGACTCGATTTGAGTCATTATGCGGAACGCGTCGGCCTAGCTGTACTCCATTCACAAAGAGGTCTTGCTGAAATGCTTCCAACAATGGCAGGATCTCTGGGAGAATTGTGGGAAGTGCCAAGAAGATTATTTTGAAGTGGATTAGAGATTCAGACCTCTAGGTGAGTCATCATCATAGTCGTCTCTGTAGACCATGCGTGTGGCGCCCTGTGAGTTTTGTCCGGATCTGTCTCCTGCATTATACACTGTCTGCAATGGCTGTAGAGGCGATTTGCGAGTGACAGTCCATGCCACATATAGTACAACTATGCGGAGGAGGCTGGCTTGCCATGGTGTTCCTTGATCTCTTCAGTCTTTTTCTTTTCTCTGCAGCCAGAAGGCCTTCACGAGCGTCAGCAGCCACTGTGCTCCCTCCCACTGAATGTCTCCAAGAAGCTCGATCCTGAGCAATTGTTTCCCAGCCGTCGGATGGGATGTCACATGATTTCATGTCCCTCTTGCATGAGTCCTTGAATCGCAGTGCGGGACGCGAGGAGTGTGTGTTCAACCAATGTTTGTGTCGTCTTTTCTAGTCTGTCCGTGCCTGACTCCCTGTTTCTTCGCGTTCCGCCCCCGTTACCATCTGGATTGTGTCCACCTTCGGGTCACCGTGACTCTTGCTGTGCTGAGAATACACGGTTGGGGAGGTATGGTGTAACCTCCGGTAGAGGTGGACAAAAGTCAAAACAGGAAGGCCCTTGAGTAGTGAAAACCTGGACTGAATTCTGTGGTGCAGTCAAGCGGAATGTTCAACGCCATTCTGGACTGTTTTCTCACCGTTTAAGGCAAGCACAACTGCAGCAAGATGCAGCTTAATAACAGGATAACCGAACGGAAGCACATGAATTCCACAGAATAAAGTCCTTGATACCACCTGATGAAGGAATCGTGAATTAAAATCCGAACAGGAACTAGCAAACTGCAGAAAATGACACAAACACCGGAGCAAGTCGAGAGGGCAGCAAGTCAGGCGCGATCTTACTTGCTCACAATTCTCATCAATAACATTTGTAATATCTCGTGTCTATCTTCTTCTCCGTCTGCCGCTTTTGCCAGGTACCGTACCCTCCAGTATCGATATTTCTATTGTGACGTTTGATCTAGCCGAAGTATGTTAATTTCGTAGACGTAATGTTGTTTATCAGCCAGATTTGTTTACAATCGAGCTCCTGTAGGATTGCTGCGGTGTTCCTTTTTTTTTTTTTTTTTTATGTTGCTATCCATAGTATTTTGAGCACCCTCCTTTACCATATTTGCTCAAAGGTTTCAATATTCTTCTGTGGGGTTTATAGGGTTGACCATGTTTCGCATCCATACGTTGCTACCAGGAAGATGCAAGTTCTCAGGCCTTCCAATATGTCTACTCTAGTCCTTTCTGTTTCTCTCGAAAACGAGTGAAGTTTCCCTTGCTGCAGGCTCCGTGTGTTCAAAGTTACAATTCTTAATTTCTTACATGGGCCAGGGGTCCACTGTAATAACATCAGGCTTTCGGCGATAATCACTTTTACTAATACTGGTCTTGCTCTCACCCCCACTACGATTACTTGATGTGGCTGGCATGAAGGTCTCACCATCAGATCTTTAAAATGGTTTACGTCAATCAGTCAAGGCCAATCGCTGCTCTCGGCGCATTTGAGGCCTTTGACCACATCTCGCCAGCATATACTACCCAGAACTTCTATGTGTGCCTCTCTACAAGTGTAACCATAATCGTAGTTCCCTTTCATATTCTCTTGACCTTATAAGTAGGTCTATCTCTCTGTCTCTTCCAATTCGGATTCCATGTGAGAGTCTGACTGGATATGTTGGATCGTGCTTTCCTCAGCGTATGTCCTATCCAACCAATTTTCTTTGCTTAATTTGATGTTTCCATAGCTCTTTTCCCATAGGTCTTCATTCCTCACCATGACCAGCCACTTTATACCCATTGTCCTTCATAGACATCTGTTAATGGAGGACTCATCACGGAGGCAACCACAGACGCCAATGAAGTGCTAGCAGTGCTCCACCGAGAGGGGAAGAAAGCGGGACTCCAAGTGAACACGTCCAGACGATAGTCACGTGCAATCGATTCGTTTCTCGTGACCCAGTTATCCTAGATGGAAAGAGACTCGACGATATGGACAGTAGTCCTTGGACGCCTGCTCAACACGCAGAACTACGTAAGCCCAGAGTTGACAAGACGGCGTACGCGAGTTGGGCGGCTTTCTCTTCGATAAAGCCAGTACTGAAGAACATCCACGACCAGAGCCTGCGCACCTTTCTATTCAACTCCACAGTACTACCTGCAATATGATATGGAGGACTGAAGATTTTGTGGTACGACCTTAATTTTTCTCCGTGTTTCAGCTCCATACAACAGCCTCGAATTGACATTGCCGTTGAATATTCTTTCTTTGGTGCTGATTTGGATTCCTCCGGATCTTCACATTTTTTGTTTAGTATCAGGAATAGAATTCTAGTCTATCTAATTCGGGTCTTTACATCTGCCTCTGTACTTCCCGACGTGTTGATTGTTTTGGCCAAATAGGCAAAGGTAGCTAGCTACCTCTTCCAACGACTCTCTCTCTCTCTCTCCAGCATAATTGGTTCATCGTTAATATATTTGATTCTTAAGGAACAAAATGAGATACGTAGAATACAAGAAATGTGTGGTATGGCTTGTAATTTCAGATTGTCTGTTGGTTAATATTAGAGTGTTTTCTTAATATATAATGTTCTTCAGTAAGTATGTGACCTAATAAACGTTGAGAACCACTGATCTATGAAGACGTGTTGTTTCGAGTGTCTTCTGTCAATCTCAGAACACTACTCCACCTTCCCTAGTTGTCCCTAGTGCGCATTTCTATGATCTGGAGCAGCGTTTCTCAACCTTTTCTCACTTCGGAAACCTTGAAATAATATTCATGTTTCAGGGAACCCCGACATACACATTATTAGATAAGATTATTATTATATTTCTTAATTTTTTATTAACTTCAAGTTCGAAAGGAAAACGTTAGATATTAATTTTTTTTTTATAGCTGTTTTAAATGGTTTATTAATTCCATTTTGGCCAGAAAATGTTAATATTTTGGTCACATCATGAGACACAACGGTCTTGAGAGAACATTGATGAAAGGTATGGTGCCAGGCAAAAGAGGCAAGGGTAGACCAAGAAGACGATGGCACCAAGATATCCAGGAATGCCTGGGTATGACTATGGCGGAGGCTGGAGCTTTGGCAAGTGAAAGCGTTTCTTTCAGACATACTGTGATGGGAGCGTCGTTCTATAACGGACATGCCACATGATGATGATGAGCTTGTTTACGCAACAAATGCTTGACATTTGTCTCAAGTTTATTGGCAATGCTAGCAACAACGGAAAAGGAATTCAATCTTCATGTTCAAGAAACCTCAAATTTGCCCCATATCTGTAAACAGTCTCAAAATAAACACAAGCAACCAATATAATACATATCAACAAAACTAAACATACATTAACTGCTGTTATTTTTTAAGGCAATTTGGATAATAATATGTTCTTTTCTAATGTGAAACCTGTACTTCTCTTTTGGAGCACAGAAACTTAATCCTGGATCAATTATTCTGCTGAAGGACATGCCAGGTTGATGACTTTATTATAATATCCACAAATTATCCAATTATATGTTCTACGTGTATAATAAAATTGCGACTATAAAATAAAACCCAACAGGTTTCAAAAATACATTTACATATTATTAGCCTATTCATCACTATTTCTCGCGGAACCTCTACCGATTTCTCGCGACTTTCTAGGGTTTTGCGGAACCCCAGTTGAGAAACGCCGATCTGTAGTCTTCTACACTTGAGTTGCCCTGTGAGTGGCCGTTCTCTTACAGCATGCTGTCAGTATGGCAGTGGTTTTCTTCTCGTCTCTATCGCACCACGGAGCTCGCCCGGAAACCTTTCGGGTAGACGCCGCTGATGTTTATAGATTACCTTCCGTGCTTATACGTGACCTACATTATGTATCTAGTTTCAATAGAAACTATTTTACCGTATCAGCGCGGTGTTGTCCGCAGTGGCTTTCCTCTCCTTGAATAGACGTGACAGTTTCCTAAGTTTGTTCATTTTTGAGGTTAGTTATTTCTGGGATGTGTTAATCCGCGCAGAAAGTGAACATCATTTTGAATATCTTTACTGTAACAAAGTTTACCAGACATATAAGATGAAGGTAAGGCAACAGTTGACCAGACATATAAGATAAAGGTAATGCAACAAAGTTGACCAGACATATAAGATAAAGGTAAGACAATAAAGTTAACCAGACATATAAGATGAAGGTAAGGCAACAAAGTTGACCAGGCATATAAGATGAAGGTAAGGAAACAACGTTAACTAGACATATAACGTTAACGTAAGTCAATAAAGTTGATTAAACATATAAGGATAGTTTAAGCCAAAACAGTTGACCAGGCATATACGATGAAGGTAATGTAACACAGTTAGGCAAGCATGAAAGATGAAGATAAGGCAACAAAGTTGTCCAGATGTATACGATAAAGGTAACGAAACAGAGTTGACTAGGCTTTGACATTGAAGTTGGTGCAACATAGTTGACAGGTATATCAGTTGAAGGTAGAGCAACAAGGTTAATCGGACATATCAGTTGAAGGTAGAGCAACAAGGTTAATCGGACATATCAGTTGAAGGTAGAGCAACAAGGTTAATCGGACATATCAGTTGAAGGTAGAGCAACAAGGTTAATCGGACATATCAGTTGAAGGTAGAGCAACAAGGTTAATCGGACATATCAGTTGAAGGTAGAGCAACAAGGTTAATCGGACATATCAGTTGAAGGTAGAGCAACAAGGTTAATCGGACATATCAGTTGAAGGTAGAGCAACAAGGTTAATCGGACATATCAGTTGAAGGTAGAGCAACAAGGTTAATCGGACATATCAGTTGAAGGTAGAGCACCAAGGTTAATCGGACATATCAGTTGAAGGTAGAGCACCAAGGTTAATCGGACATATTAGTTGAAGGTAGAGCAACAAGGTTAATCGGACATATCAGTTGAAGGTAGAGCACCAAGGTTAATCGGACATATTAGTTGAAGGTAGAGCACCAAGGTTAATCGGACATATTAGTTGAAGGTAGAGCAACAAGGTTAATCGGACATATTAGTTGAAGGTAGAGCAACAAGGTTAATCGGACATATCAGTTGAAGGTAGAGCACCAAGGTTAATCGGACACATTAGTTGAAGGTAGAGCACCAAGGTTAATCGGACATATTAGTTGAAGGTAGAGCAACAAGGTTAATCGGACATATCAGTTGAAGGTAAACGAACACGTTTCATATATATATATATTTGGCTGTTAAACGTTTCTTGGTATATGTGCAGTACGGTAGGTTGCCATAACTTTCCGTACGTGGAGAAGCAATCAGCCGAGAAAAAAACCCAGCGTCTGCCAAATTGGAAACCCGTGGGTATCGAACCCGTTGCGTAGGGATTGTGAAAGCCGAGCGAGTTTCACCCCTAGGCTACGCAGCCTATATACTCATTAACGTGTGTTTGGCGATTACGTTGGAAGTTGTACTTACTAGATTTATCAAACCGTTTCCAGCCGCCTGCAGAGCACATGCTTGTTCAGGTTTCTCTTGTTTGTTTATGTTTTCCGACTGCAATATGTTTTGTCTCGGACGTGGAAATCGTCGTCAGCCTACTTTGTTTGTAGATCTTTAACAAACACAGGCCAAGTCCCCTTGTCTGGTGTCATCCTTTTCCAAGTCACTTCTCGTTTTCCGCTTACATTGTGTATGTCTCCGCCACATCTCCGTTTGGGTTTTAGTCAATGGATCAGAACCTTTTAGATAGTAGCCCCTTTCAGTCATGACTGCCTATAGGATAATATAACTTGAAATGATAAGTAAGTTGCCCATCGCAACATCATCAAACGGTTTTTGTCTTGATTATGTAACTTGCGCTGTATTTGGATTATATAGTCAGGAAGAAGCTACGCTGGACATCAACCTCACTTTCTGGTCCCTACCTACCCTGGGCCAGTGGCACGACATACGTCAAGACGACTGGAGGTAATCCAGGATGCAGGCACTCTGGTCCCACTTCGTTTGAGACCAGGGCTCGCTTCAAGCTTTCGATTCTCGAACCCACTCAGTTTTCATTTAGAATTGGAATTATCACCTGGAGTGATAAACAAACAACAGATAAACTTAATTTGTCTTCCTGTCTTTCTCCTTGCGGCGTTGTCTTTTCACTTCTCTGTGTTGCAAGAGCTTCTCTTCACCAAGCGTGAGGTGGCCATTCAGGTTACATCTCCACTTGGATTGGTCTGCAGCTTCGTCTCTTCAGGATGTCAGACTCATGTCCAGGGCCTTGATATCACGCTTACATATATCTTCGAACCTCAACTGAAGTCGGTCGACTGTTCTTTTGCCATCCGCAAACTGTCCATAGAGAATATCTTTGGGAATGCGATCATCTTCCATTCGACGAACATGACCAAGCTACCGTAGTCTTCGCTGCGTAAGGAGAGTGTACTTGCTTGGGAGACCATTGCGAGAGTGCACCTCTGCATTTGTTAACCTGCCCTTCCGTGCGATTCCAGGAACGGATCGCAGGCACCTTAGATGGAAGGTGATCTTGCTTGGCATAAGTTGCCCAAGTCTCGCTGCCAAATAGAAGTGTTCTCACGAAACATGCATTGTACACCATGGCCTTGGTTTTAATTGTCAATTAAATTAAATTGTTTTAATCAGACCCATTACAGCTGTCCATATAAAGTACACATCTTCAGCAAATACACGTTGTTATATTGGTTGGTGCTTTCTTAGTCGACCTGTACTTCTACAGGGGCAGATGCCGTTGTGCAGGTCTCAGCTCTGACGTTAGCTGGATGTAGCCGGGAGGAGAATTTCCTGCTTAGCGGGCTAAAGCAGCTTATTACTTCACTGCGTTGGGACAAGTGCCGCGGAAGGTGGTTAGCCGATGGGCGAGTCCCATCTTAATAGACTCAAACACTAGAGCAAAGTAGACCCGCAGCCTGTTAGGCGCCATCTATGCTGCTCTTAACAAACCACCTAACGATGGTCGGCCGTATGCCATGTCATACCGTTAGTCGCCTCTTACGGCATGTTCTCTATGGGGTAGTGGCGCTATTCTTGTCCTGTTCAGACACAAAGACCCCGGCGGACCACTGGTGCTGTTCTGTTAAGAATCGACATCACGGTATTAGGGGCAGACCCATATGTGTTCGGTCCCTCTCAGCAAATGGCGAACAGTTTAGATACTGGTTGTTGCTGTAGGTCGCTGTTTGTACACACTCCTGCTCCGTCCTCTATTGCATCATTTTCTGCTGGACCCGTGTATGATTTCAAATTTGTTAATCTGCATCGCTGGTACGTCGACTGTGGTGTGTTTATCCAAAAGGCGGTCGTTGATGAACTTCAAATGTCACCTCCATCCAATGCCAATTTCCACACCTCGGGTGCTCCTGAGGCCAGAGTGTCAACATGTCACCTCTATCCAATGCCAATATCCACACCTCGGGTGCTCCTGAGGCCAGGGTGTCAAAATGTCACCTCCATCCAATGCCAATTTCCACACCGCGGGTGCTCCTGAGGCCAGGATGTTAGCTCTTTCATTGCTACAAACCCCAGCATGACCAGAATAGTAAATCTACACATGTTCCCGAAGGTTCGAGGCCTCTGTGCCCACGATCCACTCATGCCACAGACATCCCTTCTGCACCTTCCGAAGCAAGGATTGGGCGACAGAGACGATTACGGCCCTCATTACAGATGTCCCAGATATCCACCTCAGAGCTCAAGCCACTGTCCAGATCTTTATTCAGATACTGCTGCTATCTGGTTCAAGCTCCCCCATTCCTCCATGTCTCCTTGGCCCCTGCTTTCTGTCTCAAACTCTCTTCTCCATGTAGTGGGTTTTCAGTCAAATCATGTGTAGCTTCCAGTGGGGCAATGGGGCACGAGTATTTAGCAAAGACAAGCCACTTCATCTTGTTCGATCCCATCCCTTTCCAGCTGCCATCCTTTTCCACTTTATGCATGTCTTTGGCTTTCTTCTACATGTGAGCTTTAGTCTGTCTCTTTCTCTCTTGCTATCTGGATTGTTGTTGTTGTTGTTTAATGTCCACAATGAATAAGTTCATTGTTTTATGCACCCTGAAAAGGACGTTAAGTGGCGTGTTGAAGTAGCTTTTCTCACATCCCGAGCTCACTGATAAAGGCGGTTGTGCTATGCTTGGCTTCATCTGCGTGACGTTCATTACTGCGGGGATCACATCGATCCACATCTCGGAAACAGCCTGTTTCCAGGAAACGCTACATGGAAGAGAGATAGTAATCTTGGTCAGTGTATTGTGCCTGACTGACACTAACGCGACGTCCTGGTCAGTATGTTGTGCCTAACCGGACTAGCGTCCTAGTACCACTGCCATGGGGATACCTAGTATAATGTTTCTTATTCTTATTGAAAAACAAAACACCTGCGATCGTATTACTTCATTTCCATTTGGGGGGGGGGGGATAGTCGAGGTTATTTTAGGATAATGACTACAAGGCGCTTCGTCACCGCGTTGTGTGATAGATATGTTTGTTTATTTCACCTCTAACAGAAAAAAAACACATATACTTTACCTGGGGATTCGATCCACTGCCCTCAGCAGACAGATATTGAATCCACTCGACCGCGATCTTCTATTCTTATTAGGTGTAAATAATGACGAAACTCTCTGTGTGCCGTTGATAGTCCTAATACGTTGTATTACAATCCTTATCATTATTATATTATATTGTTGCCTACTTGGTTAAGACTGAAACTACAGAGTGACAAGGAAGGCCAGTAACATTATCTTATGACAAACCACAAAGTGACAAGGAAGACCAGTAACATTATCTTATGACAAACCACAGAGTGACAAGGAAGGCCAGTAACATTATCTTATGACAAACCACAGAGTGACAAGGAAGGCCAGTAACATTATCTTATGGCAAACCACGAAGTGACAAGGAAGGCCAGTAACATTATCTTATGGCAAACCACGAAGTGACAAGGAAGGCCAGTAACATTATCTTATGGCAAACCACAGAGTGACAAGGAAGGCCAGTAACATTATCTTATGGCAAACCACAGAGTGACAAGGAAGGCCAGTAACATTATCTTATGACAAACCACGAAGTGACAAGGAAGGCCAGTAACAATATCTTATGGCAAACCACAAAGTGGCAAGGACGACTCAGTGACATTATAATCCTATGACTGAAACCACAAAGTGACAAGGACGACTCAGTGACATTATAATCTTATGACTGAAACCACAAAGTGACAAGGAAGACCACTGACATTATCATCTGATGACTTAAACTACAAAGTGACAAGGAAAACCTGGTGACATTCTAGAGTGACTGATGTGATGGCATTGCCTTTATTGCTGAACAAAAATGGAGTCACTCTCTAATTAATTTATTTTTTAATCTTCCTTCTGCTCAAAAGTCCCACATGATTTCTCTCAATGTTTCACTTCCTTTCTGTTTTTCTCAATGCTGACACATAGTCAAAACCATTTTAACCGCTGTATATTATATGATATACTTTATTATTTTCCGTGTCCAAGCGTATATGTCTTATCTAATCGTATGTCATTAGTTATTTCTCCCTCCCTCCGCCATTGTCTGTGTTGTATTTTTGCCCATGAGAGTGTGTCATTCGTTCATCTATCACTTATTTCTCCCTCCCTCCACCATTGTCTGTGTTGTATCTTTGCCCATGAAAGTGTGTCATTCGTTCATCTATCACTTATTTCTCCCTCCCTCTTCAATTGTCTGTGTTGTATCTTTGCCCATGAGAGTGTGTCAGTTCGTTCATCTATCATTTGTTATATCTCACACACCCCATCTTCCCCCACCATCGCCCGTGTTGTTCTTATCTGTACATCAACAGAATATGCCAGACAACAGAAAGGTAAATTGTCACAAAATCTGAGACCCTCGTGTAAACTTTAACCGTTCATTCCTAGTGGCAGTATCTGAGATGGTACTATATTTTGTATTTTACCTGACATCTTCTTCTTCTTCTTCTTACGCTATCAGACGTCGACCTTTATTTTTTCGAAAAAAGCAGCGGTCATCCTGAGGCTGTCGACACTGTCATAGAGCTTGTCTAGTGTTGCCACTGGTGATGGCCACATCTGCTCTCTCTGATCCTCGTATGTAGGGCAGTTTTGCAGCAAATGTTAAGCGTTCATTTTCCCAGTACCACACGTGCATTCGTCGGTGCCACCTATCTTCAATTTGTTGAATAGATGGTACCTCAGTCTATTGTGGCCAGTGCGAAGTCTGAAGACCACGACCTGCTCTCTTCTGTTCAACTGGTAATAGGCATCGTTTTTTGTGTAGCCAGTATGTTCTCTTTCCCATTTGGTCATGTATCTAGCTCTAATAAGCCGTTTTGACTCTTCGTATGTCATACTAGTATCTGGTTGTGGTAGTCTTGCGCCTTCTTTTGCCAGTCTGTCTACCTCCTCGTTGCCTTGGATGTTGCAGTGGGATGGAACCCACTGTACCACTACTCTTTTTGGTGCGGACTGCTGGCATAGTTGACAGAGTACTGCTCTTAAATCAGTTAGTTCAGTATTTTTCTGGGTTTTTAGTGCTGTGACTACGGCCAGGGCATCTGTAAGCAGGACTATTTCATTCCTTTTACTTGTCACCATTTCTTCCACTGCCGCCCTCAGTGCCTCTGCCTCCGCTCTGAAATTGCTTGTGTATTTTCCAGTTGCCACTGCCAGTGTTATTTCCCTGCCATTTTGTAGGCTCAGGAATGCCCCTGCCCCTCCGTTCTGTGTTGTGTTTGTTACAGAGCCGTCGGTGTATGCATGGGTCCATTCCATGCTTGGGTACTTTTTCGTTATGTACCTCAGGGTTGAATCTCTTCTTTCTTTTTCAGTCTGGCAGTTTTTGTTTCCAATACCTGGTATATTTTCTATCACCTCTGGAAATATATGCTGCCTCCAGGTAGGTTTTCGAACAGTAGGGATGGGCTTTGGTGTTGTTAGTGCGTTCATAGGGTCTTCGTGCATCTTTGCTTTGGCTATCTCTGCAAAGTTTCTCCGCTTTAGTTTCCCATTTCCCAAATTGTTTAGTCTCTGGTGCATTGGATGGTCAGTCAGTCTTCTGAGTTTCTCTGCTTGCTGCTGGGCTCTGCAGTCTCTTCTGTCGGTCATGGATTGCAGTTTTGTAATCTTTTCAAGTTCTACAATTGGCGTTGACTTCATGCCTCCTGTTATAACTCTCATGGCTTGGTTTTGGAGTTTGCTAATTTTATCGAAGTTTGCCTTTGCTGCTGTTGCCCATGCCGTAATGCCATACTCGAGGACTGGTCTCACTCTTCCAGTGTACAGTTTCTTTAGTATACTTTCGTCTGCTCCCCATCTTGTGCCAGCAAGTTTCCTCATGATTGCCATTCTTTCTCTGGCTCTCATTCGGTTTCTCTCGATCTGACTTTTCCATGTCATGCGCCGATCAAATGTGACTCCCAGGTAGTTTGGGTTGTCGTTTGGCTGCAGGAATTTGCCGTTAAGACTTAGTTTGGTGTTTTGGGGTTTGTTTGATAGCGAGAATATCATACATGTTGTTTTTTCCTCGTTTATTTTGACCAGCCATGAGTTCGCTCACTCTTCCAGCGATGTTAGGGCCTGCTGCATCCGATTACTTGCTATGGTGAGATTCTTTTCAGAGGTCCACAAAGCCAGATTGTCTGCAAACATTGAGCTATGGACTCTCCTTGGTATATTCTCTCTTATGTTATTTATATACACCAGGAAGAGTGTGGGTGACAGTACTCCCCCTTGGGGTACTCCCTGCTCAAGTGTCACCTTTTTGCTCATCTGCCCGTGTACTTGAACTCTGGCTGTTCTGTTTTTGAGGTAGTGACTGATCCTTTTGTACATTTTCCCACAAACTTCACTTCTTCTTAGCTTGACTTAGTCTTCTTCTTAGTCCCTATTTCCAGACTTTGTCAAATGCCTTTTCTAGGTCTACCCAAACCGCTACTGTGTTTTTGCTCCTGGTAGGCATCCTCTATTTCCTGGGCTATGAGGATGACCTTATCCTCAGTGACATGATATTAACATTTTATTTTACTGTCTTAATCAAAAGTTTAATGTTTTTTGGGGGGTTTTTTTTTTGTTCAACAAAATTCTTGAATAAAGAATAGCACAAACAACAGCGGCGCTGACTCGGCTGAAACCTATATGGCAAGACAAGCGGCTCGCCCTCGGCATAAAATGCGCTCTTTGGTGCTATCAATATTTATGTATGCCTGTGAGACCTGGACCATTACAGCCGATATCCAGGGCAGAATACATGCAATGGAAATGAGGGGCTATAGAAAACTACTAAATGTTACATATAAAGATCGCGTCACGAACATAGAAATACGTCAGAGATTTGAAGACGTTATTGGTCCATTTGCAGATCTGATCACAGCTATCAAAAGACGAAAGATGGGCTGGTGCGGGCACGTCGCAAGGTGAAACGGAATTACCAACTCAATACTCTTTGGTTCCGTACCGGGACAAAGAGGGCGAGGACGTCCAAGGAAGAGATGGGTGGACAACATCACTGAGTGGTCAGGCCTTCGTCCCGGTGAGATACGACAGGCGGCGACAGATAGAGAGGGATGGCGTGGGATTTTGGGAGTGTCTTCATGTGTGTCCCAACGACCTGATGGGTTACGGGATGAACTTAACTGAACAAAATAGTAATCGGTATTTGTATTATTGGTTAGTTAGTTAGTTTTCTTTCCACTTGTGCCGTTGAGCGATGTGGGGAGCTTAAGTCGTCTGTCCTGCGCCAAGTGCATTGCGTCGGTCAATGTGGACCCATCTCGCTGCACAATGATCCAAATGTCATATATCCACCTGCCTCGCAGCCGCCCTCTTGCCCTATATCCAGATTTGTAGCGTTGTAAGACATCAGTGGAAGTTGATGATAGTGCATTCTCATGAGTTGACCAAACCAACTTATTTTCTGCCTGGAAATGTATTCGGCACAAGACGTAGTGCCGACCATACTAGGAATGTCGTCGTTCCGCATTCTGTCTTTCCTAGTAAAACCTGGTAACACGTTCCTCAAACACTCCATTTCAGACGTTGAAATTCTGCTCTAACTCGCCCTGGACAGAGACCATGTTTGACACTGCTAGCACAGAGTCGGCATAAATATACTGTTTATCAGCTGTTGCTGATAAGTCACCGCAGATGCTTTCTGACACCTAATCTAAATGTCTCTGTCGATCTTGCCGTCTGCCGAAAAAATACTGCCCAAATACGTGAACTCATGGGTCTGTTAAAGAGCAATATCATTTACACTTATCTTGAGTGGCCCAGGTATTCTACGGATCATCATAGTTTCTGATTTCCTCTCGTTAATTCGCAAATTGTATTCACCACTTGCAAAGAGGAATTCGTGTATTGAGTTCTGTTCTGCTTCAGATGTCTCAATGTGACTGTTCTCTGGTGCGATTTTGTCCATGTAGATATTAAACAGCAGAGGAGAAAGCAGACACCCTTGTCTCACGTCGGTATTGATTTCAAAAGCATATGTGACACCATCAGTCGTTCTGACGACGTTTGTACTCGAACGATACAGTGCTCTGACATTATCAAGATGCTGGCCTTTTTCGTCATAATTTTCCAGTATCTTCCAAAGTGTAGTCCTGTTTGCCCTATATTATTGGTCATAATTGACATATCTCGACCTTTGTAGTCTGTCAAGATTTTGCAGAATAGTGAAAACTGACTGAGCAATTACTCTGTGCAGTGACTTCTGGTTTTTCAATATTTTAATCGCAAGTGTCGCATTTGTCATCTATTGCATGGATTAAGATAAGTATATAGCTATACTATGCCGTCTATCTATCTATCTATCTATCTATCTATCTATCTATCTATCTATCTATCTATCTATCTATCTATCTATCTATCTATCTATCTATCTATATATCTATCTATCTATCTATCTATCTAACTATCTATCTATCTATCTATCTGTCTGTCTGTCTGTCTGTCTGTCTGTCTATCTATCCATCCATCATTCCATCTATCTATCTATCTATCTCTGTCTGTCTATATATATATATAATCTATAGATTCTATATGTTTGTTTTTTCCTGATTTGTCTTATCCGGTCTGTCTGTCTGGCATGGCTGAACCAGGCTGTATTGGTTCTGAACACCTGCTTACACTTTGTCTCCGTACCACAGAAAGTCCCGCCACCCTTGTCACTGTATATGCACCTACCTTTCTGTCAATGTATCTATATATTAATGTTGTGCTGCATATCGTGAAAGGACTTTCTGACTTTCTGTTATAATCACTTCATTTCTACCCTAGGGGGTGTAGAGGCGTTTCAGAAAGAACGCCAGACCACTCTATCCATGGCTTCCTCTTGGCCTGGTTCCATTCTAGTTCACGGTCTGTTATAGATTGTCTTATGTTGTTATCCCAGCGGATTTTGGGTCGTATCGATGGTCTTCTTCTTCTTCTTCGTTCGTTCTCAATCTCCCACTACCAAACCCTGAAAGGGTAAGTAGCAGAATGTAGTTCAGAGAACGGAATGCGTTGTGTTGTAGTTTACAGCTTGGCTGCGATATTTGCACCTTTCGGTCCAACACATCCGACTTCAGCAAGCAGTTTTTTAGTACCGGGTTAGCATTCCCTCTTCGATCCCTTCTCCTTAGCCAGTCTGCCCTGCTGCAGCCTGTTATCCAGGATCACCGCGTGAAGATGTAGAAGGGTCTTGGCAGCTATGGTTCGCTGGCCCTGACGCTAGCAGTCAGCTATGGGTCGATGACCACTGCAGCTCATGCGCTGCTCAGCATCTTGATCCCATATCGATGGTCTGAATCCTTAGCTCTTCGCATCCCGTGACTGCTATAGTAGCCGGTCTTATGTCCTACTATAAACATGGCTAACCACCGATCTTCAGATTAGTCCACTCGAATCTGCAAGGGCTGAGTTGCGAGATCGTGCCGTATTGTCGACATGGCGGACATTGTCTCTTCTTGGTTATTTGTACCAACTTTTTTTTTAGATATCTCATTTCAGAGTCTAGGAGCTGTCTTTTCTAGATTGTCGTCATTGCCCATGATTCATACACCCTAGTCAAAACTGATACGTAGGTGGAGAGGTAGCCATCTTTGTTTTCTAACCTATTTCTCCTTTACTGATGAATCATGTATTTCAATTCAATTCAAGTGACGTATCACGAAGGTTTGCAGCAATTGACCTACAATAGCACCAGTCTCTTGTCTTGACGGTACACTCTGCCATACTAGCATTAGTCCATCTTTTGATGTTTGCTCTCCCACTTATATCGCTGCCCACTTCTTGTCCGCCGACCTTCAACCTTTTCCTCTAGAATTATGTTCAATAAAGTACCGTGTCTTTTTATATGACCAAAATATTCGACTTGCCTAATTGTAATGTCTGTCAAAAGTTCTCTACCTATACCTACTCTCGTCAGGACGTCGCTATCTGTCTGTTTCTCATTCCACGAAATGCGACACATTTATCTGCGGGTTTTTTAATTTTTCCCCCCACGCTGATTTCTAGAGACAGATGTAGAAGCTCCGAACCTGGAAGGGAGACAGTGCCGATCCAGTGTTGAGGAAATGCTCTCGAATTACGTCCTTCGGGAGACCTGTATATACATTACCACACAACGTCCTCTTCAAGACGAACGCTGAAGAAGAAGAAGAAGAAGAAGAAGCCCATTTTAATAAACCTTTGTCCTTTTTAAACGCTTTTTTTTTAAACCTGACGCGATCGCTGTCCGGATACATGTCGGATGCGAAGACTTCTATTTCCAATTTTAACCAACTTCCTGATAACCTAGAGAGCTGACATGTTGTGCACAGCCTCCGCTAGTGCTACCTGTTAATCGATCCAATTTTGATGGATATTGGACATGTCATTCAAAAGGTTTTATCGGAAACAAATTTTGTTTCTTTAAATTACGTTTGGGCATTCAGTGCATTGCTACTGAATTCATCGTCACAGCGAGTGAAAGCAAGAAACGTGGCAAATTAGAGATATGGTATTTTGACAAAATAATCAGTCAATCAGTTCAAGATAGACAGATTTCATCTTCGTTGAAGGTCTTGACATTGTGAAAGTTTATAGCTGTTAAAGTTAAAGGTTTAAAGGTGAGGGCTCGACTTCATCGCCGCGGGTCTCCTTATGTGACTCCGTATCTCTCCGCATAAAGGTATCCCACCTACTGAGAGCATCGCACAAAGCACTAACTCCTTAGCTCCAGCGATGAACCCAGAGATCTCAGGAAAAAATTCCACCATGAACCGACCGAATTAGAACCCCGGCCGTCTGACACGAGGGAAACAGCTGTGACCATTTCGCCACAGAGACCCCACAGGTTTATGGTAGTGAACAAGTAAACGTGGAAATTCGTGATTTATCGAATTGTGAAATAACCAAAGTATGTTTTAGTTTCAGTTCTGCTCAAGGGCCATCTCTGAATCGAAGGTCAGTTGCAATGGGTCTCCAGTGTACTGTATCTATTGCCCTAAGGGTGCAATCTGAGAGACTTTTTCCAGTGTATCTCCTCATGTTATCCCCCCACTTAAAACAGTGTCTGCCTCTTGAAGGACTGTCTTCCACCCTACCTTCTAGTATTGTCTTCAACAAGGAGGTATGTCTTGTTATATGACCAAAATAACGTAACTGTATAACCCTGATTTCGGTCATTAATTCTCTTTTCACCACCGACTTTTTTAAGACCTCCACATTTTTGTTGTTGTTGTTGTGTGTCTCGTTCCAAGAAATGCGACCCAGTCTTCTATATACCCACATATCGATGGCTCCAATACTCTTTTCCAACTTGTTATTCAGTGTCCATGTTTCTGCGCCATAAAGTAGTGATGAGTATACATATGTTTTAGTTTAAATCTTTTTTTTAAAACCAAAAAACATGTTGTTTTTAATGTTTACTTGTTTCATATTTCAGCCCGTGACATTATCCTTGCTTTTCTAGTCAGATGTTTTTGTTCTGTCTTCCTATCCTCTTCTCGCCTGCGATATTTGCCTTTGTGGTTTCAATTCGCCAGACCGTCCGTTTTAAGTTTGTCTAATTAATTTTTGTATCTTCTTTATTGCTTTCGTTATCAGAAGTCTTTGAAAATGAAAATATATTAAATATCATCCTCATTATCTTGTTGAACAGTCTGAAACTGGTTGTGAGGTTTATATGAGCATGTCTCTCAATTAGACCATATTCTCTTCAGCTCTCTTTATTTCAACATACGTCATCATCATCAGGTAGCATGTCCTTTATAGAACGTTTCTCCCATCACAGTCTTGTCTAAAAGAAACTCTTTCCGTTGCCAAAACTCCAGCTTCCGCCACAGCCATATACAGGCATTCATGGATATCTTGGTGCCATCATCTTCTCGGTCTACCCCTTCCTCTTTTGCCTGGCACTATACCTTCCATCACTGTTCTCTCAAGGACCGTTGTGTCTTTAGACATGAACAACGAATTTCAATTATCTGGCCAAAATGGAATTGATAAACCAGTTATCCTCTATGTTCAACTCTTGCCTAATGTCTATATTTGTCTTTTTCTGCGTCAAGGGTCTTCTGAGCATCGTTCTGTAACATTTTTACTCGAAGGACTCGATTCTTTTTTCTAGAAGTTTTGGTAATCGTCCATGATTCGCAGCCATATGCTGCCACAGAAGAAACACAGGCTGTCAAGACTTGGTCACTTTTGTCGTTTTGCTGGTGTTCTGCCATAATTTCTTCTGGCTGTTTAGCCTCAGCGTTGCCTTTGGCTATTCTTCTTCTGATTTCTTTTCAAGCAGTCGCCATTTTTGGCAAAAAAGCATAGGTTCGTACTTCAAAATCTCTGCGTTTCTGAAATGTATAAGTGAGTCTTGTTCGCCTCATTCCTCTTCCCCCCCCCCCCAGAATCTTTCCCTCTGGTATCTTCTGTAGAAGACTTTCATGTCGCAGATTGTGTTTCGGCCAACTCAATCTTCGTTGTTATGTCATTTTTGAATATTTGGTTTTGTGTTCCCACCTCTGTGAGCACAGTGTCATTTTAATGTATCTTAATTCAATTTCTTTGCTGTCCATTGTATGCATAACACATTCGTGTGTGTTTGCTTGCTGTTATGTTTCACTCCCGTTTGTCCATTATTTAATGTGCTTCTTGTGGTATATCGCGTATCACAGATTACGCTTCACACCACCCGTCTAGATTTGTCCCATGCGCTAAAAAAAGACCCGTCTTGACTTGTCTCATTTTCTATTTGAATCTCTCTCTCTCTCTCTCTCTCTCTCTCTCTCTCTCTCTCTCTCTCTCTGAAAATAACCACATCTTCCCCTTCCAAATAACGCGATCGGTTTCAATAGATGAAAATCAATAACGATCAACAGAAATAACGAGAGCCTGTTTGTCCTCATGACAATATCATCATAGTAGACGGCTGCCAACCTCTCATCTCTTTCGTTTTGACAGCGAGTAATCCTGTTTTGCTGTTGTCGTAAATATTTACAAATCCTGTTTTCACGAGTGGGGCTTATGCCCGGTTTATCGGCTGTCTGACAAGAAGCCTTTTGATAAGCCTTGCATTTTATTTTAGACATTCCTAGGAGAAGCTAATTTAAGAATAAATGTGAATCGATATTGCGCGGCCTCTCGAAGACAAGGTATTTGAAAAGAAAAGTCTTCTGGGAAAGGGAGGTAAGTGATATTTGACGTGGTTCTTTCACTTGTAATGTTATAGAAATGAGGAAACAGATAGCAATCCAAAGAGGGAGAAGAAGCCTTAAATGGAGAAATAGCAAGATATGGACAAGAAAAGAGATGAGATACCTCCGGAAAGCCATCAACGTAGCTAGGAGAGACAATGCGGAATGAATAGGTGCGAAACATTGAGGTTAGACCATGTGCCGAATATATTGATGGGGAGAAAATCAAGTGGTTCGGCCACCTACTGAGAATTCAACCTATGCGCGCCTATAATGCCTGACGATCGGTTTTTTGCAACCGTGGCAGACCGAGAACCAGATGGATAGGAACTTGTGCGAACACTCTAAATCAGTGCTCTTCAACATGAGCGCTTTCGGGTGGGCTGTAGCAGAATAATGACATGTGATATTAAAAACATCCAAAATACACAGACTCAATGGGCGATCGCGGAATGTTCACCAATTTAGATGTTTGTGGGCGGTAAGGAAAATTTACCCTCACCAAAGTTATAAAGTGGGCGCCAAGTATAAACAGGTTGACGAGAAGTGATCTATGCATCCAATGATTGGTTTCAACATCTACCACCATATCCTCTAATATCACCTCTGTGGGTACCATGTAGACAAGCCACGATCCCGATAAACAATTATCTACTGGAGCAAACGTAGGGCAATAACTAGAGCCACTACATGTTACAGATAACCAACCAATCGGTATGCCGAAGTTATGCACTGGTTCATTCTAAACAAGGTGACGGAACACAACGTGTATAATATAGAGTGTATGTGTAGCATTCGGTACTTTGGCTTACTTCTCGAGTGCCCTAATTTTATCATGTATTTTTGACCTACTTTGATGTAGCCCTTTCGTCCTCAGTAACTTCCTCTTGAACTGTAAAACAATCACTTCTATCTCACTCATAAAATTAACTGCCTGGTACTGTTTACTTGTTGTCCTACATTTGATCCGTCAAATGGGTTAAAGGGGTTCATGCTGTGGTGCCGATGGACTTGGAGAATATGTTCCCCTGTTTATTCGAATTCCTCACACTGGCACATGAATCTGCGTACGATTTGTAATATATTGAATAAACGATATCCACTTTTCTATCTACTGGTCAGATCGCAGTTAGGACACTGTCACTGGATGCTTCTTTTTCACTCTACATCCAACTTGGATATCTATTGTGTGTGGCCTATATGTGCTTACATAATGGAATAGTCTGTGCCGTATACATCCTCTTCGTTCTTTCAAAAATGCCCTTTACCAAGTCATGAAAATGGCTTTGCAAGTAGCAGGATGTAGTCTGGAGAACGGAGTTGTGTTGTAGTTTACAGCTTGACTGCGATATTTGCGCCCTTTGGTCCACGACATCTGACTTCAGCATGTCATGTTTTGGGTACCGGGCTAGCCTTCTCTCTTCAATCTGTTCTCCTTAGCCGGTCTGCAACAGCTCATCCACTGCTCAGCATCTTGATCACTGTACCGTACTCAACCTTCCTTTTTACGACATCCATGTTACTCTTCTTTGTTTCCAATTCGGGCCCACACACGTGCGAATCACTTGGTAAGGAGTTGAATGGTCCTGTGATATTATAATTATTGTCCGTGTTTGTATAATCTACATGTCTTTCTACATCCACGCTGCCCAGAATTACACAATGGATGCATTCACTCGATTTGACGCTTTTAAAATGATTTAACTAGCCATTCATACAAGGGGCTTATCATAAGTCTTTATCCTGACTATGAAGGAGTAGAAGGAGAAAGTTGAAATTTGGCACATATGTAGCTCATTCAATTTGTACTGGACTTGAGAAGTATGAATTTCCCTTCTCGACGGGTTTTCTCGGTATGGTGCATGGCGCAACACCTTATTGACAGGATCTGCTACTCTGATGGTTTGTCAGAACAATGGAGAAATCTTAGGCCTGAACTGTGATAAAATTATGGATGTTCTAAGGGAAAATAGCTACAGAAATACACAGGGAGATGGAACCAGTGTTTGAGGAATTCTGTCCTTTGTATGCTTCTGTAACAAACTGGTGAAGGCAGTTTAAGTGTGGCTGTTCCCATGTTGCTGATCTTCCAAGATCAGGAAGACCATACTCATAGCCATGAATGCAAGAGTGAAGAAAATCATTGACCAAAATAGAAAAAATGACAATTGCGGAGATATCTCGGTCAGCAAAACTGAATGAAAGTACAGTTTTTATAATTTTATGCAACAGACTGAACATGAGAAAAGTGTGTGCCTCTATGTCATTCGTCTGCTGACATTTGAACACAAACAAACAAGGGTTGATTGCTGTGGCCAGATCTGTCTTCAAAAGTCTTTCTTCTCTTTTGTTTGTAGTCAATGTCTCCGAGTCATACAATGCCACAGACCAGATATAAGCGTTGAGAGTTCTTTTACGCAGTTTGACCAATCTCTTCCAACTCATTTCGCTTTTCAGTACTAGTAGATTACTATCCGCATCTGCGTTGGCTCTAGGGTATCAGGTCAGGTCAGGTCAGGTCATGCTGTAACCAGTGTTGGCGTTGGGGCACACATGAAGACATCTTCAGAACCCCACGCCACCCTTCTGTGTCAGTGGCCGCTGCCTGTGCCTCTTCTGTTCGGAGATTGGTCCATTCTGTTATGTTGTCCTCCCACCTCTTTTGGGGACGGCCTCTTCGTCGTCTGCCTTGCACCTTTCCGTGCAGAATCGTATTTGCAAGACCATTTGATCACGATGTGTGACCCAGCTAGTTTCCTTCTTTTGACAGTTGCCAAGAGGTCTTCAAAAGGCCCTTTTTGCTATTGTAAATCTTTCTCGTATTTCCTCATTTGTAACTCCATCTCTGTACGTGACGTTTAGAAGTCTTCGGAAACATTCATCTCTAAGGCATGTATGCTTCGCTGAAGGTCAGCTGTAATTGTCCATGTCTCACAAGCATAGAGAAATATTGACGGAACCAATGTACGTGGGATCGATGTACGCATTAATCTGATTTTCGTGCATAGTACTAAACGTTTATCTTGCCAGATTTTGTTAAACCCTGCACGCGCCGGTATTGTCTGTGCTATTCTGGCTAACACCTCAGTTTGATCTTTCATCACTGACAATCGAACCCAGATATACAAACGGTCGACTACTTCGAGTTCCTGATCATTAGCTTTTACTACTGTTGAAGCCCTTGGCGTTGTTTATCATTAATTGTGTCTTATTAGGGTATGCAATATTTTTGTTAACATAGTTTATATAACTAGCTTTAACAATGATGTAGTCAATCTGGTGACGTCTCTAATTTCCAGGGCCTGGCCAGGTACATCACCTTCTCTTTGGAACATCATACCAATTATAAACTATGACGTACTTTTGCTCTTGACAAAAAGTCCAGCAATCTTTCGTTTATTGCATTTCAATTGTCCATCCCGTACTTTACCACTATGTTACACTCTGTTTACATGTATTGGTTAATTTGAGGTTTCTTAAACAGGCAGCTTGATTTCATTTGTGTTTATATTGTCAGTAAACTTGAGAAAAACGTCAAGAATTTGTTTGTTGCTTAATCAGAAAAAATATGTTTTCTTTATGAACTTCAAGTTTATAAAAGAGAAAGACCAATAATAATAATGATATATGATAATGTGTATGTAGGGGTTCTCTGAGACATGAATATTATTTCAAGGGTTCATTTTATATGGCCTTTGGTCAATTAACATCACTTTATGTGACCATTGGTGCCAAGAATCAAGGTGCGACATCAAGTAGCGGAGGTAAAGGCTTACGCCAACGTTGCTAACAACGAACACCACTCTTTGCACCAAGACTTAAATACACTCAAAGGCACACGCATTAAGCGAGGAAGGTCATGGATGGCAGATGCAGAAGACTCCCTGATAAGGGTCTGTGCATGGGAAGAAGTAGTGAATGGGTAGAAGTGGGCAACGAGAGCCACCTGACAATGGTGGTGATACAACTGAGCAGAGAGTCTCGCGAGTGGGGCGGCACTATGACAGAAGCTTCAATAGAGGAGCTTATACAGCAACACTCAGGACCACAAAACCCAATGATGTTCACAGATGGCTCCGCCGGCAGAGATGCAGTTTCGTCGGATACCAAAATGGCAAGGAGGTGCTAGAGAGATCAGCTGCCTACTCCACTGTCACATCGAGTATGCGGGTGGAGATTGAGGCGGTAACAGCGGTCCTAACTTGGTTGGTGACGCAACCGGTGACACACGCAGTGATACTGTCAGACTCACAAGCAATGCTCCGAAAGATAGAAAGTGCATGCTAAGAAGGGAATGAGTCTCTCTTCTGAACGGCTCTGTATACAGGGTGTCACGTGGATCTACTGCCCGGGACATGCAGGCGTCAGGGGCAACGAAAGAGCTGACGCAGTGGCGAGACGAGCTGTGGCGAACGACGCGGTGAGGACGAGAGACAGGGTTGAGTTGATAAGGGCAGTCATGGACAGTCTACAGAATGATGAAGAGACAGAGGGTCGCGAAAATGCATATGTGTAGAAGATGATAGATTTGGGAGTGACTAAGGTAGAAGGGAGAAAGTGTGTTCTGGCTCGAAAGATCCGAAGAACACGAAATCAACACCTGACTGGAACTTTGAGTATATATACGCTTGGCTGGCTGTTTGGTCGGAGAACGGAGCACTTATGGGAATGTCCCCTGTGTGACATCCTAGAATCAAGAATACGTGGCACTTGGTTTATTCACTTTATGTGTCCTTTAGTTCATTAATTTCACTTTATGTGACTCTTGGTCCATACACTAAATGTGACTCTTGGCTAATTATATTCACTTTATGTGAACCTTTGTCCATTCACTTTATGTGACACTTGGTTCATTCACTTTATGTGGCCATTGGTCCATTCACTTTATGTGACCATTGGTCCATTCACTTTATGTGACCATTGGTCCATTCACTTTATGTGATTCTTGGCCAGTTAACTTCATTGTATGTGACCCTTGGCCCATCCATTGTATGTGGGTCTTTGGCCCATTCACTTTATGTGATCCTTGGTTCAGTAACATCACTTTGTTACCATTGGTTCATTCACTTAATGCGGGCTTTATACCATTAACCAGACTTCGTGGGGTTTTCATGTTGGTTCGCGATAAGACTCTTGTATTTAACGGTTTATTCTCAACCGAAGAGCTGATTTCTTTCCTTACTATAAGAAATCATCGGGGGAAAAAACACACTTTTATATACACTAGTACAGCAGTTCTTGATATATTTAGCTATAACGAAGGTTGTAATAATACAATCCGTCCATCGTAAGTGACGATGACAACAGCAGTCGTCACACATGGTGTGTTGCTGAGTCCGGAGATGACTACGGTCCAATTCTAGCACAGGATCCTGTTTCTCGTATACAACAGATACGGGCAGGGTTGGACATGTGAGTGCCAGTTGTTTCGTCCTCTCAGGCAGTGGCGTTTTGTCCCAGTCTCGGAGATCAGGCGTTCCTGAGCAGTGACAGTTTTACGTGCATGCTGTTGGTCCCCATGGCACTCAAGAATGATTGGTGCCATATTTATTCAAATTGCGAGCCTAGTTTTTTTTTTTTTTACTTCCTCGTGTTCCGAGGCCGTGCCTTGGTTCCAAATAACAGCGGCCACATAGATGGCATTTGACAGAAGTTTACACATCCCCATTACTGTACACATCCCCATTACTGTACACATCCCCATTACTGTACACATCCCCATTACTGTACACATCCCCATTACTGTATGTAGCGATATGGCTTGGCGTCGTTCGTTCTCAATCTTCCGCTACCAAACCCTGACACGGGGCTAAGTAGCAGAATGTAGTCCATAGAACGGAATGCGTTGTGTTGTAGTTTACAGCTTGACTGCGATATTTGCACCTTTCGGTCCAACACATCCGACTTTAGCAAGCATTTTTTTAGTACCGGGTTAGCATTCCCTCTTCGATCCCTTCTCCTTAGCCAGTCTTCTCGGTTGCAGCCTGTTATCCGGGATCACGGCGTGACACGTATTCAATCAGGCACGGGTGTCGGCTGCCAGGAAGCCAAATGTTGAGTAAACTCATTTAGTTCTGTTGCCTTGGTGTATCATGTTAGGCCCAGAACCTTCTTCATGCTATCTCTCCACCTCGGCCTCTGTCTCCCGCGAGGACGTCTAAAGTTGGAGGGCCACCAGGGCGTCACTCTACGTGTCCATCTGTTATCTGGCATGCGCAACCCATGGCCGACCCATCTGTATTTCCGAAACATCGCGACCATCTATGATGTCAGAGAAGTTCGACGTCTGAGAAGTTCGAACGGAAGTTCGACGTCTGATCTCCACATTGCGGATTTGATCTCGAATGGAGATCTTCAGTGTTCTTCGTTCCATCGCTCGTTCAGCAACGCGGAGTCTATCTGCATCAGTTTTCCGTAGGTTCCACACCTCGCAGCCATATACCATGGCTGGAATAACCAGCCCTAGCGTTGTCGTTTCGCATGTGTTGCAGTAAATGTTTAAAACAATTGAAGCTGAGCCAGCCCGCTGTTTTAAGTGGACAGATTCAGATGATACGGCAGATGTATTTCAATAGCAGGTACTGCTGTCGGGTATCAAGTGTTAAAGGCTTCATTTTACTAGGTCATAGCATTTTATGGGATGGGACGGCCAGTTCCCTTTACCGCTGCCTTTACTTCCATAACAGTAAGCCAGGTACGCATTTACAGCTGGGTCGACTGAAGCACGTCGATTACGTCAATCGAACCCGGTACATTTTGCCGATCGCTCGGATGTTCAGACACACTAGGACAGGCGTCAAACTTGCCGCAATAGGTCTGCATGCAGCCCGCCATGCGGTTTTCTGTGATTCGCGATATGATTGGACGTTTTAATGAGGGCTACTAAGGTTTTGATAAGAATGTAGGGCATTACATGCCATAATAGAGGTAATCTTCATTTTCTTCAATACAGAAACATGGTTTAACTAGTGAGAGGATATCGATTATATACATTCGTTTACTTACTGTGCAAAATAGAGATTGTTAAACAAGTTTTAAACTACTTTGGTAACAGAAAGTGTCTAGGGCATGGATAAATATGAATAAAACGTGAAAGATATCAAGGGCCAATGTCCAACTGATACTCATGTCGGTAGGGTTTCGTGAAACTCTTTCATCTTCGGTCAATTCCAGCATACACACATTTTTAAGTTTTTCACTAAGTGACCAACATATTTCCTTTTTTTATCCCTGCTTTCCTTTATCATTTTATGATAAATTCTTCTCAAACTAATTAGTGCTCTATTCTTACAGATAGAAGATTCACTTTATATCTGCTCCACCGTTAACAGCCATTTTCTCATTATTTATGATTAAATTAATTGTTGCCTATTGAATCCATATCATTCTTAGCAACTTACGCTGAGTCTGAAGAAGTTTTGTTCAATGTTTGTAAATTAGACCTCTAGAATGACATTGTTTAGACTGAGAATGTTCGTAGATGGAGGCAACTCGTCCTGCATAATTGTTGTCTATTTACACAGAGTTTAAGTTCGAAGTTGGGGACGTGCGTCTGGTCTGGCAAAATATACTGATTGGACAACGTTAGTCAGGGTCAGGCGAAATATACTGACCAAGACCCTCCACCTCACTTCCACTGAGTTCTCCCTGGACACAGGCTGTTTCATGGCAAGATGGCTAAAGAGGTGGGGAATCGACGTTATCCCCGTAAAAGAAAGCGTCACGCAGATTCAACCAAGCAGATCACAACAGCCTGGAAGACCTCGGTCCACCTTGATCAGCACGTACGTGATGTGTGGAAAGCTACTGCAACTCGCCACTTAACGGCCTTTTCATGGCGGACACAAGAGTAGACACACGAGGCGTGTTCAAATGAAACCGGACCTAACTTCACCAAGTGAATATGCGTACGATGCGCACGATGACGTCACTTCTGATGTAAAAAACACATACCAATCGTCAAGTTTGCAAAATTTCATTATCCTTCAACTCATAGTTTCCTCGGCAGACAGTTGAAAACACGGCGGGTATGATACGGAATCCGTCCGTAGTTGATCAGCGAGCGGTGATTCGGTTTCTCACAGCTGAAGGATGTCGACCAGTTGACATTCATTGCAGAATGCAGACAGTGTAGTGTGACAAACGTGTGTCGAAGACAACAGTGAAGAACTGGTCAACGATGTTTAAAGAAGATCGTGAGTTAATTAAAGATCTTCCCAGACCAGGTCGAGCGCACATTGTTGCGTCAGAAAAGGCCATCGCCACAATTGATGCAGCAATTCGGGTTGACCGTCGCGGAGCTTACGTTCGCCACACTTTTGTCATCATACACTGCCTGCATTCTACGATGAATGTCAACTGGTCGACATCCTTCAGCTGTTAGAAACCGAATCACTACTCGCTGATCAACTCTAGATGTATTCCGTATCATACACGTCATGTTTTCAACGGTCTGCTGAAGAAATTATGAGTCGGAGAATAATGAAATTTTGCGAACTCGACGTTTGGTATGTGCTGTTTATATCAGAAGTGACGTCACTTGATGCAGTTGAGTCCGATTTCGTTCTAACACGCCTCGTATTATTGTAGGCACTAACAACAACAGGTTCGAAGTTCAACGTTTAATTTGTCTTCAAGCTGTCTTAGTCGACCTGTACTTCTACAATGACAGATGCCACTGTGCAGGTCTCAGCTCTGGCTTGAGCTGGATATAGCCGGAAGGAGGATTTCCTGCTTAGCTGGCTAGGCTCAAGCAGCTTATTACTCCTCTGCGTTGGGGCAAGTACCGCAGAGGGTGGTCAACCGATGTGCGACTCCATCTTAATAGACTCAAACACTAGAGTAAAGTAGACCCTCAGCCTGTTAGGTACCATCTATGCTGCTGTTAACAAACCACATAACCACGCCGGTGTTATGCATGTCACACAGTTAGTCGCCCCTTACGACATGCTCTCTGTTGGGCAGAGTTGCTATTCTTGTCCTTGTTGTGCTAAAGGAGCATAATGGTTGGGGTTTGTTCTAAATGTTGTTATAGCCGGGGTGGGGTTGAGGAAGAACTCTCAACACCAACTAAATGTTGTTATAGCCGGGGCGGGGTTGAGGAAGAACTCTCAACACCAACTAAATGTTGTTATAGCCGGGGTGGGGTTGAGGAAGAACTCTCAACACCAACTAAATGTTGTTATAGCCGGGGCGGGGTTGAGGAAGAACTCTCAACACCAACTAAATGTTGTTATAGCCGGGGTGGGGTTGAGGAAGAACTCTCAACACCAACTAAATGTTGTTATAGCCGGGGTGGGGTTGAGGAAGAACTCTCAACACCAACTAAATGTTGTTATAGCCGGGGCGGGGTTGAGGAAGAACTCTCAACACCAACTAAATGTTGTTATAGCCGGGGTGGGGTTGAGGAAGAACTCTCAACACCAACTAAATGCTCCCATGGCGTGCGTCTCATATAGCCTCTGACAACAGTCGAACTCCTGGCCTTCACGCGGCAGAACTGTTTTGACTTAACAGGAAAAGGGTCGGAAGGCGAGTCACTGGCGCCTTAAAACCAGTAGTTTCGGGCAGATTGGGGCTCGAAAGCCTAGTATAACAGTTCTCGCCGGAGCAATAGAGTTTAGGACAGGGGTGATGTGGTTGCTGATAACAAAGGTACCTGAACATGTTAAAGCTTAAAGGTACCTGAATGTGTGTCAAGGTCACTCACCGTCTCAACAAAGAAAAACAGAGTTGGGGCAAAGAATGTGGACAGGACTTAGATAGAGGAGCGATTGATAGACTGTCGTACGAATGTTAGTGATAGAACAGAATCGCTCAAATATGTGTGAGTTTTGTATTAATAGATAATCTGAACGTTTGTTGTAAGCAGGACACATTGTGAACGAGGTATGTCCAGATTGCCCGCCTGAGGGGATTTGAGTGAGGAAGTTTTTGATAAGGTGTGTTGAGGATGCAGTTAAAGAGATGTATGTGGGAAGGCAATAGAACTGGGTTTTGATAGTTGGGAATTCCATCAAGAGCTAATGCTTAAAATTTCCGCTTTAGTTAATATTTATATTAACATATATATAATATAGGAATATTTCGTTAAGATGATATGTATTGTATTGTGTTTGTAATTTCACTACTCATTTTTCTGGTATGAGTATTTAAAAATAAATATGTCATCTGCTGTGTGCTATATTATTTGCAGTGTGTGGTCATGATGATGTGGATGAGTGTGATAATGTTCTAAGTTAGAATAACCCTTGGGCGAACTGTGGGATCTGCTACACTAGGAAGGCAGCTCATCTAGGAGAAGGAAAACTCTGATTTCACACCATCTGAAGCCTTGCAGATAAGATACTGGCGTATCTTGTCGGGTTTTGTCAGATGTGGCTGTGCAACCTGTTTTCTGAATACTGAAAGTTGGTCAGCGTCTACCAAACCTGACAACCGACGATGTGCGAAGGAGCACACGCAAGAGGATACAATGCCTTATCCTAGAGCGAGGAAAGACAACCTCAGCTGAGTGTTGTGGCAGGGCAGACCAGGCCCTTAGCCTTGGTTGGCGGCTGGTCTATGAGGGAAACCTGGATATACGAACAGAAGAGCATTGCTCTGCTGATCCGACAGCTTCTGCAGCTTGCCTTGTTCAAAATGTATTGGTATCACCTTTCTCTTGAAGCAAACAAGGCAGACCGAGAAAGGGACCATAACTGCATGGGTAACACATGGTCCCTATATTTCTGCCCGGGCTTTGTGCTAATAGCACAATTACTATCGTCTGGCAAGACGAAAAGAGCCAAAGATTGGTTAGGCTAGTACAAGCTGATGCTTGAAGGAACGACTCTGAAGCTGTAACAAATCATTTGTCAAGCAGCGAAATGTACCACACATTAGCAGACAATCTATAAAACAAGAGTAGCGTGGAGTTTCAATGATCTCCTAAGTCGGGGGAGAAATAGAAGAAGGAACACAAATACAGAGCTTCGCTGAGGTGCGGCCAGCAGTCAATTCAGCTGGTCCCCATGCGTACCTCGGTTTACTTTTAGCTTGGGACTTCGTTTTTATTATTATTATTGTTGTTATTATTGTTGGTTTTTTTTATTATTCTTGATTTTGCTTATTATTGTTTTTATTATTATTATTGTTATTATTATTATTATTTTTATTACTATTATTATTATTGTTGCTAATAGTATTACTATTATTATTATTACTATTATTATTATTACTATTATTATTATTAAACACGTCGCTCCAATTAGCAGAGCATATGTCCACCATTATCTAATGTTGTTGCTGCTACTGGTTATACACGATGAGTATAATGGCACTTTTGTGCGCCCTGAGAAGGACGTTACGTGACAGTAGCCTTTCTCGCATCCCGAGCGTGTTGATGAAGGTGAACCGGTGTCATCCAGGCGGCTGTGCTATGCTTGGTTTCATCTCCGCTCACTACTACGGGAATCACTTATATCCCCCACTTCGTTAGTCAGGCTGCCACGAAAACAGCCCGTTTCCAAGAGACCTGCGTGGAAGTGAGGTAGGGGTCTTGGCTAGTATATTTTACCTGGCCCTGACTAACATATCCGATGTTTTGTCTTACCAGACGTTAGTCTCCTCTCCCTAACATTATCTGATACAAATGAAAAAAGACAAGTGTTCATTTCTATCAATGCTTTCGTGTGCTGGTGTCCCGGACTGTGCTGGTGCCCCGGACTGTGCCGACCCATCCAAATGTTGGTTACACCACTGGGGAAAAAGCTATGCTCACAGGCCATAGGCGAAGTATTTTTCCCAGTGGAAGAGCTTCACTTTAAGTTGCGTTTTTCTGGCTGCCCTGACCTTTGAATCAAGTCGAAGCATGTGTAGCGATGACAATAAGCGACAGTGTCCACTAAACTCAGAACGGTTTTGGGTTTGCTTTTACGATTTAAAGGTGAAGGCGGCGGTTGTATGTGTTGATGGGGAGATAGAGGTCATGTGTGACGCACTCAAGTGTGTATGAGCGTGATTGCTGAGTATTTTTACTTATTTGATGCGAGAAGAGACTAATGTCTGGTCTGGCATAACATGCTGATTAGATTATGTTAGTCAGGGTCGTGTGAAATACACTGATCATACTATGATCGGTGGGGAATCAACATGATCCCCGTAGTAGGGATCGTCACGCAATGAAAGTCCAGCATAGCACAACAGCTCCGAGGACTCCGGGATGTAATGACAGCTACTGCATCTCACCACATAACTCACGGTGCAAACATAATAGGATCACTATTTCCTTCCCTGTATGTCGTAAGAGGCGACTAAATAACGGGTGTGCATGTGATTGGCAACCTCGCCATTAAAAGCCAAGGCAAGCGTAGGCTTTTGGTTTGCGCTGGCTAGGAGGCTTGTTCCTGCAGACATATTGAACTTTGGAATTGTTTCTTTCATTCCCTCTATCCATCGTCGCCGGGGTCGACCTTTGTTTTCGCGACCCTGAAACCTCCATGTAGTATCATTTCGCTGCAGGTTGATCATACTGCATGCTTTTCAGATGACCAAAACTAGTGTAAATTATGTGTGTCAGTAAAGTTAGTAGTTAACCGATGTAGTCCCCGCCATGTTCCTCGGCGTGTTGTCGCGAAATTTGTCACCAATTGTCTTTCCTGCGGCACTTCGTATACAGCGCATCTCACACGTCTCGATCTTACGCTTGGGCTAATCTAACAGGCTCCATGGTTGACACCGATAACATAACGCAGGGATGATCAACATGTTTATCAGCGTCTGTTTAGTGGACATAGTGACGGATGTTTCCGTGTTGGTGCCAGCTTGTAGTGAACCTTGTTTGCCTATCTATTTTCTATATGTCTGTCCAGTCTTCGTCGTAAATGAAGACACTTCCCAGGTACGTAAATTCCTGTACCAGCCTTAGGGTTTTGCTGTCAGTGGGGAAACTGCGCTGTGTCGGTAAACTTGTTGTTGTCAATTTTTGTCTTATCACAGTTGATCTTTATGCCATGCTCTAGGCCGGCTGAGTCGAGACAGATGAGGTGTTGTAGATCCTCTTGTTTACTGTAGAAGAAACTCAGGTCGTCTTCGAAAATCAATTCGTTCAGCGATTCCTCAATGTGTTTGTGATTGACTATTCGGATGATTTTTATCCATATAGATGATGAACAAAAGAGGGGATAGTACACATCATTGACGCGCCCCCACTTCCCACTGTGAACCAATTTGTCAGTCCCACACTTGTCCTAACCGCAGCTTCGCTTTCGGCGTACATGGCTCGTATATTGTCCAGTAGCTGCCCCCAAACACTGTATTCCTCTAAATCTCCCCATAGGTTTACTCCAGTTGACCACATCAAAGGCTTTTTCTTGAACAATGAAGTTCAGTTAGTTCTTTATTATAGTCTATTGATTTTTCACTCAGCTGTTTGTGTAAATATCGCGTCCGTGCATCCTCTGCCTTTCCTAAGGTCACCTTGTGATTTACTGAGCGTATGCTCTACCCTAGCTCGCACTCTCTGTTCTTAGACCTTGGCATATATCAGTACCTACGTGACTATGGACGGATATGCATCTGTATTCTTTTCTGTTGTACAACCACCGCTCTTTGTCCCTTCTTCGGCTGGGGGAAGGGGGGGGGGGGTATGCCGCTGTATAAGATGTAGCCTTTTTCCACAACCACCACTCTTTGTCCCTTCTTCGGCTGGAGGGGTATGCCGCTGTATAAGATGTAGCCGTTTCTGTTCCACAACCACCACTCTTTGTGCCTTCCTCGGCTGGAGGGGTATGCCTCTGTATAAGATGTAGTCGTTTCTGCTCCACAACCACCACTTTTTGTCCCTTCTTCGGCTGGAGGGGTATGCCGCTGTATAAGATGTAGTCGTTTCTGTTCCACAACCACCACTCTTTGTGCCTTCTTCGGCTGGAGGGGTATGCCTCTGTATAAGATGTAGTCGTTTCTGTTCCACAACCACCACTCTTTGTGCCTTCTTAGGCTGGAGGGGTATGCCTCTGTATAAGATGTAGTCGTTTCTGTTCCACAACCACCACTCTTTGTGCCTTCTTCGGCTGGAGGGGTATGCCTCTGTATAAGATGTAGTCGTTTCTGTTCCACAACCACCACTCTTTGTGCCTTCTTCGGCTGGAGGGGTATGCCTCTGTATAAGATGTAGTCGTTTCTGTTCCACAACCACCACTCTTTGTGCCTTCTTCGGCTGGAGGGGTATGCCTCTGTATAAGATGTAGTCGTTTCTGTTCCACAACCACCACTCTTTGTGCCTTCTTCGGCTGGAGGGGTATGCCTCTGTATAAGATGTAGTCGTTTCTGTTCCACAACCACCACTCTTTGTGCCTTCTTCCGCTGGAGTGGTATGCCTCTGTATAAGATGTAGCCGTTTCTGTTCTACAACCACCACTCTTTGTGCCTTCCTCGGCACCTTCCTTTTTTCCAGGTACTGGAACAACCACCTCCAGACAACCCATTAAGTCGTTCCACGGTACATTGTCATATTGTTTGTAGGGCATCTCCTAAGGGCCTCTGTCTTCCTGCTGTAGAATTGTTCTATTGTTATACACAGAATAGACAAGGACTGCTTGTAAAGATGTAACATTAACAGACGTGGTCTGGGCATCGACTTTTGTGTTTGGGTTGAGTGGTTCTGTGAAACATTCCTCCCATCTTGCCTTTCTTTCTTCTTTTGTCGTCTCATTTTCGATAGGGTTGTAGTCCAGTGTCGTGTTATGTATTTGTCTTTCGCCTCTCTCGTGACTTAAATAACAATTTTCCTTATTCCACCTTTTTCCTCGGTCTACCTCTCGCCTTTCTTCCTGATGTTCTCATGTAGAAAATTGCATGAACAATATGGTCTGGTTGTATTGTCACAATGTGTCCAAACCAATTCATTCTCTATTGCTCGATGTACTGTAGACATGGAGTTGTTTCAACTTTCTTCCGAATATTCATATTTGTGATTCTGTTAGGAACGGCATTTAGCAGGTGGCTAACTTTCGTTGATGTGCCTCATTCAATGCCCATGTCTGGCACTGATAGCACAGGGCAAGAATCAAGATACTATTTATCATCAGCATTTTTGCTTGGAGGGACATTTTGGAGTGTCAGTGGAGACAGCTGGTACGTGACAGTGTTTGCTCTCTGCACTCTCGTCTCTATCTCTCTATCGAGTCTGCCATCTTCAGTAAAAACAGTTCCCAAATACCCAAATTCTTGTATCTGCTTTATTTTTGTTTCATTCAAATGAATATCAAGTGTGGTGCGATTTCTACCTTTATTCATTGCCTCTGTTTTTGATGTGTTGATATTCATGTCGTACTTTTGACAGTTTAAGTAAAGTGAGTCAATATGACGTTGTAGGTTTTGTTCATTGGGTCGATCAAACATTGGTCGTCTGCAAAGAGCAATTCGTTGTTACTTTCTTGTTCTGCATTTGCGTCCTGTGTGATTTCATTCATACATATATGAGGATTGATGAGAGAACACAACCCTGTCTGACGCCTGATGGAATGAGCCTTTGTCTCATTGTCATTGACGATCGGCTTGCCATCTCTGTCATGTATTAGTGTGAAAGGATTGTAATTCTCATCCCTCACTCGCAATGCACGGATCTTTAAAAAAGCACAAAAAACTCCATGGGGGTTTTTGAACAAAGTCGGTTAGCAGAGTCAAATACAATATACTGTATAATATACTGTACAATATACTGTATACAATATACTAGAAATGACTGACATCAGACTTTCATTAGATGCTGGCTAACATAATCAAATACAGTATTGGACTTACTTTTCAAGAAATGACTGAAATCAGACTTTCATTAGATGCTGGCTAACATAATCAAATACAGTATTGGACTTACTTTTCAAGAAATGACTGAAATCAGACTTTCATTAGATGCTGGCTAACATAATCAAATACAGTATTGGACTTACTTTTCAAGAAATGACTGAAATCAGACTTTCATTAGATGCTGGCTAACATAATCAAATACAGTATTGGACTTACTTTTCAAGAAATGACTGGAATCAGACTTTCATTAGATGCTGGCTAACATAATCAAATACAGTATTGGACTTACTTTTCAAGAAATGACTGGAATCAGACTTTCATTAGATGCTGGCTAACATAATCAAATACAGTATTGGACTTACTTTTCAAGAAATGACTGGAATCAGACTTTCATTAGATGCTGGCTAACATAATCAAATACAGTATTGGACTTACTTTTCAAGAAATGACTGGAATCAGACTTTCATTAGAAGCAGGCTAACATAATCAAATACCGTATTGGACTTACTTTTCAAGAAATGACTGGAATCAAACTTTCATTAGAAGCAGACTAACATAATCAAATACAGTATTGGACTTACTTTTCAAGAAATGACTGGAATTAAACTTTCATTAGAAGCAGGCTAACATAATCAAATACCGTATTGGACTTACTTTTCAAGAAATGACTGGAATCAAACTTTCATTAGAAGCAGACTAACATAATCAAATACAGTATTGGACTTACTTTTCAAGAAATGACTGGAATTAAACTTTCATTAGAAGCAGGCTAACATAATCAAATACCGTATTGGACTTACTTTTCAAGAAATGACTGAAATCTGACTTTCATAGATCTGGCTACATTATGGGTTAAAAATTAAGGACAGGTTGAAAACTTTCGTCCTTGTGTCTTGCTCCTGCTTTTGTGCTTGTCACTAATGATACAGTATGGTGGAATATGTATCTATATTATCTTTGTTGGAATGTTTGGATGTCTTAGTAACGGTGATATCTGGTGTGTGTATAACGTGTTAACACATAGGTTTTCTGTTGCTCTAACTGTGCAAATGAGGAATCAGGAAGAGAATAGGTATGGCTAAGATGATATTCAGCAACATGCGACACATACTGACATCCAAACAGATAAATCATAATTTGAAAATGAGAATTGTCATGTGAACTCGTCACTACTTTATGGCTCAGAAACATGGATACTGAATAATGTTGTAAACAAGTATTGAAGTCTTCTAAATGTGGCTATATAGATTAGGTCGCATTTCTTGGAAAGAGAAGAAAACAAAATAATGTGGAGGTATTGAAAAAGGTGGGGTTGAAAAGAGAATTAATGACCGCGATGAAGGTTAGACAGTCAAGTTATTTTGGTCATATAACTAGACACACCAGCTTGTTGAAGACGTTTTCCAACGCATTGGTTACGAATCCCGCTATGTCCAGTTTGACAGACACAGTGTTTTTTTCTTGGTACGATCGCTTCTCCACATAAAGACAGTAAGGACAACATACCATACTGCACACCTGCCAAGAAACTAATAACAGCCAAATAAGTTTGCAGTGGTAGAAACGACGTTCCGCAAAGGACATGCTATTACTTTTAATTTTGTCTGCATTGGCGAATGTATGGTCTTCCAGAGAAATTAAGTTGGACAGAAAGATCAGGAGTTTCAACTCTATTGTTCAGACAGTACTGCTGTATGCATCAGAGACTTGGCGATCAACAAAGGCACTAAAACAGATGATGCACATATTCATAAACAGATGCGTTCCCAGAATATTAGGATTCCTCTTCTTCTTCGTTGTTCATTCTAAATTTCCCCCTACCATTCCCTGAAAAAGGCTTTGCAAGTAGCATGATGTTGTCCGGAGAACGGAATGCATTGTGTCGTAGTTTACAGCTTGGCTGCGAAATTTGCACCTTTCAGTCCAACACATCCGACTTCATCAGGCATTTTGTGTACTGGATCAGACACGGCATTACACCGACCATGGTTAGGTGGTTTGTTTGGAGCAGCATAGATGGCGCCTAACAGGCTGCATGTCTACTTTACTCTAGTGTTTGAGTCTATTGAGATGGACTCGCACATAGGTTAACCACCCTTCGTAAGCGCTTGTCCAAAACCAGCGGAGTATTAGGAGTATTAAGCTGCTCGAGCCTAGCCCGCTAAGCAGGAAACTTTTCTTCCAGCTCATACTAGAGGGCTAGTATAAGGGTATCTGCCCCTGTAGAAGTACAGGTCGACTAAGAACTACGAATCAGCCTTTACGCTTTGATCCCTTCTCCTTAATCATTTCGCTCTGTTGCAGCCTGTTATTTAGGATCACCGCATGGAGGCGTAGAAGGGTCTTAGCAGGTCTTGTTCGCTTGGCCCTGCAGCAGCGTATGGATGCCACAGAGTGTCATCCTGTTGAGGACTACAGAGTTGGGCACTCTATCCTGTCAACTAATCCTGAGCAGCCTGCGGAAAGAGCTCACGTGGTAAAGATTGAGTTTCATGAAACGCCAGCTATAGACTGTCCATATTTCGCATGCGTATAGAAGGGTGGTTAGTACAGCCTTAATCTTGGTAAGTGGACAGGTTGGATGATAAGATAAAGAAGTGAGCAGTACATCGTGGGAAAACTGCAATCATATTATAATATCCTGTTTCTCTCTGTCAACACCTGCTACTTTGTTCCCACAGAAAGTACGTGCATTGAGGAGTCAACAATGTGACATGTTGACCTTCAGCTTTTAGCTCTTTCAAGTTGACCATCATCAACCTCACTCACAGACATGGCTGTCCAAGGAGACACACAGAGTGTTCAGCTCATTACATTCGGCAAGCGAGGCCATGCTGGCAACTTTCATAGGCCACAGAACGACACTAAGGTCTATAATCCTTGGCTACGCTCACCAATTTACAAGAATGGCACCAGCGGTAAGTAAACACTTTACTGTTTATTGAAGGTAGGAAATGTTCTAGAGAAGGCAGACATGGATTCTATCTATCTATCTTCAGACCACTTATGTCGTTAGACGTCGTAGGGAGGTGCGACCTCCTTTGTTTCATATTTTTTTTCAGGTGAAAATTAACTGGTGACTTGCCAGATCAATACCAGCATCTGTTAGCCCCTGGAATATACGATCACCTATTTTTGAGATTGGTGGAGGTGGAAGCGTAAATTAGAGCAAGGTAGATCCGCAGCTTGTCAGGCGCCATCAAAGCCACTCCACTAACCACATAACCAAGACATGTTGTTATAGCCACACAGTCCCCTTTTTTGCGACATATTCTCTGTGGGGTGAGCACCCCTGGAATAATTTGAGTAGATTTTTGAACAGCGACCGTTAGGCCTACTCTTTTGGATTTCCAACTGCTAAGGTGCTTTTAACGTGCGCGCCACTGCACACAGGTGTTTGATCTCACTACTCAGAGATCAGAGAAAAATATTTACCGGATGATCCACGTGAAAAAATCCCGGTGTCTCCACTAGGATTTGAACCCGTGATCTCCAGCTCTCGAGGCGAACACCTTAACAAGTTTTAAAATCATATGTATGTCCAGCAGAGAGGAGCGCCAGAGAGGACAGAGCAGGAGTGTGTACAACCACCAAGCTATGGGAACCATCAATGTCTATGCTATTTAACACTTACTTAGTTTAACTAAGCACCTGTGGGTCTGCTTGGAGTACAGTGATGTCAAAAGGGAACTGAACAGAATGTAAAGTCATCATAGTTTCATTCTTGGACAAGCTCAATGGAGATAGCAATAATCTTCGGTGGCCACTGCTGTCTTTAGATACACAAGATGTGTTCAAAAAATATCCGACCTTTGGGCATGAAAGATGCAATTATTCTTCTGGAGGTTTGAAATCCTAATCTTCAAAGTACTCTCCCTGGAACTCCACACACAGGTCAACTAAGAACTAAGAAGAACTATTACAAATTGTTTTCTTGCAAGAAACCAAATCCAAAGTATTCACAAAGTTTGCACTTTTATAACTTGTACTTTGCCTGAGTATTACCAGGACCCAAAAAGGGAGCAAAGAATAGCAAAACTGTAGCCTGCTAGGCATGTAAGACATGACTACGTAAGGTTGGGCATGGAATTGGCTACGCCTGTCTGTAGAAACTTTAAGCCACAAAAACTTTCAGCAATATAGACATTTGATTACATGTATTTGTTGAAGACCTATACTCCATAGTGGAGCGTGTAGCCTAGTCAACAGTGAGCTGGCTTGCTAAGACCGGGATTACATCGTGCCAGAGTTCGAAATCACGGATGGACAGAAAGAAATCCAGGTGTGGTTTGTTCCTGGTATGATCACTCTTTCAGTGGATCCAACTGTAAATCGGTTCCTGTTGTATTTGTTGGGGTAGGTATAAACAGCAAGGAAGGTAACTGGCCATTCCACTTTACATAAGCTGCAGCTTAGTCCATGAAGAGTTATCTTCATCCCGGACAGCAATTGTTGCCATGTAACCCACCTTTACCTTTACCTTATCCTCTGTAGGGAACTAACAATATTTTTACATATCGATTAATGGCGTGTATTGAAGTGTGTAATGGTTCCATTGTTGTTGCTGTCCTATAGCTTCAGTGCAAGTTTGCTCTTGGCAGCCTGATGCCATCCTTATATAAATATATATAATATATAGCGGAAATTACTGAGGATTAGATGGCAGGACATGGTGCTAAATACAGATGTGTTAGCATGATCGGGCATGTCAAGTATACACACATGATATGTGCAGCACAGCTGACAGCTGAGATGGGCTGGCCATGAGGTATGGTACAAGGACATACTTAAGAGACCGCTGATCCAGTGCGGTATTAACCATGGTGGCTGAGAAAGAATCGCCAAAAATTGCACAGACTGACACAGCACTATTGCGGATATGAGGCTTCAAGAATAGATGAGGCTATACAGAGACGATCGCTCCGCAAGTCTGCTCACATCAATCCTTCTTCAACCTCAGTACAAAGGGTGTCCTATTTCCTTGTACTAAGTATGATAGGCAATTCAGGTCTCAAATTGGAATGTGTTCCATGTAGGGAGGTAAACCCCAAGCGTAAAAAGTGGATAACTAGATTTGTAGTGAAATGGAGAAGAGCAAAAAATAAAGCATGGCAAAAATATATAGAGGCAGGTAAATCAAAAGAAACATATGTAAAATATTTGGACAAGCAGAACATATCTCAGAAAGCGAATAAAACAGCAAAAATAGACTTTGAAAAAAAACTTGCTCAGAGGATCAAGACTGATAGTAAAAGCTTCTTTTCTTATGTTAGAAATAAACAAAGAACGAAAGACAAAGTAGGCCCTCTCATAGACAGTACAGGGAAAATAATAAGTGAGAATAGGGAGGCTGCTAATCTGCTTAATCAGTACTTTGGCACAGTCTTCACAAAGGAGGACTGCTCCGAGATCCCAGAGCCTATAGATATTTTTCAAAGAGACATGGATACAGCGGGATTAAGATCAATCTGTATTACAGAGGAAATGGTTTTTAAAAAATTGGAGGGGTTGAAAGTGAATAAATGTCCAGGTCAAGATGGTATTCACCCAAAATTGCTGTATGAAATTAGAAACCAACTAGCAAAACCATTGGCTATATTATGTTCTCAATCACTTACAAAAGGGATTGTTCCACGGGATTGGAAAGATGCAGGAGTGATCCCCTTATTCAAAAAAGGCAAAAAATCAGATCCGGCAAATTATAGACCGGTGAGTTTAACGAGCATAGTCTGTAAATTGTTAGAGTCAATAATCAAAGAAAACATTGTAATGCATTTAGAAAAATTTAATCTAATTAGAAATAGTCAGCATGGGTTTACTAGAGGGAGATCATGCTTAACAAATCTATTAGAATTCATGGAGGAGGTTACTAAAATCATAGATAAAGGGGAGCCAGTGGATGTTATTTATCTAGACTTTGCAAAGGCCTTTGATAGAGTACCTCATCAAAGATTATTTCGAAAGTTAAAATCACATGGAATAGGTGGCGAAGTTGCCAAATGGATTGAAAATTGGTTAACAGGAAGAAGGCAGAGGGTGGGCATAAATAAGGAGTACTCTGAGTGGAGTGAAGTGAATAGTGGTGTGCCACAGGGCTCGGTTTTGGGACCAATTTTGTTCTTGATATATATAAATGATTTGGACATTGATATGAGATCCATGATTGCAAAATTTGCTGATGACACAAAACTATGCAGTAGTGTCTCATCTAAAGCGGAAGTGGATATATTGATGTCGGATTTAGATAAAATTCGAGAATGGTCTGTAAGCTGGCAAATGGAGTTTAATGTAGATAAATGTACAGTCATCCACATGGGTAGATCCAATATGGAACATAAATACAGAATGGGAGAAAACAATATTAGAAAGATAGATAAGGAAAGGGACCTAGGGGTTATAATAGATCATACAGGAAAGGTGAGTGAGCAAGTTAAGGTAGCAGTGAAAAAGGCAAATGCAATGTTAGGTATGATAAAAAGAAATATTAAACATAGGAGCAAGGAAGTGATCGTCAAACTGTATAAAGCTTTAGTTAGACCTAGATTGGAGTACTGTGTACAGGTGTGGAGTCCTTATCATAGAGGGGACATAAACATGCTAGAAAGAATACAAAAAAGAGCGACAAAGATGATAGTTGGATTCCAGAATTACAGTTATGAGGAACGACTCAGAAAAACGGGCCTACAGTGTCTCGAAGAGAGAAGAATTCGTGGTGACTTAATACAGGTTTATAAGATGATCAGAGGAATCGATAAATTAGACTATAACAAGTTTTTTAAAATACAGCCACCTACAATAACACGAGGGCATAGCTACAAGCTGATTAAAGAGAGGTCCAGGTTAGATATTAGGAAATATTTTTTTAGTCAGAGAGTGGTGTCTGCTTGGAATGCATTGCCAGGGGAGGTGGTGGAGGCAGGGACAGTTAATGCGTTTAAGAATAAACTGGATGCGCATAGATTTTAGAGCAAGGTGATGTAAATGTAACTGGTTGTATACAGACTCTACAGGGTCTTCTAAACCAGTATAAAGACGTTAAGTTAAGTTAAGTTAATTAGCCATCTTTGAACTCATGCGAACAGTGAATGTTGACAAAGTTGTCCTCATCGATTACGATGGAAGAACAACACACACCCGCACACATTTAAATGCAGGTCTTCTTCAGCTGTTCCATTGTGTCACACCGTGTATTGGTGGTTGTCACTTGTTCCATTGTGTCACACCGTGTATTGGTGGTTGTCACTTGTTCCATTGTGTCACACCGTGTATTGGTGGTTGACACTTGTAAGAATCTTTTCCTCATTACTGCAATCGCTTTGCTCTGAAAGTGTTTCGTCAGGATGAGAGCCGTGTCTGCACAGACAATTGCTGATGGTTGATGTTGATGGTTGGTGTAATTTAAGAATCTATTGACTCTGGTGTGTCCTATTCAGAACTGACAGATGAGACTTTGATCTCTTCTGTGTAGTCTATTAATGTCATGATTACTTTTTGGATTTGACATTTTGCTGAATGCGCTGTGTGCCGATTTTTCCGTTGCCCACTGTATGATATAATGGACAATATTTTAAAAAAAGAACTTCAAAGACTAAAGGACACCTATATTCTGGTAGATATACTGCTCTTTGCCAAGAAGAGATCAAGTGACATTAACTGCAAACTATCTATTATAGACTGAAATACCATCTAGCCAACAGATTTGAAATGAAGCAGACAGTTATGGGCCTGTATAGCGTGGACACACAGACATACTTTTTCTTGAAGTATATGAGTACCGTGAAAGAAGCAGAGTGACAGTTTGTTCTTCTCATATAAATTTGAGGAATTAGTAAAAGTAGTAGTGGCTGTCCAGCGTGATCGAAGATGGTGTAGCATCAGATTTGTGTGAGTAAAAGTGGCCACATATGGATCTGCATTTGACTGTGCAGCCTCATCATGGTTCTGCATATCCTGCCACATGCGTGACACACATTAACACCGTTAGTAGCAAGGACATCCTGCGTGGCAACTTTTTTGGCGGCTCTCTTCTCCCTGGCTGTATCTGAGATTTTCTGCTCAGCCAGGTGAGCACCTTGTGTAGTTGCAGAATGCCAGGCTGAGGTATTTAATTCATCACAGTTTCATGTTTGTCTTACATGTAGTCATCTGACACAAAGTAAGTGATATTTGTCAAAAACACTGCATGATTGCAGAATGAGCAGTCTGATGCGAGCGACTCCCAAGCGGCAACATCAATATGGTGACCTTTTAAGGAGGCCACAAGTGAATCTTTATATCTTTTCTTTGCCAACTGATTAATGCTTGCTTGTCTTGAGTACACCATAAAGATGTTGCTTAGCCATGTGAATAGCAGACCTAGCCCACCTAACCTGGACACATTACAACAAAGTATGATGTTAGGGAGTTTTTGCCCTTTGGTGCACTTCATAATTGGGAACTCTGTCCTGTCAGTTATTTTGGGCAGCCAGTACAGACAGTCCACAAGATAGTGATTGAGCTACTTGGTTTCACTGCTGTACACCATCCAGGTTTTGCAAGTGTGTAGGAGGGTAGTAAGAATGATGGCACAATATACTTTGGTTGCTGCATTAATGCCCCATTTATTCTAAACACTTTCAAGCAGACAGTGCTGGCCCTGGCAATCCTATAGGTGATTTCTTCAGAGTCTATGCAAGCATCTCTGGTTAAGGTGCTGCCCAGGTACAGAAATCAATCTACCACTATTTGGTATGTTTCTTAGTCTTAGTTGCCCATTGCAAGCGATGATGGCAAGCGATGGTTTTGTCTTGATGATGTAACTTGTGCTGTATTTGGATTATAGTGAGAAAGAAACTGCACTGGTCATCAACCTCACTCTCTGGTCCTGAACTACTTTGAACCTGTGGCAAGGTGATAAGTCAAGACGACTGGAGGTTACTCATGATGCAGGTATTCTGGTCCCACCTTCCTTGAGACCAGGAGTCACTTGAAATTTGCAGGATTCAATATCCTACCATTGCTTTGAGAGGCGAGTACCTTACCTCTTGACCACAGTGACCGTTTGGGTATGTACTGTGATGGTCACCTCACGGTAGTGTTTCCCTGAGGAAGGCTGGAACAGGATTTCAGTCTTTATTGTATTTGCGGTGAGATAAAACGAGAGCATGCATTTAAAAACAGGTCTATGGTGAGCTGCATGCCCTACCCTGAGCTAGTGCTCAGAGTGCAGTCCTCTGCAAATAGGAGGTCCAATATAATAGCATCTGACATCTTAGTGATGGATTGTAGGCGCCCTAGATTGAAGAGCCTCATCGAACATTCTGTAGCAGTATTTTCCACAGCCTCAAAGAACATGGCTGCAAACATCATGTTAAACAGTGTGGGTATGAGAACACAGCTCTCCTTCATGCCGTTTGTTACTGAGGAGGATGCAGCCAACTCTCCATCATTATCTGGACCCATGCCATCATGAAATTGAAGAACCACTGTAATGTATTTTGCGGAGCAGCCAAATTTGGCCATAATTTGCCACAGCCAGCGATGAGTGATGGGAAGGAAGCCCATACACCACCTTCAGGGCACCATAAAACCACATTTAAATCAGTGTACTGTTGGATCCCAGCTGTCCGTTATATAGCAAGGAATCATGCATGGACCTGAGCCTTCATTACGTCTGTTGTTGAGTGCAGTCTTTCTGGATAATGAAGAGGGGTCACTTTGGAAAAGTCTAAAGAGACAATGCATTTCATCCATTAAAAATTAATTATGGTGGTGAAGCCTGGGGCAGACCAGCAAATATAATAGGGAAATCAATGTGGTTATTTTACAGTGAATGACCCGAAGGCAGATCTGTTAAGATATTTGTCTCCTAGTCATGACAACACAGGTTTGAACACCTGTAAGCAACTCCGTTTTTACTCTCAATGATGAAATAATAACTTAGCCTGCACACTATGCAGTAGCTGGCAGGGTGAGTGGTCTTTATTTTCCAGCTCTATAAATCCACTTCACGGACCTAGACAATGTGAGGGAACTATAGTATTGTTCGTTAAAGGTTTACTAGAGCAAAATGGAGCTCAGCAACTACTCTTTAGTACCGCATGTAGAAAACAGACCCTCTATCACACACCCTCACTTGGTTGCAAGATTCGCTCGAGCTGCACAACATTCACGACCTTGAAACAAACAAATAACCATCCACTGGACAATCAGTGTCTGGGACAGCTGACTGGGACCCACACAAGACCAAAGGACGCAGTACTGCTCAAACCTAGCCCGCTAAGCAGCAACTGGCACAAGATCTGGAACCTGCACAAGGGCATTCATCTTTGTAGAAGTACAGGCCGACTAAAACTAAAGGTTTACCTTGCATTTGGCGAAAGTATGATCCTTTCAGGGGTGGACCCAGTGGTCTTGAGGTAAGGCGCCTTGGGTGCTGGAGACCGGGATTTCTTCACGTGGATCATCTGGTAAATATTTCCCCTGATCTTGGAGTAGTTAGATCAGACATCCGTTTGCAGTTTGCTTGAAAAAATACCTCAGCAGTTGGAAATCGAAAAGAGTAGGCCTAACGGCCGCTGCTCGGGCAGAATTCAAGTTAAAAATATACTAAAATTATTCTAGGGATATTCGCCCCACAGAGAATATGTTGCAAAAAGGGACTGTATTGCTATAACTTCAGGTCTTGGTTATGTGGTTAGCGGAGCAGCTTAGATGGCACCTGTGAGGCTGCAGGTCTACCTTGCTCTAATTTACGCTTCCACCTCCACCAGTCTAAAAAAAATAGGTGATCATATATTCCAGGGACTAACAGATGCTGGGATTGTCCTGGCAAGTCACCAGTGGATTTTCACCTGCTAAAAATATGAAACAAAGACTGTCACACATCCCCACAACGTCTAACAATATAAGTGGACTGAAGATAGATAGATGATCCTTTCAACCTTAGAAAGTCTTTAGCCTAGTTTCTACATAGTTTTATTACATCACAAACATTTAGACTAACTAATTTGTTGGTACACCAGTTGTCTTGTAAATCCATGAAATTGCCACAATGCACTGTTCCTAACCAGATCAGCATATCTCTTAAGTTGCAGCAACTTTAACTTCCATGACCATCAATAATGGGATGACCTTTCAAATCCATGTGACACAGCAAAAATCATTTTAAATGTATAAAGTCAAAAAAGCCATTAAATTGTTTTTAGGGGCAAACAGAAGGGGTCTCCTTTTCGTTTGTCATTTCTATAGAAAAACTAGTGTCAACACAATGAATACACTCATGAGTATATAGAGACAATGCACCAGATGAATGTTTCTGCCAATGGTTTATTAGAAGTTAAGTTATAACCAGTATAAAGAAATGAATTAGTTATTTTATAATTTTTTTCCTGCTTCATAGACAAAGCTATATTTCTAGATATCTTCTTATGTGCTGCTCTTGTCTGTTTGTTAAGTTGGTTGAATCTCTCCAATGTGAACACAGTCATTAACCTGTATTTGAACTCTATTATACAGAAAACAGTAGTCTGTCCGAGAGTGACCGTTACCTGCCACCTGTCAAGCTGGATCCAGGATGGGATAGTGTTGCCAATGCAGCGGCCATTAAGCGAATCACAGCTGCCCAGCGAATACAGGAGATGGAGAAGCATCCACCCAGAGACAGGTGACAGGAGTTATATCATCAACATCTTTTTCTTTCCTCTCTCGCTGTAGTAGGACCATGAAGCACGTGCCAGAACATTTATTGTTCTTGCCTTAGTGGTTTCTCCCTGAATGGGCCACCACTAATATTCCTCATATCTAATTTAGACCTTTCTTTAGTTAATTTTTGGCTATGCCATTTTGTTCTTGTCAGGTCAGATCATTCTGTAACCGGTGAGGTCGTTGGGGCACACATGAAGAGATCCTCACAATGCCATGCCACCCTTCTCTGTCAGATGCTGCAGCATGTGCTTCTTCTGGTCGGAGATTGGTCCATTCCTTTATGTTGTCCTCCCATCTCTTTTTGGGACGGCCTCTTCGTCGTCTGCCATGCACCTTTCTGTGGAGGATTGTATTTGCAAGACCATTTGATCTCGATATGTGACCGTACCAAGCGAGTTTCCTTCTTTTGACAGTTGCCAAGAGGTCTTCAAAAGGCCCTGTTGCTGTTGTAATTCTATCTCGTATTTCCTCATTTGTAACTCGATCTTTGAACGGGACGTTTAAAAGTCTTTGGAAACATCTCATCTCCAAGGCCTGTATCCTTCGTTGAAGGTCAGCTGTAACTGTCCATGTCTCACAAGCATAGAGGAATATTGACAGGACTAGTGTACGCATTAATCTTTTTTTTGTGCATAGTACTAACCGTTTATCTTGCCAGATTTTGTTAAGCTGTGCAAGCGCCGCTATTGTCTGTGCTATTCTGGCCAACACCTCACATTTTGATCCTTCATCACTGACAATCGACCCTAGATATTTAAAACAGTCAACCACTTCGAGTTCCTGACCATTAGCTTTTATCCTGCTGTTGAAGCCCTTGGCGTTGTTGGTCATTAATTTTGTCTTTCCAGCGTTTATCTCCAAACCATAGTCAAGAGCTGTTTCATCAAGTCTTCTGACCCATTCCTGGAGTTTTGCTTCTGAACCCGCCAACCCGTCGATATCATCTGCAAAATGAAGGTTGGTAATCGTTCGGCCCCCTATCTTGACAGTACCAACGTGACCTCCAAGTGGCTCACTCATAATTCCCTCAAGGAATATATTGAAAAGAGTTGGAGAGAGTGTACACCCCTGTCTCACACCAACTCATGTGCGAAACCAGTCCCTTCGCCTCCCGTTCACAAGAACTGCGCTGGACGCCTTGTGATACAGGTGTTCTTCTTCTTCTTCTGCGTACGCAGTCAGACAGTAACCATAATTTTTTCGAAAAAAGCAGCGGTCATCCTGAGTCTGTCGCCACTGCCATAGAGCTTGTCTTGCAGTTCCACTGGTGATGGCCACATCTGCTCTCTCTGATCCTCGTATGTCGGGCAGTTCTGCAGCAGATGTTCAGCGGTCATTTTACCAGTACCGCACGGGCATTCGTCGGTACACCCTATCTTCAATTTGTTGAATAGGTGGTACCTCAGTCTATTGTGGCCAGTGCGAAGTCTAAAGACAATGACCTGCTCTCTTCGGTTCAACTGGTAATAGGCATCGTTTTTGGTTTTGGTGTAACCAGTATGTTTCCCATTTGGTCATGTATCTGGCTTTGATAAGCCGTTTTGACTCTTCGTACGTCATACTGGTATCTATTTGTGGTAGTCTTGCACCTTCTTTTGCCAGTCTGTCTGCCTCCTCGTTGCCTTGGATGTTGCAGTGTGATGGGACCCACTGTACCACTAATATACAGGTGTTCAAGGACAATTATAATATTTCCGTTGATTGTTCTTGTAGGTGATTGTTTTTTGGAAAACTTGTAATAGTCTAATTTATCTTTCCTTTTGATTATATTATAAACCTGTATTAAGTCACCTCGAATTCTTCTCCTTTCGAGACACTGTAGGCCAGTTTTTCTGAGTCTTTCCTCATAATTGTAATTCTGGAATTCCACTATCAGCTTTGTCGCTCTTTTTTGTATCATTTCCAGCATGTTTGTATCTTCTCTTCAATAAGGACTCCACACCTGTACACAGTACTCAAATGTAGGTCTTCTTCTTCATCGTACGCAAAATGTAGTTCTAACTAGTGCTTTATACAGTTTGACTATCACTTACTTGCTCCTATGTTTAATATTTCTTTTTACCATAGTTAACATTGCATTGACCTTTTTTCCTGCTTCCTGTACTAGCTCACTCACCTTACCTGTATGATCTATGATAATTCGCAGGTACTTTTCCTTTTCTTTCTTTCTAATATTGTTCTCGCCCTTTCTGTAATTATGTTCCATATTTGATTTACCCATGTGGATGACTGTACATTTATTTACATTAAACTCCATTTGGCAGCTCACAGACTTTTCTTTAATTTTATCAAAATCCGACCTCAATATATCCACTTCTGCTCTAGTTGAGACACTACTGCATACTTTTGTGTCACCAGGGAATTTTGTAATCATGGATCCGATAAATATACAAATTGTTTAAATATATCAAGACCTACGGTTATGGAAAGAGGACAGCTAGGAAGAGAATTGACCACCCCACCTCACACAAGCTGTGGCATGGTACAATGAAGTCTCTAACACTTCATCATCGATGGCAGTTTCTGATATGGTACCTTATTTATTTGGGCACAAGTAATTTGTTATGTCATTTCCTTTGTGCAGGTGTAATATGGTTTACATTATCATGATGACACATGGCATTGCGACCCTCATACCTTGGAATATGTTCATCAATGCCAAAAGTGTAAGTAGCAAATCCTTATATTACTTTAGTAAGCCCATCGCGAAGCGATGATGGCCACAACATCAGACAGTTTTGTCTTAATAATGTAATGTGCGCTGTATTTGGATTATAGTGAGGAAGAATATGTGCACTCTTATCCCGAGATCAGTGGCAAGACTATTGGTCGAGACGACTGGAGGTAATTCAGAATGCAGGCACTCTAGTCTTATGTGAGACCAGGGGTCGCTTGAAACTTGCGGGGTTCGATCGCCCACCATTTCCGTTCGTCATGTGAGAGGCAAGTGCCTTAACCTTTTGTCTACAGCAATCTATTACTTTAACATAACTTAACATCTTCAAACTTGTTTAGAAGACTCTACAGAGTCTGTATACGAGTTTCTTGAAGGCTGGTTTTTACCGATCCGAGTCAATCTTAATAGACTCAAACACTAGTGCTAAGTAGGCCCGCAGCTAGTTAAGCGCTATCTATAGCTGCTCTTAACAAACCACCTGGGTAGGTTTTTAGTTTGAATTTTGTTTAGGCAGCGACTGTTAAGCCTACACTTTTCAATTTCGAACTGTCATGGAATTTTTAACGTGCTTGTCACTGAACACGGGAGTCCGATCTCACTACCAAGAATCAGATTCGAACACGCGACCTCCGGCACCTGAGTTGGACACCTTACCTTGAGACCACTGAGTCCCCACATTACTTTTGACATAACAAATTTCCTCACTGTGAATGGGAAACAAGGGGAATTATCACATAATTATCAAGTATTCTTCTATTTCGTACGCTGTCAGACGTCAACTTGAATTTATTCAAAGAAAAGAGCGGTCACCCTGAGACTGTTGACACTGCTACAGAGCTTGTCTAGTGTTGTCACTGGTGATGGCCACATATGCTTTTTCTGGTCGTCATATGTCAGACAATTTTGCAGCAGATGTTCAGGAGTGATTTTCCCAGTACCACAGGCGCATTCATCAATAATCAAGTATTCTAAGAAAATAAAAGGTAATCATATTAACTCTTTAAGGCCAATAATGAGCTTCTATCACTCTTCCAGGATACTGCTTAACACCAGAAGAACACAAATATTGCTCACTGCACATTGAACAAAGTTTGGGATCAACATGCTGAGCAGTGCATGAGCTGCAGTGGTCAGTGACCCATAGCTGACTGCTAGCGTCAGGGCCAGCGAACCAAAGCTGAGCAGTGCATGAGCTGCAGTGGTCAGTGACCCATAGCTGACTGCTAGCGTCAGGGCCAGCGAACCAAAGCTGAGCAGTGCATGAGCTGCAGTGGTCAGTGACCCATAGCTGACTGCTAGCGTCAGGGCCAGCGAACCAGAGCTGAGCAGTGCATGAGCTGCAGTGGTCAGTGACCCATAGCTGACTGCTAGCGTCAGGGCCAGCGAACCAGAGCTGAGCAGTGCATGAGCTGCAGTGGTCAGTGACCCATAGCTGACTGCTAGCGTCAGGGCCAGCGAACCAGAGCTGAGCAGTGCATGAGCTGCAGTGGTCAGTGACCCATAGCTGACTGCTAGCGTTAGAACTAGAGCTGCCGAGATCCTTCTACACCTTCACATGGTGATCCTGCATAACAGGGCAAATTGGCTAAGGAGAAGGGATTAAAGAATGGAAGGTTAACCCGGTACTCAAAAATGTCATGCTAAAGTTGGATGTGTCGGACCAAAAGGTGCAAATATATACAGTCAAGCTGTAAACTACAACACAACCCATTTTGTTCTCTGGATTACATCCTGTTATTTGCAAAGTCCTTTACAGAACTGTGTAGCAGGAGATGGAGAATGAACGAAGAAGATATTAACTCTTAAAGGCCAAAAATAATGCTCATATCACTCTTTTAGGAGACTGCTTGACACTAGAATAACGCAAATATTTCTAGTTGCACATTGAACAGTTTGTTTCGTTTTACCAGTGTTTCAGGATTTGAATTACTGTTATATGGTGACGAAAGTAACTCACTGTATTTTCATGTGTAAAAGCAGTGAGGTGTTGTTTGTTAGGAAAAACTGAAAAACACAGCTACAAGAAAAACAGTCATTCTAGTAGACTACAAGATCACACTCCAAGCCATCTCAAGCTCTCCAAATAGAATAGACTCTTACACATAATGATAAATAACATTGGGTTGCTGTTGAAAAAAAAAACTGATTTAGTCCAACAATGGATTCTTGAGAACAAGAATGCAGATGAGCTCGCAAAAGCCAGAAGTTGCGGCACACAGATTCGCCATCCACAGAGCTATTAAGAAGCAAAGATATTCAAAAAATGATCCATGAGGATAAAATGAAGAGACCAGCACATAGAATACAAGTCAGAAAATGACAGCATAGGCTAACTTAGTAGAGATGGACAGCCAAAGGGATCTGAAGACTGAAGAAGGAAACATTGCAGATTCAAGGCCCACGTCCATAGAATGGGTCTTAGAGACACCGCCACAAGCGATAACGGAGTACCAAAGCAAACACCAGAACATATCCTGCAGGACTGTCCCACCTATGCAGACCAAATAGAGGTAGTCTGACCCCGGGGCAGCGACCATGTTCTGAAAGCTTTTTGTGGGCAGCAAAGAGAAAATAACAAAAGCAATGAAGAATAAGAACAGCTAAATAAAGATTGAGAAACCAAAGATGCTGCAGTGAATTAGCTGACAGCAGCCAGTGACTCATTATTGGCTGTTTGCTTCAGGGTCAGTGGACTGAGACCCTATTCCACCTCCAAGAGACGGCCCTGGAAACAGGCTGCACTAGTGTAGTCTGACTAAGAGAATAGAGATTACAAAAAAAGGCAAAGACCGCCGTCCATCGCAGACGATGATGGCATAATTTATTTGCAAGCGCTATTTTTAGTAAGGATTAGCTGAGCTACTTAAATCCTCACTCTCTCGCCTCGAGCCACCCTACCCCAGTGGCAAGTCAAGGACAAGACGACTAGGGGGCGACTACGAGATGCAGGGGACTCTGCATCAAGCGCCCGTGAAAAAGACGGCGGAGTCCAGAGTCGAACCCACACCACCTGATCATGAGGCCGACGGCTTAACCACTTCGCCAAAGAATCCTCGAATACAGATTACAGTGGGATAGCAGACCCAGTACCCAAAAATGCCAGCTGTAACTGAATGTGTCTGGTCAAAAGGTGCAGACTCGCAGGTAATGTCAAAACGTCCTTTTCAGGACGAACGTTGAAGAAGAAGAAAACTGGACCCATTATTGTATGAAACTAGACCTCTTAACTGCTCTTCCACAGCACGCTGAGTAGATCTAAAAATACATCATTTTTACTTATAAAATTAGGGAAGGAAGACTAACGTCTGGTCAGGCAAAATATACTGATCAGACAAGTTAGTCGGGGTCAGGCAAAACATACTGGCCAAGACCCTTATCTTGGCTTCCTTGTAGCCCTTCCTGGAAACAGGCTGTTTTCATGGCAGCCTGGCTAACTAAGTGAGGGATGGACCTGGTCCACTTATTAGTGAGCGACACGCAGATGAAGCCAAGCATAGCACAACCGTCTGGAGGACCCCAGTCCACCTTTATCAGCATGCTCGAGATATGAGGAAAGCTACGAGAAGATTTTTGGAACATTTGTGCATAAATCTAATGAAAATATTTGTAATTTCTTTGTGGCAGTATTTTGAGGATTACAAACTTGACCAAGGAAACATGTCTTCCCCTGCACTGAAGGACTACAAAACAAACTTCATGAGTTACATTGGCATGGCATCTCAGTATCCAAACTTCATCATGAACATCGTCAATTTATTCATACAGTGTAAGGGGTAGGTATTGCATGTTTGTTTCACATTATCACAGAAAACAATGTTTCTTGTTGGGGGATACATGGACACCTAGGTGAGTTCACTATGTTTCTTAGGGAAATCCAATAAAGGTAGTCTGATAGCAAGCAGCTGCTGTTGTTGGGGAGGAAGTGTTTGAGTTATATGAGGTCCCAGCTTTTGTCAAGTGAGAGTAACCATTTCTCTACCATGATGTCTTGATTGGAGCAAAAAGAATCGGCCGTCCCAAACTGCGATTCAAGGACATAAGGGACATGAAGTCCTGCGACATCCCATCTGAGGGCTGGGAAGAAATTGCTCAGGATTGAGCTATCTGGAGACAGTCAGTTGGAAGGGGCATAGTGGCTGATGTCGCTAGTAGAGTTCTTCTGGCTGCAGAGAAAAGAGAAAGACTGAAGAGATCAAGGAACAGCCAGGCAAGCCAGCCTCCTCGGCATGGTCGTATGATCTGTGGCAGGGTCTGTCACTCGTGGAGCTCCCCTTTACAGTCAAAGCAGACGGTGTTGAAATACAGGAGACAGAGCTGGACAAAATGCACAGGGTGCCATGCACATGGTCTACAGAGACTGAGACTCCTATATATGATGCCTTGATTTGTTTAATTTTAATGATGAAAAAATACAAGCAAGGCGAGTTTGCTAATTTACCGTGCTGTATCTTTGACTGCCTACTAAGTATTGTAGTCTAGTCTTTGTGTAATTTCCTTAGGAAAAATGTTACAGAGAAGCCATCATGGATACCTGAAGACAGAAAAATCAGTTCAGAAGATTACAGAAGCAAGTGACAAATGAGAGAATGATTTGGTAGTGAAAGGAAATGTGATATTAACCCTTTGCTTTCTAGATTACAAAATGACGTCTATTTCCTGTATCTGCATAATTTTTCAGCATGTCATGCCCTGAAGTGGCTGTTGAGTTAGGTCTAGAGACATGAGTTATAGGTCTAAGGACGTGAGTTAATTCAACAATATATGCCTGACCAGGTCTTGGAAGATCTTTCGTTAACTCACGTCCTACTTTAAACATCGTTGTCCAGTTCTTCACTGTTGTCTTCGACACACTTTTGTCACCATACACTGCCTGCATTCTGCAATGAATATCAACTGGTCGACATCCTTCAGCTGTTAGAAACCGAATCACTGCTAGTAATTAACTCTGGGCGGATTCTGTATCACACCCGCCATCTCTTCAACGGTCTGTTGTGAAAACTATGAGTCGGAGGATAATGAAATTTTGCAAACTTGATGGTTCGTATGTGCTGTTAACATCAGAAGTGACATCATGTGCATTGTATGTATGTTCACTTATTGCAGTTTGGTCCAGTTTCATTTGAACATGCCTCGTACATATATATAAGGTGTTCTTATTCTGCTCTCTTTTCCCTTCCATTTCTCTTTCTGTATATATATCTCTCTCTTCTTATTGTTGTTTATTCATTAATTTGTGTACCCATATCTTTGTATATGTGTACTTAAAATCCTGGTAATCAAACATGCATGTTAATGTCTGTTGCCAGGTAGCCTAATGCTTTGGCTATACGTAGTGGTTATGTTACAACTTTCTGCATCTTACTAGGCCTGAGGGAAGATACAAATAATTTGGGTAGATTTTTAACTTTCATTTTTTTAAATTTCTGTCCAGGCAGTGGCTGTTAAGCCTAGTCTTTTCAATTTCTGCCAAAGGATTTTTAACGTACTCGACACTCCACACGGGAGTCCGATCTCACTACCCAGATATCAGGGGAATTTTTACCAGAGGATCTGCGCGAAAAAATCCTGGTCTTCACCGTGATTCGAACTCACGACCTCCGGCACCCGAGGTGGACACCTTACCTGGAGACTACTGAGTCCCGTATGTATATGTATATGGAGGTGGGCCTTGAATCTGCAATGTTTCGTTCTTCAGAGTCTTTAGACTTCAGATCTTTGGCTGTCCATCTCTATTGAGTTAGCCTAAGCTGTCATTTTCTGGCTTGTATTCTATGTGCTGGTCTCTTCATTCCATCCTCAAGGACCATTTGTTTTTTGTAGTTTGTTTTTTGTTGTATTTTGGGGGGAATTTATTAAAGTTTCATCTGTTTTTGTCTGTCTGCAATCATATTGACTCTCTTGTTTGGTACACTCTATTTCATAACTGGTATGCCGTGTCTCACACTTTCCTGGTATATTCTGTTATGTCAGCCAATAGAAATGGCTCATTCTACATCATGCCTTGTTTCTTCTGTTGTGATTTGTTAGTGGTTTTCATTTTTTTTGTCTCTGATGAAGGTCTTGTGATGGCTACATAAGTATGATTTTGTCTTTGTCATGATGCTGTCAGTGAGATATTACCTAAATGTATTTTTTTTTTGTTTACTTTTAATAACCTTTGGTACTGCTGCAGTTTTTATGTTTATCTCCACATGTCTGGGAGTCACTGTGTCAGCAGAGTTTAATCCTTTTCATTAAGCTGCAGTTTAAAATGTGTATTATTAGGGGGATCCAGTGGTCTCAAGGTAAGATGTTCGCGGGAGGTCGCGAGTTAAAATCATGGTGATCTGGATTTTTTCACGGTGATCATCTGGTAAAAATGTCCCCTGATTTCTGAGTAGTGAGATCAGACACTTGTGTGCATGTTAAAAAATCCAATGGCAGTTGAAAATTAAAAAGAGTAGGCCTAACGGTCGCTGCTCTGGCAAAATTCAAGTTAAAAATTTACTCAAATTGTTTTAGGGATTCTTGCCCTACAGAGAATATGTCACAAAATGAGGACTGTGTGGTTATAACATTAGGTCTTGGTTATGCTTTTATGCGGAGCGGCATAGATGTCGCCTGACAGTCTGCAGGTCTACCTTGCTTTAATTTAAGATTCCACTACCACCAGTCCCTAAAAAGGTGATTGTATATTCCAGAGGCTACTAATTTAACAGTTGGTAAAGATACTGGGATTAACCTGGCAAGTTGGGGAGGAAGACTAACGTCTGGTCAGGAAAAATATAGTGATCAGACATGTTGGTCAGGGTCAGTCAAAGCATACTGGCGAAGACCCTCACCTTGGCTTCCTAGTAGCCCTTCCAGAAAACAGGCTGTTTTCATGGCAGCCTGGCTAACAGGGATTGACATGATCCCTGTAGTAGTGAGTAACATGCAAATGAAGCCAAGCATAGCACAACCGCCTGGTGGACCCTGATCCAGCTTCATCAACACGCTCAGGATATGAGGAAAGCTACTGCAACCCGCCACAACATCCTATTCAGGGCGTACAGAAGAGTAACCTATTCATTGTGGGCATTCACAAACAACAACAACCTAGCAAGTCACCAGCGGATTTTTACCTGCCAAAAAATGTGAAACAAAGGAGGTCACACCTCCATACGACGTCTAACGACACAAGTCTTGGGCACCTCCTCAATATGGAGAATAACCTGGAACCTGAACTGACAAGACAACGTCGCTTAGGCTGAGCAGTCTTCTCATCCATTAACATGTTCTGGACAGTTGTCAAGACCAGAATCTACGAGCCTCGCTCTTCAATTCCACAGTGCGATTCCACAATTCCTGTGATGTGCTACAGTGCTGAGACATGGACACTAACAAAATAACTGGAACACAAATTGAGAGTAATCCAGGCCTCTCTTGAGAGATGCTTGGTCAGAATCACACTCCAGAACCAACAAATGCAAAATGTTCACAATTCTGATATACGATGATTGTGCTTGGTGAATGATGTAGTAATCTATGCAGACAAGACAAAACATTGATGCGCAGGTCACATGTTGTAATGAAATGATGATCGATGGAGCATGATGACAGCAATCCTGTACCCTCGAGGTAAAAAGAGGCAGCGTGAAAGACCCCTGATGCATTGGTCAGACTCCCTTGCTGTACACAACAACATCCAAGACACCTCTGGAGGAGTACTTATCTGGGTCTCCATGGCCCAAGACAGGCTTCACCAGAGACAAAGTTGGGACCCACAGCTACTGAGGAATAGGTCATCCAGATCAAGATTATGGCAAACGGACCATCCAGATCAAGATTATGGCAAATGGATCATCCAGATTAAGGTTATGGCAAATGGATCATCCAGATTAAGGTTATGGCAAATGGATCATCCAGATTAAGGTTATGGCAAATGGATCATCCAGATTAAGGCTATGGCATATGGATCATCCAGATTGAGGTTATGGCAAATGGATCACCCTATTAAGGTTATGGCAAATGGATCATCCAGATTAAGGTTATGGCAAATGGATCATCCAGATTAAGATTATGGCAAATGGATTATCCAGATCAAGATTATGGCAAACAGACCATCCAGATTAAGGTTATGGAAAACGGGTCATCAAGGTTATAGTAGTCCAGTTTATGTTACTTTCTTCTTAAAAATGTTTTTTTTAACATTCTCTGTTCATTATCTTTATTATACAGGAACACTCTTGCTTTTCGTATTCTGTCTGGCATCATTATAATGGTTGTGATGTTTGGCCTTACAGTAGTGCTGGCAGTGATTGATACATCAGCATGTAAGTAGAAAGGACTGTAACCTGACTTAACTTCTTTATACTGGTTTAGAAGACTCTACAAAGTCTGTTTACAACCAGTTTCTTCTTCTCAACTTGATCTAAAAGCAACTGTGGGTCTCCAATCTACTTTTAAGTGCATTAACTGACTCTGCCCCACTATTCTCTGGGGCAATGCATTTCAAGCATTTACCACTCTCTGACTAAAAATAATAGTTCTTTATATATTAATTTGTAGGTGTTCCCTATTGTTCTTGTAGCCAGCTGCACTTTAAAAAAATTATTATAGTCTAATTTCTTCTTTCCCTTGATTATCTTATAAACTTGTATAAACCTCAAATTCTTCTCTTTTCTAGGCAAATGATGATGGCATAATTTATTTTGCTAGCGCTATTTTTAGTAAGGATTAACTGCACTATTTTTTATCCTCACTCTCTCATCTCGAGCCACCCGACCCCAGTGGCAAGTCAAGGACAAGACGACTAGGAGGTGGCTACGAGATGCAGGGGACTCTGCTTCAAGCACCCGTGAAAAAAACGGCGGAGTCCGAAGTCGAACCCACACCACCTGATCACAAGGCCAACAGCTTAACCACTTCACCAAGGAATCCACACCTGTACACAGTACTCTAATCTAGGTCTAATGCTTTATACAGTTTGGCTATCACTTCCTTGCTACTATGTTTAATGTTTCTTTTTATACTTAACATTGCATTTGCTTTTTTCACTGCTACCTGGACTTGTTCATTCAGCTTACCTGTATGATCTATTATAACCCCTGAGTCACTTTCCTTTTCAATCTTCCTAATATTTTTCTCCCCCATCCTGTAATTATATTCCATATTGGATCTACCCATATCGATGACTATATTTACCTACATTAAACTCTATATGCCAGCTCTCAGACCATTCTTGAATTTTGTCTAAATCCGACCTTAATATACTCACCTCTGCATAGTTTTGTAACATCTTTGAAATTTGCAAAAATGGATCCAATATCATAGTCCAAATCGTTTATATATATCAAGAACAAAATTGGTAAATGTCGTAAGAGGTGACTAAGTAGAATTAGGCATGGGGCTGCGTAAAGGTAAAGGTCAGTCCCATGGCAACATTTGCCGTTGACGATAAAGATAACACTTGATGTACTAAGCTGCAGTCAATGTGGGGTATGGTGGCTAGTTCCCTTCCTTGCCATTTATACCTTCCCCATCTCATACTTCAGGTACCCATTTACAGCTGGGTCGACTGGAGGAATGGCCGTACCAGGAACGAACTACGCCCTATCTTTTTTTTTGCCCATCTGTGCTGTAATCTTAGTCTTAGCAAGCCAGCTCACTATCAACTAAGCAACATGCTCCAATGAGGCTGGGTACCCAATCCTGAAGAAATAAATTTGTTTAATAGATTTGTTCATTTGGCATGTCTTGCTGTCTTTATCCAGGCTGGCTCTTTGTGTTTCAAAAGTGTATGACCTTGAAATTCTATAAGAGACACAAATACATAATTGTCTCCTTTTACTTCTTTCCGCAGGGCCAGAAATATTTTTCTGGTTGACAATGGCCACTGCAATCGTAGTAAATGGTAAGTACTATATAAATAAAGAAATTGGGGAAATAACAGCTAAAATCAATGTAGAAATAGAGAACACAGACTATAATAGTCTGTGTTCTCTATTTCTACATTGATTTTTATCTAAGCACTTGGAGTAAATATAGGGTATTTCAAAATGATTTGAACGATTTCAGCTTGCTATTTTTTAATCATAAATTGCCAAATTAAGATGTCCAAGTTCAATTGACAATGGTTATCCTGAATTTACCTCGCAAATGCAGCGGTAATTCTACAGTGAAAACCATTGATGAAAACATGTTGCAACGCGACTGGAAGGAGTTAGATTACAGCGTTGACATTTATAGAGGAACAAAAGGCGCTCACATTGAACATTTGTGAGGCAACTTCGGAATAACTTTTGGCAACTGAACTTAGATGTCTAAATTATATATGTGTGAAATTACTTCTTAATTTGGCTGTTATGAATGAACAATAGCAAGCTGAAATCGTTCAAATCATTTTGAAATACCAATAAAAAGACAGTGGGGTAGAAATTAATCCGAATTCGAACCCTCTTCATCCAGGTGATGAATGTGTCTCAATGGAAAAGACATTCTTTTTCAGCTTCGTTATGAAAAAGATGTGTCGAAGTTTACAGAAAGCCTGCGATGTCTGTGCCTTTTGATTTTTGATCTGACACAACCAGTTCCAACTGGCTTTTTTTAGGTACCGGTTTTGTCTTCCCGCTGCAATCCCTATTCTTATAGACAGACTTCACAAGTGCAGCCTGTTTTCAGGGCTACAGTATGAAGGCAGAATAGGGTCTTGGTTTGCTGACTGATGCAAGCAGCCAACTATGAGTCGATGGCTGCTGTCAGCTCATTCATTGTGCTGCATCCTCAGCTTCAAGGAAAAGACATATAAAAGTGTTACCAAAAGTTAATGATTGTTAAATATTGTGCAAAACATTTCATGAGTTTTTTTATACCTCGTTATAATGAAGTGCATATTACTAATCAATTAGGAACATTATTCTTTCTTCTTCTTCTTTAAGCTTATCTTGTAATTCCCTTTCAGCGTCAGGTTATGAAGAGATCTCTAGAACAAGCCCTACCATGTGTTTCATGCACAGTGGCATTCACCTTGGACATTTTCAAAAGCCTCCTGTAGCAGAGGGGACAAGGTCTTGCTCTATCAAATCTACACACCTAAACCTGAATGAATCTAACACCAGAACAAAACTCCACTAAACAAATTCTTTAATTCTGACTAACTATTCCTCACTCACACACTCACTCTTATGCAGGGATAACTAACCTAAATAATCCCTTCTACACCATGAACTACTGTCAATAGTCACCTTTCCCATGCTCCACGCGGATCAGAATTATGGCCGGAACAGCGTTGCTTTGTACTTCGCGTTGTCAGAGCAATCCAGGGGGATCGCCCTTTGGTCTTGTTAGTTCGTCTCTTGACAAGCACGACTCAGCAGCCGCAGGTATGAAATTTCATCTGTGTTTCCCCGGAGGCGACTGACCCCGTGATAGAGGGCTGCGGGTCAGCTCACGTCTCCGAGGACAAGGATCGCTCACCCCACGAGCGATTATGGCCAACTGGTTACACTTCAGCCTAAACGTGAAGACACTCGCCGATGTAGACTGGTCCAGTCAGTTCGAGGCGTCGGCCGCTTGCAACCCTCGAGTAAATACGGAAGCCCTGGCTGGAATTGGGTAGCTCGTACTGGTGAACTCTCTTCAAGTACAGCGTTCAACTGCCGCTTCTGTAATTCTCTCTTCACACAAATTCTGGTAGAATTACTGCAGATCGTAGCCGGTGCTTCTGTAATTCTCTCTTCACACAAATTCAGGTAGAACTACTGCAGATCGTAGCAGGTGCTTCTGTAATTCTCTCTCACACCAATTCAGATAGAACCACTGCAGATCGTAGCAGGTCGTAATGTACCTGCTGCCAATGGGTAACGTTCATTCAAGCAGCTCCTAGTGGGGTGACGTTCGTTTTCCAGTCTGCTCAAACTCGGATAGTCACACACTCTGCGTTCCCCAACAGTGTATCGCAGAAACGTTTCAGGAAGAACCAATCCACCAACCAACCCAACGAACCAACCAAAAACCCCCAACTCCTGGCCCGCCAGGCTTTTTATAATCCGGGACTCTTTCTCAATCGGGGCTACTTGCAAGATGGCGTTGCTATTCTTACGCCACGTCATGGTACCCACTGACTGAGTGGTCAGGTCCCGGTGGGAAGTCCATGGAGAGACAAGATTTGTCTCCCCAGACTAAATCTGTCACACTCCTTTTTTGTGATTGGCCTTTGTCTTTGAATCCATTGTAGCTAAGTAGCATTGCTTGTTGTGGGGGTGCTGTGTGGTGGTAGTCTTGTTACGTGGCCAAACCATTTTAGTTGCTGTTTTTTTGTTTGGTCTAATACTGGTGTTGTTCCCACCAGTCTCCTCATGTCATCATTTCTGATCCTGTCTCCTTGTTACACCCAATATGTTTCGCAAGCATTTAATTTCTGTTGCTACAATTTGTCGTTTTTCATTTGATATTAGTATCCAGTTTTGACATTGGTAGCATATGGTCGTGACGAAAATGGTGTTGTATAAAGCTCTTTTGGTAGTTATTGTCACATGCTTGAAATTAAGTATTAGTGTTCTTTGTTTGATTCGTCTATAAAGCAAGTGTATTCAGAAGATCTGTTTGTCTACAAACTAAATTACAAGTATACACACAAAGAAAATTGGCATGGATTATGGATTTGGAACATGGAACATTATAATTATCAACAGAAATGAGAATGAGATCATTGAAGAAATGAAGAAATCAAAATTGAATTTTCTGGCTCTCACAGGAACTAAGATAAAAAAGACAGAGGGTCATGATATCTTGATGGTAATGTGCTTCTCTGCAGAATAAGAGAGAAGGCTACCACAACAAGCATGGAAAGCAAACAATAATGTGTGTAGCTCAAGAACTGGAGTCTCATGTGTGGAGCTCAAGAACTGGAGTCTCTTTCATGTGTGGAGCTCAAGAACTGGAGTCTCTTTCATGTGTGGAGCTCAAGAACTGGAGTCTCTTTCATGTGTGGAGCTCAAGAACTGGAGTCTCTTTCATGTGTGGAGCTCAAGAACTGGAGTCTCTTTCATGTGTGGAGCTCAAGAACTGGAGTCTCATGTGTGGAACTCAAGAACTGGAGTCTATCTCATGTGTGGAGCTCAAGAACTGGAGTCTCATGTGTGGAACTCAAGAACTGGAGTCTATCTCATGTGTGGAGCTCAAGAACTGGTCTCTCATGTTTGTAGCTCAAGAACTGTAGTCTATCTCATGTGTGGAGCTCAAGAACTGGTCTCTCATGTGTGTAGCTCAAGAACTGTAGTCTCTCTCATGTGTGGAGCTCAAGAACTGGAGTCTCTTTCATGTGTGGAGCTCAAGAACTGGAGTCTCTCTCATGTGTGGAGCTCAAGAACTACTAGAGTCTCATGTGTGGAGCTCAAGAACTGGAGTCTCGTGTCTGGAGCTCAAGAACTGTAATCTCATGTGTGGAGCTCAAGAACTGGAGTCTCATGTGTGGAGCTCAAGAACTGGAGTCTCTTTCATGTGTGGAGCTCAAGAACTGAAGTCTCTTTCATGTGTGGAGCTCAAGAACTGAAGTCTCATGTGTAGAGCTCAAGAACTGTAGTCTCTTTCATGTGTGGAGCAAGAACTGTAGTCTCTCTCATGTGTGGAGCTCAAGAACTGGAGTCGATCTCATGTGAGGAGCTAAAGAACTGTAGTCTCTCTCATGTGTGAAGCTCAAGAACTGGAGTCTCATGTGTGGAGCTCAAGAACTGGAGTCTATCTCATGTGTGGAGCTCAAGAACTGGAGTCTCTCTCATGTGTGAAGCTCAAGAACTGGAGTCTCATGTGTGGAGCTCAAGAACTGTAGTCTCTCTCATGTGTGGAGCTCAAGAACTGGAGTCTCATGTGTGGAGCTCAAGAACTGGTCTCATGTGTGGATCTCAAGAACTGGAGTCTCATGTGTGGAGCTCAAGAACTGGAGTCTCTTTTATGTGTGGAGCTCAAGAACTGGAGTCTCTTTCATGTGTGGAGCTAAAGATCTGGAGTCTCTCTCATGTGTGAAGCTCAAGAACTGGAGTCTCATGTGTGGAGCTCAAGAACTGGAGTTTCTCTCATGTGTGGAGCTCAAGAACTGTAGTCTCTCTCATGTGTGGAGCTCAAGAACTGGAGTCGCTCTCATGTGTGTAGCTCAAGAACTGTAGTCTCATGTGTGGAGCTCAAGAACTGGAGTCTCATGTGTGGAGCTCAAGAACTGTAGTCTCTTTCATGTGTGCAGCTCAAGAACTGGTCTCTTTCATGTGTGGAGCTCAAGAACTGGAGTCTCATGTGTGGAGCTCAAGAACTGTAGTCTCTTTCATGTGTAAAGCTCAAGAACTGGAGTCTCTCTCATGTGAGCTCATGAACTGGTCTCTTTCATGTGTGGAGCTCAAGAACTGTAGTCTCATGTGTGGAGCTCAAGAACTGTAGTCTCATGTGTAGAGCTCAAGAACTGAAGTCTCTTTCATGTGTGGAGCTCAAAAACTGTAGTCTCTTTCATGTGTGGAGCTCAAGAACTACTCTCTCTCATGTGTGTAGCTCGAGAACTGGAGTCTCTTTCATATGTGGAGCTCAAGAACTGTAGTCTCATGTGTGGAGCTCAAGAACTGGAGTCTCTCTCATGTGTGCAGCTCAAGAACTGGTCTCTCTCATGTGTGCAGCTCAAGAACTCTGTCTCTCATGTGTGGAGCTCAAGAACTGGAGTCTCTCTCATGTGTGGAGCTCAAGAACTGGAGTCTCTTTCATGTGTGGAGTTCAAGAACTGGAGTCTCTCTCATGTGTGGAGCTCAAGAACTGGTCTCTCTCATGTGTGCAGCTCTAGCTCTCTCTCTCATGTGTGGAGCTCAAGAACTGGAGTCTATCTCATGTGTGGAGCTCAAGAACTGGAGTCTCTTTCATGTGTGGAGCTCAAGAACTGTAGTCTCATGTGTGGAGCTCAAGAACTGTAGTCTCATGTGTAGAGCTCTCTCATGTGTGCAATTCAAGAAGTCTCTCTCATGTGTGTAGCTCGAGAACAATAGTCTCTTTCATGTGTGGAGCTCAAGAACTGGTCTCTCTCATGTGTGCAGCTCTAGAACTCTCTCTCATGTGTGGAGCTCAAGAACTGGAGTCTATCTCATGTGTGCAGCTCAAGAACTCTATCTCATGTGTGGAGCTCAAGAACTGGAGTCTCTTTCATGTGTGGAGCTCAAGAACTGTAGTCTCATGTGTGGAGCTCAAGAACTGTAGTCTCATGTGTAGAGCTCAAGAACTGAAGTCTCTTTCATGTGTGGAGCTCAAAAACTGTAGTCTCTTTCATGTGTGGAGCTCAAAAACTACTCTCTTTCATGTGTGTAGCTCAAGAACTGGAGTCTCTCTCATGTGTGCAATTCAAGAAGTCTCTCTCATGTGTGTAGCTCGAGAACTGGAGTCTCTTTCATGTGTGGAGCTCAAGAACTGGAGTCTTATCTCATGTGTGCAGCTCAAGAACTCTATCTCATGTGTGGAGCTCAAGAACTGGAGTCTCTTTCATGTGTGGAGCTCAAGAACTGGAGTCTCTTTCATGTGTGGAGCTCAAGAACTGTAGTCTCTTTCATGTGTGGAGCTCAAGAACTACTCTCTTTCATGTGTGTAGCTCAAGAACTGGAGTCTCTCTCATGTGTGGAGCTCAAGAACTGGTCTATCTCATGTGTGGAGCTCAAGAACTGGTCTCTCTCATGTGTGCAGCTCTAGAACTCTCTCTCTCATGTGTGGAGCTCAAGAACTGGAGTCTCTCTCATGTGTGGAGCTCAAAAACTGTAGTCTCTTTCATGTGTGCAGCTCAAGAACTGGAGTCTCTTTCATGTGTGGAGCTCAAGAACTGTAGTCTCTTTCATGTGTGGAGCTCAAGAACTACTCTCTTTCATGTGTGTAGCTCAAGAACTGGAGTCTCTTTCATGTGTGCAATTCAAGAAGTCTTTCTCATGTGTGTAGCTCGAGAACTGGAGTCTCTTTCATGTGTGGAGCTCAAGAACTCTAGTCTCTCTCATGTGTGGAGCTCAAGAACTGGAGTCTCTTTCATGTGTGGAGCTCAAGAACTGTAGTCTCATGTGTGGAGCTCAAGAACTGGAGTCTCTCTCATGTGGGGAGCTCAAGAACTGGTCTCTCTCATGTGTGCAGCTCAATAATTGGTCTCTCTCATGTGTGCAGCTCAAGAACTACTCTCTCTCATGTGTGTAGCTCGAGAACTGGAGTCTCTTTCATGTGTGGAGCTTAAGAACTGGAGTCTCTTTCATATGTGGAGCTCAAGAACTGTAGTCTCATGTGTGGAGCTCAAGAACTGGAGTCTCTCTCATGTGTGCAGCTCAAGAACTGGTCTCTCTCATGTGTGCAGCTCAAGAACTCTGTCTCTCATGTGTGGAGCTCAAGAACTGGAGTCTCTCTCATGTGTGGAGCTCAAGAACTGGAGTCTCTTTCATGTGTGGAGTTCAAGAACTGGAGTCTCTCTCATGTGTGGAGCTCAAGAACTGGTCTCTCTCATGTGTGCAGCTCTAGAACTCTCTCTCATGTGTGGAGCTCAAGAACTGGAGTCTATCTCATGTGTGGAGCTCAAGAACTGGAGTCTCTTTCATGTGTGGAGCTCAAGAACTGTAGTCTCATGTGTGGAGCTCAAGAACTGTAGTCTCATGTGTAGAGCTCAAGAACTGAAGTCTCTTTCATGTGTGGAGCTCAAAAACTAGTCTCTTTCATGTGTGGAGCTCAAGAACTACTCTCTTTCATGTGTGTAGCTCAAGAACTGGAGTCTCTCTCATGTGTGCAATTCAAGAAGTCTCTCTCATGTGTGTAGCTCGAGAACTGGAGTCTCTTTCATGTGTGGAGCTCAAGAACTGGAGTCTATCTCATGTGTGCAGCTCAAGAACTCTATCTCATGTGTGGAGCTCAAGAACTGGAGTCTCTTTCATGTGTGGAGCTCAAGAACTGGAGTCTCTTTCATGTGTGGAGCTCAAGAACTGTAGTCTCTTTCATGTGTGGAGCTCAAGAACTACTCTCTTTTATGTGTGTAGCTCAAGAACTGGAGTCTCTCTCATGTGTGGAGCTCAAGAACTGGTCTGTCTCATGTGTGGAGCTCAAGAACTGGTCTCTCTCATGTGTGCAGCTCTAGAACTCTCTCTCTCATGTGTGGAGCTCAAGAACTGGAGTCTCTCTCATGTGTGGAGCTCAAAAACTGTAGTCTCTTTCATGTGTGCAGCTCAAGAACTGGAGTCTCTTTCATGTGTGGAGCTCAAGAACTGTAGTCTCTTTCATGTGTGGAGCTCAAGAACTACTCTCTTTCATGTGTGTAGCTCAAGAACTGGAGTCTCTCTCATGTGTGCAATTCAAGAAGTCTTTCTCATGTGTGTAGCTCGAGAACTGGAGTCTCTTTCATGTGTGGAGCTCAAGAACTCTAGTCTCTCTCATGTGTGGAGCTCAAGAACTGGAGTCTCTTTCATGTGGGGAGCTCAAGAACTGGTCTCTCTCATGTGTGCAGCTCAATAATTGGTCTCTCTCATGTGTGCAGCTCAAGAACTCTCTCTCTCATGTGTGGAGCTCAAGAACTGGAGTCTCTCTCATGTGTGGAGCTCAAGAACTGGTCTATCTCATGTGTGGAGCTCAAGAACTGGTCTCTCTCATGTGTGCAGCTCTAGAACTCTCTCTCATGTGTGGAGCTCAAGAACTGGAGTCTCATGTCTGGAGCTCAAGAACTGGAGTCTCATGTGTGGAGCTCAAGAACTGTAGTCTCATGTGTGGAGCTCAAGAACTGTAGTCTCTTTCATGTGTGGAGCTTAAGACTACTGAACTCTCTTTCATGTGTGGAGCTCAAGAACTGAAGTCTCATGTGTGGAGCTCAAGAACTGTAGTCTCTTTCATGTGTGGAGCTCAAGAACTGTAGTCTCTTTCATGTGTGGAGCTCAAGAACTGGAGTCTCTCTCATGTGTGGAGCTCAAGAACTGGAGTCTCTCTCATGTGTGGAGCTCAAGAACTGGAGTCTCTTTCATGTGTGGAGCTCAAGAACTGGTCTCTCTCATGTGTGGAGCTCAAGAACTGGTCTCTCTCATGTGTGGAGCTCAAGAACTGGTCTCTCTCATGTGTGGAGCTCAAGAACTGGTCTCTCTCATGTGTGGAGCTCAAGAACTGGTCTCTCTCATGTGTGGAGCTCAAGAACTGTAGTCTCTTTCATGTGTGGAGCTCAAGAACTGGATTCTCTCTCATGTGTACAGCTCAAGAACTGGTCTCTCTCATGTGTGCAGCTCAAGAACTGTAGTCTCTTTCATGTGTGGAGCTCAAGAACTGGTCTCTCTCATGTGTGGAGCACAAGAACTGTAGTTTCTCTCATGTGTGTAGCTCAAGAATTGCAGTCTTCTTTCATGTGTGGAGCTCAAGAACTGGTCTCTCTCATGTGTGAAGCTCAAGAACTGGAGTCTCTCTCATGTGTGGAGCTCAAGAACTGGTCTCTCTCATGTGTGCAGCTCTAGAACTCTCTCTCATGTGTGGAGCTCAAGAACTGGAGTCTATCTCATGTGTGGAGCTCAAGAACTGGAGTCTCTTTTATGTGTGGAGCTCAAGAACTGGAGTCTCTTTCATGTGTGGAGCTAAAGATCTGGAGTCTCTCTCATGTGTGAAGCTCAAGAACTGGAGTCTCATGTGTGGAGCTCAAGAACTGGAGTTTCTCTCATGTGTGGAGCTCAAGAACTGTAGTCTCTCTCATGTGTGGAGCTCAAGAACTGGAGTCGCTCTCATGTGTGTAGCTCAAGAACTGTAGTCTCATGTGTGGAGCTCAAGAACTGGAGTCTCATGTGTGGAGCTCAAGAACTGTAGTCTCTTTCATGTGTGCAGCTCAAGAACTGGTCTCTTTCATGTGTGGAGCTCAAGAACTGGAGTCTCATGTGTGGAGCTCAAGAACTGTAGTCTCTTTCATGTGTAAAGCTCAAGAACTGGAGTCTCTCTCATGTGAGCTCATGAACTGGTCTCTTTCATGTGTGGAGCTCAAGAACTGTAGTCTCATGTGTGGAGCTCAAGAACTGTAGTCTCATGTGTAGAGCTCAAGAACTGAAGTCTCTTTCATGTGTGGAGCTCAAAAACTGTAGTCTCTTTCATGTGTGGAGCTCAAGAACTACTCTCTCTCATGTGTGTAGCTCGAGAACTGGAGTCTCTTTCATGTGTGGAGCTTAAGAACTGGAGTCTCTTTCATATGTGGAGCTCAAGAACTGTAGTCTCATGTGTGGAGCTCAAGAACTGGAGTCTCTCTCATGTGTGCAGCTCAAGAACTGGTCTCTCTCATGTGTGCAGCTCAAGAACTCTGTCTCTCATGTGTGGAGCTCAAGAACTGGAGTCTCTCTCATGTGTGGAGCTCAAGAACTGGAGTCTCTTTCATGTGTGGAGTTCAAGAACTGGAGTCTCTCTCATGTGTGGAGCTCAAGAACTGGTCTCTCTCATGTGTGCAGCTCTAGCTCTCTCTCTCATGTGTGGAGCTCAAGAACTGGAGTCTATCTCATGTGTGGAGCTCAAGAACTGGAGTCTCTTTCATGTGTGGAGCTCAAGAACTGTAGTCTCATGTGTGGAGCTCAAGAACTGTAGTATCATGTGTAGAGCTCAAGAACTGAAGTCTCTTTCATGTGTGGAGCTCAAAAACTGTAGTCTCTTTCATGTGTGGAGCTCAAGAACTGGAGTCTCTCTCATGTGTGCAATTCAAGAAGTCTCTCTCATGTGTGTAGCTCGAGAACAATAGTCTCTTTCATGTGTGGAGCTCAAGAACTGGTCTCTCTCATGTGTGCAGCTCTAGAACTCTCTCTCATGTGTGGAGCTCAAGAACTGGAGTCTATCTCATGTGTGCAGCTCAAGAACTCTATCTCATGTGTGGAGCTCAAGAACTGGAGTCTCTTTCATGTGTGGAGCTCAAGAACTGTAGTCTCATGTGTGGAGCTCAAGAACTGTAGTCTCATGTGTAGAGCTCAAGAACTGAAGTCTCTTTCATGTGTGGAGCTCAAAAACTGTAGTCTCTTTCATGTGTGGAGCTCAAAAACTACTCTCTTTCATGTGTGTAGCTCAAGAACTGGAGTCTCTCTCATGTGTGCAATTCAAGAAGTCTCTCTCATGTGTGTAGCTCGAGAACTGGAGTCTCTTTCATGTGTGGAGCTCAAGAACTGGAGTCTTATCTCATGTGTGCAGCTCAAGAACTCTATCTCATGTGTGGAGCTCAAGAACTGGAGTCTCTTTCATGTGTGGAGCTCAAGAACTGGAGTCTCTTTCATGTGTGGAGCTCAAGAACTGTAGTCTCTTTCATGTGTGGAGCTCAAGAACTACTCTCTTTCATGTGTGTAGCTCAAGAACTGGAGTCTCTCTCATGTGTGGAGCTCAAGAACTGGTCTATCTCATGTGTGGAGCTCAAGAACTGGTCTCTCTCATGTGTGCAGCTCTAGAACTCTCTCTCTCATGTGTGGAGCTCAAGAACTGGAGTCTCTCTCATGTGTGGAGCTCAAAAACTGTAGTCTCTTTCATGTGTGCAGCTCAAGAACTGGAGTCTCTTTCATGTGTGGAGCTCAAGAACTGTAGTCTCTTTCATGTGTGGAGCTCAAGAACTACTCTCTTTCATGTGTGTAGCTCAAGAACTGGAGTCTCTTTCATGTGTGCAATTCAAGAAGTCTTTCTCATGTGTGTAGCTCGAGAACTGGAGTCTCTTTCATGTGTGGAGCTCAAGAACTCTAGTCTCTCTCATGTGTGGAGCTCAAGAACTGGAGTCTCTTTCATGTGTGGAGCTCAAGAACTGTAGTCTCATGTGTGGAGCTCAAGAACTGGAGTCTCTCTCATGTGGGGAGCTCAAGAACTGGTCTCTCTCATGTGTGCAGCTCAATAATTGGTCTCTCTCATGTGTGCAGCTCAAGAACTACTCTCTCTCATGTGTGTAGCTCGAGAACTGGAGTCTCTTTCATGTGTGGAGCTTAAGAACTGGAGTCTCTTTCATATGTGGAGCTCAAGAACTGTAGTCTCATGTGTGGAGCTCAAGAACTGGAGTCTCTCTCATGTGTGCAGCTCAAGAACTGGTCTCTCTCATGTGTGCAGCTCAAGAACTCTGTCTCTCATGTGTGGAGCTCAAGAACTGGAGTCTCTCTCATGTGTGGAGCTCAAGAACTGGAGTCTCTTTCATGTGTGGAGTTCAAGAACTGGAGTCTCTCTCATGTGTGGAGCTCAAGAACTGGTCTCTCTCATGTGTGCAGCTCTAGAACTCTCTCTCATGTGTGGAGCTCAAGAACTGGAGTCTATCTCATGTGTGGAGCTCAAGAACTGGAGTCTCTTTCATGTGTGGAGCTCAAGAACTGTAGTCTCATGTGTGGAGCTCAAGAACTGTAGTCTCATGTGTAGAGCTCAAGAACTGAAGTCTCTTTCATGTGTGGAGCTCAAAAACTAGTCTCTTTCATGTGTGGAGCTCAAGAACTACTCTCTTTCATGTGTGTAGCTCAAGAACTGGAGTCTCTCTCATGTGTGCAATTCAAGAAGTCTCTCTCATGTGTGTAGCTCGAGAACTGGAGTCTCTTTCATGTGTGGAGCTCAAGAACTGGAGTCTATCTCATGTGTGCAGCTCAAGAACTCTATCTCATGTGTGGAGCTCAAGAACTGGAGTCTCTTTCATGTGTGGAGCTCAAGAACTGGAGTCTCTTTCATGTGTGGAGCTCAAGAACTGTAGTCTCTTTCATGTGTGGAGCTCAAGAACTACTCTCTTTTATGTGTGTAGCTCAAGAACTGGAGTCTCTCTCATGTGTGGAGCTCAAGAACTGGTCTGTCTCATGTGTGGAGCTCAAGAACTGGTCTCTCTCATGTGTGCAGCTCTAGAACTCTCTCTCTCATGTGTGGAGCTCAAGAACTGGAGTCTCTCTCATGTGTGGAGCTCAAAAACTGTAGTCTCTTTCATGTGTGCAGCTCAAGAACTGGAGTCTCTTTCATGTGTGGAGCTCAAGAACTGTAGTCTCTTTCATGTGTGGAGCTCAAGAACTACTCTCTTTCATGTGTGTAGCTCAAGAACTGGAGTCTCTCTCATGTGTGCAATTCAAGAAGTCTTTCTCATGTGTGTAGCTCGAGAACTGGAGTCTCTTTCATGTGTGGAGCTCAAGAACTCTAGTCTCTCTCATGTGTGGAGCTCAAGAACTGGAGTCTCTTTCATGTGGGGAGCTCAAGAACTGGTCTCTCTCATGTGTGCAGCTCAATAATTGGTCTCTCTCATGTGTGCAGCTCAAGAACTCTCTCTCTCATGTGTGGAGCTCAAGAACTGGAGTCTCTCTCATGTGTGGAGCTCAAGAACTGGTCTATCTCATGTGTGGAGCTCAAGAACTGGTCTCTCTCATGTGTGCAGCTCTAGAACTCTCTCTCATGTGTGGAGCTCAAGAACTGGAGTCTCATGTCTGGAGCTCAAGAACTGGAGTCTCATGTGTGGAGCTCAAGAACTGTAGTCTCATGTGTGGAGCTCAAGAACTGTAGTCTCTTTCATGTGTGGAGCTTAAGACTACTGAACTCTCTTTCATGTGTGGAGCTCAAGAACTGAAGTCTCATGTGTGGAGCTCAAGAACTGTAGTCTCTTTCATGTGTGGAGCTCAAGAACTGTAGTCTCTTTCATGTGTGGAGCTCAAGAACTGGAGTCTCTTTCATGTGTGGAGGTCAAGAACTGTAGTTTCATGTGTGGAGCTCAAGAACTGTAGTCTCATGTGTGGAGCTCAAGAACTGGAGTCTCATGTGTGGAGCTCAAGAACTGTAGTCTCTCTCATGTGTGCAACTCAAGAACTGGAGTCTCTCTCATGTGTGGAGCTCAGGAACTGTAGTCTCTCTCATGTGTGCAGCTCAGGAACTGTAGTCTCTCTCATGTGTGCAGCTCAAGAACTCTCTCTCATGTGTGGAGCTCAAGAACTGGAGTCTCTCTCATGTGTGGAGCTCAAGAACTGGTCTCTCTCATGTGTGGAGCTCAAGAACTGGTCTCTCTCATGTGTGGAGCTCAAGAACTGGTCTCTCTCATGTGTGGAGCTCAAGAACTGGTCTCTCTCATGTGTGGAGCTCAAGAACTGGTCTCTCTCATGTGTGGAGCTCAAGAACTGTAGTCTCTTTCATGTGTGGAGCTCAAGAACTGGATTCTCTCTCATGTGTACAGCTCAAGAACTGGTCTCTCTCATGTGTGCAGCTCAAGAACTGTAGTCTCTTTCATGTGTGGAGCTCAAGAACTGGTCTCTCTCATGTGTGGAGCACAAGAACTGTAGTTTCTCTCATGTGTGTAGCTCAAGAATTGCAGTCTTCTTTCATGTGTGGAGCTCAAGAACTGGTCTCTCTCATGTGTGAAGCTCAAGAACTGGAGTCTCTCTCATGTGTGGAGCTCAAGAACTTTAGTCTCATGTGTGGAGCTCAAGAACTGGAGTCTCATGTGTGGAGCTCAAGAACTGTAGTCTCTTTCATGTGTGCAGCTCAAGAACTGGTCTCTTTCATGTGTGGAGCTCAAGAACTGGAGTCTCATGTGTGGAGCTCAAGAACTGTAGTCTCTTTCATGTGTAAAGCTCAAGAACTGGAGTCTCTCTCATGTGAGCTCATGAACTGGTCTCTTTCATGTGTGGAGCTCAAGAACTGTAGTCTCATGTGTGGAGCTCAAGAACTGTAGTCTCATGTGTAGAGCTCAAGAACTGAAGTCTCTTTCATGTGTGGAGCTCAAAAACTGTAGTCTCTTTCATGTGTGGAGCTCAAGAACTACTCTCTCTCATGTGTGTAGCTCGAGAACTGGAGTCTCTTTCATGTGTGGAGCTTAAGAACTGGAGTCTCTTTCATATGTGGAGCTCAAGAACTGTAGTCTCATGTGTGGAGCTCAAGAACTGGAGTCTCTCTCATGTGTGCAGCTCAAGAACTGGTCTCTCTCATGTGTGCAGCTCAAGAACTCTGTCTCTCATGTGTGGAGCTCAAGAACTGGAGTCTCTCTCATGTGTGGAGCTCAAGAACTGGAGTCTCTTTCATGTGTGGAGTTCAAGAACTGGAGTCTCTCTCATGTGTGGAGCTCAAGAACTGGTCTCTCTCATGTGTGCAGCTCTAGCTCTCTCTCTCATGTGTGGAGCTCAAGAACTGGAGTCTATCTCATGTGTGGAGCTCAAGAACTGGAGTCTCTTTCATGTGTGGAGCTCAAGAACTGTAGTCTCATGTGTGGAGCTCAAGAACTGTAGTCTCATGTGTAGAGCTCAAGAACTGAAGTCTCTTTCATGTGTGGAGCTCAAAAACTGTAGTCTCTTTCATGTGTGGAGCTAAAGAACTACTCTCTTTCATGTGTGTAGCTCAAGAACTGGAGTCTCTCTCATGTGTGCAATTCAAGAAGTCTCTCTCATGTGTGTAGCTCGAGAACAATAGTCTCTTTCATGTGTGGAGCTCAAGAACTGGTCTCTCTCATGTGTGCAGCTCTAGAACTCTCTCTCATGTGTGGAGCTCAAGAACTGGAGTCTATCTCATGTGTGCAGCTCAAGAACTCTATCTCATGTGTGGAGCTCAAGAACTGGAGTCTCTTTCATGTGTGGAGCTCAAGAACTGTAGTCTCATGTGTGGAGCTCAAGAACTGTAGTCTCATGTGTAGAGCTCAAGAACTGAAGTCTCTTTCATGTGTGGAGCTCAAAAACTGTAGTCTCTTTCATGTGTGGAGCTCAAAAACTACTCTCTTTCATGTGTGTAGCTCAAGAACTGGAGTCTCTCTCATGTGTGCAATTCAAGAAGTCTCTCTCATGTGTGTAGCTCGAGAACTGGAGTCTCTTTCATGTGTGGAGCTCAAGAACTGGAGTCTTATCTCATGTGTGCAGCTCAAGAACTCTATCTCATGTGTGGAGCTCAAGAACTGGAGTCTCTTTCATGTGTGGAGCTCAAGAACTGGAGTCTCTTTCATGTGTGGAGCTCAAGAACTGTAGTCTCTTTCATGTGTGGAGCTCAAGAACTACTCTCTTTCATGTGTGTAGCTCAAGAACTGGAGTCTCTCTCATGTGTGGAGCTCAAGAACTGGTCTATCTCATGTGTGGAGCTCAAGAACTGGTCTCTCTCATGTGTGCAGCTCTAGAACTCTCTCTCTCATGTGTGGAGCTCAAGAACTGGAGTCTCTCTCATGTGTGGAGCTCAAAAACTGTAGTCTCTTTCATGTGTGCAGCTCAAGAACTGGAGTCTCTTTCATGTGTGGAGCTCAAGAACTGTAGTCTCTTTCATGTGTGGAGCTCAAGAACTACTCTCTTTCATGTGTGTAGCTCAAGAACTGGAGTCTCTTTCATGTGTGCAATTCAAGAAGTCTTTCTCATGTGTGTAGCTCGAGAACTGGAGTCTCTTTCATGTGTGGAGCTCAAGAACTCTAGTCTCTCTCATGTGTGGAGCTCAAGAACTGGAGTCTCTTTCATGTGTGGAGCTCAAGAACTGTAGTCTCATGTGTGGAGCTCAAGAACTGGAGTCTCTCTCATGTGGGGAGCTCAAGAACTGGTCTCTCTCATGTGTGCAGCTCAATAATTGGTCTCTCTCATGTGTGCAGCTCAAGAACTACTCTCTCTCATGTGTGTAGCTCGAGAACTGGAGTCTCTTTCATGTGTGGAGCTTAAGAACTGGAGTCTCTTTCATATGTGGAGCTCAAGAACTGTAGTCTCATGTGTGGAGCTCAAGAACTGGAGTCTCTCTCATGTGTGCAGCTCAAGAACTGGTCTCTCTCATGTGTGCAGCTCAAGAACTCTGTCTCTCATGTGTGGAGCTCAAGAACTGGAGTCTCTCTCATGTGTGGAGCTCAAGAACTGGAGTCTCTTTCATGTGTGGAGTTCAAGAACTGGAGTCTCTCTCATGTGTGGAGCTCAAGAACTGGTCTCTCTCATGTGTGCAGCTCTAGAACTCTCTCTCATGTGTGGAGCTCAAGAACTGGAGTCTATCTCATGTGTGGAGCTCAAGAACTGGAGTCTCTTTCATGTGTGGAGCTCAAGAACTGTAGTCTCATGTGTGGAGCTCAAGAACTGTAGTCTCATGTGTAGAGCTCAAGAACTGAAGTCTCTTTCATGTGTGGAGCTCAAAAACTGTAGTCTCTTTCATGTGTGGAGCTCAAGAACTACTCTCTTTCATGTGTGTAGCTCAAGAACTGGAGTCTCTCTCATGTGTGCAATTCAAGAAGTCTCTCTCATGTGTGTAGCTCGAGAACTGGAGTCTCTTTCATGTGTGGAGCTCAAGAACTGGAGTCTATCTCATGTGTGCAGCTCAAGAACTCTATCTCATGTGTGGAGCTCAAGAACTGGAGTCTCTTTCATGTGTGGAGCTCAAGAACTGGAGTCTCTTTCATGTGTGGAGCTCAAGAACTGTAGTCTCTTTCATGTGTGGAGCTCAAGAACTACTCTCTTTTATGTGTGTAGCTCAAGAACTGGAGTCTCTCTCATGTGTGGAGCTCAAGAACTGGTCTGTCTCATGTGTGGAGCTCAAGAACTGGTCTCTCTCATGTGTGCAGCTCTAGAACTCTCTCTCTCATGTGTGGAGCTCAAGAACTGGAGTCTCTCTCATGTGTGGAGCTCAAAAACTGTAGTCTCTTTCATGTGTGCAGCTCAAGAACTGGAGTCTCTTTCATGTGTGGAGCTCAAGAACTGTAGTCTCTTTCATGTGTGGAGCTCAAGAACTACTCTCTTTCATGTGTGTAGCTCAAGAACTGGAGTCTCTCTCATGTGTGCAATTCAAGAAGTCTTTCTCATGTGTGTAGCTCGAGAACTGGAGTCTCTTTCATGTGTGGAGCTCAAGAACTCTAGTCTCTCTCATGTGTGGAGCTCAAGAACTGGAGTCTCTTTCATGTGGGGAGCTCAAGAACTGGTCTCTCTCATGTGTGCAGCTCAATAATTGGTCTCTCTCATGTGTGCAGCTCAAGAACTCTCTCTCTCATGTGTGGAGCTCAAGAACTGGAGTCTCTCTCATGTGTGGAGCTCAAGAACTGGTCTATCTCATGTGTGGAGCTCAAGAACTGGTCTCTCTCATGTGTGCAGCTCTAGAACTCTCTCTCATGTGTGGAGCTCAAGAACTGGAGTCTCATGTCTGGAGCTCAAGAACTGGAGTCTCATGTGTGGAGCTCAAGAACTGTAGTCTCATGTGTGGAGCTCAAGAACTGTAGTCTCTTTCATGTGTGGAGCTTAAGACTACTGAACTCTCTCTCATGTGTGCAGCTCAAGAACTGGTCTCTCTCATGTGTGCAGCTCAAGAACTCTGTCTCTCATGTGTGGAGCTCAAGAACTGGAGTCTCTCTCATGTGTGGAGCTCAAGAACTGGAGTCTCTTTCATGTGTGGAGTTCAAGAACTGGAGTCTCTCTCATGTGTGGAGCTCAAGAACTGGTCTCTCTCATGTGTGGAGCTCAAGAACTGGTCTCTCTCATGTGTGGAGCTCAAGAACTGGTCTCTCTCATGTGTGGAGCTCAAGAACTGTAGTCTCTTTCATGTGTGGAGCTCAAGAACTGGATTCTCTCTCATGTGTACAGCTCAAGAACTGGTCTCTCTCATGTGTGCAGCTCAAGAACTGTAGTCTCTTTCATGTGTGGAGCTCAAGAACTGGTCTCTCTCATGTGTGGAGCACAAGAACTGTAGTTTCTCTCATGTGTGTAGCTCAAGAATTGCAGTCTTCTTTCATGTGTGGAGCTCAAGAACTGGTCTCTCTCATGTGTGAAGCTCAAGAACTGGAGTCTCTCTCATGTGTGGAGCTCAAGAACTGTAGTCTCATGTGTGGAGCTCAAGAACTGGAGTCTCATGTGTGGAGCTCAAGAACTGTAGTCTCTTTCATGTGTGCAGCTCAAGAACTGGTCTCTTTCATGTGTGGAGCTCAAGAACTGGAGTCTCATGTGTGGAGCTCAAGAACTGTAGTCTCTTTCATGTGTAAAGCTCAAGAACTGGAGTCTCTCTCATGTGAGCTCATGAACTGGTCTCTTTCATGTGTGGAGCTCAAGAACTGTAGTCTCATGTGTGGAGCTCAAGAACTGTAGTCTCATGTGTAGAGCTCAAGAACTGAAGTCTCTTTCATGTGTGGAGCTCAAAAACTGTAGTCTCTTTCATGTGTGGAGCTCAAGAACTACTCTCTCTCATGTGTGTAGCTCGAGAACTGGAGTCTCTTTCATGTGTGGAGCTTAAGAACTGGAGTCTCTTTCATATGTGGAGCTCAAGAACTGTAGTCTCATGTGTGGAGCTCAAGAACTGGAGTCTCTCTCATGTGTGCAGCTCAAGAACTGGTCTCTCTCATGTGTGCAGCTCAAGAACTCTGTCTCTCATGTGTGGAGCTCAAGAACTGGAGTCTCTCTCATGTGTGGAGCTCAAGAACTGGTCTCTCTCATGTGTGCAGCTCTAGCTCTCTCTCTCATGTGTGGAGCTCAAGAACTGGAGTCTATCTCATGTGTGGAGCTCAAGAACTGGAGTCTCTTTCATGTGTGGAGCTCAAGAACTGTAGTCTCATGTGTGGAGCTCAAGAACTGAAGTCTCTTTCATGTGTGGAGCTCAAAAACTGTAGTCTCTTTCATGTGTGGAGCTAAAGAACTACTCTCTTTCATGTGTGTAGCTCAAGAACTGGAGTCTCTCTCATGTGTGCAATTCAAGAAGTCTCTCTCATGTGTGTAGCTCGAGAACAATAGTCTCTTTCATGTGTGGAGCTCAAGAACTGGTCTCTCTCATGTGTGCAGCTCTAGAACTCTCTCTCATGTGTGGAGCTCAAGAACTGGAGTCTATCTCATGTGTGCAGCTCAAGAACTCTATCTCATGTGTGGAGCTCAAGAACTGGAGTCTCTTTCATGTGTGGAGCTCAAGAACTGTAGTCTCATGTGTGGAGCTCAAGAACTGTAGTCTCATGTGTAGAGCTCAAGAACTGAAGTCTCTTTCATGTGTGGAGCTCAAAAACTGTAGTCTCTTTCATGTGTGGAGCTCAAAAACTACTCTCTTTCATGTGTGTAGCTCAAGAACTGGAGTCTCTCTCATGTGTGCAATTCAAGAAGTCTCTCTCATGTGTGTAGCTCGAGAACTGGAGTCTCTTTCATGTGTGGAGCTCAAGAACTGGAGTCTTATCTCATGTGTGCAGCTCAAGAACTCTATCTCATGTGTGGAGCTCAAGAACTGGAGTCTCTTTCATGTGTGGAGCTCAAGAACTGGAGTCTCTTTCATTTGTGGAGCTCAAGAACTGTAGTCTCTTTCATGTGTGGAGCTCAAGAACTACTCTCTTTCATGTGTGTAGCTCAAGAACTGGAGTCTCTCTCATGTGTGGAGCTCAAGAACTGGTCTATCTCATGTGTGGAGCTCAAGAACTGGTCTCTCTCATGTGTGCAGCTCTAGAACTCTCTCTCTCATGTGTGGAGCTCAAGAACTGGAGTCTCTCTCATGTGTGGAGCTCAAAAACTGTAGTCTCTTTCATGTGTGCAGCTCAAGAACTGGAGTCTCTTTCATGTGTGGAGCTCAAGAACTGTAGTCTCTTTCATGTGTGGAGCTCAAGAACTACTCTCTTTCATGTGTGTAGCTCAAGAACTGGAGTCTCTTTCATGTGTGCAATTCAAGAAGTCTTTCTCATGTGTGTAGCTCGAGAACTGGAGTCTCTTTCATGTGTGGAGCTCAAGAACTCTAGTCTCTCTCATGTGTGGAGCTCAAGAACTGGAGTCTCTTTCATGTGTGGAGCTCAAGAACTGTAGTCTCATGTGTGGAGCTCAAGAACTGGAGTCTCTCTCATGTGGGGAGCTCAAGAACTGGTCTCTCTCATGTGTGCAGCTCAATAATTGGTCTCTCTCATGTGTGCAGCTCAAGAACTACTCTCTCTCATGTGTGTAGCTCGAGAACTGGAGTCTCTTTCATGTGTGGAGCTTAAGAACTGGAGTCTCTTTCATATGTGGAGCTCAAGAACTGTAGTCTCATGTGTGGAGCTCAAGAACTGGAGTCTCTCTCATGTGTGCAGCTCAAGAACTGGTCTCTCTCATGTGTGCAGCTCAAGAACTCTGTCTCTCATGTGTGGAGCTCAAGAACTGGAGTCTCTCTCATGTGTGGAGCTCAAGAACTGGAGTCTCTTTCATGTGTGGAGTTCAAGAACTGGAGTCTCTCTCATGTGTGGAGCTCAAGAACTGGTCTCTCTCATGTGTGCAGCTCTAGAACTCTCTCTCATGTGTGGAGCTCAAGAACTGGAGTCTATCTCATGTGTGGAGCTCAAGAACTGGAGTCTCTTTCATGTGTGGAGCTCAAGAACTGTAGTCTCATGTGTGGAGCTCAAGAACTGTAGTCTCATGTGTAGAGCTCAAGAACTGAAGTCTCTTTCATGTGTGGAGCTCAAAAACTGTAGTCTCTTTCATGTGTGGAGCTCAAGAACTACTCTCTTTCATGTGTGTAGCTCAAGAACTGGAGTCTCTCTCATGTGTGCAATTCAAGAAGTCTCTCTCATGTGTGTAGCTCGAGAACTGGAGTCTCTTTCATGTGTGGAGCTCAAGAACTGGAGTCTATCTCATGTGTGCAGCTCAAGAACTCTATCTCATGTGTGGAGCTCAAGAACTGGAGTCTCTTTCATGTGTGGAGCTCAAGAACTGGAGTCTCTTTCATGTGTGGAGCTCAAGAACTGTAGTCTCTTTCATGTGTGGAGCTCAAGAACTACTCTCTTTTATGTGTGTAGCTCAAGAACTGGAGTCTCTCTCATGTGTGGAGCTCAAGAACTGGTCTGTCTCATGTGTGGAGCTCAAGAACTGGTCTCTCTCATGTGTGCAGCTCTAGAACTCTCTCTCTCATGTGTGGAGCTCAAGAACTGGAGTCTCTCTCATGTGTGGAGCTCAAAAACTGTAGTCTCTTTCATGTGTGCAGCTCAAGAACTGGAGTCTCTTTCATGTGTGGAGCTCAAGAACTGTAGTCTCTTTCATGTGTGGAGCTCAAGAACTACTCTCTTTCATGTGTGTAGCTCAAGAACTGGAGTCTCTCTCATGTGTGCAATTCAAGAAGTCTTTCTCATGTGTGTAGCTCGAGAACTGGAGTCTCTTTCATGTGTGGAGCTCAAGAACTCTAGTCTCTCTCATGTGTGGAGCTCAAGAACTGGAGTCTCTTTCATGTGGGGAGCTCAAGAACTGGTCTCTCTCATGTGTGCAGCTCAATAATTGGTCTCTCTCATGTGTGCAGCTCAAGAACTCTCTCTCTCATGTGTGGAGCTCAAGAACTGGAGTCTCTCTCATGTGTGGAGCTCAAGAACTGGTCTATCTCATGTGTGGAGCTCAAGAACTGGTCTCTCTCATGTGTGCAGCTCTAGAACTCTCTCTCATGTGTGGAGCTCAAGAACTGGAGTCTCATGTCTGGAGCTCAAGAACTGGAGTCTCATGTGTGGAGCTCAAGAACTGTAGTCTCATGTGTGGAGCTCAAGAACTGTAGTCTCTTTCATGTGTGGAGCTTAAGACTACTGAACTCTCTCTCATGTGTGCAGCTCAAGAACTGGTCTCTCTCATGTGTGCAGCTCAAGAACTCTGTCTCTCATGTGTGGAGCTCAAGAACTGGAGTCTCTCTCATGTGTGGAGCTCAAGAACTGGAGTCTCTTTCATGTGTGGAGTTCAAGAACTGGAGTCTCTCTCATGTGTGGAGCTCAAGAACTGGTCTCTCTCATGTGTGCAGCTCTAGAACTCTCTCTCATGTGTGGAGCTCAAGAACTGGAGTCTATCTCATGTGTGGAGCTCAAGAACTGGAGTCTCTTTCATGTGTGGAGCTCAAGAACTGTAGTCTCATGTGTGGAGCTCAAGAACTGTAGTCTCATGTGTAGAGCTCAAGAACTGAAGTCTCTTTCATGTGTGGAGCTCAAAAACTGTAGTCTCTTTCATGTGTGGAGCTCAAGAACTACTCTCTTTCATGTGTGTAGCTCAAGAACTGGAGTCTCTCTCATGTGTGCAATTCAAGAAGTCTCTCTCATGTGTGTAGCTCGAGAACTGGAGTCTCTTTCATGTGTGGAGCTCAAGAACTGGAGTCTATCTCATGTGTGCAGCTCAAGAACTCTATCTCATGTGTGGAGCTCAAGAACTGGAGTCTCTTTCATGTGTGGAGCTCAAGAACTGGAGTCTCTTTCATGTGTGGAGCTCAAGAACTGTAGTCTCTTTCATGTGTGGAGCTCAAGAACTACTCTCTTTTATGTGTGTAGCTCAAGAACTGGAGTCTCTCTCATGTGTGGAGCTCAAGAACTGGTCTGTCTCATGTGTGGAGCTCAAGAACTGGTCTCTCTCATGTGTGCAGCTCTAGAACTCTCTCTCTCATGTGTGGAGCTCAAGAACTGGAGTCTCTCTCATGTGTGGAGCTCAAAAACTGTAGTCTCTTTCATGTGTGCAGCTCAAGAACTGGAGTCTCTTTCATGTGTGGAGCTCAAGAACTGTAGTCTCTTTCATGTGTGGAGCTCAAGAACTACTCTCTTTCATGTGTGTAGCTCAAGAACTGGAGTCTCTCTCATGTGTGCAATTCAAGAAGTCTTTCTCATGTGTGTAGCTCGAGAACTGGAGTCTCTTTCATGTGTGGAGCTCAAGAACTCTAGTCTCTCTCATGTGTGGAGCTCAAGAACTGGAGTCTCTTTCATGTGGGGAGCTCAAGAACTGGTCTCTCTCATGTGTGCAGCTCAATAATTGGTCTCTCTCATGTGTGCAGCTCAAGAACTCTCTCTCTCATGTGTGGAGCTCAAGAACTGGAGTCTCTCTCATGTGTGGAGCTCAAGAACTGGTCTATCTCATGTGTGGAGCTCAAGAACTGGTCTCTCTCATGTGTGCAGCTCTAGAACTCTCTCTCATGTGTGGAGCTCAAGAACTGGAGTCTCATGTCTGGAGCTCAAGAACTGGAGTCTCATGTGTGGAGCTCAAGAACTGTAGTCTCATGTGTGGAGCTCAAGAACTGTAGTCTCTTTCATGTGTGGAGCTTAAGACTACTGAACTCTCTTTCATGTGTGGAGCTCAAGAACTGAAGTCTCATGTGTGGAGCTCAAGAACTGTAGTCTCTTTCATGTGTGGAGCTCAAGAACTGTAGTCTCTTTCATGTGTGGAGCTCAAGAACTGGAGTCTCTCTCATGTGTGGAGCTCAAGAACTGTAGTCTCTTTCATGTGTGGAGGTCAAGAACTGTAGTTTCATGTGTGTAGCTCAAGAACTGGAGTCTCTCTCATGTGTGCAATTCAAGAAGTCTCTCTCATGTGTGTAGCTCGAGAACAATAGTCTCTTTCATGTGTGGAGCTCAAGAACTGGTCTCTCTCATGTGTGCAGCTCTAGAACTCTCTCTCATGTGTGGAGCTCAAGAACTGGAGTCTATCTCATGTGTGCAGCTCAAGAACTCTATCTCATGTGTGGAGCTCAAGAACTGGAGTCTCTTTCATGTGTGGAGCTCAAGAACTGTAGTCTCATGTGTGGAGCTCAAGAACTGTAGTCTCATGTGTAGAGCTCAAGAACTGAAGTCTCTTTCATGTGTGGAGCTCAAAAACTGTAGTCTCTTTCATGTGTGGAGCTCAAAAACTACTCTCTTTCATGTGTGTAGCTCAAGAACTGGAGTCTCTCTCATGTGTGCAATTCAAGAAGTCTCTCTCATGTGTGTAGCTCGAGAACTGGAGTCTCTTTCATGTGTGGAGCTCAAGAACTGGAGTCTTATCTCATGTGTGCAGCTCAAGAACTCTATCTCATGTGTGGAGCTCAAGAACTGGAGTCTCTTTCATGTGTGGAGCTCAAGAACTGGAGTCTCTTTCATGTGTGGAGCTCAAGAACTGTAGTCTCTTTCATGTGTGGAGCTCAAGAACTACTCTCTTTCATGTGTGTAGCTCAAGAACTGGAGTCTCTTTCATGTGGGGAGCTCAAGAACTGGTCTCTCTCATGTGTGCAGCTCAATAATTGGTCTCTCTCATGTGTGCAGCTCAAGAACTCTCTCTCTCATGTGTGGAGCTCAAGAACTGGAGTCTCTCTCATGTGTGGAGCTCAAGAACTGGTCTATCTCATGTGTGGAGCTCAAGAACTGGTCTCTCTCATGTGTGCAGCTCTAGAACTCTCTCTCATGTGTGGAGCTCAAGAACTGGAGTCTCATGTCTGGAGCTCAAGAACTGGAGTCTCATGTGTGGAGCTCAAGAACTGTAGTCTCATTTGTGGAGCTCAAGAACTGTAGTCTCTTTCATGTGTGGAGCTTAAGACTACTGAACTCTCTCTCATGTGTGCAGCTCAAGAACTGGTCTCTCTCATGTGTGCAGCTCAAGAACTCTGTCTCTCATGTGTGGAGCTCAAGAACTGGAGTCTCTCTCATGTGTGGAGCTCAAGAACTGGAGTCTCTTTCATGTGTGGAGTTCAAGAACTGGAGTCTCTCTCATGTGTGGAGCTCAAGAACTGGTCTCTCTCATGTGTGCAGCTCTAGAACTCTCTCTCATGTGTGGAGCTCAAGAACTGGAGTCTATCTCATGTGTGGAGCTCAAGAACTGGAGTCTCTTTCATGTGTGGAGCTCAAGAACTGTAGTCTCATGTGTGGAGCTCAAGAACTGTAGTCTCATGTGTAGAGCTCAAGAACTGAAGTCTCTTTCATGTGTGGAGCTCAAAAACTGTAGTCTCTTTCATGTGTGGAGCTCAAGAACTACTCTCTTTCATGTGTGTAGCTCAAGAACTGGAGTCTCTCTCATGTGTGCAATTCAAGAAGTCTCTCTCATGTGTGTAGCTCGAGAACTGGAGTCTCTTTCATGTGTGGAGCTCAAGAACTGGAGTCTATCTCATGTGTGCAGCTCAAGAACTCTATCTCATGTGTGGAGCTCAAGAACTGGAGTCTCTTTCATGTGTGGAGCTCAAGAACTGGAGTCTCTTTCATGTGTGGAGCTCAAGAACTGTAGTCTCTTTCATGTGTGGAGCTCAAGAACTACTCTCTTTTATGTGTGTAGCTCAAGAACTGGAGTCTCTCTCATGTGTGGAGCTCAAGAACTGGTCTGTCTCATGTGTGGAGCTCAAGAACTGGTCTCTCTCATGTGTGCAGCTCTAGAACTCTCTCTCTCATGTGTGGAGCTCAAGAACTGGAGTCTCTCTCATGTGTGGAGCTCAAAAACTGTAGTCTCTTTCATGTGTGCAGCTCAAGAACTGGAGTCTCTTTCATGTGTGGAGCTCAAGAACTGTAGTCTCTTTCATGTGTGGAGCTCAAGAACTACTCTCTTTCATGTGTGTAGCTCAAGAACTGGAGTCTCTCTCATGTGTGCAATTCAAGAAGTCTTTCTCATGTGTGTAGCTCGAGAACTGGAGTCTCTTTCATGTGTGGAGCTCAAGAACTCTAGTCTCTCTCATGTGTGGAGCTCAAGAACTGGAGTCTCTTTCATGTGGGGAGCTCAAGAACTGGTCTCTCTCATGTGTGCAGCTCAATAATTGGTCTCTCTCATGTGTGCAGCTCAAGAACTCTCTCTCTCATGTGTGGAGCTCAAGAACTGGAGTCTCTCTCATGTGTGGAGCTCAAGAACTGGTCTATCTCATGTGTGGAGCTCAAGAACTGGTCTCTCTCATGTGTGCAGCTCTAGAACTCTCTCTCATGTGTGGAGCTCAAGAACTGGAGTCTCATGTCTGGAGCTCAAGAACTGGAGTCTCATGTGTGGAGCTCAAGAACTGTAGTCTCATGTGTGGAGCTCAAGAACTGTAGTCTCTTTCATGTGTGGAGCTTAAGACTACTGAACTCTCTTTCATGTGTGGAGCTCAAGAACTGAAGTCTCATGTGTGGAGCTCAAGAACTGTAGTCTCTTTCATGTGTGGAGCTCAAGAACTGTAGTCTCTTTCATGTGTGGAGCTCAAGAACTGGAGTCTCTCTCATGTGTGGAGCTCAAGAACTGTAGTCTCTTTCATGTGTGGAGGTCAAGAACTGTAGTTTCATGTGTGTAGCTCAAGAACTGGAGTCTCTCTCATGTGTGCAATTCAAGAAGTCTCTCTCATGTGTGTAGCTCGAGAACAATAGTCTCTTTCATGTGTGGAGCTCAAGAACTGGTCTCTCTCATGTGTGCAGCTCTAGAACTCTCTCTCATGTGTGGAGCTCAAGAACTGGAGTCTATCTCATGTGTGCAGCTCAAGAACTCTATCTCATGTGTGGAGCTCAAGAACTGGAGTCTCTTTCATGTGTGGAGCTCAAGAACTGTAGTCTCATGTGTGGAGCTCAAGAACTGTAGTCTCATGTGTAGAGCTCAAGAACTGAAGTCTCTTTCATGTGTGGAGCTCAAAAACTGTAGTCTCTTTCATGTGTGGAGCTCAAAAACTACTCTCTTTCATGTGTGTAGCTCAAGAACTGGAGTCTCTCTCATGTGTGCAATTCAAGAAGTCTCTCTCATGTGTGTAGCTCGAGAACTGGAGTCTCTTTCATGTGTGGAGCTCAAGAACTGGAGTCTTATCTCATGTGTGCAGCTCAAGAACTCTATCTCATGTGTGGAGCTCAAGAACTGGAGTCTCTTTCATGTGTGGAGCTCAAGAACTGGAGTCTCTTTCATGTGTGGAGCTCAAGAACTGTAGTCTCTTTCATGTGTGGAGCTCAAGAACTACTCTCTTTCATGTGTGTAGCTCAAGAACTGGAGTCTCTCTCATGTGTGGAGCTCAAGAACTGGTCTATCTCATGTGTGGAGCTCAAGAACTGGTCTCTCTCATGTGTGCAGCTCTAGAACTCTCTCTCTCATGTGTGGAGCTCAAGAACTGGAGTCTCTCTCATGTGTGGAGCTCAAAAACTGTAGTCTCTTTCATGTGTGCAGCTCAAGAACTGGAGTCTCTTTCATGTGTGGAGCTCAAGAACTGTAGTCTCTTTCATGTGTGGAGCTCAAGAACTACTCTCTTTCATGTGTGTAGCTCAAGAACTGGAGTCTCTTTCATGTGTGCAATTCAAGAAGTCTTTCTCATGTGTGTAGCTCGAGAACTGGAGTCTCTTTCATGTGTGGAGCTCAAGAACTCTAGTCTCTCTCATGTGTGGAGCTCAAGAACTGGAGTCTCTTTCATGTGTGGAGCTCAAGAACTGTAGTCTCATGTGTGGAGCTCAAGAACTGGAGTCTCTCTCATGTGGGGAGCTCAAGAACTGGTCTCTCTCATGTGTGCAGCTCAATAATTGGTCTCTCTCATGTGTGCAGCTCAAGAACTACTCTCTCTCATGTGTGTAGCTCGAGAACTGGAGTCTCTTTCATGTGTGGAGCTTAAGAACTGGAGTCTCTTTCATATGTGGAGCTCAAGAACTGTAGTCTCATGTGTGGAGCTCAAGAACTGGAGTCTCTCTCATGTGTGCAGCTCAAGAACTGGTCTCTCTCATGTGTGCAGCTCAAGAACTCTGTCTCTCATGTGTGGAGCTCAAGAACTGGAGTCTCTCTCATGTGTGGAGCTCAAGAACTGGAGTCTCTTTCATGTGTGGAGTTCAAGAACTGGAGTCTCTCTCATGTGTGGAGCTCAAGAACTGGTCTCTCTCATGTGTGCAGCTCTAGAACTCTCTCTCATGTGTGGAGCTCAAGAACTGGAGTCTATCTCATGTGTGCAGCTCAATAATTGGTCTCTCTCATGTGTGCAGCTCAAGAACTCTCTCTCTCATGTGTGGAGCTCAAGAACTGGAGTCTCTCTCATGTGTGGAGCTCAAGAACTGGTCTATCTCATGTGTGGAGCTCAAGAACTGGTCTCTCTCATGTGTGCAGCTCTAGAACTCTCTCTCATGTGTGGAGCTCAAGAACTGGAGTCTCATGTCTGGAGCTCAAGAACTGGAGTCTCATGTGTGGAGCTCAAGAACTGTAGTCTCATGTGTGGAGCTCAAGAACTGTAGTCTCTTTCATGTGTGGAGCTTAAGACTACTGAACTCTCTTTCATGTGTGGAGCTCAAGAACTGAAGTCTCATGTGTGGAGCTCAAGAACTGTAGTCTCTTTCATGTGTGGAGCTCAAGAACTGTAGTCTCTTTCATGTGTGGAGCTCAAGAACTGGAGTCTCTTTCATGTGTGGAGGTCAAGAACTGTAGTTTCATGTGTGGAGCTCAAGAACTGTAGTCTCATGTGTGGAGCTCAAGAACTGGAGTCTCATGTGTGGAGCTCAAGAACTGTAGTCTCTCTCATGTGTGCAACTCAAGAACTGGAGTCTCTCTCATGTGTGGAGCTCAGGAACTGTAGTCTCTCTCATGTGTGCAGCTCAGGAACTGTAGTCTCTCTCATGTGTGCAGCTCAAGAACTCTCTCTCATGTGTGGAGCTCAAGAACTGGAGTCTCTCTCATGTGTGGAGCTCAAGAACTGGTCTCTCTCATGTGTGGAGCTCAAGAACTGGTCTCTCTCATGTGTGGAGCTCAAGAACTGGTCTCTCTCATGTGTGGAGCTCAAGAACTGGTCTCTCTCATGTGTGGAGCTCAAGAACTGGTCTCTCTCATGTGTGGAGCTCAAGAACTGTAGTCTCTTTCATGTGTGGAGCTCAAGAACTGGATTCTCTCTCATGTGTACAGCTCAAGAACTGGTCTCTCTCATGTGTGCAGCTCAAGAACTGTAGTCTCTTTCATGTGTGGAGCTCAAGAACTGGTCTCTCTCATGTGTGGAGCACAAGAACTGTAGTTTCTCTCATGTGTGTAGCTCAAGAATTGCAGTCTTCTTTCATGTGTGGAGCTCAAGAACTGGTCTCTCTCATGTGTGAAGCTCAAGAACTGGAGTCTCTCTCATGTGTGGAGCTCAAGAACTGTAGTCTCATGTGTGGAGCTCAAGAACTGGAGTCTCATGTGTGGAGCTCAAGAACTGTAGTCTCTTTCATGTGTGCAGCTCAAGAACTGGTCTCTTTCATGTGTGGAGCTCAAGAACTGGAGTCTCATGTGTGGAGCTCAAGAACTGTAGTCTCTTTCATGTGTAAAGCTCAAGAACTGGAGTCTCTCTCATGTGAGCTCATGAACTGGTCTCTTTCATGTGTGGAGCTCAAGAACTGTAGTCTCATGTGTGGAGCTCAAGAACTGTAGTCTCATGTGTAGAGCTCAAGAACTGAAGTCTCTTTCATGTGTGGAGCTCAAAAACTGTAGTCTCTTTCATGTGTGGAGCTCAAGAACTACTCTCTCTCATGTGTGTAGCTCGAGAACTGGAGTCTCTTTCATGTGTGGAGCTTAAGAACTGGAGTCTCTTTCATATGTGGAGCTCAAGAACTGTAGTCTCATGTGTGGAGCTCAAGAACTGGAGTCTCTCTCATGTGTGCAGCTCAAGAACTGGTCTCTCTCATGTGTGCAGCTCAAGAACTCTGTCTCTCATGTGTGGAGCTCAAGAACTGGAGTCTCTCTCATGTGTGGAGCTCAAGAACTGGAGTCTCTTTCATGTGTGGAGTTCAAGAACTGGAGTCTCTCTCATGTGTGGAGCTCAAGAACTGGTCTCTCTCATGTGTGCAGCTCTAGCTCTCTCTCTCATGTGTGGAGCTCAAGAACTGGAGTCTATCTCATGTGTGGAGCTCAAGAACTGGAGTCTCTTTCATGTGTGGAGCTCAAGAACTGTAGTCTCATGTGTGGAGCTCAAGAACTGTAGTCTCATGTGTAGAGCTCAAGAACTGAAGTCTCTTTCATGTGTGGAGCTCAAAAACTGTAGTCTCTTTCATGTGTGGAGCTAAAGAACTACTCTCTTTCATGTGTGTAGCTCAAGAACTGGAGTCTCTCTCATGTGTGCAATTCAAGAAGTCTCTCTCATGTGTGTAGCTCGAGAACAATAGTCTCTTTCATGTGTGGAGCTCAAGAACTGGTCTCTCTCATGTGTGCAGCTCTAGAACTCTCTCTCATGTGTGGAGCTCAAGAACTGGAGTCTATCTCATGTGTGCAGCTCAAGAACTCTATCTCATGTGTGGAGCTCAAGAACTGGAGTCTCTTTCATGTGTGGAGCTCAAGAACTGTAGTCTCATGTGTGGAGCTCAAGAACTGTAGTCTCATGTGTAGAGCTCAAGAACTGAAGTCTCTTTCATGTGTGGAGCTCAAAAACTGTAGTCTCTTTCATGTGTGGAGCTCAAAAACTACTCTCTTTCATGTGTGTAGCTCAAGAACTGGAGTCTCTCTCATGTGTGCAATTCAAGAAGTCTCTCTCATGTGTGTAGCTCGAGAACTGGAGTCTCTTTCATGTGTGGAGCTCAAGAACTGGAGTCTTATCTCATGTGTGCAGCTCAAGAACTCTATCTCATGTGTGGAGCTCAAGAACTGGAGTCTCTTTCATGTGTGGAGCTCAAGAACTGGAGTCTCTTTCATGTGTGGAGCTCAAGAACTGTAGTCTCTTTCATGTGTGGAGCTCAAGAACTACTCTCTTTCATGTGTGTAGCTCAAGAACTGGAGTCTCTCTCATGTGTGGAGCTCAAGAACTGGTCTATCTCATGTGTGGAGCTCAAGAACTGGTCTCTCTCATGTGTGCAGCTCTAGAACTCTCTCTCTCATGTGTGGAGCTCAAGAACTGGAGTCTCTCTCATGTGTGGAGCTCAAAAACTGTAGTCTCTTTCATGTGTGCAGCTCAAGAACTGGAGTCTCTTTCATGTGTGGAGCTCAAGAACTGTAGTCTCTTTCATGTGTGGAGCTCAAGAACTACTCTCTTTCATGTGTGTAGCTCAAGAACTGGAGTCTCTTTCATGTGTGCAATTCAAGAATTCTTTCTCATGTGTGTAGCTCGAGAACTGGAGTCTCTTTCATGTGTGGAGCTCAAGAACTCTAGTCTCTCTCATGTGTGGAGCTCAAGAACTGGAGTCTCTTTCATGTGTGGAGCTCAAGAACTGTAGTCTCATGTGTGGAGCTCAAGAACTGGAGTCTCTCTCATGTGGGGAGCTCAAGAACTGGTCTCTCTCATGTGTGCAGCTCAATAATTGGTCTCTCTCATGTGTGCAGCTCAAGAACTACTCTCTCTCATGTGTGTAGCTCGAGAACTGGAGTCTCTTTCATGTGTGGAGCTTAAGAACTGGAGTCTCTTTCATATGTGGAGCTCAAGAACTGTAGTCTCATGTGTGGAGCTCAAGAACTGGAGTCTCTCTCATGTGTGCAGCTCAAGAACTGGTCTCTCTCATGTGTGCAGCTCAAGAACTCTGTCTCTCATGTGTGGAGCTCAAGAACTGGAGTCTCTCTCATGTGTGGAGCTCAAGAACTGGAGTCTCTTTCATGTGTGGAGTTCAAGAACTGGAGTCTCTCTCATGTGTGGAGCTCAAGAACTGGTCTCTCTCATGTGTGCAGCTCTAGAACTCTCTCTCATGTGTGGAGCTCAAGAACTGGAGTCTATCTCATGTGTGGAGCTCAAGAACTGGAGTCTCTTTCATGTGTGGAGCTCAAGAACTGTAGTCTCATGTGTGGAGCTCAAGAACTGTAGTCTCATGTGTAGAGCTCAAGAACTGAAGTCTCTTTCATGTGTGGAGCTCAAAAACTGTAGTCTCTTTCATGTGTGGAGCTCAAGAACTACTCTCTTTCATGTGTGTAGCTCAAGAACTGGAGTCTCTCTCATGTGTGCAATTCAAGAAGTCTCTCTCATGTGTGTAGCTCGAGAACTGGAGTCTCTTTCATGTGTGGAGCTCAAGAACTGGAGTCTATCTCATGTGTGCAGCTCAAGAACTCTATCTCATGTGTGGAGCTCAAGAACTGGAGTCTCTTTCATGTGTGGAGCTCAAGAACTGGAGTCTCTTTCATGTGTGGAGCTCAAGAACTGTAGTCTCTTTCATGTGTGGAGCTCAAGAACTACTCTCTTTTATGTGTGTAGCTCAAGAACTGGAGTCTCTCTCATGTGTGGAGCTCAAGAACTGGTCTGTCTCATGTGTGGAGCTCAAGAACTGGTCTCTCTCATGTGTGCAGCTCTAGAACTCTCTCTCTCATGTGTGGAGCTCAAGAACTGGAGTCTCTCTCATGTGTGGAGCTCAAAAACTGTAGTCTCTTTCATGTGTGCAGCTCAAGAACTGGAGTCTCTTTCATGTGTGGAGCTCAAGAACTGTAGTCTCTTTCATGTGTGGAGCTCAAGAACTACTCTCTTTCATGTGTGTAGCTCAAGAACTGGAGTCTCTCTCATGTGTGCAATTCAAGAAGTCTTTCTCATGTGTGTAGCTCGAGAACTGGAGTCTCTTTCATGTGTGGAGCTCAAGAACTCTAGTCTCTCTCATGTGTGGAGCTCAAGAACTGGAGTCTCTTTCATGTGGGGAGCTCAAGAACTGGTCTCTCTCATGTGTGCAGCTCAATAATTGGTCTCTCTCATGTGTGCAGCTCAAGAACTCTCTCTCTCATGTGTGGAGCTCAAGAACTGGAGTCTCTCTCATGTGTGGAGCTCAAGAACTGGTCTATCTCATGTGTGGAGCTCAAGAACTGGTCTCTCTCATGTGTGCAGCTCTAGAACTCTCTCTCATGTGTGGAGCTCAAGAACTGGAGTCTCATGTCTGGAGCTCAAGAACTGGAGTCTCATGTGTGGAGCTCAAGAACTGTAGTCTCATGTGTGGAGCTCAGGAACTGTAGTCTCTCTCATGTGTGCAGCTCAGGAACTGTAGTCTCTCTCATGTGTGCAGCTCAAGAACTCTCTCTCATGTGTGGAGCTCAAGAACTGGAGTCTCTCTCATGTGTGGAGCTCAAGAACTGGTCTCTCTCATGTGTGGAGCTCAAGAACTGGTCTCTCTCATGTGTGGAGCTCAAGAACTGGTCTCTCTCATGTGTGGAGCTCAAGAACTGGTCTCTCTCATGTGTGGAGCTCAAGAACTGGTCTCTCTCATGTGTGGAGCTCAAGAACTGTAGTCTCTTTCATGTGTGGAGCTCAAGAACTGGATTCTCTCTCATGTGTACAGCTCAAGAACTGGTCTCTCTCATGTGTGCAGCTCAAGAACTGTAGTCTCTTTCATGTGTGGAGCTCAAGAACTGGTCTCTCTCATGTGTGGAGCACAAGAACTGTAGTTTCTCTCATGTGTGTAGCTCAAGAATTGCAGTCTTCTTTCATGTGTGGAGCTCAAGAACTGGTCTCTCTCATGTGTGAAGCTCAAGAACTGGAGTCTCTCTCATGTGTGGAGCTCAAGAACTGTAGTCTCATGTGTGGAGCTCAAGAACTGGAGTCTCATGTGTGGAGCTCAAGAACTGTAGTCTCTTTCATGTGTGCAGCTCAAGAACTGGTCTCTTTCATGTGTGGAGCTCAAGAACTGGAGTCTCATGTGTGGAGCTCAAGAACTGTAGTCTCTTTCATGTGTAAAGCTCAAGAACTGGAGTCTCTCTCATGTGAGCTCATGAACTGGTCTCTTTCATGTGTGGAGCTCAAGAACTGTAGTCTCATGTGTGGAGCTCAAGAACTGTAGTCTCATGTGTAGAGCTCAAGAACTGAAGTCTCTTTCATGTGTGGAGCTCAAAAACTGTAGTCTCTTTCATGTGTGGAGCTCAAGAACTACTCTCTCTCATGTGTGTAGCTCGAGAACTGGAGTCTCTTTCATGTGTGGAGCTTAAGAACTGGAGTCTCTTTCATATGTGGAGCTCAAGAACTGTAGTCTCATGTGTGGAGCTCAAGAACTGGAGTCTCTCTCATGTGTGCAGCTCAAGAACTGGTCTCTCTCATGTGTGCAGCTCAAGAACTCTGTCTCTCATGTGTGGAGCTCAAGAACTGGAGTCTCTCTCATGTGTGGAGCTCAAGAACTGGAGTCTCTTTCATGTGTGGAGTTCAAGAACTGGAGTCTCTCTCATGTGTGGAGCTCAAGAACTGGTCTCTCTCATGTGTGCAGCTCTAGCTCTCTCTCTCATGTGTGGAGCTCAAGAACTGGAGTCTATCTCATGTGTGGAGCTCAAGAACTGGAGTCTCTTTCATGTGTGGAGCTCAAGAACTGTAGTCTCATGTGTGGAGCTCAAGAACTGTAGTCTCATGTGTAGAGCTCAAGAACTGAAGTCTCTTTCATGTGTGGAGCTCAAAAACTGTAGTCTCTTTCATGTGTGGAGCTAAAGAACTACTCTCTTTCATGTGTGTAGCTCAAGAACTGGAGTCTCTCTCATGTGTGCAATTCAAGAAGTCTCTCTCATGTGTGTAGCTCGAGAACAATAGTCTCTTTCATGTGTGGAGCTCAAGAACTGGTCTCTCTCATGTGTGCAGCTCTAGAACTCTCTCTCATGTGTGGAGCTCAAGAACTGGAGTCTATCTCATGTGTGCAGCTCAAGAACTCTATCTCATGTGTGGAGCTCAAGAACTGGAGTCTCTTTCATGTGTGGAGCTCAAGAACTGTAGTCTCATGTGTGGAGCTCAAGAACTGTAGTCTCATGTGTAGAGCTCAAGAACTGAAGTCTCTTTCATGTGTGGAGCTCAAAAACTGTAGTCTCTTTCATGTGTGGAGCTCAAAAACTACTCTCTTTCATGTGTGTAGCTCAAGAACTGGAGTCTCTCTCATGTGTGCAATTCAAGAAGTCTCTCTCATGTGTGTAGCTCGAGAACTGGAGTCTCTTTCATGTGTGGAGCTCAAGAACTGGAGTCTTATCTCATGTGTGCAGCTCAAGAACTCTATCTCATGTGTGGAGCTCAAGAACTGGAGTCTCTTTCATGTGTGGAGCTCAAGAACTGGAGTCTCTTTCATGTGTGGAGCTCAAGAACTGTAGTCTCTTTCATGTGTGGAGCTCAAGAACTACTCTCTTTCATGTGTGTAGCTCAAGAACTGGAGTCTCTCTCATGTGTGGAGCTCAAGAACTGGTCTATCTCATGTGTGGAGCTCAAGAACTGGTCTCTCTCATGTGTGCAGCTCTAGAACTCTCTCTCTCATGTGTGGAGCTCAAGAACTGGAGTCTCTCTCATGTGTGGAGCTCAAAAACTGTAGTCTCTTTCATGTGTGCAGCTCAAGAACTGGAGTCTCTTTCATGTGTGGAGCTCAAGAACTGTAGTCTCTTTCATGTGTGGAGCTCAAGAACTACTCTCTTTCATGTGTGTAGCTCAAGAACTGGAGTCTCTTTCATGTGTGCAATTCAAGAAGTCTTTCTCATGTGTGTAGCTCGAGAACTGGAGTCTCTTTCATGTGTGGAGCTCAAGAACTCTAGTCTCTCTCATGTGTGGAGCTCAAGAACTGGAGTCTCTTTCATGTGTGGAGCTCAAGAACTGTAGTCTCATGTGTGGAGCTCAAGAACTGGAGTCTCTCTCATGTGGGGAGCTCAAGAACTGGTCTCTCTCATGTGTGCAGCTCAATAATTGGTCTCTCTCATGTGTGCAGCTCAAGAACTACTCTCTCTCATGTGTGTAGCTCGAGAACTGGAGTCTCTTTCATGTGTGGAGCTTAAGAACTGGAGTCTCTTTCATATGTGGAGCTCAAGAACTGTAGTCTCATGTGTGGAGCTCAAGAACTGGAGTCTCTCTCATGTGTGCAGCTCAAGAACTGGTCTCTCTCATGTGTGCAGCTCAAGAACTCTGTCTCTCATGTGTGGAGCTCAAGAACTGGAGTCTCTCTCATGTGTGGAGCTCAAGAACTGGAGTCTCTTTCATGTGTGGAGTTCAAGAACTGGAGTCTCTCTCATGTGTGGAGCTCAAGAACTGGTCTCTCTCATGTGTGCAGCTCTAGAACTCTCTCTCATGTGTGGAGCTCAAGAACTGGAGTCTATCTCATGTGTGGAGCTCAAGAACTGGAGTCTCTTTCATGTGTGGAGCTCAAGAACTGTAGTCTCATGTGTGGAGCTCAAGAACTGTAGTCTCATGTGTAGAGCTCAAGAACTGAAGTCTCTTTCATGTGTGGAGCTCAAAAACTGTAGTCTCTTTCATGTGTGGAGCTCAAGAACTACTCTCTTTCATGTGTGTAGCTCAAGAACTGGAGTCTCTCTCATGTGTGCAATTCAAGAAGTCTCTCTCATGTGTGTAGCTCGAGAACTGGAGTCTCTTTCATGTGTGGAGCTCAAGAACTGGAGTCTATCTCATGTGTGCAGCTCAAGAACTCTATCTCATGTGTGGAGCTCAAGAACTGGAGTCTCTTTCATGTGTGGAGCTCAAGAACTGGAGTCTCTTTCATGTGTGGAGCTCAAGAACTGTAGTCTCTTTCATGTGTGGAGCTCAAGAACTACTCTCTTTTATGTGTGTAGCTCAAGAACTGGAGTCTCTCTCATGTGTGGAGCTCAAGAACTGGTCTGTCTCATGTGTGGAGCTCAAGAACTGGTCTCTCTCATGTGTGCAGCTCTAGAACTCTCTCTCTCATGTGTGGAGCTCAAGAACTGGAGTCTCTCTCATGTGTGGAGCTCAAAAACTGTAGTCTCTTTCATGTGTGCAGCTCAAGAACTGGAGTCTCTTTCATGTGTGGAGCTCAAGAACTGTAGTCTCTTTCATGTGTGGAGCTCAAGAACTACTCTCTTTCATGTGTGTAGCTCAAGAACTGGAGTCTCTCTCATGTGTGCAATTCAAGAAGTCTTTCTCATGTGTGTAGCTCGAGAACTGGAGTCTCTTTCATGTGTGGAGCTCAAGAACTCTAGTCTCTCTCATGTGTGGAGCTCAAGAACTGGAGTCTCTTTCATGTGGGGAGCTCAAGAACTGGTCTCTCTCATGTGTGCAGCTCAATAATTGGTCTCTCTCATGTGTGCAGCTCAAGAACTCTCTCTCTCATGTGTGGAGCTCAAGAACTGGAGTCTCTCTCATGTGTGGAGCTCAAGAACTGGTCTATCTCATGTGTGGAGCTCAAGAACTGGTCTCTCTCATGTGTGCAGCTCTAGAACTCTCTCTCATGTGTGGAGCTCAAGAACTGGAGTCTCATGTCTGGAGCTCAAGAACTGGAGTCTCATGTGTGGAGCTCAAGAACTGTAGTCTCATGTGTGGAGCTCAAGAACTGTAGTCTCTTTCATGTGTGGAGCTTAAGACTACTGAACTCTCTCTCATGTGTGCAGCTCAAGAACTGGTCTCTCTCATGTGTGCAGCTCAAGAACTCTGTCTCTCATGTGTGGAGCTCAAGAACTGGAGTCTCTCTCATGTGTGGAGCTCAAGAACTGGAGTCTCTTTCATGTGTGGAGTTCAAGAACTGGAGTCTCTCTCATGTGTGGAGCTCAAGAACTGGTCTCTCTCATGTGTGCAGCTCTAGAACTCTCTCTCATGTGTGGAGCTCAAGAACTGGAGTCTATCTCATGTGTGGAGCTCAAGAACTGGAGTCTCTTTCATGTGTGGAGCTCAAGAACTGTAGTCTCATGTGTGGAGCTCAAGAACTGTAGTCTCATGTGTAGAGCTCAAGAACTGAAGTCTCTTTCATGTGTGGAGCTCAAAAACTGTAGTCTCTTTCATGTGTGGAGCTCAAGAACTACTCTCTTTCATGTGTGTAGCTCAAGAACTGGAGTCTCTCTCATGTGTGCAATTCAAGAAGTCTCTCTCATGTGTGTAGCTCGAGAACTGGAGTCTCTTTCATGTGTGGAGCTCAAGAACTGGAGTCTATCTCATGTGTGCAGCTCAAGAACTCTATATCATGTGTGGAGCTCAAGAACTGGAGTCTCTTTCATGTGTGGAGCTCAAGAACTGGAGTCTCTTTCATGTGTGGAGCTCAAGAACTGTAGTCTCTTTCATGTGTGGAGCTCAAGAACTACTCTCTTTTATGTGTGTAGCTCAAGAACTGGAGTCTCTCTCATGTGTGGAGCTCAAGAACTGGTCTGTCTCATGTGTGGAGCTCAAGAACTGGTCTCTCTCATGTGTGCAGCTCTAGAACTCTCTCTCTCATGTGTGGAGCTCAAGAACTGGAGTCTCTCTCATGTGTGGAGCTCAAAAACTGTAGTCTCTTTCATGTGTGCAGCTCAAGAACTGGAGTCTCTTTCATGTGTGGAGCTCAAGAACTGTAGTCTCTTTCATGTGTGGAGCTCAAGAACTACTCTCTTTCATGTGTGTAGCTCAAGAACTGGAGTCTCTCTCATGTGTGCAATTCAAGAAGTCTTTCTCATGTGTGTAGCTCGAGAACTGGAGTCTCTTTCATGTGTGGAGCTCAAGAACTCTAGTCTCTCTCATGTGTGGAGCTCAAGAACTGGAGTCTCTTTCATGTGGGGAGCTCAAGAACTGGTCTCTCTCATGTGTGCAGCTCAATAATTGGTCTCTCTCATGTGTGCAGCTCAAGAACTCTCTCTCTCATGTGTGGAGCTCAAGAACTGGAGTCTCTCTCATGTGTGGAGCTCAAGAACTGGTCTATCTCATGTGTGGAGCTCAAGAACTGGTCTCTCTCATGTGTGCAGCTCTAGAACTCTCTCTCATGTGTGGAGCTCAAGAACTGGAGTCTCATGTCTGGAGCTCAAGAACTGGAGTCTCATGTGTGGAGCTCAAGAACTGTAGTCTCATGTGTGGAGCTCAAGAACTGTAGTCTCTTTCATGTGTGGAGCTTAAGACTACTGAACTCTCTTTCATGTGTGGAGCTCAAGAACTGAAGTCTCATGTGTGGAGCTCAAGAACTGTAGTCTCTTTCATGTGTGGAGCTCAAGAACTGTAGTCTCTTTCATGTGTGGAGCTCAAGAACTGGAGTCTCTCTCATGTGTGGAGCTCAAGAACTGTAGTCTCTTTCATGTGTGGAGGTCAAGAACTGTAGTTTCATGTGTGTAGCTCAAGAACTGGAGTCTCTCTCATGTGTGCAATTCAAGAAGTCTCTCTCATGTGTGTAGCTCGAGAACAATAGTCTCTTTCATGTGTGGAGCTCAAGAACTGGTCTCTCTCATGTGTGCAGCTCTAGAACTCTCTCTCATGTGTGGAGCTCAAGAACTGGAGTCTATCTCATGTGTGCAGCTCAAGAACTCTATCTCATGTGTGGAGCTCAAGAACTGGAGTCTCTTTCATGTGTGGAGCTCAAGAACTGTAGTCTCATGTGTGGAGCTCAAGAACTGTAGTCTCATGTGTAGAGCTCAAGAACTGAAGTCTCTTTCATGTGTGGAGCTCAAAAACTGTAGTCTCTTTCATGTGTGGAGCTCAAAAACTACTCTCTTTCATGTGTGTAGCTCAAGAACTGGAGTCTCTCTCATGTGTGCAATTCAAGAAGTCTCTCTCATGTGTGTAGCTCGAGAACTGGAGTCTCTTTCATGTGTGGAGCTCAAGAACTGGAGTCTTATCTCATGTGTGCAGCTCAAGAACTCTATCTCATGTGTGGAGCTCAAGAACTGGAGTCTCTTTCATGTGTGGAGCTCAAGAACTGGAGTCTCTTTCATGTGTGGAGCTCAAGAACTGTAGTCTCTTTCATGTGTGGAGCTCAAGAACTACTCTCTTTCATGTGTGTAGCTCAAGAACTGGAGTCTCTTTCATGTGGGGAGCTCAAGAACTGGTCTCTCTCATGTGTGCAGCTCAATAATTGGTCTCTCTCATGTGTGCAGCTCAAGAACTCTCTCTCTCATGTGTGGAGCTCAAGAACTGGAGTCTCTCTCATGTGTGGAGCTCAAGAACTGGTCTATCTCATGTGTGGAGCTCAAGAACTGGTCTCTCTCATGTGTGCAGCTCTAGAACTCTCTCTCATGTGTGGAGCTCAAGAACTGGAGTCTCATGTCTGGAGCTCAAGAACTGGAGTCTCATGTGTGGAGCTCAAGAACTGTAGTCTCATGTGTGGAGCTCAAGAACTGTAGTCTCTTTCATGTGTGGAGCTTAAGACTACTGAACTCTCTCTCATGTGTGCAGCTCAAGAACTGGTCTCTCTCATGTGTGCAGCTCAAGAACTCTGTCTCTCATGTGTGGAGCTCAAGAACTGGAGTCTCTCTCATGTGTGGAGCTCAAGAACTGGAGTCTCTTTCATGTGTGGAGTTCAAGAACTGGAGTCTCTCTCATGTGTGGAGCTCAAGAACTGGTCTCTCTCATGTGTGCAGCTCTAGAACTCTCTCTCATGTGTGGAGCTCAAGAACTGGAGTCTATCTCATGTGTGGAGCTCAAGAACTGGAGTCTCTTTCATGTGTGGAGCTCAAGAACTGTAGTCTCATGTGTGGAGCTCAAGAACTGTAGTCTCATGTGTAGAGCTCAAGAACTGAAGTCTCTTTCATGTGTGGAGCTCAAAAACTGTAGTCTCTTTCATGTGTGGAGCTCAAGAACTACTCTCTTTCATGTGTGTAGCTCAAGAACTGGAGTCTCTCTCATGTGTGCAATTCAAGAAGTCTCTCTCATGTGTGTAGCTCGAGAACTGGAGTCTCTTTCATGTGTGGAGCTCAAGAACTGGAGTCTATCTCATGTGTGCAGCTCAAGAACTCTATCTCATGTGTGGAGCTCAAGAACTGGAGTCTCTTTCATGTGTGGAGCTCAAGAACTGGAGTCTCTTTCATGTGTGGAGCTCAAGAACTGTAGTCTCTTTCATGTGTGGAGCTCAAGAACTACTCTCTTTTATGTGTGTAGCTCAAGAACTGGAGTCTCTCTCATGTGTGGAGCTCAAGAACTGGTCTGTCTCATGTGTGGAGCTCAAGAACTGGTCTCTCTCATGTGTGCAGCTCTAGAACTCTCTCTCTCATGTGTGGAGCTCAAGAACTGGAGTCTCTCTCATGTGTGGAGCTCAAAAACTGTAGTCTCTTTCATGTGTGCAGCTCAAGAACTGGAGTCTCTTTCATGTGTGGAGCTCAAGAACTGTAGTCTCTTTCATGTGTGGAGCTCAAGAACTACTCTCTTTCATGTGTGTAGCTCAAGAACTGGAGTCTCTCTCATGTGTGCAATTCAAGAAGTCTTTCTCATGTGTGTAGCTCGAGAACTGGAGTCTCTTTCATGTGTGGAGCTCAAGAACTCTAGTCTCTCTCATGTGTGGAGCTCAAGAACTGGAGTCTCTTTCATGTGGGGAGCTCAAGAACTGGTCTCTCTCATGTGTGCAGCTCAATAATTGGTCTCTCTCATGTGTGCAGCTCAAGAACTCTCTCTCTCATGTGTGGAGCTCAAGAACTGGAGTCTCTCTCATGTGTGGAGCTCAAGAACTGGTCTATCTCATGTGTGGAGCTCAAGAACTGGTCTCTCTCATGTGTGCAGCTCTAGAACTCTCTCTCATGTGTGGAGCTCAAGAACTGGAGTCTCATGTCTGGAGCTCAAGAACTGGAGTCTCATGTGTGGAGCTCAAGAACTGTAGTCTCATGTGTGGAGCTCAAGAACTGTAGTCTCTTTCATGTGTGGAGCTTAAGACTACTGAACTCTCTTTCATGTGTGGAGCTCAAGAACTGAAGTCTCATGTGTGGAGCTCAAGAACTGTAGTCTCTTTCATGTGTGGAGCTCAAGAACTGTAGTCTCTTTCATGTGTGGAGCTCAAGAACTGGAGTCTCTCTCATGTGTGGAGCTCAAGAACTGTAGTCTCTTTCATGTGTGGAGGTCAAGAACTGTAGTTTCATGTGTGTAGCTCAAGAACTGGAGTCTCTCTCATGTGTGCAATTCAAGAAGTCTCTCTCATGTGTGTAGCTCGAGAACAATAGTCTCTTTCATGTGTGGAGCTCAAGAACTGGTCTCTCTCATGTGTGCAGCTCTAGAACTCTCTCTCATGTGTGGAGCTCAAGAACTGGAGTCTATCTCATGTGTGCAGCTCAAGAACTCTATCTCATGTGTGGAGCTCAAGAACTGGAGTCTCTTTCATGTGTGGAGCTCAAGAACTGTAGTCTCATGTGTGGAGCTCAAGAACTGTAGTCTCATGTGTAGAGCTCAAGAACTGAAGTCTCTTTCATGTGTGGAGCTCAAAAACTGTAGTCTCTTTCATGTGTGGAGCTCAAAAACTACTCTCTTTCATGTGTGTAGCTCAAGAACTGGAGTCTCTCTCATGTGTGCAATTCAAGAAGTCTCTCTCATGTGTGTAGCTCGAGAACTGGAGTCTCTTTCATGTGTGGAGCTCAAGAACTGGAGTCTTATCTCATGTGTGCAGCTCAAGAACTCTATCTCATGTGTGGAGCTCAAGAACTGGAGTCTCTTTCATGTGTGGAGCTCAAGAACTGGAGTCTCTTTCATGTGTGGAGCTCAAGAACTGTAGTCTCTTTCATGTGTGGAGCTCAAGAACTACTCTCTTTCATGTGTGTAGCTCAAGAACTGGAGTCTCTCTCATGTGTGGAGCTCAAGAACTGGTCTATCTCATGTGTGGAGCTCAAGAACTGGTCTCTCTCATGTGTGCAGCTCTAGAACTCTCTCTCTCATGTGTGGAGCTCAAGAACTGGAGTCTCTCTCATGTGTGGAGCTCAAAAACTGTAGTCTCTTTCATGTGTGCAGCTCAAGAACTGGAGTCTCTTTCATGTGTGGAGCTCAAGAACTGTAGTCTCTTTCATGTGTGGAGCTCAAGAACTACTCTCTTTCATGTGTGTAGCTCAAGAACTGGAGTCTCTTTCATGTGTGCAATTCAAGAAGTCTTTCTCATGTGTGTAGCTCGAGAACTGGAGTCTCTTTCATGTGTGGAGCTCAAGAACTCTAGTCTCTCTCATGTGTGGAGCTCAAGAACTGGAGTCTCTTTCATGTGTGGAGCTCAAGAACTGTAGTCTCATGTGTGGAGCTCAAGAACTGGAGTCTCTCTCATGTGGGGAGCTCAAGAACTGGTCTCTCTCATGTGTGCAGCTCAATAATTGGTCTCTCTCATGTGTGCAGCTCAAGAACTACTCTCTCTCATGTGTGTAGCTCGAGAACTGGAGTCTCTTTCATGTGTGGAGCTTAAGAACTGGAGTCTCTTTCATATGTGGAGCTCAAGAACTGTAGTCTCATTTGTGGAGCTCAAGAACTGGAGTCTCTCTCATGTGTGCAGCTCAAGAACTGGTCTCTCTCATGTGTGCAGCTCAAGAACTCTGTCTCTCATGTGTGGAGCTCAAGAACTGGAGTCTCTCTCATGTGTGGAGCTCAAGAACTGGAGTCTCTTTCATGTGTGGAGTTCAAGAACTGGAGTCTCTCTCATGTGTGGAGCTCAAGAACTGGTCTCTCTCATGTGTGCAGCTCTAGAACTCTCTCTCATGTGTGGAGCTCAAGAACTGGAGTCTATCTCATGTGTGGAGCTCAAGAACTGGAGTCTCTTTCATGTGTGGAGCTCAAGAACTGTAGTCTCATGTGTGGAGCTCAAGAACTGTAGTCTCATGTGTAGAGCTCAAGAACTGAAGTCTCTTTCATGTGTGGAGCTCAAAAACTGTAGTCTCTTTCATGTGTGGAGCTCAAGAACTACTCTCTTTCATGTGTGTAGCTCAAGAACTGGAGTCTCTCTCATGTGTGCAATTCAAGAAGTCTCTCTCATGTGTGTAGCTCGAGAACTGGAGTCTCTTTCATGTGTGGAGCTCAAGAACTGGAGTCTATCTCATGTGTGCAGCTCAAGAACTCTATCTCATGTGTGGAGCTCAAGAACTGGAGTCTCTTTCATGTGTGGAGCTCAAGAACTGGAGTCTCTTTCATGTGTGGAGCTCAAGAACTGTAGTCTCTTTCATGTGTGGAGCTCAAGAACTACTCTCTTTTATGTGTGTAGCTCAAGAACTGGAGTCTCTCTCATGTGTGGAGCTCAAGAACTGGTCTGTCTCATGTGTGGAGCTCAAGAACTGGTCTCTCTCATGTGTGCAGCTCTAGAACTCTCTCTCTCATGTGTGGAGCTCAAGAACTGGAGTCTCTCTCATGTGTGGAGCTCAAAAACTGTAGTCTCTTTCATGTGTGCAGCTCAAGAACTGGAGTCTCTTTCATGTGTGGAGCTCAAGAACTGTAGTCTCTTTCATGTGTGGAGCTCAAGAACTACTCTCTTTCATGTGTGTAGCTCAAGAACTGGAGTCTCTCTCATGTGTGCAATTCAAGAAGTCTTTCTCATGTGTGTAGCTCGAGAACTGGAGTCTCTTTCATGTGTGGAGCTCAAGAACTCTAGTCTCTCTCATGTGTGGAGCTCAAGAACTGGAGTCTCTTTCATGTGGGGAGCTCAAGAACTGGTCTCTCTCATGTGTGCAGCTCAATAATTGGTCTCTCTCATGTGTGCAGCTCAAGAACTCTCTCTCTCATGTGTGGAGCTCAAGAACTGGAGTCTCTCTCATGTGTGGAGCTCAAGAACTGGTCTATCTCATGTGTGGAGCTCAAGAACTGGTCTCTCTCATGTGTGCAGCTCTAGAACTCTCTCTCATGTGTGGAGCTCAAGAACTGGAGTCTCATGTCTGGAGCTCAAGAACTGGAGTCTCATGTGTGGAGCTCAAGAACTGTAGTCTCATGTGTGGAGCTCAAGAACTGTAGTCTCTTTCATGTGTGGAGCTTAAGACTACTGAACTCTCTTTCATGTGTGGAGCTCAAGAACTGAAGTCTCATGTGTGGAGCTCAAGAACTGTAGTCTCTTTCATGTGTGGAGCTCAAGAACTGTAGTCTCTTTCATGTGTGGAGCTCAAGAACTGGAGTCTCTCTCATGTGTGGAGCTCAAGAACTGTAGTCTCTTTCATGTGTGGAGGTCAAGAACTGTAGTTTCATGTGTGGAGCTCAAGAACTGTAGTCTCATGTGTGGAGCTCAAGAACTGGAGTCTCTCTCATGTGTGGAGCTCAAGAACTGTAGTCTCTCTCATGTGTGCAACTCAAGAACTGGAGTCTCTCTCATGTGTGGAGCTCAGGAACTGTAGTCTCTCTCATGTGTGCAGCTCAAGAACTCTCTCTCATGTGTGGAGCTCAAGAACTGGAGTCTCTCTCATGTGTGGAGCTCAAGAACTGGAGTCTCTTTCATGTGTGGAGCTCAAGAACTGGTCTCTCTCATGTGTGGAGCTCAAGAACTGGTCTCTCTCATGTGTGGAGCTCAAGAACTGGTCTCTCTCATGTGTGGAGCTCAAGAACTGGTCTCTCTCATGTGTGGAGCTCAAGAACTGGTCTCTCTCATGTGTGGAGCTCAAGAACTGTAGTCTCTTTCATGTGTGGAGCTCAAGAACTGGATTCTCTCTCATGTGTACAGCTCAAGAACTGGTCTCTCTCATGTGTGCAGCTCAAGAACTGTAGTCTCTTTCATGTGTGGAGCTCAAGAACTGGTCTCTCTCATGTGTGGAGCACAAGAACTGTAGTTTCTCTCATGTGTGTAGCTCAAGAATTGCAGTCTTCTTTCATGTGTGGAGCTCAAGAACTGGTCTCTCTCATGTGTGAAGCTCAAGAACTGGAGTCTCTCTCATGTGTGGAGCTCAAGAACTGGTCTCTCTCATGTGTGCAGCTCTAGAACTCTCTCTCATGTGTGGAGCTCAAGAACTGGAGTCTATCTCATGTGTGGAGCTCAAGAACTGGAGTCTCTTTTATGTGTGGAGCTCAAGAACTGGAGTCTCTTTCATGTGTGGAGCTAAAGATCTGGAGTCTCTCTCATGTGTGAAGCTCAAGAACTGGAGTCTCATGTGTGGAGCTCAAGAACTGCAGTTTCTCTCATGTGTGGAGCTCAAGAACTGTAGTCTCTCTCATGTGTGGAGCTCAAGAACTGGAGTCGCTCTCATGTGTGTAGCTCAAGAACTGTAGTCTCATGTGTGGAGCTCAAGAACTGGAGTCTCATGTGTGGAGCTCAAGAACTGTAGTCTCTTTCATGTGTGCAGCTCAAGAACTGGTCTCTTTCATGTGTGGAGCTCAAGAACTGGAGTCTCATGTGTGGAGCTCAAGAACTGTAGTCTCTTTCATGTGTAAAGCTCAAGAACTGGAGTCTCTCTCATGTGAGCTCATGAACTGGTCTCTTTCATGTGTGGAGCTCAAGAACTGTAGTCTCATGTGTGGAGCTCAAGAACTGTAGTCTCATGTGTAGAGCTCAAGAACTGAAGTCTCTTTCATGTGTGGAGCTCAAAAACTGTAGTCTCTTTCATGTGTGGAGCTCAAGAACTACTCTCTCTCATGTGTGTAGCTCGAGAACTGGAGTCTCTTTCATGTGTGGAGCTTAAGAACTGGAGTCTCTTTCATATGTGGAGCTCAAGAACTGTAGTCTCATGTGTGGAGCTCAAGAACTGGAGTCTCTCTCATGTGTGCAGCTCAAGAACTGGTCTCTCTCATGTGTGCAGCTCAAGAACTCTGTCTCTCATGTGTGGAGCTCAAGAACTGGAGTCTCTCTCATGTGTGGAGCTCAAGAACTGGAGTCTCTTTCATGTGTGGAGTTCAAGAACTGGAGTCTCTCTCATGTGTGGAGCTCAAGAACTGGTCTCTCTCATGTGTGCAGCTCTAGCTCTCTCTCTCATGTGTGGAGCTCAAGAACTGGAGTCTATCTCATGTGTGGAGCTCAAGAACTGGAGTCTCTTTCATGTGTGGAGCTCAAGAACTGTAGTCTCATGTGTGGAGCTCAAGAACTGTAGTCTCATGTGTAGAGCTCAAGAACTGAAGTCTCTTTCATGTGTGGAGCTCAAAAACTGTAGTCTCTTTCATGTGTGGAGCTAAAGAACTACTCTCTTTCATGTGTGTAGCTCAAGAACTGGAGTCTCTCTCATGTGTGCAATTCAAGAAGTCTCTCTCATGTGTGTAGCTCGAGAACAATAGTCTCTTTCATGTGTGGAGCTCAAGAACTGGTCTCTCTCATGTGTGCAGCTCTAGAACTCTCTCTCATGTGTGGAGCTCAAGAACTGGAGTCTATCTCATGTGTGCAGCTCAAGAACTCTATCTCATGTGTGGAGCTCAAGAACTGGAGTCTCTTTCATGTGTGCAGCTCAAGAACTGTAGTCTCATGTGTGGAGCTCAAGAACTGTAGTCTCATGTGTAGAGCTCAAGAACTGAAGTCTCTTTCATGTGTGGAGCTCAAAAACTGTAGTCTCTTTCATGTGTGGAGCTCAAAAACTACTCTCTTTCATGTGTGTAGCTCAAGAACTGGAGTCTCTCTCATGTGTGCAATTCAAGAAGTCTCTCTCATGTGTGTAGCTCGAGAACTGGAGTCTCTTTCATGTGTGGAGCTCAAGAACTGGAGTCTTATCTCATGTGTGCAGCTCAAGAACTCTATCTCATGTGTGGAGCTCAAGAACTGGAGTCTCTTTCATGTGTGGAGCTCAAGAACTGGAGTCTCTTTCATGTGTGGAGCTCAAGAACTGTAGTCTCTTTCATGTGTGGAGCTCAAGAACTACTCTCTTTCATGTGTGTAGCTCAAGAACTGGAGTCTCTCTCATGTGTGGAGCTCAAGAACTGGTCTATCTCATGTGTGGAGCTCAAGAACTGGTCTCTCTCATGTGTGCAGCTCTAGAACTCTCTCTCTCATGTGTGGAGCTCAAGAACTGGAGTCTCTCTCATGTGTGGAGCTCAAAAACTGTAGTCTCTTTCATGTGTGCAGCTCAAGAACTGGAGTCTCTTTCATGTGTGGAGCTCAAGAACTGTAGTCTCTTTCATGTGTGGAGCTCAAGAACTACTCTCTTTCATGTGTGTAGCTCAAGAACTGGAGTCTCTTTCATGTGTGCAATTCAAGAAGTCTTTCTCATGTGTGTAGCTCGAGAACTGGAGTCTCTTTCATGTGTGGAGCTCAAGAACTCTAGTCTCTCTCATGTGTGGAGCTCAAGAACTGGAGTCTCTTTCATGTGTGGAGCTCAAGAACTGTAGTCTCATGTGTGGAGCTCAAGAACTGGAGTCTCTCTCATGTGGGGAGCTCAAGAACTGGTCTCTCTCATGTGTGCAGCTCAATAATTGGTCTCTCTCATGTGTGCAGCTCAAGAACTACTCTCTCTCATGTGTGTAGCTCGAGAACTGGAGTCTCTTTCATATGTGGAGCTCAAGAACTGTAGTCTCATGTGTGGAGCTCAAGAACTGGAGTCTCTCTCATGTGTGCAGCTCAAGAACTGGTCTCTCTCATGTGTGCAGCTCAAGAACTCTGTCTCTCATGTGTGTAGCTCAAGAACTGGAGTCTCTTTCATGTGTGGAGCTCAAGAACTGTAGTCTCATGTGTGGAGCTCAAGAACTGGAGTCTCTTTCATGTGTGTAGCTCAAGAACTGGAGTCTCTTTCATGTGTGCAATTCAAGAAGTCTTTCTCATGTGTGTAGCTCGAGAACTGGAGTCTCTTTCATGTGTGGAGCTCAAGAACTGGAGTCTCTTTCATGTGTGGAGTTCAAGAACTGGAGTCTCTCTCATGTGTGGAGCTCAAGAACTGGTCTCTCTCATGTGTGCAGCTCTAGAACTCTCTCTCATGTGTGGAGCTCAAGAACTGGAGTCTATCTCATGTGTGCAGCTCAAGAACTCTATCTCATGTGTGGAGCTCAAGAACTGTAGTCTCATGTGTGGAGCTCAAGAACTGTAGTCTCATGTGTAGAGCTCAAGAACTGAAGTCTCTTTCATGTGTGGAGCTCAAAAACTGTAGTCTCTTTCATGTGTGGAGCTCAAGAACTACTCTCTTTCATGTGTGTAGCTCAAGAACTGGAGTCTCTCTCATGTGTGCAATTCAAGAAGTCTCTCTCATGTGTGTAGCTCGAGAACTGGAGTCTCTTTCATGTGTGGAGCTCAAGAACTGGAGTCTATCTCATGTGTGCAGCTCAAGAACTCTATCTCATGTGTGGAGCTCAAGAACTGGAGTCTCTTTCATGTGTGGAGCTCAAGAACTGGAGTCTCCTTCATGTGTGGAGCTCAAGAACTGTAGTCTCTTTCATGTGTGGAGCTCAAGAACTACTCTCTTTCATGTGTGTAGCTCAAGAACTGGATTCTCTCTCATGTGTGGAGTTCAAGAACTGGTCTATCTCATGTGTGGAGCTCAAGAACTGGTCTCTCTCATGTGTGCAGCTCTAGAACTCTCTCTCTCATGTGTGGAGCTCAAGAACTGGAGTCTCTCTCATGTGTGGAGCTCAAAAACTGTAGTCTCTTTCATGTGTGCAGCTCAAGAACTGGAGTCTCTTTCATGTGTGGAGCTCAAGAACTGTAGTCTCTTTCATGTGTGGAGCTCAAGAACTACTCTCTTTCATGTGTGTAGCTCAAGAACTGGAGTCTCTCTCATTTGTGCAATTCAAGAAGTCTTTCTCATGTGTGTAGCTCGAGAACTGGAGTCTCTTTCATGTGTGGAGCTCAAGAACTCTAGTCTCTCTCATGTGTGGAGCTCAAGAACTGGAGTCTCTTTCATGTGGGGAGCTCAAGAACTGGTCTCTCTCATGTGTGCAGCTCAATAATTGGTCTCTCTCATGTGTGCAGCTCAAGAACTCTCTCTCTCATGTGTGGAGCTCAAGAACTGGAGTCTCTCTCATGTGTGGAGCTCAAGAACTGGTCTATCTCATGTGTGGAGCTCAAGAACTGGTCTCTCTCATGTGTGCAGCTCTAGAACTCTCTCTCATGTGTGGAGCTCAAGAACTGGAGTCTCATGTCTGGAGCTCAAGAACTGGAGTCTCATGTGTGGAGCTCAAGAACTGTAGTCTCATGTGTGGAGCTCAAGAACTGTAGTCTCTTTCATGTGTGGAGCTTAAGACTACTGAAGTCTCTTTCATGTGTGGAGCTCAAGAACTGAAGTCTCATGTGTGGAGCTCAAGAACTGTAGTCTCTTTCATGTGTGGAGCTCAAGAACTGTAGTCTCTTTCATGTGTGGAGCTCAAGAACTGGAGTCTCTCTCATGTGTGGAGCTCAAGAACTGTAGTCTCTTTCATGTGTGGAGGTCAAGAACTGTAGTTTCATGTGTGGAGCTCAAGAACTGTAGTCTCATGTGTGGAGCTCAAGAACTGGAGTCTCTCTCATGTGTGGAGCTCAAGAACTGTAGTCTCTCTCATGTGTGCAACTCAAGAACTGGAGTCTCTCTCATGTGTGGAGCTCAAGAACTGTAGTCTCTCTCATGTGTGCAGCTCAAGAACTCTCTCTCATGTGTGGATCTCAAGAACTGGAGTCTCTCTCATGTGTGGAGCTCAAGAACTGGAGTCTCTTTCATGTGTGGAGCTCAAGAACTGGTCTCTCTCATGTGTGGAGCTCAAGAACTGGTCTCTCTCATGTGTGGAGCTGAAGAACTGGTCTCTCTCATGTGCGGAGCTCAAGAACTGGTCTCTCTCATGTGTGGAGCTCAAGAACTGGTCTCTCTCATGTGTGGAGCTCAAGAACTGTAGTCTCTTTCATGTGTGGAGCTCAAGAACTGGATTCTCTCTCATGTGTACAGCTCAAGAACTGGTCTCTCTCATGTGTGCAGCTCAAGAACTGTAGTCTCTTTCATGTGTGGAGCTCAAGAACTGGTCTCTCTCATGTGTGCACAAGAACTGTAGTTTCTCTCATGTGTGTAGCTCAAGAATTGCAGTCTTCTTTCATGTGTGGAGCTCAAGAACTGGTCTCTCTCATGTGTGAAGCTCAAGAACTGTAGTCTCTTTCATGTGTGCAGCTCAAGAACTGGTCTCTCTCATGTGTGGAGCTCAAGAACTCTCTCTCATGTGTGCAGCTCAAGAACTGGTCTCTTTCATGTGTGCAGCTCAAGAACTGGAGTCTCTCTCATGTGTGCAGCTCAAGAACTCTCTCTCATGTGTGGAGCTCAAGAACTGGTCTCTCTCATGTGTGCAGCTCAAGAACTGGAGTCTCAAGTTTGGAGCTCAAGAACTGGAGTCCTTCTCATGTGTGGAGTCTGATGAAGATAGTGTCTGCTTTGAATGCTACCTTTACCTCTGTTTTTTGTTCACAGAGTAACGATTTACTCAAGTGTTATTTTCGTGAAGTTCACACATAATATAGTAAGAACATTCATTTCTGCAGCAAAGGTTGGTTGCAATGAGAAAATATTACACTTGAGGATGATTTTGTAAACGTGTTACCTTTTCTTGATATCCTCAGCGGCAGTGGGAATTTATCAGAGCAGCATTTTTGGAGTTAGTGCTGTGCTTCCAATGAAGTATACTAATGCGGTTATCTTTGGCAATGTAAGTAATGATACCACCATTTTTATAAAAGTCTGCAATAACTAGGTTGAATTTATAGTTCAGAAGTTTCAAACTCAAATTTGAGGGTTGCATGAGAACAAGCTCAGAGCCTAAGTGCGGCATGACCCAAGGACAGCATGAGAACAAGTTGAATGTTCAAAGGACAGCATGAGAATAAGTTCAGAGCCTAAGTGCGGCATGACCCAAGGACAGCATGAGAACAAGTTGAATGTTCAAAGGACAGCATGAGAATAAGTTCAGAGTCTAAGTGCAGCATGACCCAAGGACAGCATGAGAACAAGCTGAATGATCAAAGGACAGTATGAGAACAAGCTGAATGTTCAAAGGACAACATGAGAACAAGCTGACTGTTCAAAGGACAACATGAAAACAAGCTCAGAGCCTAAGTGTAGCATGACCCAAGGACAGCATTAAAACAGGCAGAATGTTCAAAGGACAACATGAGAACAAGCTGACTGTTCAAAGGGCAGCATGAGAACAAGCTTATGACAAAGGACAGCATGAGAACTAGCTGAATGTTCAAATGGTCTGTACGATTTTGTTTTGCATGATGATTTCACCAACAGCCATGCAGGCAGGCAAAATTGAATTTGAATTGGTGCACAGTTCCACATCAAGAATCATTAATGACCGTTTCACCCTCATGAAAGCCTGAAAGAAAGCAAGAAAAAAAATCACGTTTTCAGAGATTTTAGCCACAACCAAAGTATCTTTGGAAAAATTTTTAAAACAAGAAAAATGTGTGTAGAACCAATATTTACTTTTATGTATATTGAGCATGCCTTGTATATATATATATATATATATATATATATATATATATATATATATATATATGAATACAGTAGCTTGAAATTGAAAACCAGTTAAACACAATGATAGAATAATCATTCTATAATACAAAAATGGCTTGCATTATAAAATATATCGTTGGTTGGAAGAACATTACTTAACTTCAGAATTTGCGAATCTCATAGCCAAAAATGTACAATATATATATAGGTGGCGTGTTCAAATGAAACCGGATCTAACTGCAACAAGTGAACATAAGTACAATGCGCTTCATGATGTCACTTCTGGTCACAGCACATACCAACTATCAAGTTTACAAAGTTTATTTTATCCTCCGAATCATAGTTTCCTCAGTAGCCTGTTGAAAATATGGCGGGGGTGATACGGAATCCGTCCAGAGTTGATCAGCAAGTGTGATTCGGTTTCTAACAGCTGAAGGATGTGAACCAGTTGACATTCATCGCAGAATGCAGGCAGTGTATGATGACAAAAGTGTGTCGAAGACAACAGTGAAGAACTGGACAACGATGTTTAATGTAGGACGTGAGTTAACAAAAAATCTTCAGAGACCAGATCAGGTGCATATTGTTGCATCAGAAGATGCCATCGCCAAAATTGATGCAGCAATTCGGGTGAACCGTCACCGGAGCTTATGTTTGGTAGAAGGGGAATTTGCTGTGTTGCTAGGGATAGTTCAAAGGTTGGTTAGCAAGAAACTGAAGTATCAGTACTCATTGTGAATACCTTCCGATACTTCATCTTCTTGCTAACCACCATTTGAACTGTCCCTAATGACACGGCAAATTCCTCTGCTAGCGAACGCAAACGCCGGTGATGGTCCACCCGATGTGTTCTCGGGTATTCTCATATTTCTATAAAGACCAATCATTGCACAGCAGACTTTGCCACATCTGGGGCACTCATGTGAGGAGTCAGCTTTGTAGCTATCTTGTGTTCTGCTGTTTCAGGTGGCACACTTACACCGAGTCACAGCAATGCAATCTGAGCACCTTTTGTGATGCTAGTTCACTAGATGGAACGGTTTTATACAAGCAACTCCCAGCAGGTGATATCAATCTTGAAGCTTTTCAGACACTTTCAGGGAGTCTCTAGTTTCATCTATCTCACGAATGAGCATCCTCCTTTTCTGAGATGACTACATAACAGCTGCTTGCGGATACACTCATTGGACATGCATGCAACATGTCCCATTTATCATGTCTGCCCTTTTTTAAAACATATATATGTATGTGTGTTTTTAAAATTGAAAAAAATGGTCTTGTACAAATTAAAAGAAAAAAACAATTTCATAACTGTTTTTCAATGATTGATTCGCTTCACGACTGAAATTACAAGAATATGAAAAAGTGCTTCGAATGAAAACCTTAAAAGTGGGTTAGAAATTAGGAAAACCATGCCTTTGTATTGTGACTTTTAAAAATGGTTGCCAAATATGTAAAGAGTGTTTTGCATGTGCCATCATGGCGCAGATGAATAAGATGACGTCATATAATTGCAGTTAAAAGATGGCCACCACACTAAGGAGATGCACTAAAGAACAGCGTTCTGTTATTTGGTTTTGTAACAGCAAAGGGGTGAAACCTATAGAAATTCATCGGCGAATGAAGGTCTACTATGGTGATGCATGCCTTTCACTCCAGCAAGTATACAGATCGAGTAGGAAGTTCCAAAATGAGTTGAGTTCCGTGACAGACTGTTCATGACTGGGTCAGGCACACAGAGTAGTGACCCCAGAGTCAATTGCAGCCATATACCGCCTCGTAAAGAAAAATCACTGATTGACTGTGAATGAAATTGCCACACATCTGAACAAAGTTCAGTACGCTACATCATCCATGACGTGTAAAAGTACCACAAAGTGTCCGCAAGATGGATGCAATGCAGCTTACTCCAGAATTGAAACGACAACTTGTTGATGCCTGTCAGGAACATTTGCAGTGTTTTGAAGCAGAATGCGATGGTTTCCTAGCAAGAATTTACTGGTGATGAAATCTGGGTTCACTAGGAGCCTGAAATGAAGAGAGTGAGCAAGGAATGGCACCATCCCTCCTCACCAAAACCGAAGAAGTTTTGCAGGCAGCAATCTGCAGAGAAAGTTATGCTCATTCCTTTGGGATGAATGAGGCATTATTTTAGAGCACTCCATGCCCAGGGGGAAAACTGTCACCAGTGTCACATATACAGATCTTCTCAGGAATCATCTTTGACCTGCAATCAAATCCAAACAACGTGGACTTCTGAGTAAAGTTGTCCTTTTGCAACACGACAATACTCGACCCCATACTACCCGTGCAACCATCGTGGACCTCCACTTTCAGTGTCTACCACATCTGCCTTACTCACCAGACCTAGCACCAAGTGTTTTCACATTCTTGAACTACTAAAAGAGGCATTGGGAGGAAAGACTTTCAGGTATGATGAAGAGGCCCAGCAGGTGGTGCATGAGTGGTTACTCACGTAATTAAGAGAGTTTTTTCTGCAGGAATTCATGCACTTTATAGGGACTTGTATCGAACGCAATGGTGACTGCATCAAAAAGTGATTCAGTTGTGTTTCACTTTTTCCATATAAATTAGCCAAAAACATATATTTCAGGTTTTAATTTTAAGCCCCCCCCCCCCTCTCTCTCCCGTAACTCCATCGTAGAATGAGACCTTATAATTAGAGTATAATATATTTACTTAGTGCAAATGAGATACTAACTTCTATTATGATAATTTGTTATTATTAACAGAATTCTTTTTATTGTTTGTCTCAGAATTAAATGACTTAAGATCAATACTCTGTCAACTATGCCAGCAGTCCACACCCACTAGAGTCTTGGTACAGTGGGTTCCACCCCACTGTAACATTCAAGGCAACGAGGAGGCAGACAGACTGACAAAAGAAGGTGGAACGTTACCACAATCAGATTCTAGTGTGACATAAGAAGAGTCCAAAGGTTTATTAGGGCCAGATACATGACCAAATGGGAAACAGAGCATACTGGCTACACAAAAAAATGATGCTTATTACCAGTTGAACAGAAGAGAGCAGGTGGTGGTCTTCAGACTTCGCACAGGTCACAACAGACTGAGGTACCATCTATTCTTCTTCGTTTGTTCTCAATTGCCCACTACCAAACCCTGAAAGGGCTTAAGTAGCAGAATGTAGTCCAGAGAACGGAATGCATTGTGTCGTAGTTTACAGCTTGGCTGCGATATTTGCACCTTTCGGTCCAACACATCCGACTTCAGCAAGCATTTTTTGAGTACCGGGTTAGCATTCCCTCTTCGATCCCTTCTCCTTAGCCAGTCTGTCCTGTTGCAGGATCACCACGTGGAGGTGTAGAAGGGTCTTGGCAGCTATGGTTCGCTGGCCCTGATGCTAGCAGTCAGCTATGGGTCGCGGACCACCAGTGCTACTGATGAATGCACCTATGGCACAGGAAAATTACCTCTGAACATCTGCTGCAAGATTGCCCGACACATGAGGACCAGAGAAAGCACATGTAGCTATCACTAGTGCCAACACTAGACAAGCTCTATGGCAGTGTCGACAGCCTCAAGATGACCGCTACTTTCTTCAAACAAATTCAAGCTGACATCGTACGAAGAAGAAGAATTGTTGGTCTCATTTATTTTCACAGAAATATTGTAATTGTTTGTCTTATTTATTTTTCAGAATATCTCAGGAACTCTGGTGGCCATAACCAATATTATTGTGTTGATATGTAAGTGTGCAATAAGTCATAGTCAGTAGAAGTTAGAAGCAAGGTTTCTGAGTGTGATATAAAGTTCGCCTTGTCATATGGAAGGTAGTGAACTATGGACAATTTATAAATAAACTTAAAAAGATATTCAATTTGTGTGCCCTGGATAGAAAAACTCAGGAGAGAGTTACTGTTCATCATCCTGTAGTCAGTCATGAATCAAAGAGGATACTACTATAAACAAACAAATAATATCTGTAGTTCTGTTGCTAGGACAAAGTCCAAAGTCTTCTCTAGGCACAGATGGCAGCCCCACAGCTTCTGCGTCAGCTCGGCTCCCTCTGGTCAGGTCTGCCATTGAAGGTCTCTGGTTGGGCAGTTCCATAGGATGTGTTTGGGGTCTGGGCTCCAGTTTACATGAGCAGTCACTTGTATACTATATCTAAAGCCAATGTAGGTGGCCCAATAGTCTGCAGTGGCCTGTTCTCAGGCAAAAGATGGTGGTTTTGGTCAGGTCTATAGCTTATTGTCTTTCTTCCATTTTTAGTTGTACTGATTGCGGATGATAGTTTTTGCCTCTCATTAAGACACCTGTGTAGATAGGTTGCTCCATCTTGTCACCTGCTTTGGACAGGGCATCAGCTCTCTTGTTTCCAGTGATTCCACAATGGGAGGGTAGCCAATGAAGAGCAACTGTTGAGATTCTTTGGATATTGTTGAGCTCTGATCCAATTTCTCACGGCATTTGTTCATCTCTGATGTTTCAGTTGCTCTTGATTCTAGGAACCAGCATCATCACACAGTGCACATTCCCATAAGTGCTCCATTCTCCGTCCAAGCAGCCAGCCAAGCGTATATATACTCAGAGTTCCAGTCAGGTGTTGATTTCTTATTATTTGGATCTTTCCGGACAGAACACACTTTCTCCCCTCTTCTTTAGTCACTCCCAAATCTATCATCCTCTGCACATATGCATTTTTGTGACCTTCTGTCAATTCATCATTCTGTAGACTGTCCATGACTGCCCTTATCAACTCAACCCTGTCTCTCGTCATCACCGCGTTCATTCACCACAGCTCGTCCCGCCACTGCATCAGCTCTTTCGTTGCCACAGACACTCGCATGCCCCGGGCAGTAGATCCATGTGACACATTATACACCAGAGTTGCTCAGAAGAGAGGCTCACTTCCTTCTTAACATGCACCTTTCTATCTTGCGATGCATGCCCTGCGTATCTGACAGTATCACTGCGTGTGTCACCGGTTGCATCACCAACCAAGTTAGGGCCACTGTTGCCGCCTCAATTTCCATCTTCATACCAGATGTGGTTGGATTTTGTGTTGTTTCTAGTAGTAATCTGCAATATGTAAAGAATGCAATCTGAGTTGGTGAGTGTTCGTCCTATCTGGTGAACATTCTATTCTTACTGTCAGTATGAGCGTGATAGACTTAAAACTGGAAGAGATCTTCCCAGTCGGGAAAGCCGTATGGGTTATATTCCCATTGTTGTATTTTACAGAGATGCCAACTCCACCAGCCTTCCAGGTGGGAAACTAGAAACAATACATCACCTGTTACTCAGTCGCATTTAGCTCGGGGTCACTAGAGTAGTGAGGTAAAGTGCTCGCCTCTCAATACATGCTCGAAAAGGCATGTTCAAAACTAGCAAATTTCAATCAACCCCTGGTCTCAAGGGGGTTAGGATGTAGTACCTAATCCTATTGGAGATGGACAATAAACTCAGAAGTCCCGTGTACACACTAGGCACATTAAAGTTTGTTTGCCCATTTAAATTTTCATAGCGGGTGTGTCAACTGAGGTCCCTGCAGACTCCTTAAGGGGAGCCGAGTACACGGGACTGTGTTTTAGACCAGTGTTTGTATCTGGCTTTCTCTGTTTCCTTTAAATCTTCTTCAACCTCTGGAGTCACATCACCATGTCTTTCTTATTGATTACTGATTGTCCCCGTTTCTCTTCCTTATAATCTGATTGGAACTATATAACATATGCGATTTTTGTTTCACACTATCATTATTAAAAACTTGTTGTTATCTAGTACATAATTTTTCCTTGTATAAACAGCTGGAAGGCCTGGATTTTGCGGATGATATAGCTCTTCTGACCCACAGCCAAAAACAAATGCAAGGGAAACTGGATAGACTGGATTATACCTCTAAACTGGATAGACTGGATTATACCTCTAAACAAGTCAGTTTGAAGATCCATGAGGAAATGACAAAAAGAATTAAAGTCAATGCAGCAAACACAGAACTTATCAGACTGAGAGGAACGCTACTGGAAGAGGTAGAGGTATTTACATACCTATGAAGTATCATCAACATGGAAGGAGGGACAGACGAGGATATAAAAACAAGTAAACAAAAAGCAAGAGTTGCATTCGCAATGTTGAAACCAAGATGGAACTCCATGGAAATAAGGAGGAAGAAAAAAATAAGGATTTTCAATTCAAATGTGAAACCAGTCCTGTTGTATGGAGTGGAAACCTGGAGGATGACCAAAGGCAATGACAGGAGACTGCAGGATTTTATCAACAGATGCCTGAGAAAGATTCTTGGTATAAAATAGTTTGACAAAGTTACAAACGACAGACTGTAGAAGAGAGAGCGCGACTAGGTAAATTGGAACAGGAAATCTTAGGAAGAAAGTGGCGAGGGATGGGTCATACATTAAGAAAGCTCCAGGCCTGCATCACCAGGCAATCCCTGTCATGGAACTCACAGGGAAGGAGAGGTCTTAGGCAAACCAAGGAATACGTGGAGGCGTGATCTGGAGGCAGAAGTAAAGAAAACAGGAAAAAGCTGGAAGGAAGTGGAAAATATTCCACAGGACAGAGCTACTTGGCGACGTTTGATTGATGGCCTATGCACCCCTGGGTGATAGAAGGCGAAAGAAGAGACAGTATTTTTCAAATGGTGTATCGACTTCCTCGGGTCAAGAAGACTTGAGGCTTTCAATTTGTGTAATCAGAGATGCATCCTCAGAATTTGATGGCACGACCAATTTGCAATGCTGAGGTCACAGCGCAGACAAATGTCCCACTCAGGATGGAAAATCTGGTCTGACGCCACCTTTCTAATTTTGGCCACGTCCGGCAGGATCAGGACATTCTGGCCAATCAGCGTCTTCTCAAACCATTCCTGTATGCCAAGAACATTCCACCGGCAGGCTGGAGGTTCCAGGAGGGGCCGCCCCCACATCTCATGTCCTCCGACAGTTGGCAGATTCCCCTTCGGCCCTAGACGAGGCCTGGCAACAAGCTTCAATGGGTTGATCGATGCAATGGGCTACTGAAGCCTAAAGCAAACATTATTATTATATTATTATTTCAATTTTCAATGTGTTCTGTTATTCCAGTGTCACCAAGCAAAAAAACATCAGCCATATACTACTTTGTTGTGGCTATCATCATCTTGTTGGTGGCCTTTGATGCTTATTTCATTACTCCTCATTGTGTAAGTACAAAACAAGAATGTCAGTATTCGCATTGTTCATATTTTAGCTAAATGTTTTGTTCGTCCATGATGAATAATCGTACTATTAACTCTTATTTGTGGGGAGGAAGACTAACTTCTGTTCAGACAAAATATACTGATCAGACATGTTAGTCAGGGTCAGGCAAAACATACTGGCCAAGACTCTCACCTCGGCTTCCTAGTAACCCTCCTGGAAACGGGCTGTTTTCATGGCAGCCTGGCGAGGTATCGACATGATCCCCGTAGTAGTGAGTGACACTCAGATAAAGCCAAGAATAGCACAACTGTCTGGAGGACGCCGGTCACCTTCATTAGCCCGCTCAGGATGTGGGGAAAGTTACCACAACCCACTACTTAAAGTCCTTTTCAGCACGCACAAAAGAGTAACCTATTTATTGTTGGTATTCGCAAACAAACAAAGATATGAGACAATTGAAAAATAGCATTAAAATATCACAGTTTGGCAACAGTAATATAATATTAAAACTTGACATTAGAATATGAAAACTTGAGAATAGTATTTTAAAAATGAGTTATAACAATAGAAACAATTTTTTAAATGTATTAAAATATAGAATTAGAAATGGGATGGGAGGAAAGCTACTGCAACCAGTCACTTAACATCTTTTTCAGGGCGCATAAAAGAATAACCTACTAATTGTGGACATTTGCATACAACAACAACTCTTATTTTTCACCCTGTATGTCCTGAATATTCTTGCTTACAATGCAAGTAGTCTGGTATCCAAGGTTCAAATACAATATTTTTTCCTTCCCCATTTTTGTTTAAAATCTTATGACTGCATTTTATTCTATTAAGGCGCCATTTTCGGATAACCTCGGCACAATAATAAATTAATAGTTGAAATAGAAAAACAGTTCTGGCCTAAAGCGTCAGCGAATTTACATCTCATTTTTTGTTAATGAATAAAGTATATATATATTTTGTTTTCGAGATTTGCCTTATTTCTCTATTCCTCGAGACATTGTGCGTTGCACTATGTTTCTATTTTTGCACCTGTTGGCCCAGTGCATCTGACTTTGGCATACATTTTATGTAAGGGTCTGCTTCCTCCTGCATTTTCTAAGGGTTTGCTTCCCAGGGGTAACGACCGGGGCTGTGATGGGGAGCGAACCCAGCACCTTTAGGTTGTTAGCCGTGTCACTTAACCACTAGCCCATGAAAGGAAACATGTGTCTACCTGCAAAGTCAAAAACCAGCATTAGATACTTCTTTTCCAAAACTTTATTTTCATTCGGCATGGTGGTCTAGGGGTATGATCCTCGCCTAGGAGCTAGAGATCCATGGTTCAAATCCTAGGCGAGGCATGATTTTTTTTCTTTTCATTTTCTGTTTCTAAGAAACTACATCACTGTACTGCAGTCATACCCATAGGTGCTCAGTCTCTCTCAGCAAATGGTGCAGGGTCTGGATGCTGATGGTCCCTGTAGCTCGCTGGTTGTACACTCTCCTGCTCCATCCTCTCATGCGCCCCACTCCGCTTGAATCTCATTTAATGTCAAAACTTTGCAGTGGGTGATTGCTGATTCATCTATTTCGGTGTCCTCATCCAACAGACGGTCACTGATTTATTTCAGAATGTCACTCCTATCCACCATTAGCGTGCCCATGATGGAGGCTTGTGACTCCACGATGTCAGCTCTTTCCCTGAACCCGCCATGACCATGACAGTAGATCCATGTCAACCTCTGGAGGTTTGAGGCCTAAACAGCTGCTATCCACTCGTACCTCAGCCATCCCTTCTGAACCTTGTTAAGTAAGGCTTGTGCATCAGTCACGCCTCCCTCGTGTCTGCTAGTTAACATTATCTTCTCTGTGCTTAGACTTAACTGATCTTTGGTACTGGTAAAATGGTCGCTAAACATTTGCCCAATGCATGAGTAATGGACAACGCACATATGGCCACCATCAGTTCTATGTCTGGTCAAGCTCTATGCAGATGCCTTAATCGCAAACAGTGGTTGAAAAATGTTGCCACAAAAAGTATTTTATCTTCAAGTTGTGAATTCATAGATACAATTTATACTGGTACAGTTATCTCATGAGAATGTAAGCTGATCAACCACAACTGCATGCCTATACCATATGAAGATCGGCTTACAGGGCATGAGGAAGTCCATAAGGTTGATGGATAGATTATTTCAAAGTAATCTTAAAAATGACCGCCTGATTAGCGTAGTGGTAGAGCACTCGCTTTTCTGTGGCAAATGTACGGGGCTCAACTCCCAAAACGATCATCCACGGTCAATCCAACTGTAAATGGGTAACTGGCATATGACTAGGGAAATCAAAGGCACCAAGGAAAGGAACTGGCCACTCTTCCTGATACAAGCTGTGGTTTAGTATACTGAAGTCTCTAACAACTTCATTCCCTGACAGTAGTCTAACTACTGTGGGGCAAACCTTTACTTTTATTCTAAAAGAACATGAGCTTACAACAACCAGAAATTGACCCAAGAGTGGAAAGTCTTGGTGACCCTTTGTCAACCTGTTCTGTGTTCTTAGTCAATCTGTTCTTTGTTCTTAGTCAAAATTGTTCTTTGTTCTTTGTCAACCTGTTCTTTGTTCTTAGTCAATCTGTTCTTTGTTCTTAGTCAACCTGTTCTTTGTTCTTAGTCATTCTGTTCTTTGTTCTTAGTCAACCTGTTCTTTGTTCTTAGGCCACCTGTTCTTTGTTCTTAGTCAACCTGTTCTTTGTTCTTAGTCAACCTGTTCTTTGTTCTTAGTAAACCTGTTCTTTGTTCTTAGTCATTCTGTTCTTTGTTCTTAGTCAATCTGTTCTTTGTCAACCTGTTCTTTGTTCTTAGGCCACCTGTTCTTTGTTCTTAGTTATTCTGTTCTTTGTTCTTAGTCAATCTGTTCTTTATTCTTAGTCAATCTGTTCTTTGTCAACCTGTTCTTTGTTCTTAGTCAACCTGTTCTTTGTTCTTAGTCAACCTGTTCTTTGTTCTTAGTCAACCTGTTCTTTGTTCTTAGTCAACCTGTTCTTTGTTCTTAGTCAACCTGTTCTTTGTTCTTAGTCAACCTGTTCTTTGTTCTTAGTCAACTTGTTCTTTGTTCTTAGTCAACCTGTTCTTTATTCTTTGTCAACCTATTCTTTGTTCTTAGTCAACCTGTTCTTTGTTCTTAGTCAACCTGTTCTTTGTTCTTAGTCAACCTGTTCTTCTGCAGGGCTGGTTGCCCTTGTGCAGGTCCCAGTTCTTGTGCAAGTTTGTAGTAGCCATTTGATGCTTTTTTTCTGGTTGGAGGCCTGGGCTCGGCCAGTATTGCATTCTTTGGTCTTGTACGAGCTCCAGCTCAGGTCCCAGTTGGTTTTGTCATGGGCACTCTGGATATCCAGTGGATAGCTAGCTTGTTTGTTACAGAGTCGCAGATGTTGCTGTTCAGTTCCAACAAATCTTACCAATGATTGGGGGGTCAACTAAGAGATCTCTTTTCGCAGAATGGGTTTCTGTGCTCCAATGTTCATCTTTCCTTTTAACTACATGGCCAACCCAGCAGTGTTTGGAGTTGTTGACATGCTGTAGGACATCTTGGACATGTCACATGTCCAAGATGTCACTATTGACATTGTCTAAGTGATAGGCCTGGAAGAACCACCGGGTCAAAGAGGTATGTTCATAGTCTGGTGTTTTTCATGGCATCTTTTGCCATCTTGATCGATTTGCCTGGCAATCTCAAGCGTCAAAGAGGAACTAAACAGACAAATTTCTTCTTCGTTCGTTCTCAAACTCCTGCTACAAAGCCCTGAAAGGGGCTTTGCAAGTAACAGGATGTTGTCTGGAGAACAGAATGCGTTGTGTCGTAGTTTAAAACTTGACTGTGATCTTTGCACCTTTCGGTCCAACACATATGACTTCAGCAGGAATTTCCCTCTTCGATCCCTTCTCCTTAGCCAGTCTGTTTTGTTGCAGCCTGTTATCCAGTATCACCACATGGAGGTGTAGAAGCATCTTGGTGGCTCCGGTTCGCTGGCCCTGATGCTAGCAGTCACCTATGAATCGCTGACTGCTGCAGCTCATACACTGCTCAGCATCTTGATCCCAGACAGACAAATGAAAGGGAAGGAAATGTTAGCTTCATATGATGATTCACACCAAAAGTGGACAGAGAAAGTAAAAGTACAGTAAATACAAAATAATATGTATTGATGGACAAAGCTTTGTTTCACCAGATTTTTCAATTATGTTCTTTCTAAACAGAAATTCTACTCCCACTACCTGGAATTAGCAGAGTTGAAAAAGCAGGAGCACAGTGAGAAATCTGTCAGTATTAAGCCGTACTATAGGGTTCTCTTCAAGAGTTTCGGCAGAGTTTTCAAACAGGTAGTTATTTAACTAGTCACTAATTTTGTGTATAATATTCTTTATTTCATTGTTCTTCTTTGTTTGGTCTTTTACAAGCCTCATCATTTCGCCATACTATAAGGTTCTCTTCAAGAGTTTTGGTAATTTATCTTGTATTGACTTGTTCCAACATTTGGGGCCAGAATAGCACAAACAACATGATTGACACATATATGGAAAGATAAACGATTCTCCCTCGCCATAAGGTCAGACTAATGCGCTCATTGGTTCTTTCGATATTCCTCAACGCCTGCAAAACATGGACTATTACAGTAGACCTCCAGAGAAGAATCCAGACCATGAAGATGAGATGTTTTAGAGGACTCCTAAATATCACCTACAAAAACTGTATCACAAATGATAAAGAACAACATAGCATCAAGAATGCAAGTGGACTGTACGACGACCTACTCACAACGGTCAAAAGTCGAGAACTGACTTGGTATGGCCACGTCTCGAGGTCTGATGGACTTGCAAATACCATACTACGGGACACAGTACAGGGCAAGTGAAGGTGAGAACGTCCGAGAAAATGATGGGAAAATAACATCCATGAATGGACTAATCTACGACCTGAGGAGGCACAAAATGCAAATGCAGACAGAGAGGGATGGTACAGGATTGTGGAGGTGTCAGCAGGGGTGCCCCAGCAATCTCAAGAGGTCACAGGATGAACTGAACTGATTGTATTCATGTATTTTGTCTTGTGTAGTCTTGATCCAACATTTAGGGCAATGTATACTATTCATGTGTCTTGTCTTGTCTTGTCTTGGTTCAACATTTGGGATCATTTATAGGATTCATATACTTTGTATTGTCTTTATCCAACATCTGAGACCATGTATAGCATTCATATATAAAATGCAGAATATCCCTAGCAAAATCGTTTTTTCAGACTATGAAAGGAATATTGTGCAAAAAAACCTTGTTAATGGAACTGAGAAAGAGAGTCCTTGGATGCTATGTGGAACCAGTACTGACATTTGGCAGTGAATAATGGACAATTAGCGAGCAAGCGCTTAGATCTTTGAAAGCAACAGAGATAAGGTTTTACAGAAGAATGCTGCAGATCCCATGGACTGCAAAAAAGACTAATGATACAGTACTTGAGAAGGCACAAAGATAGTTTATTGCAAGGATCAGAACAAGGCAGTCATCCTTTTCTGGGCATGTTATGAGAAGAGGTGACTTGGAACACGTCGTGACAATGGGAAAGATAGCAGGAAAGGTGAGAGACAGAGTAAGGTGCTAGACAGTCTGAGAAAATGGCATGGGCAACAATCAACAACAGAGTTGGTAAACAACATGTGATAGAAATGGATGGAGGTCCAGGATCACCAATGCCAACCAGCAGGGCACCTGATGATGATGATAGTATTCATATATCTTGCTTCATCTTAACCCAGCAACACTTTGTCTCTCGACCATATGCTTCATGGGAAGTTGGGGTATCTGAATATCCTACCCACACAGGGCAGAAGACAAAAAGGAACTGCCAACAGTACGAAAAGGATGGAATGTTCCTGTGCAGCTCTAAGGCACATTAACCAAGACATAGTTTACTTTGCTTATTGTACACCACCAAAGGCCTGCTAGTCCTAGATTGGATGGACATGACCTGTTGCTTGCATGTCGAATGAGCAGCTACTATATGGTGAGCTCTGAACAGACAGAGGGACCTATAGGTTATAACAGATCATACAGGTAAGGTAAGTGAGCAAGTCCAGGTTATAACAGATCATACAGGTAAGGTAAGTGAGCAAGTCTAGGTAGCAGTGAAAAAGGCAAATGCAATGTTAGGTAGGATAAAAAGAAATATTAAACACAGGAGCAAGAAAGTGATAGTCAAACTGTATAAAGCATTAGACCTAGATAGAAGTACTGTGTACAGGTGTGGAGTCCTTATCATAGAGGGGATATAAACATGCTGAAAAGGATACAAAAAAGAGTGACAAAGCTGATAGTGGGATTCCAGAATTACAGTTAGGAGAAAAAACTCAGAAAAACCTGCCTACAGTGTCTAGAAAAGAGAAGAATTTGATGTGACTTCCTACAGGTTTATAAGATAATCAAAGGAACAAATAAATTAGACTAGAACAAGTTTTTCAAAATACAACTACCTACAAGAATAGCAACAAATTAACTAAAGAAAGGTCCAGATTAGACATTAGGAAATATTTTTTTAGTCAGAGAGGGGTGTATGCTTGGAATGCATTGCCACAGGAAGTAGTGGAGGTTGGGACAATTAATGTATTTAAGAATAGATTTGATGCGCATAGCTTTTAGAGCTAGGTAATGTAAATTAAACTGGTTATATATAGACTGCAGAGTCTTCTAAACCAGTATAAAGACGTTAAGTTAAGATGGTCATCAAGTGGATAGAAGAAACGGTACAGAAACTCCTTGAAAGTGTCTCTGAAAAGCTTTAACATAGATGTCACTTTCTGGGAGTTGCACATAGACTTTCCACCTGGCACGCTAATATCACCAAAGGCGCACAGAGCGCTGAGTGAAACTCCATCACTGAGGCTCACTACCTGAAAGAAAAGAACACACAACGACTCAATGGCCGACTCCTCACATGTGTGCCCAATGTGCGGTAGAGTGCTGTGCCAGGATTGGTATTTTACAGCGATATTAGAACGCATCTCGCGACATGTCTGATGTTGCCACCATCTTCTCTTGCGATGGGCAACTATTATTTTGTTACAGAATTCAGATTTCAAATATCTAATCAACTTACTAGAAATCTATTTAGTATTAGGGGCTTTCAAGTCAAATCGGGGGGGGGGGGGGGGGGGGGAGCATAGGATGGCCTGGACCTTATTTGGTTCCCCACTCCTGTCTAACTCACGTATGGCTCCAAGCGCCACCCCCTGAGAAACAGCTTTGACTGGCTGGCTAAACTACGTGAGCAAATGCGATGGAAAAACCAGGGAGCAAATCCTGGAAGGAGGAGCTTGGTCAGTACTGGTTGGTAGCACACCTAAAGGATGGAAAACCTGAAAGAAACCCGTGTGGGGAAGACTCAATAGTCCTGCAAGACAACTTTCCCAAGAGAGACAACTCTGACCTCTAACAACTGCTGCCTTGCAGATGGGCTGGGAACAGAAATCACATGCACTGGGCCACATGCCTAACGAAACAGTGCAACGTAAATCTCTGTATGATGTCACAATTTAAAAGAAGAAAAGTATGGTGCTTATCCTGTGGAGTCCCACCAGGCAGAGAGAGTGCCAGGCCTCACGTCTCGAAGGGGCCCACCTGATGCTACTGGTGATCACCCACCCATGTGCTGTGGATTCAAGGCACAAGGAGATGGGGCAAGAGCTATTGACCGAAAACCCAAGACCCTTTAAATACTACAGTGGAATGCGGAGGGAGTCTTTAACAAAAAGGTTTCTCTAACAAATCGCCTGTACGAAGGCAAGAAAGAATTGGCATGCATCCAAGAAACGCACCTCAACAATAACCACAGATTTTCAATCAGAGGATACCAGACCTTCCGACTTGATAGAGAAGGCCACAAAGGAGGTGTTCTGATACTGACACGAAACTGCATACCAAGTAGCGCAGTATCTGTAAATCACATCGGACAAGCAGAAATTGTAGGAGTCGACATAATGACACAAGAAACGAAAATCCGTATCTTCAACCTGTATGGCCCACCCAACAAAGACATGTCGCTCTCGAGTATGGAAATCAAGGACTCCAGCTGCCTAGTGGTTGGAGACTTTAACAGTCATTCAGAGAGATGGGGATATTCAGACACAGACAGCAGAGGGGATGAAGTGGAAGACTGGGAGATAGACACAAATCTCTATCTTATCAATAGGCCGGATGACAGTCTTAGCTTCTATTCCAGAAGATGGCATACCACCTCCACTCTAGATGTGACCTTCTCCACGGGGGATATCCATCACAAAATAGATCGCCAGGTGCTCGACCAATTGGCAGGTAGCGACCACAGGCCAATTAGGCTAGATATTGATATGGAAGTTGGCCCCCAGGAAATAAAACCACTGCCACGTTGGAACTACAGACGAGATGACTGGGACAGATTTGCAATGCTGACAGATAGACTGTGTGAATCTATCAACACACGAAAAACAAAATGAAACCTATGGTGGAAACCTAAGCAAAGCAATACTGCAAACAGCCACCGAGACCATCCTAAGAGGGGCAAGGAAGAACTATAAGCTATATTGGAATCAAGAATTGCAGAAAGTCGAGGATGAAGTCTCAAACGCTAGGAACACAGCAGAGAGAGAGAGAGAGAGAGAGATACAGAGAGAGAGACAGAGCAAGCTATTGAAGCAAATATCTCCCTCAAGACCATCACTGTGAAATACAAAAGAACACTGAACCAAATAACAAGAGACAGTTGGGAAAAAAAAACAGAAAGCCTCAATCTAGATAGAGAAGGGAACAAACTATGGAAATTAGTCAGAGCCATGAATGATGAATTACCATCAAATAAACAAATTACCATCAAGCAGGGTGACAATATGCTTACCGGGACAAAAAGCAGCAAACACTTGTATAGAACATTATGCCAGAGCAAACCACATTGATGTCTCTACAGACAGGCATACAAACATAAGAAGAACAAAAGAGCCATGACAACATCAAGATTACACCAGAGGAGCACATGATGGCAAAACTAACAATGAAGGAAATGAATGAGGCCATGAGAACTTTAAAGAAAAAGAAATCGCTCTGAAAAGATGGGGTAATAAATGAAATGCTGATGGGGTTGGGCCAAACAGCAGAGAGGAAGTTACTGTCAATCCTGAAGCAAAGCTGGAAAAGGGGAATTGTACCGCAGGCATGGAAAGATGCTATACTTATACCAGTACCAAATAAAGAAAAAGATAGAACAGATCCAAATGGATACAGGCATATCAGCCTACTGAGCTGTGTAGGTAAACTGATGGAGTGCATGATAAACACCAGACTGATGTGGCACCTGGAAGCAAAGCATACCACATTAATTCCACAGCAAGCTGGGTTGTAAGGCGAATGGGGCAATACCATCAAGCCTAGTTGCTGCTGAGGGCACATAGTGCGGTGAGCCGTATGAGATTAAGCATTATCTTGCAGGAGCAGGACGGGATCATCACTCACGGATGTACGGCCTTCTCTAAATTGTTTGCACCATTCTTACTGCGGCTGAGTGTCTCATCACCATATTGTGATTGCAGTCTTCTGTAAATATTTGCAGGTTGAAACTTTTTTTCACAAGAAATTTCATCACAACATGCTGTTCCATGCAAGCACCAATAGTGTTGTCCGCCATTTTTATTTATATGTCACATGACTGGGCCACTTAGCAGTAATAGGACACAAGAACTCCTAACTAATGATAATAGTTCCAGCACGCTCTAACCAATTCAGGTAGAACTAGAACAAAAAGTACCAGGGTCCCTTGTATATCACGATTTATCATCATTATTGACTTTAAGTCATGAAAGAAATTTAGTAGTGCTTCAGAGCAAGAAGACAAAGAAAAGAGATGCATTTGTGGTGTTAAAAAAACACTATATAGGTATGGATTGAAAGTAACAATGGTCGCATAGATAACACAATAAAAGAAGATTGTACTAACTTATTCTTCCTTCTGAAAAGGACATTTGCAACGCAGCGTCATAGTTTACAGCGAGGCTGCGATATATCTGCGTCTTTCATCCCGACACATCTAAATTCAGCATGTATTTTTTGGGTACCGGGTTTACCATCCCACTGCAATCCCTTTTCACTTAGCCAGACGCCGCTAGTGCAGCCTGTTTCCAGAACTGCTACTTGGAGGCGGAATAGGGCCTTCTTCAGCTCTGGTACGCTGACCCACAGAAGCATTCAGCTATGAGTCGCTTGCTGCAATCAGCTCATCCTCTACTGCATCTTTGTTCCCCTGCTATCCAATGACAAAAGTGCACAGATAAGATGAGTTGATGATGAGGCCCAAATCAAGTGTAGACTCAAGTCCCCCTTCTAAATAAGTTTATATATCTTTGCATATGTCTGGGGTCCGTACATTTGCAAGACACGAGGCAAATACATCGATTATCTGTGCCTAAAATTTTACTGCCTGCCGTTATAATTGCTCTTCTGTATTTTTGTTGATTTTTCAGATATATCATCTCATCTTTGGTGTGTGGTTCACATTTTTCATTACTCTGGCTTTGTTCCCTGCTGTAATGAGCGATGTTCTGCCACTGACCATTCCAATCAGTAGTAAGTCCATTTAAATATTAGCATAGCACTGCTACATGACATTGACCATTCCTAGTAAGTTCATAAAACAATCAGCCAAATTGGGACTGAATATCAACATAAAGAAAAGCAAGATTAGGGGACTCAGTGGTCTCGAGGTAAGGTGGCTGCCTTGGGTACCGGAGGTCTTGGGTTTGAATCACGGTCGGGACCGAGATTTTTTTCACATGGATCTTCTGGTAAAAATTCCCCTGATCTCTGGGTAGTCAGATTGGACTTCCGTGTTCAGTGTCGAGCATGTTAAAATTTCCTTGGCAGTTGGAAATAAAAAAGAGTAGGCTTAATGGCCGCTGTCTGGATAAAATTCACATTAAAAATCTACTGAAATTATTCTAGGAATTCTTGCCCCACAGAGGATATGTATCAGAAAGGGGATTGTGTGGCTATAACATCAAGTCTTGGCTATGTTGTGATCGGGGCAGCAAAGACAGGCTGACAGGCTGCAGTTCTACCTTGCTCTAATTTACTCTTCCATTACCACCTGTCCCAAAAATAGGTGATCGTTCTAAGGGCTACCAACTTAACAGTTGGTAACAGAAACTAGAATTGATCTGCCAAATCACCAGCGGATTTTTGCCTGCCAAAAAATATAAAAACAAAGGAGGGGACGGAAGATAGATAGACTATTTTGTAAGAATTTTGTTACCTTTACAATTTTTGCCAAGCTTGCTCTTATATATTTTCTACTGCCTTACTGCCAAAGGCTCTTTTATGGGCACAATAGGTACACTGGATCTCCGAGTTCATCAAATGCCTTCAATAGGACTAGATATCAATCTCACCTCCCTTGAGACCAGGGGATTCTTGAAACTAGCGAGATTCGAACCACCCACCATTTTGCGCTTTTGTTTGTTTCTGGACTGGCAAGTGTCTTACCTCTCAGCTATTGCTACCATCTCAGATGTAATAACAAACTCAAAACTGTGACAGGGAACATCGTTGTCAGTCATCAAGCCTGTTGCTCCTCTCGAATGAAGGTGCTGATTAAGGTGGACCAGGGGTCCTCCAGGCTGTTATGCTATGCTTGGCTTCATCTGTGTGATGCTCACTACTACAGGGATCACATTGATCCTCACCTTGTTATTCATACAGTCATAAAGCATCCTGTTTCCAGAGAGTACTGCATGGAACTGAAATTGGGGTATGGGTAAGTATGTTTCACCCTGACTAAATTTGTCTGTTCAGTATGTTTTACCTGACCCTGACTAAAATTGTCTTATCAGTATCTTCTGCCTGACTAGGCATTAGTTTCCTCTCCCCTATTTGTTAATGTAGCACATTATAATCTTTTTAAATTAATATGATGTGTCCATCATAGGTGATGAAGACCACCCTCTGTGTTCCGCCGTGTGGACAGTCTTTTCTCTCGCTCTGTCCGCTGAAATGGGTGACTTGCGCAGTTATCTGGATTAAAGTGAGGAAGAAACTGGGCCTTTTGTCAACCTCACTCTCTGGTCCTGAGCTATCTTTGACCAGTGGCAAGACATTATTGAGGTGACTGGAGATAGAACAGGATGCAGATTTTTCCTCAGGGTTTACTCCCGAAGCCTTTCTCGTAAACAGCAGAGGGAGGGGTGACATCTATCGCTGTGTGTCTTGCCTTTTCCATAACTACGAGAGGTCGTAGGGACATCACTTAGCGTGTGAGTGATTTGTTGGACATTTCTCCTGGGTCTTGTTCTAGTACGTTATAGTCCTGTGTCTATATTTCACAGTCACACCAAAACTGACATTGTCTGCAGCTAGGGCGATTGGCACAAGTCTCATGAAGTTCAGCTGTGTGCACTAGACCATGAAAATATGAAACATGTTTAACCGTAGTACTAACTTATATGGCCGATATAAATTAATATAAATCATGGAGGCACCATGGCCTAAGGGTTATACGTCCGTTTCACAATCCCAGTGCACTGAGGACCAATCCCATTGTGTTCAGTTTGGCAGACACTGAGTTTTTTTATTGGTCCAATTGCCCCTCCACGTATGGAAAGTAATGGCAACCTACCCTTCTGTACAACTGCCAAGAAACTTGTAACAGCCAAATAGGTTGACGCTTGTAAATGTGACGTTCTGCAAAGGACATGCTACATCCTTTTTTGTCCAGTATCATGAGAGCTAGGCCAAGTAGTAACCAGATGTGGGCCAGTTTTGTTGACAAATGCACTAATATTTTGTTTTTATTGGTGCTCAGTGGTCTCGAGGTAGGTGTTCATCTCGAGTGCCGGAGGTTGCGGGCTCGAATCACGGTGGAGACCATTATTTTTTCACATGAATTTTCTGGTAAAAATTACACTGATCTCTAGGTAGTGAGATTTGACTTCCATGTTTAGTGTCAAGCACGTTAAAAATAACTTGGCAGTTAAAAATCGAAAAGATTAGCCTTAATTGCTGCTGCCCAGACAAATATTCTAGTTAAAAATCTACCCAAATTATTTGTATCTTTCCCAAGGCCTAGTAAGCTGCAGGAAGTTCTAAAATATCTACTACATATAGCCGAAGTATTTGGCTACCTGGCAACAGACATTAACATGCCTGTTTGAATACCAGGATTCCAAGTACTATCTTATCCTTGAATGAAACTTGTGATATAATAAGATGTTATCATCATCATCATGTGGTTGATCAGTCCTGAGACTAGACTGGTTGTAAGATTGTCTCAGCATGTCTCTCCATTAGGCCCTGTCATTCTGTTGATCAGTCCTAAGACTGGTTGTACTGTTGTCTGAGCATGTCTCTCTATTTGACCCTCTCTTCTGCAGCTCTCTTCATTTCAGCATAGATTTGTACTTTAATGTCTCTGCATGCCTGAGATGTAAAGATGCCCCCTAGTATCTTCTGTAGTAGACTTTCATGTCATATATTGTGTTCCAGCCAACGCAATCTTCCTTTTTGTTTCATTTTCAATATTTTGTGTTTGTGCTCCTACCTCAATGAGGACATTGTCAGTGGATCTCCTACTCACTCGTTCCATTCTACAGTAGCACCACATTTCAAACATTTCCAATCTTTTTTCATCCTTCATTGTAGACATCTTCTTTGATAGTTTTCCTTAAATATGTAAACTTCTGTCCTTGTTCAATGATCTCTCAGTTGATGAGTATATTCATTTGCATATGTTGCTTGACTATTACCAGTCTTTGTTTTCAATCTGTTTATTTTCATGTCAAACTCTTTGGTTCATTTTTTCCAGTAGCCTTTGCAATGTTGCTACTGATCCTCCCACAATGACTTGATATTCTACAAATTTGAGGGCATTAACTTTCATTCCATTGACTTTGCCACCAACATTAAACTTGAGAGGTATTCATATTTATTATCATATTATTTACTACATGTTTTGACAGGAGACTACTGGACTGCCATATTTTGCTTCCTATGTTTCAACTTGTTTGCTACATTGGGCAACCTGACCACAGAGTTCATTAAATGGGTAAGCATAAAACCAGCGTCACCATTTCTTTGACACCTTTTACTGCCTCTTTATAGCTTGGGGGTAGTGAGGTCTGGGCTGGACATCCCACTCGTTAAAGGAATGTGAAGTGTCTATTATAGCCTTTCCTTTCCAGGTGTAGGGATCGCCACTTTATTCACTGGTCGGCTTGCCAGACAAGAGTTTCCATGCCATTGGCCTCTCCTACATTATTGTGGCCCCAGCAGCACCTTCATGAGGGACCCCCTGTTTCTTACAGAGCCTTACTGTGGGATGCGACCGAGTACCCGGCGGTATAACTGGGCGAGCAGATTGGGCTTTATTAGCCTTGGTTGGCAGCCAATCTAAGAGAAAGTAAACTCTCTCTAAACCCAGGTAGATGAAGCTCGTTAGCCTGCTCAGGCTGTTTGCCTAGGAGAGGAGGGACTGATTTTAAACCCACAAGAGCCAGGGAGTGCTGGCTAGTCCTGGGACGATGAGAGTATCATCGGATGTCTCAAGTAACTGGAATTTAGGAAATGGCCATTCTTAAAGGCTAACAACAGAACAAGTTGAAAGTAATTTCAAGGATTTTGATGCTGATAAATTATACTTAGATGGTGATTATTCTGAAAAGAATCAGTTGTTATTTAAACGATAACATGTGTGTGATTTCGAATTACCATTCGTCCATTGATTAGGATCAAGCTACATCTATTGATTGGAGGATCAAACTACAGTGTTGGAGGGGGGGGGGGGGGGGGGGGGGGGGTATTACACATAATAGTGTATCGAGTAAATTTGATGAATACATTCTACACTCTACTGAAGTAGGAATATTGGATTAGCAGGATACTCAATATTTGACAGAAAAGCTAAATTAAGCACATAGTTTTGTCATAGTAAATAGGTTTACTCAAATGTCTACATTGTGCGTATTTTCTCAGGAGCACAGAGGAATGGGATTTTACGGACTTGGTAGCCAGGGTTCAAAAAGGGTTAACCTTGATTGTAATGCAGCTATAATTTGTGTTCTTCTTCAGTGTTTGTCCTGAAAAGGACACCTTGACGTTGTCTCTTTGTTTGCAGTGAGGCTGCGATATCTGCGCCTTTCAGCCTAACACATCCAGTTTCAGCATGCCATTTTCGAGGCAGAGTTTGTCTTCCCTCTTCGATCTATATTCTCTTAGCCAAGCGGGGAGGATGACTAACGTCTGGTGAGGCAAAATATACCGATCAGACATGTTAGTAAGGGTCAGGACTAAAAGACCCTCACCTCGGCTTCCTCGTAGCTCTCCCTGAAAACAGGCTTTTTTCATGACTGCCTGGCTAACAAGGTGGGGGATTGACGTGATCCCCATAGTAGTGAGCAACACGCAGATGATGCCACACATAGCACAACCGGCTGGAGGACCTCGGTCCACCTTCATCAGCACGCTCGGGATGCGAGGAAAGCTACTTCAACCCGTTACTGACCGTCCTTTTCAACACGTACAAAAGAGTAACCCTACTCATTGTGAGCATTCAAGTCTTAGCGAAGCTGCGGTTGTAGTCTGTTGCCAAGGATGCCACTTGAAGACGGAATAGGGCTGTGATCAGTCAGTTATTGTTCACTGACCCTGATGTAAGCAGCCAGTCATGAGTTAGCTGTCAGCTCATTCATTACTGCATCTGTGGGCCCTTTATTGGTATTGGTCCCTTTATTGGAGCTGAGTTTGACTGTGGTAACTCATGCATGAACTTATAATTACTTACTTACTTACTTAGTCGCTCCTCTTCTACCGTGAGGTGTAGAGGTTTGCCAAAGAGAACGCCACACTGCTCTATCCGCCGTCTTTTTCCTGGCCTCTTTCCAATCCAGCCCTCTATCACTTAGGGACTGTCATATGTTGTCTTCCCAACGTACTTTGGGACGTCCTCGGGGTCTGCGTCCTTGACTTTTGATCTCCCATGATCGCTTTGGTATCCGATCTTCTTCCATTCTACAGACATGGCCAAACCACTGTAGTTGGGACTGCTCCACTCGTATCTGCAGGGGTTGAACTTCAAGATTGCTACATATTGTCTGGTTACGGATCTTGTCCCTTTTCGTCACCTGAACCGCCTTTCTTAGGTACCTCATTTCTGAAGTTTGTAATTGCCTTTCTTAGGCTGTAGTCATTGCCCATGACTCACATCCATATGTCAGGACAGGCACATAGGTCAAGCAGTATACATCCATCTTTGTTTTCCTGCTTATTTCTCTTCTACTGGGGAAACCTCTGTTTATTGCATGGAACAGTCTATCTGCTGCTGCCCTTCGTGCAGTAAACTCCTCTTTGATTCCTCCCCTGCTGTCTATTACCACTCCTAGATATTTAAAGTTGCTGACCTGCTCTAGTGCTCGTGTTCCCAGGGTTATCTGATGTCTCTTTTCCTCTCTGGCGATCACCATGGTTTTTGTTTTGGAGTTGCTGATGTGCATTCCTCTCTTCTTCAACTCTTCTTCCCAGACCTGCAAGTTGATCTGGAGATGTGCTTCGATTTTCGTGATCAGGGCCACATCGTCTGCAAATGCTAGTTCCGATATGTAACTTGGTCTCATGAACTTATAATTACTGACACAATTTATTTGACCAGTGCCTGAATAAATTGATCACATAGATCCTCATCTCGTCAGCCATACTGCCTTGAAAACAGCCTGTTTCTATGGAGCGCAACATGGAAGAGAGATTGTGGTCCTGGTCAGTGTGTTGACCCTGATGCGATGTCCTGGTCAGTATGTTGGACCTGACTGGATGATCATCTCCGTTCCCCATCCACACAAAAGAGTAAAGTTACTCATTGTGGGAATTCAACAACAACAAACTCTCCCTCTCCCTTCAAAATTAAGATTGCTCTACGACAGCAATACAAACACTACTATGCATTCTCCAGCTTACCTTACCACACCAACTGTGGAGGATGTGTACATTTGTCTCGTAGGCATTGGGCTGTCAAGAGCTACCAGTTCAGCTTAAGGTGTTATATCATCATTATTATATTCTCATTACAGCCGAGTGCTAGGTGGGTCAACGTGCTGGTGATTCTACGTATCGGGTTCGTACCCTTAATGGTGCTGGGCAACTTCCGACCGGAGCTACGTACACTTCCTGTATATATCCCCTATGATGGAGTGTTCATTGCTGCAGCCATTCTCTTCTCCTTCACTGGAGGCTACTGTAGCAGTTTGACCATGATGTACGCACCAAAGTACGTATTAGATGTTGTACTTAATCTCCCATCGTACAAATTTCTAACCAGCTGTTAGTACCTTATCCCAGATGATATTGTCTGTTTGGGACTACAGGGTGACCTGAAGAAATAAATATAGCTTTATTCAAAAAGATATAATTTTATTAGTTTTTATTAAATTTTTGAATAATTTTGTTCAAATATTGACAATCAAGAAGAGCAGATGGTCAAATGGTTTCAATGCCTGCCTACTGACATGGCATCAAGTGGATCAATTCCCAGGTAAGGCATATGTTGTTTTTCTGTTGGGGGGGAAATAAACAAACTTTGCCAGCACATGATGTGGTGACAGCAGTGACGAAGCGGTCTGTAGTCCTCTGCCTAAAAACCCCTCGACTACCTCAGCGATGGGAATAAGTCATGTGTTTTTTTTGTGTTTTTTAAAAATTGGTAATCAAATATAGAAATATAAAGAAAAAAATATTCAAAATTAATGATACAGTTATCTAATGTTTGGGATGGTAATATTTTGTCCCTGTCACTTCAGAGCAGTTAGACTGCTGACATCAAACTGCAAAGGTGACTGTCAAGAACCAGTTAACCCGGCTGTAATTCGATACTTGACTTGAAGTCAAATAAAGTAATTGTATCATTAGAAAGTAACAGTAGTTTCACAGCAAGAAAATGACATGGAATAAGCTGTTAGAGACTTCGGGTAGCAATGTCTTAGATGTTGTGATGTGCTGTGACTAGTTCCTTTCTTCTCTGTCTCTGTTCCTTTCCTCCATGTTCTGGTTCCATTCCTCTTTGTTTCTGTTCCATGGCTGTTTTCTAGTTCCATTCCTCTTTGTTTCTGTTCCATGGCTGTTTTCTAATTCCATTCCTCTTTGTTTCTGTTCCATGGCTGTTTTCTAGTTCCATTCCTCTTTGTTTCTGTTCCATGGCTGTTTTCTAGTTCCATTCCTCTTTGTTTCTGTTCCATGGCTGTTTTCTAGTTCCATTCCTCTTTGTTTCTGTTCCATGGCTGTTTTCTAGTTCCATTCCTCTTTGTTTCTGTTCCATGGCTGTTTTCTAGTTCCATTCCTCTTTGTTTCTGTTCCATGGCTGTTTTCTGGTTCCATTCCTCTTTGTTTCTGTTCCATGGCTGTTTTCTAGTTCCTTTCCTCTTTGTTTCTGTTCCATGGCTGTTTTCTGGTTCCATTCCTCTTTGTTTCTGTTCCATGGCTGTTTTCTAGTTCCTTTCCTCTTTGTTTCTGTTCCATGGCTGTTTTCTGGTTCCATTCCTCTTTGTTTCTGTTCCATGGCTGTTTTCTAGTTCCATTCCTCGCTTATCATTTTTGTCTCCAGTAACACACATGTCACCTTGTTCATAAAATGTCATTATTTTATCATTTTTGTCTCCAGTAACACACATGTCACCTTGTTCATAAAATGTCATTCTCTTATCATTTTTGTCTCCAGTAACACACATGTCACCCTGTCCATAAAATGTCATTCTCTTCTTATTTTTGTCTCCAGTAACACACATGTCACCTTGTGCATAAAATGTCATTCTCTTATCATTTTTGTCTCAAGTAACACACATGTTACCTTGTCCATAAAAAGCTTTGTCCCTCTCTTGTCTCCTAATTGCTTCATGCGGTCGCTGTGGTTTAGAGGTAAGATACTTGTGTCTCAAAGTGATTAGCGGAAACATCGGAGGTCTGAGCCTCACAGGTTTCTAGCAACCCCTGGTCTAAAAAGCATCCTGAATTACCTCCAGTCATCTCTTCATCATCTTGCCACTTGCCCAAGGTAATTCGGGACCAGAGAGTGAGGTTGATGAGCAGCGCAGTTTCTACCTCACTGTAATTCAAATACAGCGCAAGTTACACTATCAAGACAAAACCATCTGATGGCACCATCATTGCTTGCGATGGACAACTAACTATTGCTCCATATGAAGTATACAGTGATGCCTCTAGCTTGCACCAATAATGAGAACCTGTAGCAATTTATTTTACATGATGAAGTTGCTAGTCCCATTTAGAACCCCTTGTATTCAAAGCTGTAGTACAAAGTAAGTAATCTTATCATTTGTCTCCAGGTATCACTTGGATTGTATTTTATGCAGCTCATCCTAAGATATTATTTTGTTTCCCTTTCAGGTCTGTGTCCTCCAATGACTCAGCCATTGCTGGCATGACCATGGCACTGTTTTTGGTGTTTGGGATTCTGTGTGGCATCAACTTCTCCAGGGTTTGGGGCACCTTTATATGATCAGGGTTATCTTGTAATTTAAAGGGTAGGCAACAGATGTAATAAGGCCATAAAACGTGTTACTTTATGCACAGGAATACCAGCATTACATGTGAAGCAGGGTAACTACACGGCATCCATATGTGGTCTCCTCTATTTCACTTTCATGTTCAAGATTTGATTTGATAGAATCAAGCCTAGAAAAGTACTCCGAACAAAAAATCAAATATTTATTTTGCGAGCACATCAACTTCTTATAACATGACAGATTTTAGCAGCTTTTTGGGGGTATCTTCCTAGGTAATCTTTGGTTTTTTTGTGGTATATTCCTGAGCAATCTTTAGTTTTTCCTGGGATACCTTTGGTTTTTTTTTGGTATCTTCCTGCACAATCTTTGGTTTTTGGTGTATCTTTCTGAGCAATCTTTAGTTGTTTTTTTTGTATCTTACTGGAAATCTTTGTTTTTTGTTGTGCCTTCCTGGGCAATCTTTGGTTTGAAGCTGTACATCATGTATAAACTATCATCAATCAATCAATGCCGCCACTCATGTCGGGGCATAAGTCATTAGCAACTCTTCTCTAGAAAGTTTGATCTTGAGTTGACCTTTCTGACTCTCTCTAGTTGAGGCTCAGGGACTGAATTTCATTTTCACAGTCTCTTCTCCAAGCGTTTCTTTGTCTAATTCCTTTCCTCTTCTCCTGTGGATTCCATGTCAGGGATTGTCTGACCACCTTTGACAGTGCTTTCCGTAGGGTATGTCCTATCTAACCTCATTTTCTACATTTGAGTGGTGCTCCACTGGTTTCTGTTCACCCCTTTCTTATAAGTTATTGTTCCTCATCATGTCTTACCAGCCTGTACCCATTATCCTCCACAGACATTCATTGACGAACGACTAGAGCTTTCTCAGTATTGCATGAATAAACTATAGGTCACAAGATAAAGACAAGATGACCTCAACACCCCATGGTAGACATTAGCCTGAATATCTAAAGAGAGCGGTGGTCAGCCTGAGATTATTGGAATCCTCTAAAGAGTTTGTTCAGGAATACTAGGGTACTGGTGGTGGCCATTTTTGGGGGATTAAAGTTTTTACATGAGAAAGTGTATCACATTTTAACCCTTTGAACCCTGGCTATCCGGTTCGTAAAATCCTATTCCTCTGTGCTCCTGAGAAAATATTCACATGGTAGACATTTGAAGAAAGATATTTACTATAACAAAACTATTTGCTATAATTAAATTATTCTATCCCAAATTAACTGTGAGAAAAGACTAACGTCTGCTCAGGCAAAATACATTGATCAGACAGTGTTAGTCAGGGTCAGGTAAAATATACTGAAGAAGGCAGCCACATTACTTCCATGCAGTTCTCTCTGGAAACAAACTGTTTTCATGGAGGCTTGACTAACAAGGTGGGGGAATCAACGTGATCCTTTTAATAGTGAGTGACACATAGATGAAACCAAACATAGCACAACTGCCTGGAGGGCCTTGGTCTACCTTATCAACATGCTTAGAATGTGAGAATGCTGCTGCAACTCGCCACTTAACACCCTTTTCAGGGCCCACAAAAGGGTAATCTTAATCATTGTGGGCATTTAACAACAAAAATTTGAAATTGACCGACCTGGTCATCTCCAATGTTCCTTCATGTTATGCCAATAGATTTTGGAATATATTTGTTTGCCGACCATCCTGAATCAAATTTGGTTAATACATTAAATGGCATACTCCCTCAGACTGTGGTCTGATCCTCTGAGGGACTGGAACAGATCTAACTACGTTGTCATTCAAATAATCACATCATTTTATGAATAATCACCTTCTAAGTCTAATTTACCAGTCTCCAAATGCTTCAGAATATATCCAATGGTTTGTTCTGTTGTTAGCCTTTTAGAGCGGTCATTTCCCGAATTTTAAAATCGCATTTCCATCACGAAAATGATCAAAAACATTGTGAAAAATGCTTTGATATGTGCGCTGCCATATTTGTTATTTCCCTAAATGTGTGTACTATATAGACATCACTATATTATTACTAAAATTCCCAGCAGTAGAGCCCAAAATACACCTTAAAACAATGGTCCATCCATCACACTGAATAAAGGGTGGTTCTGGGAATGGGGTATTTGCACACACATCGATATATGTGTGTCACAGGTTCAACGGATTAAGCAATATCAGTGAACAGCTGCTGTGTTTGAAACCTGTGTCAGGGAGTATATCAGAATATGAAATAGATGTTCACATAATATGGTTCTCACCATGACAAAGTTATTATTTCTTGGGTTATAACTGATCGGAGAAGAGAAATTATAAATGTATATAATTGCTCATAGGAAATAAAAACGTATATAATTGATCAAACGAAATAAAAACATATATAATTGATCATATGAAATAAAAACGTATATAATTGATCATAGGAAATAAAAACATATATAATTGATCATAGGAAATAAAACGTTTATAATTGATCATAGGAAATAAAAACGTATATAATTGATCATAGGAAATAAAAACGTATATAATTGATCATAGGAAATAAAAACGTATATAATTGATCATAGGAAATAAAAACGTATATAATTTATTAAAGGAAATAAAAACATGTATAATTGATCAGAGGAACTAAAACCATATATAATTGATCAGAGGAACTAAAAACATATATAATTGATCAGAGAAAATAAAAACATATATAATTGATCACAGCAGCTAAAAATGTATATAATTGATCAGAGAAAATTAAAATATTTATAACTAATCAAAGAAAATACCACAACGCATTCCATTCTTCAGACTACATCCTGCTACTTGCAAAGCCCTGTTCAAGGCTTGGTAGCAGGAGATTGAGAACGAACGCAGAAGACGAAGAAGAGAAAATAAAAACATATAATTGATCATAGGAAGTAAAAACATATATCATTGATCAGGGAAAATAAAAACATATATTACTGATCAATGAAAATAATAACAAGGACATCTGATGCTCACCATGAGAGATTTTCTTTTTTTTGGGGCATAACTTTCATATTAATAATCATGCAAATATTTTGTGTGCTTGGTACCAAAGATGATAATTTATCTTTTATCAAGAAGATAATGTTAGTCCCATAGCATGCGCTGCCAGTGAGATAAAAGGTCTTAGATACTTTGGTGAGATTAAATGATCAGCTCTTTTCTTCAATGCCTTTCCTTCCCTAACTCTAGAGCCAAGTACCCATTTACAGATGTGTAAACTTATTCATAATTTCTTGTCATTACTTTCATTATGTAGTATAGTAAACAATTTCATGCAATTGATCATAACATCATCATCATCACCATGTAGCATGTCCTTTATAGAACGTCACTGCCATCACAATCTGTCTGAAAGAAATTCTTTCCCTTGCCAAAACTCCAGCCTCCACCACGATCATACCCAGGCATTCCTTGATATCTTGGTCCCATCGTCTTCTTGGTCTACCCCTGCCTTTTTTGCCTGGCACCATACCATCCATCACTGTTCTCTCAAGACTGTTGTGTCTCTTGATGTGACCAAAGTATTTACATTTTCTGGCCAAAATGGAATTGATAAACCAGCTCTCCTCTATGTTTAATTCTTGCCGAATGTCTATATTTGTCTTTTTCTCTGTCCAAGGTATTCTGAGGATCTTTCTGTAATATTTTTACTCGAAAGACTCAATTCTTTTTCTAGAAGTTTCGGTAATCATCCATGATTCGCAGTTATATGCTGCCACCGGAAAAACACAGGCTCTCAAGACTTTTTCTTTTGTCATTTTGTTGGTGCACTGCCATAATTTCTTCAGACTGCATAGCCTCTGCGTTGCAATGGCTAGTCTTCTTCTGATTTCTTTGGAGCAGTTGCCATTTTGTCAATTCTGGAGCCCAAATATTCCAAATGCGTGGCCACTGATCTGTTTCCTCAACGCCTACTTTTAATTTATGTATGTATTGCCTGCTAGAAACCCATCATTTCAAATAGTAACAATAATTTTTGTTAAACGTAAAGATTACATTAACATGCCAGTATGACATATTGGGCACACTATATGGGATGTGGTCTACATCACGCCAGTTGCCTTTACTTTCCCAGATTATTCTGGTACCCAATTTGGGAGGCTGGATTGACCCCATTATCCATTTTACAATCAGGAAAATCCTGCACCAACTAGGGGAGCGCTGAACCTCAATCACTCTGCTAGGAAGTCAGTGCACTACCTCAACTCCAACTTAATATAAAACGTTTTAAAACTTTCATTACAATGTTTGTTCCCATTATAATTATTAGGGCTGAAAAATGAAAGCCACTTACCACTACAGTCACCACAGAGTGTACAAGCTAGATTTTTATTTTACCCTCGACAGAAAAACAAACTGTGCCTTACTGAGCTTCTCAACCTACATCCTAACCGCTCGACCACCTGATCCTCTTAACAGTTATATATTGTCATTTTGTTTCACAATGATTTATGTATTTTACAAACCCATTCTAAATGCTTTTGTAGTGTTATGTTGTTTCACAATCATTTATTGAATCTGCTGCAAAATTAATTAAATGTTTGACACTGACTGAAGCAAAACTTACTATAGTCGGCTGAACAACCGACTAACTGGTTTAATTTCCATTTTAATAAGAATGTCTTTTATGGTTCTTATATGTAACGACATTTTATTATTTTGGGGGTGTTTTTTTAACATGCACTGCAAGTTTCTGTATAATAATTTATTTGAAAGATATATATTTTATCTACCACAAGCCAATTACAAAACATTTACGTATTCATTTTTTTTTCACAGGTATTTATTTTAACTTCTACAATCCCATTACAATCACTGGTTTATCGTCTTTTTATTTAACAAATTTGCATTTTATCTACCACAAACCAACTACAAACACTAGTTTATTGTCTTTGTATTTAACAATTCATTATTATTATCTACCATAAACCGAACTGTAAACACTTACAAATTCAATTTTTTTTCAGTTATTTATTTTAATTTCTTCAAACCCATTACAAACACTTGTTTATTGTTATTTTATTTAATAATTGCTTATGTTATCTATCACAAATCAACTGCAAACACTTATATGTGTATTTTCTTCACAGTTATTCATTTTGTATTTTACAAACCCAATTATAGACAGTTATTTTACTTCTTTACCTGATGACCCATTGCTAACATATATATTTTTTAAAATTAAAGATCCTATTAACACGCCAATATGACATATTGGAATTATAGTGTTAGGCCCATATTTGTTTTGACCAATGGCACACTAGGGGGGATTTGGTCACGCCTGCTACTTTTACTTTCCCAAATTATTCTTGTACCAAATTATTTAGACAGGATAGACTTCAGGAGCTGTTTTGCGATCAGAAAAATCCTGCAGCAACTCAGGACCAAACCCAGATCGCTCGATTGAGAAGCCAGTACACTAACCACTTCGCTACCTGACCTCCCTTATATATTATCATAATTTTATCCTGACATGGCTTAGTCGTTCATCTTTTTCAATGGAGTGTGGATGTCTTCTTGTATAATTCCTGTGGCTTAAGGTTTCTGCAGGATGGAGTAGCTGGCCCCATGATAAACCCTCCTTAGCTACTTCTTTCGACATATTCCTCAGGTTATATTGTTATTATTGTTTGTACTTCTTACAGACCCTGGGAACGCACTGGCATTATTTTGTGCAGTTATTAAATTTTATCTTGTACAAACGCATTCCAATATATTTCATATATCAGTGGATGTCATCACATTGTAATATCAATGGGTAATACGGAGGTCGACGGTCAAGCCATAGAGAAAGCAAAACTGATACAGGAAGAATTCCTGGCCAACTCTGAAGAAGCAAAAGTCACAATAAAAGGGCAATACAAGGTAAAGTGGCAGGAAGAACATCCCAAACACCACACAGATGACCGATACTACCAACTGTCCAGAAAAGACAAGATTATCATTCCATGTCTCCGAACTGGCCACAACAGAATGGGCCACCGCTTGTACACCAAATTCAAGAAAGGTGTCATGAGCCTATGTTATTGTGCTTCAAGACTGCAACCAGCATGCAGATCTGAGGAGTAGGATGTGGCCCATGCCTGCTCATCTCAAAGAGAAACTATATAGCATTATTCAGACCCTTAAAAAGACATTTAAAAAGCTTTATTGAAGAATCCAGAGTTCGAAGTCTAAATGAACAATGGCAGCAGAAGAAAACAATTACAAAAATCTCTCTATCCTGCCACTGCCACAATCATCGATTGCAATAGATGATAAATTTGTTTTACGATTACGAAAGGAAGAGAATGCAGTAAACGCAATACCAATGTTGTCTGACACTCAGTAACTGGTTAAAATGATATTTTGTTTAAGAACATCTATTTTTGTTCTTATGTAAATCGTTGCTTTCTACAAGCCTCTATAGCGCATTTTCTGAGATGATGATGGAAAAAGTTATTTGGTGTCAAAGTCAAGGGTATGAAAATTAATGGCATCAAATTTGTCTATGATCAAGTCATAGTGAGGGCTTCAGTAGCAGCTGCGTTGCAAAGACTACTTTGAAAAAACTAACATCACAGCCAAAGAGTTTGACATGAAAATAAACACATTGTAGACAAAGACTATGGTAATACCCAAGCAACTTAGGCAAATCAATATAATCATAAATGGAGAAATAATCAAACAAGTACCGAAGTTGACATATTTAGGGAAAACCATCACAGAAGATGGAAATGGTACAACAGGATCACTAATGTGGAACTGATGGGGAAAGCGAGACAAATACCAGTAGAGCATGAAATACGGGAGAGACGATGGTGATAGATAGGCCATACATTACGGAAACCGGTTAATAACATTACCAGACATGCTCTGTTCTGGAATCCACAGTACAAGAGAAGTAGATAAAGACCAAGAAACTCATGGAAGAGGGAACTGGAAGCATATAAAGGCAGAAAATAGGATGCGGACAGAATTGTCATATGATAGAAAGACTTGGTGAGTATTTGTTGAGGACCTATGCTCCACAGGGATTTTCAGGTCTTTGCTTGATTGAATGATTGATCACAGAAGATTGCCACAATGAGACAAAAATTAGAACAAGGATTGCATTGGCTAAAAAGGTCTTCAGAGAAAAACAGAAATTGCAGACCTCAAAGAATATCAGGATAGAACAGGCAAAGAATAATCACTTCTCATATATGGCCATTTACACTGCTTGGAAGAGTTTCAAATGTGGTGTTATTGTAGAATGGAAAGAGTGAGTTGGACAGAAAGAAGGTCCAATTACAATGTTCTCACTGAGGTAGGCGTACAAAGACAAATATTGAAACATACAGAAACAAAGATTGAGTTGGCTGGGACACAATATGTGACATAATATTCTTCTACAGAAGATACTAGATGGCAATATCCAAGGGAAAAGAGTAAGGGTGCAACCAAGACTCACCTTCACATCTCAGGCATGCAGAGACATTAAAGTGTGAACCTGTGCTGAAAGGAAGAGAACTACAGAGGATAAGGTCAAGTGGAGAGACATGCTCAGACAACCTTACAACCAGTCTTAAGACTGATAAACCAGAAGATAGGATAAATAGAGAGATGCTCAGACAACCTTACAATCAGTCTTAGGACTGATCAACCAGACGATATGGTCAAATGGAGAGACATGCTCAGACAACCTTACAACCAGTCTTAGGACTGATCAACCAGATGACGATGATGATGTAAATCTGCATTTTTACCATTTCTCTAATTTTCAACGAATCGTAGCAAACCAATTTCAAACACTTTTGTATTGTCATTTATTCCACAATTACTGTCAAAAGTCTGTTACAAATGTGTATATACCCTCTTCTTATGTCACAATTATTCATTATGTCCCTTACACACCCATTTAATGTGTAGTATTGCTGAATACCAATGCTGGCCGAGAAACAGAGTTAAAAAGTTGGGTTTTTTCATAACAACTTTTATTGTTCTTATGCTTAAGGGATGATGAAAAGAAATATTAAACATTAGAGCTAGGCAGTGATAGTCAAACTGTATAAAGCATTCAAATAATGCATTCAAGAATAAATTGTATGCACATAGTTATTTTTAGATCAAATAAAATAAAATAAAGTGGTTGTATACAGAATCTGCAGAGTCTTCTAAACCAGTATAAAGATGTCAAGTTAAGTGCATTTTTACCCACATTTTGTTTTCTACCATCCATCACAAAACCGTTTTTAAAAACCTGATATATTGACTTCAGCCAGGGAGTATAGGGCCACCACTAAAGTTAGCCTCCTTTAGGAAAATTGCATCAAAACATGCAGCTCACAGTGATAATTTCTGTAGTGAATTTGTTTTAGACAATGAGGTTGCTAGCCCAATGCACAACTCTCTTATGCCGCCTTTTATTGCATGCATGAAGGTACGGGGGGGGGGCTTAATCTTTCCTCCCAGTGAGGGCCCAGATATCCATTCGGGAATTGATCTTTCCTCCCAGTGAGGGCCCAGATATTCACTCAGGAATTGATATTTCCTCCCAGTGAAGGCCCAGGTATCCACTCTGGAATTGTCATTGTAGTTTACAAGTACTTATCTCTTGTAAGACCATAACAAATGGATGTTTTAATATTTTTGATTTCACAACTGTTCATTTTATCTACTAGAAATCCACTAGAAAAATGTGTATATTGTCACTATATTTCTCAAACATCTATTACAAACATTTATATTTTAACACAATATAACAGACTGTTGTCAAGGACAACAGTCTGGCTAACAAGGTGAGGTTCATCGTGTTGTCCGCAGTAGTGAGTGACAAGCAAATGAAGCCAAGCATTGCAAAACCGCCAGGAGGACTCCATCACTTCATCAGCACTCTCTGGATGTTAGGAAAGCTACTGCAATCTGCCACAAGTTCCATCCTTTTCAGGGCGCACAAAAAGGGTTACCAACCCATTGCGGATATTAGAAACCAACCAACCAACCGACACAATATTTCTCAAATATCTACAACAAACATTTATATTTTGTCACCGTATTTCTCTAATGTTTTCTACAAACTCACTACAAACATTAATATTAAATATCTACTACAAACCCATTACAGACATTTATATATTATTACTTTTTTTCACAACTGTAAATTGTATCTACCACAAATCCATTTCAAACACAATGTAAAAAACTAAGTATCTGTTGCTCTTATCAACCATCAATTCACTTATCAATTTTAGCAGTAGGTTTTTTTTCATTGAAATGTTTTTACATAGTATTTTTATTTAATTTGTTCAAATGTATTTTGTTGCTGCAAGTTAAGTATGCTGTCACGGTGCATTAAGGGGTTCAAGGTGCATGAAGAAGCCAATATTTTGGAAACATTACTTTTGCATTTGAGTGTAAGGCGCTTGCGGACATATGGAAAAGATTCTTACAAGCACTGCCGACAATTGTGTACCGAGCAGTTAAACAACTGAAGAAGACATGCATCTATATAAGAATGGCATTGGGTTGCCAAGAGCAGGCTTGCTCAGCAGCTATGGGATAACACTAACAACATCAAAAAATGTTTAACATTGCTTCCCAAAATGCTTGAGCAGTATTGAAGCAAAAAGAAACTGATAATATTTTTAGAAAATTGTACATTTTTTACTTTTGAGTTTCATTCATCATCAGTCCCATAACCTAGAAGGTCGTTGAGGCACCACTATTGCAGTTTGTTGTACTAGCTCCTGCCGTACAACAATGGTGTGTCTTGGGCCGCTACACCCCTGATGGAGCCCATCTCTCTTCAGGTGGCAGTTCATTATAGTTGTGTCTAAATTTCATACAACAAAGCTGACACTGTTTGCAGCTAGAGCGAAGGGCGCCAATCTCATGAAGTTCATCCATGTCAACTAGACCGGAAAATACGACACATGTTTAAGTGTAGTGATATTCGTATAGCCGATGTCCATTCTAGGATAATCGGACGGAAGAAAACTCACAAAACAAACTAATTAACCAGTCCAAATGGAAAATAAAACGTTTTTGTGAACACAAGTGTAAGTCGTAGACTAGTGTGAATTTCCGTTAAATCCAAGGTCTGGTGGCATCTATAATGAACTAAAACAGCAGAGCAATGTAGAACCTCCTGCCCAATATATTGTGTTTGGAAACCGTAACTAATAACTCTGTTCAATTCAAGCTTTCATTTTTAATTCTATAATAGTTGACAAAAACTCATATAGGAAATGGCTCAGTGATCTCCAAATGTATTGAGGTCTACCTCTCTGAAGAGCGTTAATAGAACTAACATAAACAAAAGAGGACTTATTGCACTTATTTCCTATGTTTCCCAATGGAGGAGAGGATGCCTCAATATGCCCCTACTGGCTCCTATTTTGGGAAATCTTTTTCTCAGTCTATGAATTCAGGTTGTTCTAGCTTCCTTTCCCACTGTTTTCTGGCTGGTGATCTTTGATGGCTTCTCTATTCTCCTCTTCCAAAAAGGATAAAAAGAACAATAAATCGGCATCTACATGAAAGAATTAAACAGAAGCATTAATCAGGATTGACTTCAGAAAAAAATGATCAATGGAATCATTCTAACTGGGCATATGAGAGGGTCATGATGAAGAATAACTATTATGATATTATTTCTCTTTATTTTATGTTTTTGATACATATGTTCAGAGTGTTTAGAAAATGTTTGTCTTTGCTATCATTATCACTACATTACTTAGAAGGAAGATTAGCAACTTTAATGACAAAAAAGACTAGAATATTGAATTTTAAATGTTATGGGCATGCTGTATATCTAATTTGATACTATGTCTGCGTGTTTGACAGATCAATTTACTAAAAACTGTATGTGGAATCTGCTGTCGGGAATTCATACTTTGATGTTCATTTTTTTATGTCATCAGATTCCTTGAAAGATTTGTACAAAGAGATCTGCACAAAATAATTTAGTATTTTTGTTTTGCGTGTTTTCAGTCAAACAATCAAAGCCATTGACAACATCCCGCCATTATCTCTCCCTAAAGTCTGTGTTTTCAGTCAAACAATCAAAGCCATTGATAACATCCCGCCATTATCTCTTCCCTGAGTCTGTGTTTTCAGTAATTATTACAAATTAGATGCCCAGGTTCTGTACTTTTTACCCAAAATGTTTGACTAGCTCTTCTGTTTCTTCATTTTAACTCTTAAATAATGACATGGGGCCGAAGATGCAGCACAGTAAATGAGCTGAAGGCACCCAGTGACTCATATCGGACTGCTTGCTTCAGATCCAGGGAACAGAGCTAACCACAACTTGATTACACCTCCTAGCAGCAGCCCTGGAAACAGGCTGCACTAGTGTAGTATGGCTTAAGTTAGTTAGTTAAGCAATGATGACGACATCATCTGACAGTTTTTTTGTCTTGATTATGAAACTTGGATTATAGTGAGGAAGAAAATGCACTATTCATATACCTCACTGTCTTCTAACTATTTTCTAAGCTACCTTGAACTGGTGGCAAGATTATTAGTCTAGATGACTGATGACTGGAGGTAACTCAGAATGCAGGCACTCGCGCAATCGCATCGAGAAAGCAACCTGTATCTGCCAAACTGGACACAGCGTGATTCGAACCGATGCATTGGGATTGTGAAACAAAACATTTTGCACATAAGCCACGCTGCCACCGTAGTATAGCTAAGAGAATAGCGAAGGCAAACCTGGTAGCCAAAAAAGACAGCTGAAATTGAATGTGTCAGGCTGAAAGATGCAGATATTGCAGCCTCACTGTAAATTGTGACACATCGTTTTTAGAAGAAAACGAAGAAATTATTACATATATTTCTCTCATAAACCTGGTCTTCCATCTCAGACTTCCTCTTGTTGCCAGTCTATTCCTTATCTAGGTTGAAAAAGGCCAGGATGTCACTCTGCTCTTCTCATGTAATCAACAGACTTGGAGAAGATTTTCTACCCACCCAAACTAGAAAACATGTCTGTGTGTTCAATTTTAGGTTTGTTAAACAGGTGGTATCTGAGGCTAAAGTGGTCAACTCACGGTCAACATACTGTCTCTTGATCTATTTTTAGTACACAGTAATGGGGTACTATTGTAAAAAATCTTGTGACAACGATAGCAAGGACTGGATAGCAAAAGATGGCCTTCGTGATACTGACCACATCACCCTCAGTGTGTTGTTGGTCAAACAACAAATATTAGTAAGGACCTTTTATCTTACATCTTTGGGGAACTGAGATGCTACTAGTCCAATGAGGTACAACATACTGATTAGGATGTCGTGTCAGGGTCAAGTACAATACACAAAGACCACAATCTCTCTTCCATGTAGTGTTCCCTGGAAACAGGCTGTTTTCAAGGCAGCCTGGCTGACAAGATGGAGATCAATGTGATCCCCATAGTAGTGAGTGCCACGCAGATGAAGCCAAGCATATCACAAATGCCTAGAGGACAAACCGTGGTCCATCAGCATGCTCGTGATGTGAAGAAAGCTACTACCACCAGCCACTTAACATCCTTTTCAGGGCACACAATAAATTAAACTTACTGTCTAATTAACTTAAATTGTTTAGAAAACTCTGCACAGTCTATATACAAACCAGTTTCATTTAGTTTTCCTTGCTCTAGTTGGATTTTTTTTTTATCTCGAGGGCGATAGTGATTATGTTAGGAAAGCTGCCTTAAACCAGTTCAAAATTCTTCAGGTTCAGCCAGTTTAACAGGCAAAATGGACAATTATTTTTTAACAGTTTAATAAAGGCCATATTATTATTTAAAATATAAGATTAAATTACTTGTCCATTCAATGATGAGAACTGATAATTAGCTTAAACGTATGTCTATATTGGAAAAGAAATGGAGAAAATGAGAGAGAAATTAACAGGGAATCCTCATAAAAAGATATGGAATGTGCTTTAGCCATCTGGTTTGAGACACCCCATGACGAAGTTTAAATAGTTTCAAGTGACTGTGTGACACAATGGCATCAAATATATTTGTATGTGTAAACAAAGATTTGTAACTATACCTTAACTTATGTATGTATTTGTGTAATTAAAATATTTATATTGTTGTTTGTTCCATAAAATTTATATGCACACTTTTTTCAATCACATTTTTAACATTGCTTGAGTATTGCAGGTTCATATGTTGAATCCGAGAGCTTTGTTACTTGGGTTTGAACTTTGTTTCATTTTTACTGAATATTTGAATAATAATTTAATAAAAATGGTAAAAGCACGCAAGCTTATATGGTATGGACATATATGAAGATCGTCTGGGTTGGCGATCCTGCAAGGTACTGTGTCTGGGAAGCATATGAGAGGGAGGCAAGACGGTCCTGCAAGATACTGTGCCTTGGAAGCGTAAGAGAGAGAGGCAGAAAAAGAGATAGGAAGACAACACCAGAGAGTGGACGGGAAGGTCCATAGCTAGAACAAATATCCTGGCACAAAACTGAATGGAGTGGCGGGAACTGGTCAAACAAACTAGTATTGGTGCCCCAATAACCTTTCAGGTTACAGGAAGGATGACGATGATGATATTTGAATAGTAATGTATATTTGAGTTGCAACACTCTGTATATAAGTTCAAACTCTTAGCTTGGACTGTGTATATCTAGGTTTCGGCTCTCTTTAGTCTGAGCTCTGCGTGTTTGGGTTCAAGTTAAATTTACTTTCTCCTCTACTTCTGATCCTTTGTAGAAAGATTTATTTGCTCTTTTTTACCTGTGAAGTATTTTTTGTTTTGTTTCTGCTGCTTTATTTTTAATCCTAGACAGTAGCCTTTTAGTCTGTGTGAATGGCAAGGCATACAATGTCAAGAGTTGTAGAGTATGCTACACTAGAAGGGTTTAGGAATATATGAGTTGAAATTCTGTATATTTGAATTGTTGTTTCTCAACATCCTCTACTTTTCAATAACCAAGAAAACGAGTTACCCTCTTCAATTCTCTCTATCATATTTGTGGTTTTGTTTCTAGAGTTTTGAAGATGAATAAACCATCAGAGTGTAAGACACTTGCAGCAAACAGCATTCAACACCTTAACCTATGTAGAAAGCCTATGTGGTATGAATACAAGCTGTAGGGTTACCTGCTTGGGGGCTTCAAATGAAAACCTTGAAAGTTGGATAGAAATTATAACAGAACGCTGCTTCTCTTTGGTGCATGTCAATAGTGGTGTGACCATCTTTTAACTTGCAATTATGACATCATATTGTTTGTTTTCACCATGATGACATGTGCAGGACACTCTTGACATCCTTAGCAACCATTTAAGCAAGTTACTAAACAAAGGCATGGTTTTCTCATTTCTATCCCACTTTTAATGTTTTCATTTGAAGCCCCCTCATAAATGTGTTTTTATAGACTTATCACCTTCGCTACCACTGCAGTTTTGACCTATGCATTTCTCCATAACTCATTCAATATTAGAAGATTCGGCTGAATTATCTGCTGTCCTCGAAGGTTCAAGAAAGAATAGTGTTTCTTTTTCAGCGTTCATTATTAACAGGATGTTGTGATATTTTGTTGTAGTTTACAGCAAAGCTGCGATATCTGCACCTTACGGGCTGACACATCCAGTTTCAACTGGCTATATTGGATGCTGATTTACCTTCCCACTGCGAGAAGGAAGACTAATGTCTGGTCAGGCAAAATATACTGATCAGACATGTATGTTAGTCAGGGTCAGGCAAAATATACTGATCAGACATGTATGTTAGTCAGGGTCAGGCAAAATATACTGATCAGACATGTATGTTAGTCAGGGTCAGGCAAAATATACTGATCAGACATGTATGTTAGTCAGGGTCAGGCAAAATATACTGATCAGACATGTATGTTAGTCAGGGTCAGGCAAAATATACTGATCAGACATGTATGTTAGTCAGGGTCAGGCAAAATATACTGATCAGACATGTATGTTAGTCAGGGTCGGGCAAAATATACTGATCAGACATGTATGTTAGTCAGGGTCAGGCAAAATATACTGATCAGACATGTATGTTAGTCAGGGTCAGGCAAAATATACTGATCAGACATGTATGTTAGTCAGGGTCAGGCAAAATATACTGATCAGACATGTATGTTAGTCAGGGTCAGGCAAAATATACTGATCAGACATGTATGTTAGTCAGGGTCAGGCAAAATATACTGATCAGACATGTATGTTAGTCAGGGTCAGGCAAAATATACTGATCAGACATGTATGTTAGTCAGGGTCAGGCAAAATATACTGATCAGACATGTATGTTAGTCAGGGTCAGGCAAAATATACTGATCAGACATGTATGTTAGTCAGGGTCAGGCAAAATATACTGATCAGACATGTATGTTAGTCAGGGTCAGGCAAAATATACTGATCAGACATGTATGTTAGTCAGGGTCAGGCAAAATATACTGATCAGACATGTATGTTAGTCAGGGTCAGGCAAAATATACTGATCAGACATGTATGTTAGTCAGGGTCAGGCAAAATATACTGATCAGACATGTATGTTAGTCAGGGTCAGGCAAAATATACTGATCAGACATGTATGTTAGTCAGGGTCAGGCAAAATATACTGATCAGACATGTATGTTAGTCAGGGTCAGGCAAAATATACTGATCAGACATGTTAGTCAGGGTCAGGCAAAATATACTAACCTAGACCCTCACCTCGGCTTCCCCGTAGCCCTTCTTGGAAACAGGTGAAGGATCGTCGTGATCCCCGTAGTAGTAAGCAACATGCAGATGAAGCCAAACATAGCACAACCTCCTGGAGAACCCCAGTCCACCTTCATCAGCACGCTTGGCATGTGAAGAAATCTACGACAACCTGTCACTTAACATCCTTTTCAGGGCGCACAAAAGAGTAATCCTACTCATTGTTGGCATTCAACAACAACAACTGCAGATGGTCCCTTACAGAAAGTCTATATCTGAGCTATTGCGGTGGCTGATTATAATGGCAATTATTTTTCTTTTTACATGATGAGGTTGCCAGTTCCAAGCACAACCTTCTTTAGTTGCCTTTTGCGACAAGCTTTGAAGATGGCAGCAGTGGTTCTGTTCTTTTCATCAGTGATACTATTTAAAACATGATAAGAGGCCGAAGATATAGCACAGTGAATTAGCAGACAGCGACTCATAGCTACTTGCACCAGGGTCAGCGAACTAGATCTTACCACGAAACTTTTCTGCCTCCAAGCGGTAGCCCTGGAAACGTGCTTCACTAATGCAGTCTGACTAAGAGAATAGGGATTGCAGTGGGAAAGCACATCCGGTACCCAATAAAAAGGCAGATGAAATCAAATGTGTCAGGTCGAAAGACACATATCACAGCCTCGTTGTAAACTACATCACAGCGCCCATTTCAGCTTGGACGCTGAAGAAGAAGAAACATGATACAAACTAAACAACACATACCTGGCAAATTCGGGGGGAAATTTCAGAGCCGCCGCAGCAGGAGCTGTGGAGTTTCATGCTCTGTGATCGGCACTTTCAACAATGAAAGAGACTGAGCACATATGGGAGGCACCCAAGTGCAATGAAGTCAGCTTAAATGCATCATTCAACATTTTTTCAAAATAATCATTTCTGTATTCATTATGGTTTTGCAGCTTATATCAATCATTTTCATTCGTGTCGTAGGATTTTATGTTGTGTGTTTTTCCAAAGAATTAAGGACATTATTTTTTTTAATACATTTTTTTGCCAATATTTCAGCCACGAAAAGCTCTCCATTGTAAATACACAGCACAATAGAAATCATTCAAATACAACTATTCTTTATGGGAATTTATGCTAAAATTATATTAATATTTTTTTAAAGAAAATGCAATGACATACTAACTATTACCATTATTAAGATATTCAAACAATCTAACATAGACAAAAAAAATGAATTATCAACAATAAATTCATACAAACTATCTGCTGTCAGTTTCAGGCAGTGATCCTAACCAAGACAAAAGAAGGAAGGATTACAACATGTGAAATTAGATGCCTGTGAAAAGTGGTCATGGTCAGTAGAGCAGACAGAATGAGAAATGAAGACATCCTCTATATATGGTTGATCAAAGTCTCAACTTTCAGTTCCAAACAGGAAATACCAGTCAATAGCCACTTAAGCCGCATCAATCCACAGCACCTGCCCCTTGTGCAGACATTGCTCTCATCCTGATGAAACAGTTTGCCACCTACTTATGGAGTGCAAGGCGCTTGCGGACGTAAGGAAAAGATTCTTACAAGCACTGCCAACAATTGCCAACACACTGTACGGAGCAGTGAAACAACTTAAGAAGACCTGTATCTATTTAAGAATGTCATTGGGCTGCCAAGAGCAGGTTTGCTCAACAGCTATGGGATAACAACAACATATATAGTTGAAAAAATACCATGATTAGCATGTATTGACAGACATAATTCAATGATTTGTTCATGTGTCAAGATAGCCAATGAGAGTACCGGAGCAGGATTACAAACGAGGACTGCTAAGACTATGTCAAGTTTTACCTCACTGAAGCAGAGAGATAATTTGGAGAGATGAAAGACAGCTTTTATCACTAAAATCAATTTAATGCAGACATTGGTCCTTTCTGTGTACCTGCATGCTTAGAAGACACGGACATTAAATCCTAGATTTGGAGCGGAAAATTCAGGCCATGTAGGTGAGGTGCTTTAGAATGATCTTTGAAATATCATATCGAGATCACGTCATGAATGTCAGTGTATGCAATACTGTCAGACAGTCTATCGGACCGTATCCGGAACTCCTTTCAATTGTGAAATCACAAAAGCTCTACTAATACTGTCATGTAATACGTTCACATGGTTTGCCTAATGTGATACTTTGGGACCCAGTTCTTGACATAAGGACCAGAGACCACCCTAAGATGCACTGGGAAAATGATATTCATAAGTATTAATTGAAACTGCAACATACACAATGGATAGAGTACAATGGCGACTGACAGATCATGATGTACTGAGATGCGATGACACTATGATCACCTACGTTACGGGACAGACAAGATAGCCTCCAAACCTACCCTTAGCATGAGATTAAAAATTATCTACTATGGACTTCTGGACAAGAGATAGACGAAGATGAAATATGGAAAGATAGGCTTAAAGAATCCTCAACAATTGCATTCCAATGGCTACCATCCCACTGCGGAATCACAGGAAATGATGGCAGTAAAAAGACACAATTTAATCATCGAGTACCATACAGAGAGATCAAGAACATCATCAGAAATCAGTATATTTACCAATGGAGGGAGAGAAGACAGAAACATAAGCAGTAGACCAGACCCAACTCACCAACTCAAAAGAAACAAATAAAACTATCTTATTTCACCTGAGAACTAGTCACAGTAGATTACTAGAACATATATACCGACTAAAAATCTCACACATCTATGTTCTGATCTTAGTCACTTTCTATGACATGTATAGTTCAGTGGCTCTATTCTGACACTAATCACCTTCTGTGGCATGTTTAGTTCAGTTGTTCTATTCTAAGCTTAGTCACTTTCTATGACATGTTTAGTTCAGTTGTCCTGATATTAGTTACCTTCTATGACATGTTTAGTTCAGTAATCCTGACCTTAGTCACTTTATATGCATGTTTAGTTCAGTTGTTCTGACCTTAGTCACTTTCTATGACATGTTTAGTTCAGTTGTTCTGACCTTAGTCACCTTCTGTGACATGTTTAGTTATGTTGTTCTGACCTTAGTCATCTTCTATAACATGTTTAGTTCAGTTGTTGTAATCTGATCTTAGTCACCCCTATGGCATGTTTAGTTCAGTTGTCCTGACGTTAGTCACCTTCTATGACATGTTTAGTTCAGTTGTTCTAATCTGATCTTAGTCACCTTCTATGACATGTTTAGTGTAGTTCTAATCTGATCTTAGTCACCTTCTATAAAATGTTTTAGTTCAGTTATTCTATTCTAACATTAGTGACTCTCTGTGACATGTTTAGTTCAGTTGTTCTGACATTAGTCACCTTCTATGCCATGTTTAGTTCAGTTGTTCTGATCTTAGTCACATTCTGTGGCATGTTTAGTTCAGTTGTTCTATTCTGACCTTAGTCATCTTCTATGACATGTTTAGTTCAGTTGTTCTATTCTGACCTTAGTCATCTTCTATGACATGTTTAGTTCAGTTGTTCTATTCTGACCTTAGTCACTCCTATGACAAGTTTATTTCAGTGGTTCTGACCTAGCACTCCTATGACATGTTTAATTCAGTGGTTCTGACCTTAGTCACTCCTATGACATGTTTAGTCACATGCAGTGGTTCTATTGTGACCTTTCTAGTAAAGGGCCCCAAAGTCCAACTAGGTATACATAAATTTTAACAAACATTATTAGCGTGTGAATTGTATGTTTGAACAAATGTGTTTTAATGAGGATTATCAGTATACAACGCCAATATTATAAAAGGATTTTATTTGTATTATTACTTGTGATGATTTTGTTTTTAAATATAAGCACAAATTACGACTTCAGTATACATTTTCACTCACAGCAAAAGACAAATGTCCTATTTTTTTAAAGTGGTTTCATAAAATCGTGACAAAAATTTAACGGTCTTCTGTTTAGTTTAAAGATGGCCACATTTCAGAAGTTTTACAGTGTTGTAAGTCTGTTTTTTTTTTTTTTTTTTGTTTTGTAGTGAAAAATTTGCTATTTTTAAATGGTTTTCTGTGTCTTCTCTTTATTAACTTTATGGCAGAACAAATTAATGTGTGCATTTCAGTTTAAAGAAATAAAAGTATTTTGCCAAAAATTGCATGTTTTTGTTGGAGAAATTGTGTTATGAGCCTGTTATTTTTATTATCTTATATGTTTCAAGTTGTGGTATTGTGGTCTTATGGGAAGATGTTGTAGTCCAATGTGAAGGCATTGTTATGCCACTCATTGGTTAGATATTGTGATCTACTGATAAGATATTGTGGTCTAATGAGAAGACATTGTGGTCCTATGGGAAGATGTTGTAGTCCAATGTGAAGGCATTGTTATGTCACTCATTGGTTAGATATTGTGGTCCACTGATAAGATATTATGGTCTTTTATGACAATTTTGTGGAAAGTTGTTGTTTTGTTGTTTGAAGCTACTCATGCTGAGTTGAGTTCTCTTTATGTTTTTTTAGTAGCAGGTTACAGTGGCTGTTCTTGTGGTCTCGAGGTAAGGTGTCCGCCTCAGGTGCCAGAGGTTGTGGGTTCATATCATGGTGAAGACCGGGATTTTTTTAACGTGGATCTTCTGGTAAAAAATTCCCCTTGATCTCTGGGTAGTGAGATCGGACTCCCGTGTTCAGTGTCGAGCACATTAAAAATTCCTTGACAGTTGGAAATTGAAAAGAGTAGGCTTAACGGTCGCTTGTCTTTTCTTATCCACTTGTGCCGTGAGGCACCGTGGGAAGCCATAATATTCTGTCCAGGGCCCGACGTGTTGCTGAAGTAGTCATCATCCCATGACAATTTAGAATATCTGCAACATTTCCTATCCATCTAGCTCTTGGTCTGCCACGGTTGTGAAAACCAGAATGTTGTGCGTTATAGGCACACAGTGGTAGTTGATCAGGATGCATTCTCATTAACGGCCGCTACACGGACAAAATTCAAGTTAAAAATCTACCCAAGTTATTTGTACCTTATCCCAGGTGGTTTGTTAATAGCAGCTATAGGTGGCGCCTAACTGGCTGTGGGTCTACTTAGCCCTAGTGTTTGAGTCTATTAAGATGGACTTGCACATTGGTTAAACCACCCTCCAAGAAACTGGTTGTATACAGACTCTGTAGAGACCTCTAAACCAGTGTAAATATGTTAAGTCAAGTTCTTACATCTTGAGGCATACTTGAAAAGGTGGGCATGAGTCCTCCTTATTGTAGGTGCAATGCGAGGCTCTTAAGTTAGCTTACCACTTTGGGGATTACAGTGTTGATCCCTACTGCGTTGGCCAGACTTCTGTGACACAGTCTGTTTCTAGGAGCACGAATGTCAGGTGGGGTCTTGATCAGTATTTTTCATCTTACCCTGATTACTCTTCACTCTTCTTTTGCGTTTATTCAATCTTCCGCTACTAAGCCATGAACAGGGCTTTGCAAGTAGCAGAATGTAGTCAGGAGAACGGATTGCGTTGTATCGCTAGTTGACAGCTTGACTGCGATATTTCCACCTTTTGGTCCAACACATCCGTCTTCGGCAGCGGCTCTTCACTCTCATTTCTGGAAAGATATTGTGCAGATATTGTGGTCCACATTGCAGATATTGTGGTCCACGTAGAAGATACAGTGGTGCACTGGAAAGATTGTGGTTCTTTAGATTTTAGATACCCAATAGAGGTGGAGATTAGTAAGCTGAACAGTCCTTCCCATTGATATGTAGCCACCTCCGCTGAAGACATATCTGTCGGACCGAAAGGTGCAAATATCGCAGCCAAGCTGTAAACTGGCAACACGACACATTTCGTTCTCCGGACCACATCCAGCTACATGCAAAGCCCTTTTTAGGTCTTGGTAGTGGGAGATTGAGAACGAACGCAGAATAAGAAGAAGAAGTTGCAATTGGAGGAAGTCATTAACACAAGCATTTGTGGGACGTCTTGAGACAATCATCAGGAGCTAACCATCCACCATGTGGTGACCTGAACCAATTGTTTCAGAACCTTCTGCAGGAGTCACAGGCAATCTCCCAGCACACTGTCAGAAGGTTGATTTTATCTGAGACATCGTTGCCTAGCTTGTATCAATGCCAACGTTACTGACCAATCTTTTTTTTTCACTTTTTGCCCTGCTTGTGCCTTTCAGTGCCAGGTTATGAAGAGGTTTCTTGACTCACCCATAGTATGTGCTTCGCACACGGGAAGCTGTACTGATTCTGTTATTTCTGTTATTCATCTTTTGCATGGTTGGCTTTGTATCCATTGTATCTGTATAGCATTGCTTTCTGATGGACACTTCTTCTTCTTCACTGTTCGTTGTCAATATCCCACTACCGAGCCCTAAAAAGGGCTTTGCAAGTAGCAGAATGTTGTCCAGACAATGGAATGCTTATCTGGTGTTTGACATGTCACGTGACCGAACAATTTGTTTTGCTGTCTCTTGATGAGGTCTAGCACTGGTGCTGTACCTACTTGTCTCCTAATATCTTCGTTTCTGATTCTATCCATTCTTATCACTCCAAGCATTCTGCTCGGGCATTTCATCCCTGTTGTTACAATGTTTCTTTTATCTTTGTTTGTTAATGTCCAATTCTGGCACTGATAGCACAATGTGGGTAGAAATATAGTGTTGTATACTGTTATTTTTGTATCCACTGTGATGTGCTTAAATATCAATATTGAGGACATTTACCCAATGATTTAACTTGCTTTATTACATCTGTGTTAGATTTCGTTGTCGCCTTGGCAATCTGCTGAGATTATGTTACCCAGGTACGTGACAATTTTCACCTGCTTTACTTGTTGGTTTTACATGAATATTGTTGTTTCAATACTTTTTTTTCTGATCACAAACTATCAATTTTCCATGAAGCTGTTAAACTCAAAATTACTGAAGAACATGAGCAGAATTTCAGAAAGAAGGGTGTCTCCAGTTAAACAGCAATTTCTCCCAGATAGGTCTGTTGTTCTTCAAGAAACGGCCACACCCTGATTTCCAAACGACTGAACAACTATTTGATTAAATATAATTGACTTCTCTTTTGTGAAGTGTTTGCAAAATATACTGATCAGACATGTTAGTCAGGGTCAGGCAAAATATACTGATCAGACATGTTAGTCAGGGTCAGGCAAAATATACTGATCAGACATGTTAGTCAGGGTCAGGCAAAATATATTGATCAGATATGTTTGTCAGGGACAGGCAAAATATACTGATCAGACATGTTAGTCAAGGTCAGGCAAAATATACTGATCAGACATGTTAGTCAGGGTCAGGCAAAATATACTGATCAGACATGTTAGTCAGGGTCAGGCATAATATACTGATCAGACATGTTTGTCAGGGACAGGCAAAATATACTGATCAGACATGTTAGTCAGGGTCAGTCAAAATATACTGATCAGACATGTTAGTCAGGGTCAGGCAAAATATACTGATCAGGCATATTAGTCAGGGTCAGGCAAAATATACTGATAGATATGTTAGTTAGGGTTATGCAAAATATACTGATCGGACATGTTAGTCATGGTCAGGAAAAATATACTGGTCAGGACCCTCACCTCAACTTCCCTGAAGTCATTTCTGGAAACGGGCTGTTTTCATGGCAGCCTGGCTAGCGAGGTGAGTTATCGACATAATCCCCATAGTAGTGATCGACATTTAGATGAAGGCAAGCATAGCACAACCGCCTGGAGGACCCCGGTGCATCTTTATCAGCACGCTCGGGATGTGAGGAAAGCTACAACTAACCGCCAACTGAACGTCCTTTTCATGGCGCACAAAAGGGTCAATCTTCCCATTGTAGGCATTCCTTTAACATCATCAACAATAATAAAATTATACGGTTTAGAAGTGTACGTTAACTAGATGTTTCTGGTAGGGACATTTACTAGTCAAACAATACGGTTTTTTAAGCGTATGTTTCCTAAACGATTCAGGCTAGGGGAGGTAGACTATTATCTGGTCAGGCAAAATGTACTGATTAAACATGTTAGTCAAGGTCAAGCAAAACATATTGGCCAAGACCCTCACCTCGGCTTCCTAGTAGCCTTCCCTAGAAACGGGTTGTCTTCATGGCAGCCTGGCTAACGAGGTGAGAGATCGACGTAATCCCCGTAGTAGTGAATGACACGCAGATGAAGCCAAGCACAGCACAACCGCCTGGAGGACCCTGGTCCACCTTCTTTGGGATGTGAGGAAAGCCACTGCAACCCGCCACTTTAACGTCCTTTTCAGGGCGCACAACAGAGTTAACCTAATTTTTTTGCATTCGCAAACAACAAATCATTGAGGTCTATAAATTACTAGTCAAACCATGCGGTTTTTCAAGTGTGTATTTGCTGGATTATTCGGGTACAGAGATTACGAGGTCTATTTTATAAGTCAAAAATTAAAAACAACGTTCAAGTAAAGTGACGTTAAAGAGAAATATGAGAGAGGGCATGCGATATGTGGTTTGTTGACACATGTCTGTCATGGAAAATAGTGTTGACATTTTTTGTGCTCTTGAGAATAGGACAAACAAGTCACCTCGATTTACAGCTCTGGTCATAAAGGGCGATTCTCGCACTGAATGTTGATAGTTAAGGGCGTGAGATGAACGTAGAGGAATGTTTTGTTGTTTTTTTTTTAATTTACTGTCTGTCTCTGTCTGTTTGCCTGCCTGTCTGCTTGTCTGTCTGTCTATCTTTATTTCTATTTATCTATCTAACTATCTATATGTCTATCTATGTACTTTGCGCGCCAATCACGGCGCATAAGTCAGAAACAAATGATTTCCAGTTGGAACGGTGTGACGCCACTGTTTTTAGATCTTGTATCTATTACAGATGGCCATGGTTGAGCCCTCTCGGATGATTGTTCTTCTGTTTGTTTCCTTGGGTCTCCCTCTTTTCCGAACGCCCTTTGGTGTCCATTTGAGTGCTTGCAATGGAAGACTGTTGTTGTTAATTCTAAGGACATGTCCGATGTATGTCCACAGCTTTTTTTCCGGATGTTGGTTTGTCTCTGTTCTTATCGAGTCATTAGTTATGAACTGGTCACCGCGTATAGTCAATAATTTCAATAATTTTCTTAAACATTTATTTTCAAGGATATTTAGTTTGTTTTCCACCGCTTTTGTTGTCTTCCAGCTATCACATCCATATGTCAAGACTGATATTACGATGGAGTTAAATAGTCTGAGCTTGGTATGTTTGTTCAGTGTCGCCATACATATATTATATGTATGTGCTGGTTTGTGTGTTTTTTATTGTGCACGTTATTATGTGGTTACTTAAACAGTAATATTTTATTTTACATTGTTTTATTATTTTTTTTACACTTTTGTGTGTCGACTTGAATATATCTAAAAGAAACAGCGGAAGGCCTAAAGTGTGTGATATCTCCCTATCGCTTTTCCGTGAGCTATTCCTGAAGAAAGGTAGGTTTATAGGATGTGGCCAGTGCAATCTCTAACAATCTCCTCTTCCTCCCACACACAAAACTGATCCCTAGTACAATCAAGTCTCTAACATCTCCCCTGTCTCACTCACTCAAAACTGATCTCTAGTACAATCAAGTCTCTAACATCTCCCCTGTCTCACTCGCACAAAACTGATCTCTAGTACAATCAAGTCTCTAACATCTCCCCTGTCTCACTCGCACAAAACTGATCTCTAGTACAATCACGTCTATAACATCTCGCCTGTCTCACTCGCATAAAACTGATCTCTAGTACAATCACGTCTCTAACATCTCCCCTGTCTCACTCGCATAAAACTGATCTCTAGTACAATCAAGTCTCTAACATCTCCCCTGTCTCACTCGCATAAAACTGATCTCTAGTACAATCAAGTCTCTAACATCTCCCCTGTCTCACTCGCACAAAACTGATCTCTAGTACAATCAAGTCTCTAACATCTCCCCTGTCTCACTCGCATAAAACTGATCTCTAGTACAATCAAGTCTCTAACATCTCCCCTGTCTCACTCGCACAAAACTGATCTCTAGTACAATCAAGTCTCTAACATCTCCCCCGTCTCACTCGCACAAAACTGATCTCTAGTACAATCAAGTCTTTAACATCTCCCCTGTCTCACTCGCACAAAACTGATCTCTAGTACAATCACGTCTCTAACATCTCCCCTGTCTCACTCGCACAAAACTGATCTCTAGTACAATCAAGTCTCTAACATCTCCCCTGTCTCACTCGCATAAAACTGATCCCTAGTACAATCAAGTCTCTAACATCTCCCCTGTCTCACTCGAACAAAACTGATCTCTAGTACAATCAAGTCTCTAACATCTCCCCTGTCTCACTCGCACAAAACTGATCTCTAGTACAATCAAGTCTCTAACATCTCCCCTGTCTCACTCGCACAAAACTGATCTCTAGTACAATCAAGTCTCTAACATCTCCCCTGTCTCACTCGCATAAAACTGATCTCTAGTACAATCAAGTCTCTAACATCTCCCCTGTCACTCGAACAAAACTGATCTCTAGTACAATCAAGTCTCTAACATCTCCCCTGTCTCACTCGCACAAAACTGATCTCTAGTACAATCAAGTCTCTAACATCTCCCCTGTCTCACTCGCACAAAACTGATCTCTAGTACAATCACGTCTCTAACATCGCCCATGTCCCACTCACACACAACTCATCTCTCTTCAGGCTTAAGTCTCTAACATCTCCCCTGTCACTCACACAAAACTGATCTCTAGTACAATCAAGTCTCTAACATCTCCCCTGCCTCCTCCACTCACACAAAACCTGCCTCTAGTACAATCAAGTCTCTAACATCTCCCCTGCCACTCACACAAAACGGATCCCTAGTACAATCAAGTCTCTAACATCTCCCTTGTCACTCACACAGAACGGATCCCTAGTACAATCAAGTCTCTAACATCCCCCCTGTCTCACTCACACAAAACTGATCTCTAGTACAATCAAGTCTCTAACATCTCCCCTTTCTCTCTCGCACAAAACTGATCCCTAGTACAATCAAGTCTCTAACATCTCCCCTGTCCCACTCACACACAACTCATCTCTCTTCAGGCTTAAGTCTCTAACATCTCCCCTGTCATTCACACAAAACCTGCCCCTAGTACAATCAAGTCTAACATGTTATCTCAGTATAGGACACTTTCGATTTGTTGAACGTAAGTTTCAAATACCAATTCTGCCAATTACACACTCAAGGACTGTTCTCACTCTATCTACGTCTTCGCTTCATCTGCTCCTCAGGCTTTGAAACCACCGATCTACTAAATAAACACACTTGGTGATATCAGGCTGCTGAACCTGGCCACAGACACATTGGGTTATCGTTAGCTTCACTTTTATCTTTTTTTTTTTTATTGAATTGTTTGTTTTGTCTATTTACAAAGTATGGAACGTCAAAGTTTTTGTTTAACAGACGATTGGACTATGTTGACCCGTTATCGTGTCATTTTGATCTCTAAAATGTATAGCCATTCTTGAACTTAGTTCTAGGCCCAGTTTTGAGGCTCCGTGGGGTATGGCAAGTTTATGGTCTACCCAGAATGTCGTCCCATTTAGATTTCTCACTGTTGTCAAGGACCCAATTCTGCATTGAAGTCACCGATGACGATCTCATACGAGGCGTGTTCAAATGAAACCGGACCAAACTGCACTAAGTGAATATACGTACGATGTACTTTATGACGTCACTTCTGGTGTATACAGCACATGCCAACTGCCAAGTTTGCAAAATTGCATTATCATCCGACTCATAGTTTCCTCAGCAGACAGGTGAAAACATGGCGGGTGTGACACGGAATCCGTCTTGAGTTGATCAGCGAGCGGTGATTAGGTTTCTAACAACTGAAGAATGTCGACCAGTTGATCAGCGAGCGGTGATTAGGCTTCTAACAACTGAAGGATGTCGACCAGTTGATCAGCGAGCGGTGATTATGTTTCTAACAACTGAAGGATGTCGACCAGTTGATCAGCGAGGGGTGATTAGGTTTCTAACAGCTGAAGGATGTCGACCAGTTGATCAGCGAGCGGTGATTAGGTTTCTAACAACTGAAGGATGCTGACCAGTTGACATTCATCGCAGTGTATCGTGACAAAAGTGTGTCGAAGACAACAATGAAGAACTGGACAACGATGTTTAAAGAAGGACGTGAGTTAACGCAACAATATGCTCCTGACCTGGTCAGGATACATGTGACGAAAGCGACATGTTGTATTCGAAAGACAGGACAATTCAAGACGCTGAACACTATTTGACGTGGTATTTAGACACGGGAAGTAAGTATGTGTGTATGTGTGTGTCTTATTTTCTTTGTTGAACAAAAAATGTTCATATTACATCTCTGTCCTGCTTTCTCTGCCTTATGTGCCAATGATTCAATATATTCTCTGTTATTCTTCTGTGTGCATGGCATGAACTTTTTGTTGGTAGTACCATCAGTTTTTCTGTGTTTCTGTTGGGTGACTCGGGTTAGCAATCGTCGAGTATATCTTTCTTCCTTTTCCTTTTTTCTATTTTATGTAATGTGTCTGGCTTGGCTTGGCTTCGTTCGTTCTCAATCTCCCGCTACCAAAACCTGACACGGGCCTAAGTAGCAGAATGTAGTCCAGATAACGGAAAGCGTTGTGTCCTAGTTTATAGCTTGACTGCGATATTTGCACCTTTCGGTCCAACACATCCGACTTCAGCAAGCATTTTTTTTAGTACCGGGTTAGCATTCACTCTTCGATCCCTTCTACTTAGCCAGTCTGCGCTGCTGCAGCCTGTTATCCAGGATTACCGCGTGGAGGTGTAGAAGGGTCTTGGCAGCTCTGGTTCGCTGGCCCTGACGCTAGCAGTCAGCTATGGGTCGCTGACCACTGCAGCTCATCCGCTGCTCAGCATCTTGATCTTAAGGTAATGTGTCTGTGATCCATTCTTTTAGTTGCCTCGAATTCTATACTTTCTTGCCATGTCTTATTCCATTTCACTTTAGCCTAGCCCCACACATTATCAATGTCCATCACCTCACCTTCATAAAACTTGTGTAGCACTTGGTATCTGTTATTACATTTTGTGCTATATCTTGTCTTCCTTTTCTGGTCTTGTTAAAGGTGTACGTTATATATCGGTAACCTTGTCCCCCTTACCTGGGGTTTTGTTAGATGAGCTTCAAAATCCCCAGCAACGTGTGATAGTATGTGGTGGCGTCTGCACCTTGTTTTGACTCTTACGTCTTGAAGTGCACTTCTGAACCTTTGACTAATACACAAGTGGTCAATCTGATTTTCCGTCACGTGGTCTGGTGATCTCCATGTGGCCTTGTGGATTTTCATGTGTGGGAAAAATGCTTCCTCCAATTATAAAATTTTTTTTTTAGTGCACATAGCTCTGCAAAAATGTATCCATTTTCGTTCATTTGTCCATTATCACATGATCAGGTTGTCTGATTCCACTTTTTCAGTGGTCCCATATCAGTATTATGAGATCTTTTTTTTTCTTTCTGTCAAAGACATTTTGCAGTAACTCGTTATAGTATTTTAAAGTTGTTCTTTTTTCTCCTCTTCAGGCTCGTTAATTTGGACATAGCACTGAATGATGTTCATATTAATATTCTTGTTATTGGCCCTGAAACATGCACTCATAATTCTATGGCTAATAGCCACCCACCTTATGTGCGCCGTCTGTGTCTTGTTGGAAAGCATCTCTCTGTGTGATGAAATCAGTTTCCTCATTTCCAGAGCAAATAATCATTTCCCCGGTTGCCAATCTCACCACTGCTGTAAACTACAACACAACGCATTCCGTTCTCTGGACTACATTCTGCTACTTAAGCCCCTTTCAGGGTTTGGTAGCTGGAGACTGAGAACGAACGAAGCCAAGCCGAAGTCAAGCCATTCATGCATCCATCTTGTTTTACACAATGCTAAGACTGCTATGTTGTAATTCCTCATCTCATTAGCTATCTGTGCCTCTTCTCTTGCTTGGTATAATTTTTTAGTATTCCATGTTACTACTTTAGTCATTTCTTCTTTGTTATCAGAGGGAAAGTCAATAGTGAAGCTTTCTTGCAGCTTTCAATCCATTGCATAGTTCTAATCGTTTCCTGAAGTCGTTCCTTTCGCAAGGCCTTTTGCTGTTGTTTTGTTTTCAATCTTTGCATAGCCGACTTGTTTTATCATTATTGAGTTGTCGGCCCTAATCTAACATTTTATACTCTAGGCGGATTGTCTACCTAATCTAACAAATTATACTCTAGGTGAGTTGTCTACCTAATCTAACATATTATACTCTAGGTGAGTTGTCTACCTAATCTAACATATTATACTCTAGGTGGGTTGTCGGCCCTAATCTAACATATTATACTCTAGGTGGGTTGTCGGCCCTAATCTAACATATTATACTCTAGGTGAGTTGTCGGCCCTAATCTAACATATTATACTCTAGGTGGGTTGTCTACCTAATCTAACATATTATACTCTAGGTTGGTTGTCGGCCCTAATCTAACATATTATATTCTAGGTGGGTTGTCTACCTAATCTAACATATTATACTCTAGGTGGGTTGTCGACCCTAATCTAACATATTATACTCTAGGTGAGTTGTCTACCTAATCTAACATAGTATACTCTAGGTGAGTTGTCGGCCCTAATCTAACATATTATACTCTAGGTGGGTTGTCGGCACTAATCTAACATATTATATAGGTGAGTTGTCTACCTAATCTAACATATTATACTCTAGGTGGGTTGTCGGCCCTAATCTAAAATATTATACTCTAGGTGGATTGTCGGCCCTAATCTAAAATATTATACTCTAGGTGGGTTGTCGGCCCTAATCTAACATTTTATACTCTAGGTGAGTTGTTGGACCTAATCTAACATATTATACTCTAGGTGAGTTGTCGGCCCTAATCTAACATATTATACTCTAGGTGGGTTGTCGGCCCTAATCTAACATAGTATACTCTAGGTGAGTTGTCGGCCCTAATCTAACATATTATACTCTAGGTGAGTTGTCTGTTTAATATACTCTCTCCCGCATGACCTGTTCAGCGTTGGTGGCTTTTCTACCCTTCAGTGTGATTTTGCTTCAGCAGGTTTAGCTCCTGGGGTCATTGAAACATGCAAACGCCCTCACCACTTCAAAGTAACGGACTCTAGGGAGTTTCTTAGTACTTGGAAACCCGAAACAAAATTCAGTCAAAAATATATATGTGATAACGGACTCTAGGGAGTTCCTAACTACATGGTAACCCGGTGAGAAAAAATAAAGTAAAAAAGATGCCCTTTTTATTTGTTTTAGTAAAACTTTGAAATAATGTTACTTCAATATAATAATCAAATATAGAAATAAGTATGAGATATAACAAATAACAATTAAAGGATAGCGGTAAGGGTAATATAACAATTGCGGTGCGGTATGGTTTTTAGAAGCTTGTCTGTGTGCGTAGACTTCTATTCTTCTTATTTAAACCAACTTCCCCATAACATAGGGAGCTGAAATCCTGTATACAGTCTCTACTAGTGTCACCTGTCAATCTATTAAATCCTGTACACAGTCTCTACTAGTGTCACCTGTCAATCTATTAAATCCTGTACAGAGTCTCTACTAGTGTCACATGTCAATCTATTAAATCCTGTACACAGTCTCTACTAGTGTCACCTGTCAATCTATTAAATCCTGTACAGAGTCTCTACTAGTGTCACCTGTCAATCTATTAAATCCTGTACAGAGTATCTACTAGTGTCACCTGTCAATCTATTAAATCCTGCACACAGTCTCTACTAGTGTCACATGTCAATCTATTAAGTCCTGTATACAGTCTCTACTAGTGTCACCTGTCAATCTATTAAATCATGTATACAGTCTCTACTAGTGTCACATGTCAATCTATTAAATCCTGTACAGAGTCTCTACTAGTGTCACCTGTCAATCTATTAAATCCTGTACAGAGTCTCTACTAGTGTCACCTATCAATCTATTAAATCATGTACACAGTCTCTACTAGTGTCACCTGTCAATCTATTAAATCATGTACACAGTCTATACTAGTGTCACCTGTCAATCTATTAAATCCTGTACAGAGTCTCTACTAGTGTCACCTGTCAATCTATTAAATCCTGTACAGAGTCTCTACTAGTGTCACCTGTCAATCTATTAAATCCTGTACAGAGTCTCTACTAGTGTCACCTGTCAATCTATTAAATCATGTACACAGTCTCTACTAGTGTCACCTGTCAATCTATTAAATCATGTACACAGTCTCTACTAGTGTCACCTGTCAATCTATTAAATCCTGTACACAGCCTCTACTAGTGTCACCTGTCAATCTATTAAATCATGTACACAGTCTCTACTAGTGTCACCTGTCAATCTATTAAATCCTGTACACAGCCTCTACTAGTGTCACCTGTCAATCTATTAAATCTTGACTGATGCTGGTTAGGTCATTCAAAAGCTTGTACTCAAAAACTTTTTTTAAAAATATTTATTTACTAGTTATTGTTTTTAATGTCACCATGTAATTACTTAACAAACGCAACTAAAGTATTCATCAATAAACAAAAAAGATCACAAGAAAGCCGTTATATCGTAATCCAGTGTAATCATATGAAGATTACAGTCAACGAAAAACCTGTGATGGTTTTTGTATTCGCCAATTCTTGCACATGTCAAATGTGACGAATGATGGAATACTTTTAACAAGTATTGCTTTTCAGGTAAGATAATTCAAATGTAACTGGTTGTCTACAGACTCTGCAGAGTCTTCTAAACCAATATGGTTGGTTGGTTGGTTGGTTTCTAATGACCACAATGGGTTGGTAACACTTTTTGTGCGCCCTGAAAAGGACGGAACTTGTAGCAGATTGCAGAAGCTTTCCTGACATCCCGAGCGTGCTGATGAAGTGGACCGTGGTCCTCCAGGCAGTTGTGCAATACTTGTTTTCATCTGCGTGTCGCTAACTACTACGAGGATCACGTCGAACCTCAACTTGTTAGTCAGTATTATCCTCGTATTGCAACCATGAGGATGTATAAAACCAACGGAAATATTATAAAGGTCCTTGAACACCTGTATGACAAAGCGTCCAGCACAGTTCTTGTGAATGGGAGGCGGGGGGACTGGTTTCGTACATCAGTTGGTGTGAGACTGTGGTGTACACTCTCTCCAACTCTTTTCAATATATTCCTTGAGTGAATTATGAGTGAGGCACTTGGAGGTCACGTTGGTACTGTCAAGATAGGGGGCCGAACGATTACCAACTTTCGTTTTGCAGATGATATCGACGGGTTGGCGGGTTCAGAAGCAGAACTCCAGGAATGGGTCAGAAGTCTGAGAAGACTTGATGAAACAGCTATTAACTATGGTTTGGAGATAAACGCTGGAAAGACAAAATTAAGGACCAACAACGCCAAGGGCTTCAACAGCAGGATAAAAGCTAACGGCCAGGAACTCGAAGTGGCTGACCGTTTTAAATATCTTGGGTCGATTGTCAGTGATGAAAGATCAAAATGTGAGGTGTTGGCCAGAATAGCACAGACAATAGCGGTGCTTGCACGGCTTAACAAAATCTGACAAGATAAAAAATAATAAAAGAATGGACCAATCTCAGACCAGAAGAGTCACAGGCAGCCGCCGCTGTGGCGTTGTGAGGATGTCTTCATGTGTGCACCAACGACCTCACCGGTTACGTGATGACCTGACCTGATTGTCCTCGACAACAGCCAGTTTCCAGGACGACCAACGAGGAGGTCAGGTGAGGGTCTTGCTCATGGTCTTGCCCAGTATATTTCTGCTGATCCTGGCTAACATAGTCTGATCACTGTGTTTTGCCTGACCAGGCGTTAGCCTCATTGTCCCTCTAAACCAGTATAAAGACGTTAAGCTAAGACAAACACAAAGCTGAACGGTTTCTATAAATAAACATTTCGTCAAAATGTATTTGTGAGAGACTTGGATAATAAAGTAACGTAGGGTTTTCCCGATGACACAGAACGGTGTAACAAACGGTAGGGTACGTGAAAGGTTGTCTCGCCACAATACAATTAAGTGTAATACCCTATACATTATGCACAATCTGTATAATTGTAGTTTCTAGAGATAAATATTCCATCTTTTTAAAATCCTAAAATGGTGAAATACAGAATCTCGGGTTAAATATGACTGCGTCTGCACCTTGTTTGACTCTTACGTCTTGAAGTGTACTTGTGAACCTTTGACTAATACAAATGTGGTCAATCTGATCTCACTGATATCAGTGAAGTCCGATATCAGTATTATGATATCTTTTTTCTTTCTGTCAAAGACATTTTCCAGCAACTCGTTATAGTATTTTGAAGTTGTTCTTTTTCCTCCTCTTCAGGCTCGTTAGTTTGGACATAGCACTGAATGATGTTCATACTAATGTTCTTGTTATTGGCCCCGAAGCATGCACTCATAATTTCCAGTGGTGGAAATCTGAACCTAATTGTAAACATGACTTGGCTAAATAGTGGTGAAAAACAGAACCTCAGTTTAAACATGAAATGATTAAACAGTGATGGAAAACAGAACTTCGGTTTGAACATGACATGATCAAGCAATAGTGGAAAATAGAACCTCGGTTTCAACAAGGCATGATCAAACAATGGTAGAAAACAGAACCTCCAAAGTACGTAAAAGAAACGGACATAAATCAGTAAGTACCTGTAAGGTCATGTATTTATAACACGCCTCGGGGCTGGCCGTGACCCACTTGAAGTAAGTCCAAGTAGGTAAAGAGGCGTTGTAAAGTTTGGATCCTACCTGTGTCAGGCTAACAGGTATCCTTGAGGGATCTAGTCTCCTTTTTTCAATCCCGTGTCATACGTGCACACCTGTTTCTGCCTTACAACACATGCAGACTTGAACAGTGCATCGCCGTCAACAGGACACGGGATAATATTGTATATTCAAATGAAAGAATCAAGGGTTAGTTCATTGTGATTACTAATTGTTTCGTTGTTAATTAAGAACGTGTATTTTTAGTAACTTTACTATTCAATGTTGCTATAGCACTTCTATGGTGTATGTAAGCTTGTATACAATTTTAAACGTCACGTACAAAGATGTGGAGCCGCGTAGCGAAGTGGTTAGCGTTCTGGTCTCGCATCTGAGTGGTCTTAGGTTCATTCCCCAGTTGAGGCGGTAATGTTTTTTTTCAGGCCGCAATGACTCCGGGGTCGACCCAGCCTTAAATGGGTACCGGTTCAGTCCGGGAAGTAAAAGCTGCGAGAGGAGATGGCTACCGCCCTCATATAGCCGAGCCTTTGAAATGTGAGATCGCTAACACCCCACACCCCTTCGGCAGTAATGCTATTGGTTACTTTACAAAGATCGAGTAACAAATGAGGAAATACGAGATAGAAATTACAACAGCAATAGGGCCTTTTGAAGACGTCTTGGCAACCTTCAAAAGAAGGAAACTCGTTTGGTTACACATATCGAGATCAAATGGTCTTGCAAATACGATCCTCCACAGAAAGGTGCAAGGCAGACAACGAAGAGGCCGGCCCAAAAAGAGGTAGGAGGACAACAAAAAGAATGGACCAATCTCCGACCAGAAGAGGCACAGGCAGTGGCCGCTGACAGAGAAGGGTGCCTAAGGTTTGTGAGGATGGCTTCATGTGTGCCACTAACAGCCTCACCGGTTACGGGATGACCTGATACAATTGTATCAAATCTATTTATAGAGCATGGACAAATTTTTTTAGTGTATTGCATTTACGTACGACGTGTATGATGATATATTGCTATCTGCTCTGTTCTGTTAAGAATCGACGTCACTGCACGCCGGGCAGGTCCATGGCTGGTAAGTCCCTTTCAGCAAATGGGTAAGAATGTAGATACTGATAGTTCCAGTAGCACGCTGGCTGGGGACACCCAGGCTCCGTCCTCTCATGCGTCCCTCTGTGCTGGGCAAAGTTTTGATTTCAAACTCTTGCAATCTGTACATTGCTGGTTCATCGACTGATGTGTCTTCATCAAATAGTATGTCGTTGATGAACTTTAAAATGTCAAGCTCTATGCACTACCAATTACTCAACTGCAGGCACCTCTCAGGCCAGGATGTCATCTTTTTCATTTCCACACAAACCCCAGCATGGTCAGGACAGCAGATCCACTCAGTACCCAGCGGTTCGAGGCCTCTGTGTCCAATATCCACTCATGTCACAATCCGCCTTTCTGCCTCTTCCGAAGCAAGGATTGAGAGTCAGAGACTATTTCGATCTTCGCTAAAGAGGCCTCTGATAGCTAGCTACCTCAGAGCTGAACCGCTGCCTTGATCTTCATCCGGATACTGGACGTTGTTATCAAGTATGCACTGCTCCTCTCAGCAACAACCCTGCCTCTCACTCTAGCATAGAAGCGTTAACCGGCTTTTATACAGCTTAGAACAGATCCATCGGTATATATGATAGCATCAGAATCCTGGACAATTTGACTTATTAGTTGTTTAAACTCGAGGTCCGCTCTCCAAATGTACGTCTCTGTGTTCTCTCCCCAAAGTGATAAGGGCCTGTCGGTAGTCTGTCATTAAGTATGATGTAGATGTCCTAATTATAACGCCGGAATGTCAGAATATCAGTCGCTTGTTAACTTGACTCCATGTGGTCCTTGAGTTCTTAGCTTGACTTTATGGGGTCCTTGAGTTCTTAACTAGACTTCATGTGGTCCTTGAGCTATCAACTTGACTTCATGTGGACCTTGAGTTATTAACTTGACTTTATGTGGTCCTTGAGTTATTAACTTAATTTCGTGGTGGTGTGATTTCCAAACCCTTGATGTAACCAAGTGTGCCCTTTTTATCCCTTGATTGTGTTTCCTATACTGGTTAATTGAACGTGTTATAGTAACAAATCTGACTTTTTGTATGAAGAACTGCGCTTAAGTGTCTTGTCTTTTGTGCTCTACTCCTCGTTCCATGTTTTATATCACTGTTTAAATAACTGAGCTTTCAGTTGTTCTTCTTTACAATATTTAATAACCATCTCACCGTAAATTAACCATCTTATCATGCAATATCTATTAGTCATCTTATCATACAATATAAATTAACCATCTCATCATACAATCTAGATAAACCATCTCATGATACAAGATTTATTAACCGTCTGATTTGTTCTCTTAATCACCTTTTATTGTTTTACATTCCTACTGATGTCGCTCTAGTAGTTCCCACGTTATAACAGTATGGCCACGTCAGAGAATGTTCAAGACATTGGAAAGAATAATCCAGCCTTTGATGGTCTAGAACAGGTAAATCTTTGTGTTGGAACAAATACTATAATTTGTATTTGCTTGGTTTCATTATTTCATACTTGCAAAATATGAGAGGCGGGCGGCAGGTAGGTATATTATTGCCTGCTGTCAGGTAGCCCAAGGCTATCTGTAATACGTTGTTTATTTATTTTGGTAGCAATTTATACTTTTTGCGACTTACTACACCTAAGGAAAGACACTGGGATTTGCTAAATGTATATTATGAAATTTTAAAAAAAAATGTAACGTGTATATGAATGCTTGTAACACATGGACGTTAAATGCTGCATCGCTATGGGAAATCCAGACCATGAAGATGAAGTATTTTAGAAAGATCCTCGCAATATCACTGAGATTACATTACGAATGTCTGTGTACGCAATTGATTGTCCATCCCAAGCGATTATGGCGAAATCATCAGATGTTTTTGTCTTGATGATGTAACTTGTGCTGTATTTGGATTATAGTGTGGAAGAAACTGCGCTGGTCATCAACCTCACTCTGGGAAAGGCGTGGGCTAGTGGTTAAGTGACATGGCTCACAACCCGAAGGTGATGGGTTCGATCACCATCATAGCACCGGCTGTTACCCTGGGGAAGCAAACCCTTAGAAAATACAGGAGGAAGCAGACCCTTTCATAAAATGCATACCGAAGTCGGATGTACTGGGCCGACAGGCGCAAAAGAAAAACCGTACTGCAACGCGCACAGTCTTTGGGAATATAGACATAAGAAGAATACACACACACACAAAAAACCCAACAAAACTGATTCCGAGATATCTTGAACCAGTGGCATGACAAAAGTCAAAACGACTGGAGGTAACTCAGGATGCAGACACTCTGGTCTCACCTCCCTTGAGACCAAGGGTCGTTTGGATCTTGCGGGATTCGATCGCCCACCGTTTCCACTCAAAGCTTTGAGAAGCAAGTGCCCTACCTCTCAACAACATCACTAACCGTGTGAGCGGTGTGTCATGGACATGTTGCTAACCGGACAGGTCTCAGTCTCTCCGGGGCGATGTGGTAGTCCATTATTATTATTATTATTATTATTATTATTATTATTAAATGCAGTACTCCCCGAACGTCTTTCAGACTGTACCTGGACCTCATTTCAATTGTTAAATCACAAAAGCTGTGCTGGTACGGCCATATGACACGTTCTAAAGGTCTGCCAAATGTGATCCTCTGAAGCTCAGTTCCCGCCAAGAGAAGGAAAAGTCACCATAAGTTGCGCTGGACAGATGGTATTCTCAAGTGACTTGTCAAACTGTCTTGTAATGTTTTCAGCTGATACCCGTAACATATTGCCCATACAGAGCCACCGAATCTCCCTTTTGACATGCTCCGCTGGTATATGTCCCGTTCTTTTCAACAGTTTCACATTTGCAACATTATCGTACAATATATACTCTTGTATTCTGCGCAAGCGACCATTTACGAAACTCTCTTCCCTTTTCATAATTGCCAATGTTGCCCTTCATGTTTCATGTGGGAGTTGAAGATTTTTTATTTGGTGGTAGTTTTAATTTCTTTTAATTTCCATTCAAATTAATATTCAAATGGGCATAAATAATCACCATCATATCCCATACCAACACTGTGATATTAACGTCAACATACGAGGGGCGTTCAAATCAAACCGGAACTTTTTGTTCAAGTTCTACCTGAACGGGTTTAAGAGTGCTGGGACTACTATCATTATTTAGGGGTACTTGTGTCCTTGTGTCCCAACCAGATTCTAGTGTGACCTACGAAGAGTCCAAAAGGTTTATTAGGGCCAGATACATGGCCAAATGGAAAATAGAACATACTGGCTACACAAAAAAATGATGCCTTCTACCAGTTGAACAGAAGAGAGCAGGTCGTGGTCTTCAGACTCCGCACAGGCCACAACAGACTGAGGTACCATCTATTCAATAAACTGAAGATAGTTGGCACTGACGAATGCACCCGTGGTACAGGGAAAATGACCGCTGAACATGTGCTGCAAAATTGCCCGACATACGAGGACCAGAGAAAGCAAATGTGGCCATCACCAGTGCCAACACTAGACAAGCTCTATGTCAGTGTCGACAGCCTCAGGATGACAGCTGCTTTCTTCGCACAAATTCAAGTTGACATCTGACAGCGTACGAAGAAGAAGAAGAAGAAGAAGAAGAAGAAGAAGAAGAAGAAGAAGAAGAAGTGTCCTTGTGTCCTATTACTGCTAAGTGGCCCACTTGCCATGGCCCAGTCACGTGTTAGATAAATAAAAATGGCGGACAACACTGTTAGTGCTTGCATGGAACAGCGTGTTGTGAGGAAGTTTCTTGTGAAAGAAGGCGTGAAACTTGCGGAAATTTACAGAGCACTGCAATCACAATACAGTCATGGGACACTCATCCACAGTAAGACATTTCAATGGTGTAAACGTTTTAGAAAAAGTCAACCATCCGTGAGTGACGAACCCGGTCATGGTGGCTCACAACTAAAATAAGAGATGACGAGTGTTTTCTGGGACAAACTTGGCGTTGATTTTCTACCTCATGGTGCCACTATCAAAAGTGAACAGTACATACACATTTTGAGTGATGTGTATAACCATCTATGAAAAAAACCACCTGGTTTGATCACAAAGGGCGTCCTTCTCCTGCAAGATAACGCTCGACCTCATACGACTCATCGCACTATGTGTCATCTGTAGCAACTCGACTGGCAGGTATTGATACATCTACCTAACAGCTCCGACCTCGCATACAGTTACTTCCACCCGTTTGGACATCTAAAAGAATTCCTGGATGGTCAGCATTTTAGCACTGATGACGAAGTAAAAGAGGCTGTCCTGGATTGGTTCAGACATACTAACACATCTTCTACGATGCTACGATCTTCTAATGCTTTTCAAGCATTACTTAAACGCTGGGATAAGTGCATAAACGTTGCATGAGATTATATGAAAAAAGAAATGGCATTTTGACTATTTAAAAAAAAGAATTCTACACAAAAAAGTCCTCATTTGACTTGAGCGTCCCTAGTAGAACCTGACAAGGGCACAAGAGCAACACATCACAACTTTCTTCTTCTTCTGCTGCTGCATTCGTTCTCAAACTCCCGCTACCAAGCCCTGAACAAGGCTTTCGCAAGTAGCAGTATGTAGTCCGGAGAACGGAATGCGTTGTGTCGCTAGTTTACAGCCTGACTGCGATATTTGCACCTTTCAGTCCGATACTTCCTTTCTAAATGAGATGTTTGCAAAAAGGAGCCACTGCCATTTAAGGGACAGAGAGAAATGAAAAATAAGAGGAAAGTCACATATTTTGTAAAGAGGCTTTTACAAAACGGAATGGATAACTATTACAGACGGTTGAAAGTTGCACCTATTTGTGAAGTAAAATGACACAAGATTTATCATGTACTATTTAAGAGGATTTGGCACTGCGCAAAGTGGCCACAAGCATGGAAGAGATCAATCTATATTTTCTTCCAAAGAAAGGCAACCGAAAGCTGTGCACAAATTGCCGCACCGTTGCGCTAATAAGCCACTCTAGCAAGATCCTCTTGAGAATTATATTGAAGAGGATAGAAAGCAAATTTGTATTCGAGATCCATGAAGTGCAAGCAGGCTTCAGCGATGACAGAGAGACCAGAAGGTTACATATTTAATACGAGGAACATCTATGAGAAATGTAGAGAGTATAACGCAGATTTGAATCGATTACACTAAGGCCTTTAATTGAGTAAAACATCAGAAATTGGGGAAGATTATGATAGATATGGGATTTCCAATACATCTAATCCATCTTATCGAATCATTATATCAGGAACAACAAGCTGCTGTCAGAGTTTCTGGTGAAACATCACAAATGGTGCAAATGGTAGTAAGCCATGGATGTATCCCTCTCCCTATACCTATGTAACATGTCTGCAGAGTGTATAATGAGGAACGTTAGAGAGGATGAGTATATGGTAACTCTGGGAAGACTCTGGGCTGGCTCCCCTTCCTCTCTCTTATTACCTCACTTTTCCTTTGACTCTTTCCTACAGTCACACTCTTGCACAACTTTCACACACGCCCTCAGGGTGAAACCCTTCCATTTCACTTTGGTTGAGCTGGCTTCTGAGAGTGCACAAACCTAGCATAGGTACATACAGATGCACACATACATCCAAGTACTGGTTTATGCGTCTTAATATCGCCCAGTTTGACTACGGTCTAGGGTGGAATAGGCGAGCCTCCGCCAGTAGAAACTAGTGAGGCAAACACGTAAAATTAAAAAAAACATTTAAAAAAGACTAGAGAATGCACAGGCAGTGGCAGCTGATAGAGAGGGGTGGCGTGGGATGGTGTGGGTGTCTTCATGTATGCCCCAACGAACTCACCGGCTACAGGATGACTTGACTTGACTTGAAACGTGCCTTGTTTTAAGATCCCAAAAATATGTAGAGAAAAATAAATTAAGACTTTCCAATTTATTCCATTATAGAATAAGATGAAGATCAACGGCGACAAGACACAACTATAAACAATTTCACGTCTGCCTACACAGCGCAGTTTCCACACCATCGGCAGTGTCTTCACTGATGATGGCACACTGGACTGAGAGATAGAAAATAGAATTCGAAGGCAGACAAAGTGCACTTCCAGCTAGCATCTATACCGAAACAACCAAGTGTCACTTTGTCCACTTTGAGTATATCGTTAGTTACGTCCCCTTTACAATCGTCGGACAATATCCCAGAGCCAAGATACGCAGACGACACAGTAATACTTTCATGCAGTACAGCGGGGTTAGAACAGCTAATCGTAGCCGTTAGAAGGTGCAGTGAAGATCAAAACCTTTTTGTAAACATTAACAAAACAATGATAAATACCACCGACAAAACAAGAAGTCGACATCAATTCATTTTTGGGAATGAGAAAATAGAACTTCGAGTTTCTGGATTCAAAGGAAATCAGAAGAAGATTGGTAATGGTAATCCAGAAGCTACACAACAAGAGAAAACTATGCCAGAATACCACCAAACCAACAAAAATGAACATTTTGAGAACCTGTGTTTTTTTCCCGTGGTAGCATATGGCTGCGGAACATTGACAATTACCCAAACCTCAAAGAAGAGAATAGAATCCTTTGAGACGAATTGTTAAAAAAAAGGTCATCAGAGTACTATGGACCGAAACAAAGAAGAGTGAGGACATTCGACAAGAGTTCGGCATAGAGGAGAATTGGTTCTTACATTCCATCATGTCCAGAAAATTGAAATACTTTGGTCACATCAAAAGACACTGGGGTCTCTAGATCAACGTGGAATCAACGTGGTCAGGATAGACTGCAGCAAATATGATCCACGAGATCACTGGAAAACTGCTTGTAGCTGCGACTGACGACTTACATTCACGTCATCAAGATGATGTCGACGTGATCAGTGGGACCGTCAATATGATGAATGGGATGACTCGAAGACTGCCTCTATAAGCTACTGACGACTTGTAATTACGACCACTACATAATATGAGGGTAGTTACCTTGCTTGCTCGTGTCTATCTCAACTGCCTCTCTCCGTCGCCTAAATCTCAACTCAAATCTGCCTCAACTGCATATTGCCGTCGCCTGCCTTCTACTGGGCATCTCTTTCCAAAGTACCTCTGTCTCTGAAGTTGTTTTGTTTTTTGTTTGCAATAGCCTTATTTCTCTAATCCCCAGGGCGGTTGTTTTTATTGTGTGCCTATTGGCCCAGTGCATCCGACTTCAGCATTTATTTTATGTAAGGGTCTGCTTCCTCCTGCATTTTCTAAGGGTTTGCTTCCCCGGGAAAACGGCCGGTGCTGTGATGGGGATCGAACCTAGCACCTTTTCGATGTGAGCCGTGTCACTTAACCACTAGCCCACGCCGTCCCTTCTGTCTCTGAAGTGAAATGTTCTCTCTCTGAGGTTCTCATGTAAAATCCTCCCTCACGAATCTCAATCGGGATTTATATTCGATCTGCCACCCCAGATCACGTGATTTCCAAAACGGCGTGCATTTTGTACGTCTGCTTGTCATTATCCCTTCCCCCCCCCCCTCCCATCCCGTTCGCATGTTTTCCAGACGACACGAGTTTGTCGGCTGCAACAAGCCTACCCGTCAACTACCATTAATCGTTCCAGGTGTGGACACATGGCTTTGAACTTATGCCAGGTTACGTGTGTTTACCACAACTCCCACTTGCGTGGTTTGAGACAAAGCTAACGTGGTACGATTTGGTTACTCAAATTCTTGCGGGACTGAGCTCAGCTGCACTGACTCAAATCCCACGAAAAAGAAAGAAAAAAATGGTTGTCTAACCTTTTTTCTATCTTTCTCCCAACTGTTCCATGTTAAAACATATCTAAGCTCCTACCTATATATTATCTCTATAGCTAAGATCTGTTACAGTTTTCTATATCCTCTATTTCTTCTTTTTGTTGCAACACACGGCATCTATTTTCTATCTTTTGCCAGGGGTTTCCTGTTTCCTCTATTTCTTCTAGTGGCTAACTACTATATTGACGTACAAAAGATAAAGTTGGTTAAAGGATACAGTATGATTAACCTGCAGCCAAATGATACTGATTAGAGGTTCCAGGACCACGAGCAAGAGGTCGATCCTGGCGACATTGACAAGATGAGAGCAAAAGAAACACCACACAAGTTCATTATGTCGGCAGTACAAGTCTCCAATCTAGCGCAAGCCAAAAATTTACTACTACTTCTACTCCTCTGCCACGCCACACACCAGCAGTCTACTCCTATCTCCTCTCTGCCCGCCACACACCAGAAGTCTACTCATACCTCCTCTCTGGCCCGCCACACACCAGAAGTCTACTCATACCTCCTCTCTGGCCCGCCACACACCAGAAGTCTACTCATACCTCCTCTCTGGCCCGCCACACACCAGAAGTCTACTCATACCTCCTCTCTGGCCCGCCACACACCAGAAGTCTACTCATACCTCCTCTCTGGCCCGCCACACACCAGAAGTCTACTCATACCTCCTCTCTGGCCCGCCACACACCAGAAGTCTACTCATACCTCCTCTCTGGCCCGCCACACACCAGAAGTCTACTCATACCTCCTCTCTGGCCCGCCACACACCAGAAGTCTACTCATACCTCCTCTCTGGCCTGCCACAAACCAGAAGACACTGATGTATCTGATGTAGAGTTAGAGACTTCACTGTAAAATGTCTCAGCTGTTTCGAGGTGAAGGTCCGCTTACCGGCTTTTATATCTTACAAACATAAGAGCAAAGATGTCATAGTCAAACTAAATCAATCATTGAAGTACTGTGTTCCTGTGACTAGAGTCCTAATTATTAGATATAGACATGCTAGAAAGGATACAAAGCACGGCTACAAAAATTATCGTGGATTTTCGGAATTTTAGTAATGACGAGAGACTTAGAAAAACTGGTCTGCAGTGTGTAGAACAAAGAAGAATTCGAGGTGACTTTATACAAGTTCATCAATTAATAAATGGAAAGGATAAATTAGACTATATCAAGCTTTTCAAAGTTCAACCAAGTACAAGAACTAGACGGCACAGTTTCAAATCGCTTAAAAACAGATCCAGATTAGATAGGAAATATAGTTTTAGTCAGAGGGTGGTGAATACTTGGAATGCATTGCCACAAGATGTTGTGGAGGCAGGGAAAGTTAATGCATTCAAAATAGATTGGATTATCACAGTCACTTTTAGTATTAGTGGAGTGGAAGAAACTGGTTGTATACCGAATTATTTAGAGGTATAATCCAGTCTATCCAGTTTCCTTTGCATTTGGCTTTTGCTGTGGTACAGAAGGGTCTATCATCCGCAAAACCGCAAGGCGACAGTATGCAATCATGTCGTAACCCTGATTTCATGTTTAATGGTTCTGTGAGTTGTCCTTTGTTTACAACTCTACACCACATACTTTCATGCGTCTGTCTAATTATGTTTGGGAGCTTTTGAGGAATTCCATAGTGCCTCAATAGTTTCCAGAGTATGATGATGATGATGATGATATAATCCCTTCAGCTGTGAGCTGGCAGCCCTTGACAGCCCAATGCCTCCCTAACAAAAGCACACGTCCTCCTCAATTGTTGTAGTGATGTGTAGAGCGTGTTGAGTATGGTGGGGTGTGGTGGTAACAGCTGGTTCCGCAGATCGGCCAGCCTTGGGCACAAAGTCAGGAGGTGCTCGACTGACTCCTCGTGGTAAGAGCAGAATATGCAGTTTTTGTTCACGTAGTGCGTCTAATTTATTCAGATGTTTGTTGAGAGTGGCATGGCCTGTTCTCAGCTTGAAGATCAAACTCTGGTCTCTTCGTTTCAGTTTCTTGGCTGGATCCTGGGAGTATGGTTTTGCTTGGTTTTTTAAATATACTCGTCCTGTCTGGGATGTGGCCCACTAATCTAGCCACTCCTGTCTGGCATTTGGCCCACTAAGTCTAGCCACTCCTGTCTGTAGTTATTTTTCAGGATTTGCTTGCACATTTGTAGTGTGATACTAGGTAGTGGATGTGGTGGCATTGCCCAGCTTCTGGCCAGCTCATCAGCCTTCTCATTTCCTGGCATTCCGACATGGCCAGGTATCCACGAGCACTACTTCCGCTCCATAAGAGGTGCACAATTGGTCAATTAATTTGTAGATATTATTAACATCTGGAGATAGAGATGCATTATATTGACATCATCGGAGGAACAACAGAAACGATTGGTTGAGTATTTCAAAGAAAGTCTTAACAGACCTCCACCACAAGAAGCACCAATCATTCTAGCAGCAGAGGAGACCCTGGACGTTGACGGCAACCCACCAAGTAAGATATGAATCCAATGTCTATGAAGGGAAAGGGTTGCAACTGATGGCTGATATAGATAAGTAGTCTGCCGGGGTCTTTGCGTTTTATAAGGACAAGAATAGCACCACTGCCTCACAGAGAGCATGTCGTAAGAGGCGACTAACTGTGTGACCTGGCATAACACCGGCCATGGTTAGGTGGTTTGTTTAGAGCAGCATAGATGGTGCCTAACAGGATGTGCGTCTACTGTTCTCTAGTGTTTAAGTCTATTAAGATGAACTCGTACATAAGATAACCACCCACAGTAAGCGTCTGTCCCAACGCAGAGGAGTATTAAGCTGCTCTAGCTTAACTCGCTAAGTAGGAAATCCTTCTCCCGGCTATATCCACCTCATACCAGAGCTGGGACCTGCACAGGGGCATCTGCCGATGTAGAAGTACAGGTAGACTAAGAACTAAGATAAGGCCACTGATACATTGCAAGGACTATTCAAGAAGAAATGGAAAGAGGAGAGAGTGCCAACAGAATATTAAAAAAAAGGACAACTGATTGAACTGCCTAAGAAGGGGGACCCGGCAGATTATAGGGAGATTACATCGCTCTAGGTGCCAGGCAAAGATATTCAACAGAATCATCTTAGACAGATTAAAAGCAGAAGTGGACAAAAGGCTCAGAGAGGAACAGGCAGGATTTTGCCAGAGAAGATGTTGCTATCTGTGCATCTCTCACATGTAATGTTACAGTCTGTGCATCTCTCACATGTAATGTTACAGTCTGTGCATCTCTCACATGTAATGTTACAGTCTGTGCATCTCTCACATGTAATGTTACAGTCTGTGCATCTCTCACATGCAATGTTACATTCTGTGCATCTCTCACAATGTAATGTTACTATCTGTGCATCTCTCACATGTCATGTTACTATGTGTGCATCTCTCACATGTAATGTTACTATATGTGCATCTCTCACATGTAATGTTACTATCTGTGCTTCTCTCACATGTAATGTTACAGTCGGTGCATCTCTCACATGTAATGTTACAGTCTGTACATCTCAAATCTTGAGGAATAAACCAAACAGACACTAATGTATACAGCGAACAAAGTTAAACAAGGAGACACTTCTAACGCAAATAAACAAGTGCCTGTGGCAGGTGTTTAAGATCGTCAAGCCATAAACTTGGATTAGACTTTGAACTCGATGCTAATGTAAGCAGTTGATTGTTGTCACCCTGGAGGCTGTTGTCTTGTGAGCCACACTGTGCTGGTCTGGCTACATTATTTTTTACTCGTTCAGGGACGATTGGTCCTGATCTCTCCAAAAACATTAGTGCAGTGGTTCCCAAAACTGTGTACTCGTTTGCACACTGCGGCGCCGTTTCTGGTTTAAAATGTCGCGGCGAAATATACCGATATTTTCCCTGATATGAAAATTTGCCCACGTGGTTTTAGATTCAGATCATTGTTGGGTTATCTAACGGATACTGATTATGTTGTTATTTATCGTTCACAATGAGTACGTTACGTTTTTGTGTGCGCTGGAAAGGGCGTTACGGGGACGGGTTATAATAGCTTTCCTCACACTACGAGCGTGCTGAGGAAGGTGAACCGTTGTCCTCCATGGAGTTGTGCTATGCTTGGCTTCATCTGCGTGACGCTCACTACTACGGAAATAACGTCGATCCACATCTCTTCAGGCAGACTGACTTGAAAACAGTCTGTTTCCATGAAACCCTTCATGAAAGAGAGGTAGTGGTTTTGATCAGTATATTGTGCCTGGCCCTGACGCGCGTCTTGGTCTGCATGTTGGGTCTGATCGGACAAGCTTCTGAGTTTCCCAGACTGTGCATGGAACAAACTGACTTTCGGATATCAGTAATAGATGAATATCCACTGTTAAGTGGCAAAACTCAGCGAATTTACTCCATTTGCAACCCCAAACTTGTGTGAAGCTGGATTTTCGGTGGTCACTGTGATAAAAATAAAGTATCGGACTAAAATCAACGGGGCACAGGAAATTAGTGTGACTGTGTCGAAATTAGTGTGACTGTGTCGAAATTAGTGTGACTGTCGAAATTAGTGGGGCTGTCGAAATTAGTGTGACTGTGTCGAAATTCGTGTGACTGTCGAAATTAGTGTGACTGTCGAAATTAGTGTGACTGTGTCGAAATTAGTGTGACTGTGTCGAAATTAGTGTGACTGTCGAAATTAGTGTGACTGTCGAAATTAGTGTGACTGTGTCGAAATTAGTGTGACTGTCGAAATTAGTGTGACTGTGTCGAAATTAGTGTGACTGTCGAAATTAGTGTGACTGTCAAAATTAGTGTGACTGTGTCGAAATTAGTGTGACTGTCGAAATTAGTGTGACTGTGTCAAAATTATTGTGACTCTGTCGAAATTAGTGTGACTGTGTCGAAATTAATGTGACTGTGTCAAAATTAGTGTGACTGTGTCGACATTAGTGTGACTGTGTCGACATTAGTGTGACTGTGTCGAAATTATTGTGACTCTGTCGAAATTAGTGTGACTGTGTCGAAATTAGTGTGACTGTGTCAAAATTAGTGTGACTGTGTCGACATTAGTGTGACTGTGTCGAAATTAGTGTGACTGTGTCAAAACTAGTGTGACTGTGTCGACATTAGTGTGACTGTGTCCAGTTTGATTTCAAGATTTAAGAAGATATGCAGTGGACAACAGGCTCCCTCGTCCTACTAATTACGATTTATTTATCCAATGAGATGATTTTTCAATTATTAATGTATTTAATACTTTTTTTATAAATTGTTTGTAAACTTGAAATATGTTTCATTCATTTTGTTAACCAACATAATCGCGCCAGCTGCGCACTGCAACTGTTAGGAAATCTGATGTTCTTACTTTGAACGCGGGACAATCCCGGTACAATAAGGGCGCCATGAACAGAAACAGCTTGAGAACCACTGCATTAGTGTATACATTCGTGCTCTCTTAATGCACGCATCACTAAACACAATCTTTGGAAAACCAATTGTGATTTATCAAGGGCAAGTGTGTGCAACAACAGCGGCGCTGACTAGGCTGCAACCTCTTTGGCGAGACAAGCGCCTCGCCCTCGGCATAAAAGTCAGACTACTGCGCTCCTTGGTGCTGTCAATATTTCTGTATGCCTACGAGGCCTGGACCATTACAGCAGATATCCAGGGCAGAATACGTGCAATGGAAATGCGGTGCTATAGAAAACTCCTAAATGTTACATATAAGGATCGTGTCACGAACGTGGACATCCGTCAGAGAGTTGAAGACGCTATTGGTCCTTTTGAAGATCTGTTCACAACTATCAAAAGACGAAAGATGGCCTGGTGCGGGCACGTCGCGAGGTCCAACGGAATTCCCAACTCGATACTCTTTGGATCCGTACCGGGACAGAGAGGGCGAGGACGTCCAAGGAAGAGATGGGTGGACAACATCGCTGAGTGGTCAGGCCTTCGTCACGGTGAGATACGTCAGGCGGCGACAGACAGAGAGAGCTGGCGTGGGATTTTCATGTCTTCATGTGTGCCCCAACGACCTGATGGGTTACGGGATGAACTGAACTGAACTGAAGTGTGTGCACTTAATAGGTGGCATGACTGTATACAACATTAAACCAGTATAATGAAGTTAAGTCAAGTGTGATCAGCTGTTTTAATTTGTTTTCTCTTCTTATTTGTGTACTCTGTATTACCAGAAGTGATGTTAGTGGTGTGTCGTTTTCTCTTTATTGTTGATTTTTGATTTATTACTTTCCTTATATAGTAATCTAAGCTGCGGATACACACATGATTGATACTCGAAATCAGGGAACGAGGATTCGATCAGCGAGAAACCCATTGGCATTTCTGATATTGTGCTTTCGTAAAATGCGCGTTTTTGTTGTTGTTTTTTTGTGTGTTTTTTTTTACATTTTTCTCTCTCATGATGTGAGATTACATATATAAATAAGAGATGTGAATCTATCATGTCACGTTTATTTTTTTTAATTAAAGGTTTGTCTTTCTGGATTCTACTGGCGAAGACACGCCATTTCGACCCCAGACCAGGTCAATTGGGCGTATTAGTCAGTGTATGGATGCGTGTGTGTATCTGTTTGTAATGTAGACGCGTTGGCCAGTGTATGGATGCGTGTGTGTATCTGTAATGTTGACGTATTGACCAGAGTATGGATGCATGTGTGTATCTGTTTGTGATGTTGACGTATTGACCAGAGTATGGATGCATGTGTGTATCTGTTTGTCATGTTGACGAATTGGTCAGTGTATGGATGCGTGTGTGTATCTGTTTCTAATGTGTTCCGCTATGACAGTTTTGCAACTCGGTAGTTTTGCCAATCCTTTCTATTCGTGAAAAAGTGGTGATACCGAGAAAGATTCCCGACATGATCAGTTAAACTGGACACGAAGTCATTTCGAATCCGAAATGTTGGAATTGCAAGACAAACTTGCGCTCGATTTACACCCCTGCACCCCGCACCTCCCCTTAAGTTAATTTCTTACATTCCGTAACTTAAATATGCCATTTCAGTCGACTCCCACCCACCCTTATTTCAGGCTCACTCATTTGAGAGACGGAAAAAAACCGTATTGTTTCGCTACTATGCGTCTGTGCAGGTCCTAAAATTGCAACAAAGGATGGATGTGTGCTATATTGGCAACCTAATCGCGCAAAACATGATAAATGCAACAGGAACCTACACTGCGAACACCCCAGATACATACTTTGGACAGGCAGTTCGCAAAGAGGTCGTCGTCTGTGGCTAGGGGGTAGTGAGGGAAAGTGGGGTTAGTGCTCGTTTTTAGGCGAAAGAGGCAGGATATATCAGTTACAACTGCATGGAACCTGCCTGCATGCTAGGATCACGTCACACGCGTTTGCGTCGAGTGTGAAATATCTTTGTACTCCGCCAACAAATGTGGCGTGTTTCAGATTAACGTTGGTCTCCATTCACAAGCGTTTACGATATCTTGTATATCTTTCGCGATTACCGCCAATGGAATTTAACCATGTGAGCTTTTTATCTCGTGAATGTGCTCTGACGGATATAGAACTTTGTTTTTAGTGTATCTTATTATTACGATACTAGCGGCGATGCAGATCTGTGTCACCGTAATCAGGTGAATGTAAATTTTCATTGGCTATCTTTTTCAGGTTTGCTGTTCTATACATAGCTCCTTGCTTAGCAAGTCACTTTTTCTCAACAATAATTTGGTTCACTTAAGGTCACCTTGCGGCTCCGGAGTTCAGACCAGAATGTAGATTTTGTTTTGTTATATGGCCAATATGCCAGAATGTAACGATAAAAAATTTATTTGTACTTTTAATTGGCGTGGTTTGGTCAGAGAGAGTAACAATTCTTAAAGAATAAACAGTTGACCAGGGATTTCATATTTCAGAGATAACTAGATAGAGTGCGCCACGTGATGATTGTGTGCATGTACCGTCACTGCAGAGCGTGTCGATATTTTTAGCGTGTTTGTCTTTTCTGCATAGTTTGATTGCGTCATTATTTTTGTTATAACTGGACCTTGCGGTGACAGGTGAGTTCAAGTTATTTATTTAGTAGAATCGTTGTAAAGAAATTCCAAACGTGTACATGTTGGGTTCTCATTAATCCTATGTTTACCACTCGCGGCAGGCCCCTGGTTTGAAATTTCAACTTTTACACAAAGGAACGTAATTCAATCAAACTTGACATGGATATCCTGCGAACCAATTGAACGATGAATAAAGTTTGTACTGCTATTCTTAGTAGGATAATGTCACATTCTCCCACCTCAAATGTTATCATGGCTAAAGTTGCTTCTTTCTTTGAAGATCGTGTCATTTCTAAGTGACTTTGAACACCATTACCGTCTGGCCTTATTCCAACTGATTTCTTTCTATTGGGCATTGGGCATGCTGAAAAGAGAAGTGTGCCACAACAGGCCAAGGAATCTCATGGAACTGCAAGAAAACGTTTGGCAGGAATTTCAGTCTGTGATTCCTGATGTTTTGGTCAATACCTTCCGTAACATGAAGAAGCGTGTGCAGGCCTGCCTTGATGCTAATAGCGACACCTTCCATCATTTGCTAATAGCGACACCTTCCATCATTTGCTAATAGCGACACCTTCCATCATTTGCTAATAGCGACACCTTCCATCATTTGCTAAAAGCGACACCTTCCATCATTTGCTAATAGCGACACCTTCCATCATTTGCTAATAGCGACACCCTCCAGCATTTGCTAATAGCGACACCTTCCATCATTTGCTAATAGCGACACCTTCCATCATTTGCTAATAGCGACACCTTCCATCATTTGCTAATAGCGACACCTTCCAGCATTTGCTAATAGCGACACCTTCCAGCATTTGCTAATAGCGACACCTTCCATCATTTGCTAATAGCGACACCTTCCATCATTTGCTAATAGCGACACCTTCCATCATTTGCTAATAGCGACACCTTCCATCATTTGCTAATAGCGACACCCTCCATCATTTGCTAATAGCGACACCTTCCAGCATTTGCTAATAGCGACACCTTCCATCATTTGCTAATAGCGACACCTTCCATCATTTGCTAATAGCGACACCTTCCATCATTTGCTAATAGCGACACCTTCCATCATTTGCTAATAGCGACACCTTCCAGCATTTGCTAATAGCGACACCTTCCAGCATTTGCTAATAGCTTCTATCGAAGACGGATGTCAGGCAAAAAGGTGAAAATATCAGTCAAGCTGTAAATTAGCGACACAACGCATTCCGTTCTCCGGACTACATCCTGCTTTCTTCAAAGACCTGTTCAGAGCTTGGCAGCTGAAGATTGTTGTTGTTGTTGTTGTTGCTGAATGCCCACAATTACTGACGATTGCACTTGTGGTACAGAGAAAATGACCCCTGAACATCTGCTGCAAAATTGCTCGACATACGAGGACCAGAGAAAGCACATGTAGCCATCACCAGTGCCAACACTAGACATGCTCTATGGCAGTGTCGACAGCATCAGGATGACCGCTGCTTTCTTCGAACAAATTCAAATTGACGTCTGACAGCGTACGAAGAAGAAGAAGTAGAAGAGGAAGAAGAAGAAGAAGAAGAAGAAGAAGAAGAAGAAGAAGAAGAATGCCCACAATGAGTAGGTTTATTTTTGTGTGCGCCCTAAAAAGGACGTTAAGTGGCTGGTTGTCGTAGCTTTCCTCACATCCCGAGTGCGCTAATGAAGGTGGACCTGGTCCTCCATGTGGTTGTGCAATGCTTGGCTTCATCTGCGTGTCGCTCACTACTACGGGGATCACGTCGAACCTCAACTTGTTAGCCAGACTATTGTTCTTGATAACAGTCCGTTTCTAGGACGACCTTCGAGGAAGTCAGGTCAAGGTCTTGGCCAATTTATTTTTCCTGACCCTGGCTAACATTTTTCTGATCAGTGTGTTTTGCCGGACCAGACGTTAGCTTCATCTTACCCACTGAAGATTAAGAACGATCGCAGAAGAAGAAGAAGAAGAAGAAGAAGAAGAAGAAGAAGAAGAAGTAGTAGAAGAAGAAAAAGAAGAAGAAAGAGAAGAAGAAGCTAAGTGCTCCTTATGCTTTTCACACACCAAGGTATGTCCATGTCTGGGATCAAGATGCTGAGGAGCGCATGAGCTGCAGCGATGAGCGACCCAAAGCTGAATGTTAGTAACAGTGCCAGCGACCCAAAGCTGAATGTTAGTATCAGTGCCAGCGACCCAAAGCTGAATGTTAGTATCAGTGCCAGCAAACCAGAGCTGCCAAAGCCCTTCTACACCTCCACGCGGTGATCCTGGATAATAAGCTGCAACAAAGCAAATTGGCTAATGAGAAGGGATCGAAGAGGGAAGACTAACCCGGTAATAAAAAATGCCAGCTGAATTCGGATGTGTTGGAGCGGAAAGTGCAAATATCGCAGTAAAGCTGTAAACTACGACACAACGCGTTCCGTTCTCATCCTGCTATTTCCCTGTTTGGGGCTTGCTAGCAGGAGATTAAGAACGGGCGATCAAGAAGGCGAAAAAAACTATCCATGTCAAATTTTATTAAATCAAGTTCATTGGTTTAAAAGTTGTAATGGAAAACCAAGGGCCGGTAGCGAGTAGGACGCCCTGTATATGCGACCACATAAAGGAGATGTACTACTTATAGGATTGGTTTTTCTTAAGCTCTTTTGTGCGTCCAATTATCAGGACGGTCCGTCCGCTTGACTCTTACGTGAGAAAATCAGTTGCAATCTGTACATCGTAGCATTGAATCTCCAAAGTGTTCCATCTCTTGTCTAGATGGTGAAAACTAACAAGACCTTTTCTTATCCGTCTCTTATTGTTATCTTCTCACTTACAGCGTCGGTTTTCTCTTATTTGTGTTTGTTCTCTCCTTTTCCTCCCATAATGTTTTTTCGGCAAAGCGTTATAATGTCTTTATACTGTCCCAATTATGTAACTTACTGACTGATTTACTTTATAAATTTTCTCTTCATACATAACCTCACCAATACCTTCTTATTTGGTTTCCTTTTTTCCACTAGATGCGCTAGTTCTCCTATGAATCCACATTTCAAAGGTCTTAATGGGGACGGCGTGGGCTAGTGGTTAAGTGACACGGCTCACAACCAGACGGACCTGGGTTCGATCCCCATCACAGCACCGGCCGTTACCCCCGGGAAAGCAAACCCTTAGAAAATGCAGGAGGAAGCAGACCCTTACATAATATGCATCCTGAAGTCGGATGCACTGGGCCGACAGGCGCAAAATAAAAACCACAATACAACGCACACCGTCTTAGGGATTAGATAAATAAGGCGAACGCAAAATAAAATGGTCCTAATTTTCTCTTCGAATTATTTGTTCTTGTTGATGGCTCTTAGTGTATGTCAAAATGGCGCCACTCTTTTCAAAGAATCACAAGCTGTGTATTTCAGGATGACTTTTTTTCACTATGCGCTATGATATGTGTATTGTGATAGCGTTGAACGAATTTCTGACCCTACCCTTCGTCCTTCTCAAGCATTAGGCATGTATGAAGGGTTCATGTTAGCACAGTGCCACTACAACAGTTGTCCGCTATGCAGGAAGCATGTACCAAATTAATTACCTTTACATTGATAGTTTCTGCACAGCGTTGTTGTCAGTTGCCAGTTCTATTCACAAATTGATATACATTTTGCAATATCCATAGTACGATCAACCATCCTAGTAACACTAGTAACAGTCTTCTATTTGTCAGTGGTCTCGAGGTTAAGGTGTCCGCCTCGGGTGCCGGATGTCGCGTGTTCGAACCCATCCGCAGAAATGTGTATGATTTGTATGCTGAAACGAAGAGAGCTGTAGAGGATAGAGTTAAATGGACATATATATACTCAGGCAACCTTACAACCAGTCTCAGGACTGATCAATCAGAGAATAGGGTCAAATGGAGAGACATGCTCAGGAAACCTTACAACCAGTATTATGACTGATCAGCCAGAGGATATGATCAAATGGAGATACATGCGCAGACAACTTTACAGCCAGTCTCAAGACTGATCAACCAGAAAATGATGATGAGGATACACAACACCTGATTACTCTCGTATGAATTTTATTATCGTTTTGTTTGGATGTGAATTTAAAATCTTCAGCGGTCAGCGATCCATAGCTGACTGCTTGCGTCAGGGCCACCGAACCAGAGCTGCCAAGACCCTTCTATACTTCCACGCGGCAATCCTAGTTAACAGACTGCAACAGAGCAGACTGGCTAAGCAGAAGGGATCGAAGAGGGAAGATAATCCGGTATCCAAAAATGACTGAAAGTTGCAAATATCGCAGCCAAGCTGAAATCTACGACACAGCGCATTCCGTTCTCCGGACAACATCCTGCTACTTGCAAGGCCGTTTTCAGAGCTTGGAATCGGGAGATTGAGAACAAACGAAGAAGTAAAAGAATAAATGGTGAGGCAGCGTGGCCAAGTGGTAAAACGTGAGTTTCACATTCCCAACGCACCATTTTTGAATCCCACCGTGTCCAGTTTGGCATACACCAGAATGTTTTTCTTTGTGCGATCTCTCCTTCACTTACGGAACGTAATGGCAACCTACCGTACTGCCAAAAAACTTACAACAGCCAAATAGATTGATGGTCGTAAGAAGCGACGTTCTACAAAGGGCGTGCTACTTACAGTCAAAATGTGTCATGTTGTTGAAATCAGCTAAACCTTTTTTTTTCTCTTGCATATTTTTATGTTCCAGCTTCCACCCGCCGTTGTTATATGAACAAGAGAGAAACTCTTGAACTACTTTAGTATTTGATCCGGTATTTTTATCAGTAAAACACATTTCTTGTCTATATTGCTAATCATTTTCTCTGTTTCAATTGATGTTGTTAGATTGTTTTTACCTGTTTTGTCTTATCCCGCTGTTGTGCCGTGAAACGTAGTGGGGAGCAGTAGTTTTCTGTCCAGAGCCAGATGCGTCGCTACAGTAGTCGTTATCCCATGACTATTTAGAACATTTCCTATCCATCTAGTTCTCGGTCTGCCCCTGTTACAAAAACCCGATCGTCGTGCATAATTGGCACACATTGGTAGTTGGTTGTGTTCCACTCTTATAAGATGGCCGATCCACTTGATTCTCTCCTCATCAATATATTCAGTGCAGGGTTTTGTTTGAGCGATGTTTCGCACCTTTTTTTCAATTAAAATGTCACAACTGTAACTGAGTATGTTCTGTCAATTTGTTTTCATAGTTCCTGCAATTCTTCTTACACTTTCCGTTAACAGAACAGCATCGTTTGCCTATATAGGGCTCTTAATATGTAATCCACAAATGATGTCCTTGAAAACTAACCAGGCATACTTGTATAATTTAATCCCGACATGGTCCAGTCTATCCAGCTGTAAACGTATGCCTGTCTCTGTTAGTGGTAGGAAAGATAATACACAAATGGAAGAGAATTATTCATCGTCATAACTTATAAATTTGAGATATGTCACAATACAGACTCGATATAACACGTACTTCCTAGTGACATATTCCAACCTTTACTTTATTCTAATACGTTATTCTTCCAATGCCAACAGGACTGGTTGTAAATACTATAACGCATACTTGATTTTAAGTTCTTAATCAAATAGATTTTGCAAAACAAGTTTTAATTTTAAATTTTCAAGATGTTCAGTCCAGTTCATCCCGTAACCCATCAGGTCGTCAGGTCACACTTGAAGACACTCCCACAATCCAACGCCATCTATCTTTGTCCACTGCCGGCAGTCGTGCCTATCCGGGACCCAGGTTTGACCACTCAGTGATGTTGTCTGTCCATCTCTTCCTTGGACGACCCTCCCTCTCTTCCCTGGTACGGAACCATGCAGTATCGAATTTATAATTCTGGTGGACGTCGTGCGTGCCCATACCAAGACATCTTTCGCCCCTTGATAACCGTAAACCGATCCTCAAAAGGCCCAATTGCGTTTTTCACTCTTTGTAGTAGTTCTACGTTCGTGACACGATCCTGATATGTAATATTTAAGAGCCTTCTAAAGCACCTCATTTCCATTGCATGTATTCTGTACTGGATATCTGCAGTAATGGCCCCAAGTCTCACAGGCATACACAAATATAAGATGTACCAAAAGGTATATTATAATTTAGTTCTGTTTTTACTTAGCAGTTTTGCTCTTACGTGTTACGCCAATCACTGATTATGTTTCGTCACAAATATGAAATAAAAGCGTGGAGCTAGAAACACTTATACACAACTAAACACTACTGAATACGTATACACAACTAAACACTACTGAATACGTATACACAACTAAACACTACTGAATACGTATACACAACTAAACACTACTGAATACGTATACACAACTAAACACTACTGAATACGTATACACAACTAAACACTACTGAATACGTATACACAACTAAACACTACTGAATACGTATACACAACTAAACACTACTGAATACGTATTGTTGTTTGCGAATGCCCAAACTGAGTAGCTTTACTCTTTTCTGCGCCCTGAAAAGGATGTTAAGTGGCGGGTTGCAGTAGCTTTTCTCACATCCCGAGCGTGCTGATGAAGGTGCACCAGGGTCTTCCAGGCGGTTGTGCTATGCTTGGTTTCAACGGCGTGTCGCTCACTACAACGGGGATCACGTGGATCCCTCATCATGTTAGCCAGGCTGCGATGAAAACAGCCCGTTTCCAGGGATGACTGCGGAGAAGTCAATGTGAGGGTCTTCGCCGGTATATTTAGCATGACACTGATTAACATGTCTGATCAGTATATTTTGCCTGACCAGACGTTGGTCTTCCTCCCCCCTGAATACTTACACTCAAACTAAATACTACTGAATGTGGGATAGGCGAGAGATCAGAACTCAAACATGTGGTAGACTTCATACTAAGGTGTGGGATAGGCGAGAGATTAGAACTCAAACATGTGGTAGACTTCATACTAAGGTGTGGGATAGGCGAGAGATCAGAACTCAAACATGTGGTAGACTTCATACTAAGGTGTGGGATAGGCGAGAGATCAGAACTCAAACGAAAATGTAGGTCTACTCTGCAATTGTTCTACCTACCCTTTCATATGCGTGTGAGACCTGGACCGTCTTTAGTCGTCATGTCGAAAAATTAACCACTTCCATATGGCACTGCCTGCGAAAACCACTGAGGATTAGATGGCAGGACATAGTGCCAAATACAGATATGTTAGCGCGATCGGGCATGTCCAGTATACATAGCATAATATGTGCAGCACAGGACTGGCCCTGTGGTACGCATGTCGGATCAACGTCTACCAAAAAACTTGCTCTATTGTGAACTGCAAAATGACAAGAGAGCAAGTGGTGGGCAGCGGAAACGGTACAAGGACACTCATAAGAGATCATTGATCCAGTGCGACATTAACCATATTGACTGGGAAAGAATTGCCACCAACCGCACTATTGCTGAGGGTGTTCAGAGACATGAGGCATCAAGAATATATGAGGCTATACAGAGACAATCGTTTCCCAACTCGGCTCACATCAACCCTTCTTCAACCCCGGTGATACGGGGTGTCCTATTTCTTGTACTGAATGTGACAGACAATTACTGGCCTGATTGGCTTATTAAGCCAGCTTCGAACTCACGTGAACAGTGAAATTTTGACAAAGTTGTCCTTAAGTTAACGTCTAAACTTAACGTCTTTATACTGGTTTAGAAGACTCTGCAGAGTATGCATACAACCAGTCTCATTTACATTTCCTTGCTCTAAAAGCTATGCGCATCCAATTTATTCTTAAATGCATTAATTGTCCTGGCCTTCACTACTTCCCATGGCAATACATTCCCAGCATTCACCACTCTTTGGCTTCAAACAAATATTTGCTATTATCTAATCTGGACCTTTCTTTAATAAATTTGTAGCCATGCCCTTTTTGTTTCTGTAGGTGGTTGCATTTTGAAAAACTTGCTATAGTCTAAATTATCAGTTCCTTTATTTTATGAACCTGTATTGTCACCTCGAATTCTTTTCTTTTCTAGACACTGTAGGTCTGTTTTTTTCTGTCTTTCCTCATAACTGTAATTCTGGAATCCCACTATCAACTGTGTGGCTCTTCTTTGTATACTTTCCAGTATGTTTATATCCCTTCTATGATAAGGACTCACACATGTACACAATAGTTCAATCTAGGTTTAACTATTGTTTTATACAGTTTCACAATCACTTCCTTGCTCCTATGTTTCATTTTGTTTTTTTATCATATCTATCACTGAGTTTGCATTTTTCACTGTTACCTGGACTTGTTCTCATTGATTACGATGGACGAACAACAAGACGGAATACTTATACTCAACTAAGTACTACGGAATACTAATCATGGCCCCATACTTGTATTTCATATTTGTGAAGAAACATCATGAGTGATTAGCGTCAAAGTAAAAGTAAAGCTAATTACGTTAACAGGACTGAATCATTGCATACTTTTTTGTCCATTTTGTAATATAAGCGCGTGTTTTGTAATTTTCTCTTTTTTTTTTTTTTTGTTGTCTTTAGCTAATGTGAAGTCTTTTTTAAATTATAATATTATAATATAATATTACTGTATGACGAATACAAGCATATACTCGTCTAGTAAAGTCAAGTAGAGTAAAGAATACTCGTCTAGGATTTGAGCCACAGACCTCTAGCACCCTAGGCGAGAATCCCACCCCTAGAGCACAGTCCCGATTGTAAATAAATGTTCGCAAAGGAAGAATGTAGTGTTGGTTTATTTTGTCTACGGAGGCAGACAGAAACACGTTTCGTTTTGTACAAGAATGACTTCACTTTATTGATTAGTGATTGTTTCAATGTGGTTCCAAAAATATCATTAAAATGTATTGTCATCGAATTTGTTTCTTACATTAACTTAACTTTATTATACTGGTGTAGAAGGCTCTACGAAGTCAGTATAGAACCTGGCTATTCCCCTGTACCTGTCGTGGAAGTTTTAGCATTATTGCTTATCGGTAAGTGTTTGAATTTTTAAATACAGAATTTGACCCAACTGATTAACTAAATAACAAGTGAATGAAAAGCTTTAAAAATAATTACTATATTACCAGGAAGACCCTAACATGTCAATAAGAGATGACAAACTGAATGAGAACACCGGTACTGCTTCTGCTGATGGCATTGATACCGCTGCAGACGACAAGAAGGCTGACATCATTGATACTTCAGAAGCTGTGGACGAACTACATAAGCAGTTAGGTGGCTATGGGCGCTACCAAATGCTTCTATTTGTCCTGATTGGGGCTGTGTATATGCGTGGTGGCTGGCAGGTGTGGATATCTACATTTCAGGTAAATTATTGGCCTTCACTCTCATGTACTTCGTATCATTTCGTAACTCGCTGCCTTCCTGTTGACCAATACAACATGAGTTCTACCCCTTTACTACTAGGTCAAGGACACAGACCACCACTGCAGCGCTAGTCCAGGCTTCAACATAAGCCAGTCTGTGCCTGGTCACTGCGAGAATGGGACGTGCGTATGGGAACAATGTGAGCAGTATGTGAACATATCCCGGAACAATGCTACAGAGGCGTGCCGCAATGGCTGGACTTACCTATGGGACTCTTCGTACACATCCATAGTTTCTGAGGTAAGGATGTTTCCACTTGTTCATTCTTCAACAACTATGTTTGAAAGTCCACAGCTCCACAAGTAATGACATGTTCATCTCAGTGGTCATCATGTATATTCTTATTACTTCATCAATGCCCGTCGCTTATAACGTTGCCGGTCGTGTCGCCACGAGAGTTATTCCCCTTATACATCGTCCTTATCTGTCTCCACTACTAAGGCACTACAAGAAGACCGAGGAAGATGTGTATAGACAGTGTAAAAGAGACCTGTCGTAAAATTGGGGGACAATGTTACTCGAGCCACGAGAGAGGCGAACAACAAATACATACCACGACACTGGGCTAGAACACGGTAGAAAGTGAGACGACACTGGGCTAGAACACGGTAGAAAGTGAGACGACACTGAGCTACAACCCGGTAGAAAGTGAGACGACACTGAGCTACAACCCGGTAGAAAGTGAGACGACAAAAGAAGAAGTAGTGTGGCCGTCGCTCCTTTCGAGGCGAAGACCATTGACAACCCTCCTCCAGCAAGTTCGATCTTAATACCCCCTTTCTGCCTCTCTCTCCAGTTGAGGTCTAGAGACCGACGTTAATTTTCAGTCTTTTCTCAAAGTGCTTCTTGGTCTACCTTTCTTTCTCTCCCCATGTGGATTCCGTGCCAAGGCCTGTATCGGCATATATTATGTTGTTTTCCATAGCGTGGTTCCATAACTATTTCCTACATTTTGATCTGCTACTCCACTGGTTATTGTTGGCTGCTTTCCCATAAGTATTCATTCTTCACCGTGTTATGTCAGCCTATACCCATTGTCCTTCGTATACATTTATTATCGAACGACTGAAGTTTCCTCTGGACTACCTTTATCGTTTCTGCTCCGTTCGGGAGTACTGACTTAACAATAAAATTAAACAATATTAATTTGGTTTTAATTTTCCTGTATTTCCATATTCTGAGGTCCTTTTTTTCTCAAGATCGTTTGGTTTTGTTTGGTTATAAATGTGCATGTAACCAGCTTTTTGTTGATGGATTTGAATGATTCGTCTTGATCCAACCCCGCATGCTTTCTTCTGTCCGTTTTCAGTCTGATCTCTCCCACTTGACTTTTCCAATTTGGGTGACTCTTCTGGAAGCTTCTACCTTCCCTGGCATTGCTCTTGAGACCAGTGCGTCCCGCAAGCATACTCACCACTTCAACGTAGGGAAAGCGAGGGGGAGTAGTACTACTTCCCTTAAAAAGAGTAAACTTATTCACTGTGGGCATTAAACAACAACAACCATATTTTGCTCCCACTTTTGTTGAGTGATATCTTGTGCAGTTAAAGTATTATTCCCTGAGACAAGCGTGTTTTTGCCACAGCCTACTGTAGATACAAACTTTCTGACTCACGGAGAAACTTATTTGAAACATGACATTCTATCGCAGACGAAATGACGGAACTTTCATGTTTCAACTATTGCCCGTTTTGCAATGGTTACCGTCAATTGCCGTCTAATATCTCAATAACCCTTACACAGATAAACATGATTTTTTGCATGTGAACCTATATTTTCATTGTCCCAATGACTTTATATATTACATTTTGTCAGGTAGTGCCATTTTCATAGTTCCTTTGATCTTTGTTAGTAAAGGAATTATTTTTGTCTCTGCATAAAATAATTTACTATAGATTATCTTTCTTTAGGCAAAATCGACTCTCCAATTTGAATGCGATTTTCAACATTAGGTACCACATAACGTCTCTTTTAATGTAGTTCATGTGTTTTAGAAACTGAAGAAATTGTGACAGAATTAGTCTTACAAGAGAAATCATTTTAAAATTAGACAGATCTAAAGTAGACTATGGTTTTTGCGTTGTCTAAATTTTGCCATCCTCATTGTTTGATTACTGTTACATAATGTTATGTGCATTACCCTTGTATTTCTTGTATATTGTAAGCATTGCTTCCATTGTTAAGGAGACTTAGTTTTATTATATCATTTTGCTATCAATGTCAAACTGGAAACTAACATCAAATGAAAAACAAAATCATCGCAACAGCAGAAATGAAATGTCTGCGAAATATATTGGGAGTAAAAAGGAGAGACATGATTTGAAACAATGGCTAGTGGGAACAACACCAGTATTAGGCTACATCAAAAGAAAGCAACTAAAATGGTTTGGCCATGTAACAAGTCTACCCCCACACATCACCCGCTAGCAAGCAATGCGATTTAGTTACAACAGATTCAAGACCAAAGGCCGACCACGAAAAAGGGGAGTTATGGAAATATCTTAGGCGGTGAATGTCAGTGTGCATTAGGCAGACATTCGGACTCGTTCTAGAGATCTCTTTATAACTTGATGCCGAAAGACATAACAGGATAAGCGAAAAGAAAAAGAGAAGTTCTATGATGAATTGCATTCTAAGTAAATGACCCAACCATCTTTTTGTTTTCTTTGTTGCTTCAAATTTGCTCAGAAAGTAGCTCCTATTATATTTGTAATGTCATCTTATCTCTTTCTGTTTTTTCTGATGATATCGTTGACTTTTCTGGGATCAAGATGCTGAGCGGTGCATTAGCTGTAGCACGATCAGCGACCCAAAGCTAACTGCTAGCGTCAGGCCAACGACCGAGAAACTATTAAGACCCTTCTCATCTTCCAAGATAACAGGATGCAACAGGGCAGACTGGCTAATGAGAAGGAATCAAAAAGGGAAGGCTAACCCGGTACCCAACAATGCTATGCTGAAGTCGGATGAGTCGGGCCAAAAGATGCAAATATTGCAGTCAAGCTGTAAACTACCACACAATGCATACCGTTCTCTGGACTACATTCTGCTACTTGCTTAGTAGCGGGAGTTTGAGAACGAAGAAGAAGACGAATAATTTGATTTTTTTAATGACATTGATTACTTTTCTGATGACATTAAGGTGTGTTCAAAAAGTATCAGACCTTAATTTCTTTCCGCAGAAACAAATGAAGCATGGGCGTTATCGATCGGCAAAGAGGTATAGGAGACCATCATGCGCATGTGGGTATTGTTTTCCCGTCCGTTGATTGCGTCAGTCGCTGACAGTCAGCCTTTCAATGTTGAGTATAATGAGCACCGGTCTGGTTTTCATTCACCACGAAATGACTTTGATTCTCGAGTACGCCCCACAAGGTCAAAATATATCAAAGGAGTACTACCTGCAGAAACTCGTCACCTTCATGAAGCTGTTTGGCCCAAACGACTGGATCTGTGGACAGCGGGAACTTAACAGCTCTATCTTGACATCTCACCAGCCCATTCTTTGCATCTGAATCAGACGTTCTTGGCAAAACATAACTTACATCTGGTTTGTCAGGTTCGCTATTCTCCTGCTCTTTGCGAGGCGAGTTTGGGTATTCCTCAAAGCTGGAAATTTAGCTGAAAGGGTCCGATTAGAGTCATGAGAAGACATGACATTCAACGACCTAGAGATGCTCCATTTCCAAAGAGGCCTTTGTGAAATGCTTTAAATAATGGCGGGGCACGCTCAGAGAAGTGTGTGGAATCCCAACGAGAGTACTTTAAAGGGGATTAGGGTTTCAAACCTTTAGTTGCGTAATTGTATTTTTCCCTTCATAAAGGTCGGATATTTTTTTAACACCTCGTATTTTTTACATTTGTTAATGTTTATTTCATCACCTCTACATATTTTCTACATCTGCTTATGTTTATATGATCATCTTCACATATTTTCTACATCCCCTTTAATTTTTATGATCACCTTCACATATTTTCTACATCTCCTTTAATTTATATGATCATCTTCACATATTTTCTACATCTCCTTTAATTTATATGATCATCTTCACATATTTTCTACCTCCCCTTATGATCTTGGTCTTAGTCGACCTGCATTTCTACAGGGGCAGATGCCCCTGTGCAGGTCCCAGCCTTGGTATGAGCTGGATGTAGCCGGAAGAAGGGTTTCCTGCTTAGCTGGCTAGGCTCGAGCAGCTTAACACTCCGCTGCGTTGGAACAAGAGCTTACGGATGGTGGTTAACCGATGTGCGAGTTCATCTTAATAGACTCAAATACTAGAGCAAAGTAGACCTGCAGCCTGTTAGGCGCCATCTAAGCTGCTCGAAACAAACCACCTAACCATGACCGGTGTTATGCCATGTCACACAGTTAGTCACCTCTTACGACACGCTCTCTGTGAGGCAGTGGTGCTATTCTTGTAATTGTTATACACAAAGATCCCGGCAGACCACCCAGGCTTGTGATTATCTTAACATATTTTCCACATTTCTTTATGTTTATTCTTATCATCTTCACATATTCTCTACACTTATTTAAGTTTATTTTTATCGTCTTCAAATATTCTCTACACTTATTTATGTTTATTTTTATCGTCTTCAAATATTCTCTACACTTCTTTATGTTTACTTTTATCATCTTCAAATATTCTCTACATTTCTTTATGTTTATTTTTATCGTCTTCAAATATTCTCTACACTTCTTTATGTTTACTTTTATCATCTTCAAATATTCTCTACATTTCTTTATGTTTACTTTTATCATCTTCACATATTCTCTACACTTCTTTATGTTTACTTTTATTATCTTCACATATCCTCTACATTTCCTTATGTTTACTTTTATCATCTTCACATATTCTCTACATTTCCTCATGTCCAAATGCTCTCGTCTCCAGTATGACTTAGTCTGTGGCAACGAGTACCAGAAAGAACTGACCTCCACCATCTACATGGTGGGATCAGCATGTGGTGTTTTGTTTCTTAGTCCTTTGGCGGACCGTCTGGGAGCAAAGGCAGTCATGCTTGGGTGCTTGTGGGTTCAGGCTGTCATTGGGACATGCATCATCTGGTCAGGAAACATTATCGTCTTCTGTGTTCTCAAGTTTTTCATTGGCGTTACCAACATGGTGAGCGAATCAATTGAAATTTATTCTCAATAAAGAAGTTGATGTTTCGTATGTAATTAGATGCTGGTGGTTTGTTGTTGTTGTTTAATGCCGACAATGGGTAAGTTTACAATTTTGTGTGCCCGGAAGTAAGTAATCTCCTGGTTATTTTAATTGCATTTTTCAGGCATTAGCATTTCATTTCACGGACATTTCATTTCTCATGCATTTCATTTCTTAAACATTTCATTTCTCGGGCATTTCATTTCTCACTCAGGCATTTCATTTCTGAGGCATTTCATTTCTCTATCATAACAATAAACAAAATAACCAGTAGCAAAGTGTGATGAAAATTGTAGGGTAAATTAGTCATGAACATAACGGGACATAATCGTTCACCTGTTCTAAAAATAGAAATCCAGTCAGGGAAGGCAGACCTAATTTGTGTCTATTAGGTCGTGAGGAAAAATAGCACGCTAATGTCCGCCTCAATTGACCTGATTCCTACGCCGTGTTAGACTGGACGCAATCAGCGTTGCTGCTTCGCGCGTTTTCTAACTTTTACACTAATAATAATAGCTGGCCATCGTTTTCGATGAGGACCGCCGACATCGTCCTTGTCACAGATTTCCCTGTTGGGTGTGGGTGCGCATGTGGCTGAACATGCCAATGCGGGCACGAAAACATCTGCTACACAACGGGTAAACGATGTTTGTAGAAGGTGATGATGTTCCCGCTGTTCGGGATTCCAGGGTCTCGCGTCTGCTCTAGGTTTTCACAACACGGTCGTCTTCGCTAGTAGATACACCTGCTTTGACTGCGCTTCTCCAGTCAGATCTGTTTTGCGCAAGACATTCCCAGGTGTGTATGTCTATCTGGCAACTTTTCAGCGAGTCCCTCAGACCGTCTTTAAAACGTTTTTTGGGCGCTCTCTCTCTCGCAATCCCTCTCTCAGCTCGCCGTAGAGAAGCTTCTTTGAGGGCCACTTGTCTGACATACGTACGAGGTGTCCGGCCTATCCTAGTCGTGCTTTTTCTAACAGTGCATGGATGATGGGCATGTTAGCCCTCGAGAGGACCTCGATGTCAGTGACACGATCTTGCCATCGGATGTGGAATATTCGCCTCAGGCAACCTGTGTGGAAGTGGTTTAACCTCCTTGCATGTCCAGAGTATACAGTCCAGCTTTCGCAAGCGTATAGTAGGGTTGGAATGATGGTTGCACGGTAGACTTTGGGTTTGGTATTGACGCTGATGCCATGACGTTTCCACACCATTGAGCGCATTATACCAAAGGCTGTGCTGACCCTTGCTATTCTGCTTGCCACCTCATCATTGAGACTGACATATCTCGACAGCGTGCTGCGCAGATACGTGAATTTGTCTACGACAGTCAGCGTCTGCCCGCTGACTGTAGTCTCTGGTTTTGTGTACGGCATGCCTGGTGCTGGTTGGTACATCGCCTCAGTTTTCTTGGCATTTATGGTTAAGCCAACGTTTTCGCGTGCGACCGAGAACTGGTCCATTACAACCTGCATGTTCAGTTCTGAGTTGCTCATTAGAGCGCAGTCGTCAGCAAATATAAGTTAATTGATTATGTCGCCAGCAACTTTGGTTTTGGCCTTCATTCTTCTGGGATTGAGTATCTTGCCATCTGTGTGGTACTTTATGGATATTCCAAGCTCCAGTGATCTGAAGGCGTCTGTCATCGTGGCCGCGAACATCATGCTGAACAAAGTCGGGGCGAGTACACATCTTTGTTTTACTCCGTTTGATACTAGAAACGTTTTAGAGATTGAACCGCTGTCCAGTACACGAGCACACATGCCTTCGTGTAGCTGTTTCACCATAGTTATGAACTTGTTGGGGCAGCCAAACTTGGACATTATCATCCACAGCCCTCCTCTGTTTACTGTATCAAACGCATTTGTCAACTCAATAAATGAGGTGTACAGGGCCTGATTTTGTTCCCGACATTTCTCTTGTACTTGGCGAGCGGCAAAAGTCATGTCCACTGCTCCTCTTCCAGCTCTGAATCCACATTGGCTTTCTGGGAGGTGGTGGCTTTGTACCTTCCCCCTGGAGTAGTAAGTCTAAAATACCTACTACGAATAGCCGATAACCTTTGTCTACCTGGCAAAGGACATTAACACATGCCTGTTTGAATATCAGGATTCGAGATCAAGATGCTGAGTAGCACATGAGCTGCAGTGGACAGCGACTCATAGCTGACTGCTAGCGTCAGGGCCGGCGAACCAAAGCTGCCAAGACCCTTCTACACCTCCACGCGGTGATCATGGATAACAGACCGCAGCAGGGCAGACTGGCTAAGGAGAAGGGATCGAAGAGGGAATGCTACCCCGGTACTCAAAAAATGCTTGCTGAAGTCGGAGTGTTAGACCGAAAGGTGCAAATATTGCAGCCAAGCTGTAAACTACGACACAACGCATTCCGTTCTCTGGACTACATTCTGCTACTTAACCTTTCAGAGTTTGGCAGTGGGAGATTGAGAACGAACGAAGAAAAAGAAAAAGAAGAAGAAGAAGAAGAAGAAGAATATCAGCATTCCGAGTATCATAAGTATGAAATACAAGAACTACAGCAGACAATATATATCGCTTGCCATAACCAATAATATTATGTCATCCACAGACAGTTGCATTATGCTCATTTGTGCTGATGGCAGAGACATTTGATACAGCTCACAGGGAAGTCCCGACCATAGCGATGCAATTTTTCTGGGCTCTGGGAATTATGTCTATGGCTTTGTTTGGATACGTGATACCAAAATGGGAGCACCTACAGTTGACTATAACTTTGCCGATCAACGTTTTGTCGCTGGCTTACATTTTGTAAGTGTATAAGATGAAGACCAAAGCTGGCATTTCATAAGTCTCGTCTCATCCGTCTACCTATGACGTATGAAACAACAAACTTCTTTCGTGGCGCATATCTTTTTCGTCCCTCCGTTCGAGCTGCTGTCTATAAAGTCTGGGTGGGGTGAGTCGTTGGCCCTGGTAAATGTCGAACGAGTTGACAAAATGAGCGTTGAGTTGGCAACATTAGTGCTGAGTTGGCAAAACGAGTGTTGAGTTGGCAAAATGAGCGTTGAGTTGGCAAAATTAGTGCTGAGTTGGCAAAACGAGTGTTGAGTTGGCAAAATGAGCGTTGAGTTGGCAAAACTAGTGCTGAGTTGGCAAAATGAGCGTTGAGTTGGCAAAACTAGTGTTGAGTTGGCAAAATGAGCGTTGAGTTGGCAAAACTAGTGTTGAGTTGGCAAAATGAGCGTTGAGTTGGCAAAACTAGTGTTGAGTTGGCAAAATGAGCGTTGAGTTGGCAAAACTAGTGTTGAGTTGGCAAAATGAGCGTTGAGTTGGCAAAACTAGTGTTGAGTTGGCAAAATGAGCGTTGAGTTGGCAAAACTAGTGTTGAGTTGGCAAAATGAGCGTTGAGTTTGCAAAACTAGTGTTGAGTTGGCAAAATGAGCGTTGAGTTGGCAAAACTAGTGCTGAGTTGGCAAAATGAGTGTTGAGTTGGCAAAACTAGTGTTGAGTTGGCAAAATGAGCGTTGAGTTGGCAAAACTAGTGTTGAGTTGGCAAAATGAGCGTTGAGTTGGCAAAACTAGTGTTGAGTTGGCAAAATGAGCGTTGAGTTGGCAAAACTAGTGTTGAGTTGGCAAAATGAGCGTTGAGTTGGCAAAACTAGTGTTGAGTTGGCAAAATGAGCGTTGAGTTGGCAAAACTAGTGTTGAGTTGGCAAAACTAGTGTTGAGTTGGCAAAATGAGCGTTGAGTTGGCAAAACTAGTGCTGAGTTGGCAAAATGAGTGTTGAGTTGGCAAAATGAGCGTTGAGTTGGCAAAACTAGTGTTGAGTTGGCAAAATGAGCGTTGAGTTGGCAAAACTAGTGCTGAGTTGGCAAAATGAGTGTTGAGTTGGCAAAATGAGTGTTGAGTTGGCAAAATGAGCGTTGAGTTGGCAAAATGAGTGTTGAGTTGGTAAAATGAGTGTTGAGTTGGCAAAATGAGTGTTGAGTTGCCAATACAGGGACGAGGATCTAGATTATAGTAGTATCATCATGCCAAGGTGAATGTGAGCATATAATGTGAGATTGGAGCTGAAGATGCAACACAGTGAATGAGCTGACAGCAGCCAGCGACTCATAACTGGCTGCTTGCGTCAGGGTCAGTGAACCAGAGCTGACTAAGACCCTATTCTGCCTTCAGATTGCAACCATGCAGCCTAAGAGAATATGGATTGAAGCAGAAGGCAAACCCGGTCCCAAAAAGGCCATGCTGAAATCGGATGTGTCGGGCCGAAAAGTCACAAACGTACTTTTCAAGACGAATGCCGAAGAAAATGAAGGAGTAGGTAGGAAAAAGGAAGAAGCAGAAGACATTAGAAGAAGTAGAAAGAAGGAGGAAGAAGAAGAATTAGAAAGAAGAAGAAGAAGTAAGAAGAGAATAAGAAGTAGAAGGAAGAGGAAGAAGAAGAATTAGAAAGAAGAAGAAGAAGTAAGAAGAGAATAAGAAGTAGAAGGAAGAGGAAGAAGAAGAATTAGAAAGAAGAAGAAGAAGTAAGAAGAGAATAAGAAGTAGAAGGAAGAGGAAGAAGAAGAATTAGAAAGAAGAAGAAGAAGTAAGAAGAGAATAAGAAGTAGAAGGAAGAGGAAGAAGGAGGAAGAAGAAGGTTAAGGTTTTCTCTACAGTAGCTATATGCTCGAGTGGGGCAAGTTATAATTGGGTATCTGACTGGGGCTTAAAGGGGTTGAGAAAATTTTGAATAGTAACACTCCCTTTCGCTCTTCAACCTCACAAAAATCCATAAGATGAAGTGATTCCATTAAATGAAGTTTAAAACATTTCATTACAGGTGACAGTATCTGCTATAAATACCATTTTCAACAGGCAATATTAAATCGGTTTTATATATTGATTTTTTTCCTCTTATATTTCTACAATCAGCATCATCCCAGAGCCGTTGCCATGGTTATTGTCAAAAGGTAAAGTGAAAAAAGCAGAACATGTGATCAACAGGTTCATCAGGGTGAACAAACTCCCACCAATTTCTGACCTAAGCAGCAAATTATCTCCCTTCAAACTGGAGACCACAAATAAAAGGTAATTAGTTATTCACGAAATGTCAGTGCGGAGAGGAGTATACATTTAAAGACTTTTTGTTATGAACTTTGTGTAAATAGTGTTGGTGACGTAGTCAGTTGGTTCTACTTCGTTTTATTCTTCGTTTTTCTCTTTTTTTTTTCTTTTCTTCATCTTCTTCCTCATTTGCCATCAGACATTCACATCACAGGCTCCAGCGAAGTCATTTCAGTATCTATTTTTTTTTGGAGTAGGTTAAGGTTCTGGAGCCCAATGCCCCCGTCTTCATCACTCATTTTATTCAGGGTTGCATCTCTGACCTCCTACTGCCTCATGCCTACCTGCAAGAAGTTGTTTCCTGTCAGAGTTATCTCTCCCAGAAAAGATGTAAGTCTTACAAGACTAATGGGCCTTTGCTATTCAATATTAAAGCTAAAAACAGTGTCATAGAGAGTACAGCGGTGTAGGGATTACGTCATTATGCTAACTCTTCACCTTTATAAATTGGGGTGGCCAACTCTATTCCTTGCATTCCTTAATTCATATCAGTCAGATATCAGTTGTACAGTTACATAAACAAGAGCGTACCTTGGACGGGTCATAAACTCAGTCACATTACTTGAAGAGACAAGTGGCTTTCTACATATGAGGGATGGTCGAAACGTTTTGCACTTTAGTATGAAGGAGTCAAGATACTTACCTGGAAATTGGTGAGAACGTTAGTCCTTCTCTATGTATTCGCCCTGCAAGACGATAAACTTTCCCCCATCCATTCTTCACCTTCCTAATGCCTTGATTGCAGAACTCCTCCCTCTGGGCCCGGAACCACATCTCTAGTTAAGTAATCATGCCCTTCTACTTCTTTTGTCGTCTCACTTTATACTGGGTTGTAGCCGAGTGTCGTGGCATGTATACTCGTATATTTGTCTTTCGCTTCTCTCGTTGCCTGATTAACATTTTTGTTCATGTTCTGGGCGTCAGAAAAAACCACGTCCACGAAGCGAGCTCTTCATGTTTGGAAACAGGAAGAAGTCACTGGGTGCCAAGTCCGGTGAGTAGGGTGGGGGGGGGGGGGGCCCATAATTTCATACACACATATTTAGCCAGAGAGTGGCCAGGAATGTTTCAACCAAATTATGCCATACCCATAGGTGCTCAGTCTCTCTCATCACCAGAAGGTGCTGGGTTTGATCCCCATCACAGCACCGGCCGATACCCCGGGGAAGCAAACCCTTAGAAAATGCAGGAGGAAGCAGACCCTTACATAAAATGCATGCTGAAGTCGGATGCACTGGGCCGACAGGCGCAAAATAAAAACCACAGTGCAACGCACACCGCCTTGGGGATAAGAGAAATAAGGCGAACGCAAAAAAAAAATGGCGCAGGGTATGGATGCTGATGGTCCCTGTAGCTCGCTGGTTATACACTCTTTTGCTCTGTTTTCTCGTGCGTCCTACTCCCCTCAAACCTCTTTTATTGTCAAAACTTTGCAGCCTGTGGATTGCTGCTTCATCTATTGAAGTGTCCTCATCTAACAGGTGGTCATTGATTGATTTCGAAATGTCACTCCTACCCATCACTAAAGTGCATGTGACGGGAGCTTTTTGAAGCCAAGATGTCAGCTGTTTCGTTGCCCTGAACCTCGGCATGAGCAGGACAGTAGATCAATGTCAGCCCCTGAAGGTTTGAGGCCTCAACAGCTGCTATCCATTCGTACCTAAGCTATCCCTTCTGTACCTTCTAAAGTACGGCTTGCGCGTCTGTCACGATGATTGCCTTTGTTAAAGAAGTCTCAGATATCCATCTCAGCGCCGAATTCACTGCTTCCATCTCCATTCTCAAACTGGTGGTTGTTGACATGTATGCCCTACTGCATTCGACAACGACCTGTTCTCTCACTCTAGCCGAGAAGCCCCAGCGTGATGTTTCACTGCGCAGCACTGATCCGTCGGTGTATGTGACGACATCACTATGCTGCCTGTTCTCAGTTATCAGCTGATTCACCTCGTGCTCTGCTCTCCCGTTGCTCCGTTCTCTGTATTCCTTGCCTAAGGTTATGATGACTCTCTCGTACTCTATCATTCTATTACCAGTGTGGACCAATTCTTTACCCTTGGCTATCGTCTCAGCTGGGGTGACGTTTCCGATTGTTGTCTCTGCCTGTGCCATCCAGGACGACCCTCTCTTGATTCTTGATTCCTTGATGTCTGAGATACTACTGTGCAGAGGGTGCCGCGTGTCTGTGGTGACACCCATATAGGCTTTGACTTGTGCCAATTTATGTCTGGATGTCACCGATAACAATCCCAACATGTACCGCATCATCACAATCGGGATATCTCTAGTGCAGCCCAGAACCAGTCGTATACCTTCATTCTGAACGCGTTCCATCCTTTCACACTGTGATCTTGACAGTGTGAGGATGTACAGTCCTTAATCGATGACAGACAATATAACCTGACGAAATAGGATGAACAGGAGGCGCTGTTCCAAGTCGGCAGCAGCCATAGTCTTGAGTGCTCCTAGCCCTCGCTTACATCTTTGGTCGGTCTGGTCAACATTGCAATTATAGGAGAGACTGCGATCAAATGTTACTCCGAGGTATTTTAACCTGTCACGCCTGTCAATGGTGCATTCCTCAAATATGATGCCCGAGAGTTCAGCCTTTACTATCGAATTATTAAAAGAGCATTGCATCAGGCAGACCTTATTCGAATTTATCTTGGAGCTTGAGTCACCACACCACTGTGAGATTGCTTACAAAGTTTCTTGAATGTCTTTAACCAATTCTTGCCTGTCTGAGGCAGTCCTGTACGCAAGGATGTCCTCTGCAAAGTGCGCCAGTTATGACGGAGTATCTCAAACAAGAAACAAAAAACATATAGATTATAAAATGTGTACAGATCATGAATAAGTACCTACGCTCAAATATAAATATATGAAACAATGAGGATACGTACTAACATGCTAAAGTATGGAGGACGGGACAGGTCCTGGCCGACTGGCGCGATGGAATCGTCGTCTCCTTGTACAAAGGCAAAGGGAGTCGCAATGACTGCAGTAATTACAGGCCTATAACACTAATCTCGGTTCTGGGGAAGGTGTTTGCTCACGTGCTACTTGCCAGATTCAAGCCTCTCTTGAGCATAAAACGCCGCCTACAACAGTCTGGCTGTACCCATGGTGTTCTACAACCAACGCTATGCTTGCTCCTGCCGAACTGCACCACGCCTTCAATCGCCCCTTGTGAACTGCATACGTAGACTTGAAGTCTGCCTTTAAACTCGGTTGATCGGCCGGTTTTATGGAAAGCCGTCCAGGGAATAGGCACCAATACACCCCCCCCCCCTCCCACCGTTAAACCTGATCAAGGAGCTACATGCACAAGGACACCGACACCAGAATTCGACTGGGTGGCACTCTCTCTGACAAATTCACCACGACTTCTGGTGTCAGACAGGGATGTGTTCTTGCTCCCGGCCTAATCTGCATGGCCGTTGACTGGCTTCTTGACCGCGTCAGTGCGCACCAAGAGGGTATTACTATTGATCAGTCAATATTCACTGATCTCGCCTGCGCGGACGACATTGTCCTGTTCGACACAGGCAGCTCTGCGCTGCAACACTCTCTGGAGATGCTAGACAGTGAAACGCCCTCCTGAGGCCTGTTTATATCCTGGGCTAAGACCAAAGTCCAGAACCTCGTTTTCGACACAGTACCGCAGGGTATCGAAACCCAAGGTCACACTGCGGAGGGTACCAACGAATTCATCTATCTCGGTAGCACGATATCATCCGATGGGCGCAGCGGTCCCGATATGTCAAGGCGTATCGGACTAGTTGCACCTGCTATGCACGATCTCCGATGTGTGCCGAGTAATAGTAAGATCTCTCTTGAGATACACATCCAGTGTTGTTCCAGTCCTGCTCTATGGCTCCGAAACCTGGACAATCAAGAGAGGGTCGTCATGGTTGGCACAGGCTGAGACAACAATTGGACAGGTCACTCCAGCTGAGACGATATCCAAAGGAGAAGAATTGGTCCACACTGGTGATAGAATGATAGAGTACGAGAAAGTCATCATAACCTTAGGCAAGGAATGCAGAGAACGAAGCAGCGTGAGAGCAGAGCACAAGGTAAATCAGCTGATAACTCAGAACACCCAGGAGAGTGACGCTGTCATATACACCGACGGATCAGTCGTGCGCAGTGGGACATCAGGCTGTGGTTTCTCTGCTAGAGTGAGAGGAGAGGTCGTTGCTCAACGCAGTTGGACAAACGTGTCTACAATCTCCAGTATGGAGACGGAAGCAGTGACCTCAGCACTGAAATGGATATCTTAGACTTCTATAATAAGGGCAGTCATCGTGACAGACGCGTAAGCCGTACTTCAGAAGGTACAGAAGGGATGGCTTGGGAACGAGTGGATAGCAGCTGTTGAGGCCTCAAACCTCCAGTCGCTGACCTGGATCTAATGTCCTGCTCATGTCGGGGTTCAGAGCAATGAAAGAGCTGACATAATGGCTTCACAAGCTTCAATCATGGATACATTAGTGATGGATAGAAGTGACATTTTGAAATCAATCAATGACCGCCCGCTGGATGAGGACACCGCATTAGATGAACCAGCAATCCCCAAACTGCAAAGTTTCGATATTAAACGAGGTTCGAGCGGAGTGGGGCGCATTAGAGGCCGGCGCAGGAGAGTGTACAACCAGCGAGCTACATGGACCATCAGCATCCATACCTTACGCCATTTGATGAGAGAGACTGAGCACCTATGGTTATGTCCGGAGTGCAGGGACATCGATTCTTAGAAACAGAAATAGAGACCTGGACATTGCCGAAACACGACACGTCAAGACTAGAGGCCTTCCACATGTGTAACCAACGGCGTATGCTGGGCATCCGATGAAATGACTACATCCGTAACGTGGAGGACTCCGCTAAAACAGGCCTTCTCCCAATCTCAGAAACACTTGGCCGCTGCCGAGTTTCTTTGTTCGATCATGTTGTACGGCTGGACCAGGAATCTCTGACACAAAAGATACTACACAAGTCGTTCCTCAGCGCCAAAAACTTCTCCAGACCGGATGGAGGCGCAGAAGAGGCCGTCCCCGTACGGTATGGCTCCAGCAGAAATCAACCTCCACCTCTGACCTGGACGAGGCCTGGATCTCCGCCGTAGCAGTTGGTCATGGATATGGTCGACCGACGCAACGGGCCTCAGACGCCTAATCGAACATTATTATTACTAACGCACATACATACATATCGAGAGACAAACTACATGTGTGGAGCCATACACACACACATACACACAAACATATATATAAATATAATCAAACAAATATATATGCACTTAGTCACATATACATATATAGGATTCACAGATTAATGTACACGACAGAAAACCACACCTCCCCACGCCGTCTAACAACACAAGTGGATAGAAGATGATGATTAATGTGCAAGTATAAACATAATGAAAAAGAGAAATATAGAAAGAGAGTGGAAGAGTAAAAGGGGAAAAGAAAGAGGGAGAGAGAGAGAGAGAGAGAGAGAGAGAGAGAGAGAGAGAGGCAGGGGAAACGAGGAATACATGGGGGAGCCTTCATAAAAGTATTGAGTGGATTATTATTCTTTTTCTTCTTTGTTCATTCTCAATCTCCCACTACCAATCCCTAAAAAGGAATTTGCAAGTAGCAGAATGTTGTCCGGTGAACGGAATTCGTTGTGTCGTAGTTTACAGCACGACTGTGATATTTGCACCTTTCGGTCCAACACATCCGACTTCCGGCGTAGAAGAGTCTTGGCAACTAATGTTCGCTGGCCCTGACGCTAGCAGTAAGCTCTGGGTAGCTGGCCCTGACGCCAGCAGTCAGCTCTGGGTCGCTGACCGCTTCAGCTCATTCGCTGCTCACCATCTTGATCTCGGAATGCATTCAAACCATAAGATTTAAGGCATCCCATATGGAAGGTTAAACTATTCTCGAGCTCAAACTAGTGCCGATTGTCAGTGATGCAGGAGATGATGCCGTCGGTTGGACTGAACTGTAATGTTCTTAATGGGCTATGACCCTATTCTCGCTTAGAGCTCTCCATAAAACCACTCAGATACACCGATTTAATGTCTCTGAATACAAACGTGTTTTAACTTAGTGTCTTTATACTGGTTTAGAAGACTATGCTTAGTCTGTATACAACCAGTTTCCTTTACATTTCCTTGCTCTAAAAGCTATGCGCATCCAATTTATTATTAAATGCATTAATTGTCCTTGCCGACACTACCTCATGTGGCAAAGCATTCCAAGCATTTACCAATCTCTGACTAACAAAATATTTTCTTATATCTAACCTGGCCCTCTCTTTAGTTAATTTGTAGCTATGCCCTCTTGTTCTTGTGGGTGGTTGTATTATGAGTTTGTTATAGTCTAATTTATCCGTTCCTCTGATCATCTTATAAATCTATATTGTCACCTCGAATTCTTCTCTTTTCTAGACACTGTAGGCCGGTTTTTCTGAGTTTCCTCATAACTATAATTCTGGGATCCCACTATCATCCCACTGGAATCCCACTTTGTCGCTCTTTTCTGTTGTTTTTTTTTTTGTATTCTTTTCAGCATGTTTATATCCCCTCTATGATAAGGACTCCACACCTGTACACAGTACTCCAAACGTCCATTTCATTGCTATTTTTTGTTCCAGTCACCTTATTTCTCTAATCCCCAAGGTGGTGTGCGTTGCACTGTGGTTTTTATTTTGCGCCTGTCGGCCAAGTGCATCAGACTTCAGCATGCCATTGCTATTTAAATTGTGCTGTGTTGTCATAAACTGATATGTGTACGGATCTAAGAGGATATTCTGTGAAAGAAAAAGATCACAACTTCCAGTATATGTAACTATTTTCAGATCGGAGGACAATCACCCCTACCTCAATCCTGGCTCTGAAGTCAGCGAGAAGAATATCTCAAACGACAAAGATGAGAAATCTGTCAATGAGTCTAGCAAGACAGATGGAGCCAGTGAAGACAATGCCCCAGTGTATACAATACTGACTTTATTCAAGACAAAGAAAATGCGTATTAACTCCTTACTGATGTTCTATGTCTTGTAAGTAGTTGTCGTGTTATTTGTGTTGTTAGATGAAAGACATGATGCATAAGAGAATACATGTGTGTATTGGAATGCAGGGAGTGGTGCAGCGGGAGAGCACAGCTCTAGGTCAGCAAGCTGATTATGTTCTTGTTATTTGCAAATGCCGACAATGAGCAAGTTTACGCTTTTGTGCGCCCTCAACTGGACGTTAAGTGGCGGGTTGCAGTAGCTTTCCTCACATCCTGAGCGTGCTTGGTTTCATCTGCGTGTTGCTCACTACTACGGGGATCACGTCGATCCCTCACTCCGTTAGCCAGGCTGCCATTAAAACAGCCCGTTTCCAGAGAAGGCTACGAGGAAGCCGAGGTGAGGGTCTTGGCCAGTATATTTTGCCTGACCCTGACTAACATGTCTGATCAGTATGTTGAGCCTAACCAGACGTTAGTCCACCTCCCCAATAAAAGTATAGTCTTCGTCTCAGTCGAAATGTAATTCTATAGGGAGGCAGGGAAGGGGGGGGGGGGTGAAAGGTGTCTCTGTGCAGGTCCTAGCTCTGGCGTAAGCTGAATAGCCGGGAAAAAGATTTCCTGCTTAGCAGACTAGGTTCGAGTAGCTTATTACTCCGCTGCAGTTGAACAATTGCAGCGGAGGGTGGTTAACTTATGTGCGAGTTCATCCTATTAGACTCAAACACTAGAGAAAAGTAGACCTGCAGCCTGTTAGGCGCCATCTATTCTGCTCCTAATAAACCCCCTAACCATGACAGGTGTTATGTCATGTCCCATAGTCAGTCGATGCTTACGACGAACTCTCTGTGAGGCAGTGATGCTATTCTTGTCTTTGTCATACACTCATACTTATGGACCCAAGCAGACCACTTGGGAGATGCAGTATAGTGATGGCATCATATACGTCGAGGAATCGGGGCTACAAATTAAAATATCTAGTTGGGGTTTCCCAGCTACAGTGAGATGGCCGATCGTCGCTGAGCAAAGCCGTTCATACAGAGCAGCTGATTTAAGAAGGTTATCTATGACCTCTTTAATAGAGGCAGTTATCGTTTCAGACTCCCAATCTTTGCTTCGGAAGGTACAGAGGGGTTGGCTAAGGCATGTGGATGACAGCTTTTGAGACATCAAACCAGGAGGGGCTGTTGTGGATCTACTGCTCTGATCATTCTGGGGTTGAGAATAACAAAAAAGTGGACATCCTGGCTCCACAGGCACCAGTTGCGAGTACACTAGATATGGATAGGAGTGACATTTTTAAGTCCTTTAATGACTGACACCTGTTGGGTGACAAAATCCCAATAGATGAATCAGTAATTCACAGACTGGAGATCTTTGATATCGAATGAGATTTGAGGGACTGGGACGCAAGAAGTGTGTACAACCAACGAGCTGCAACAACCATCAGTATCCACACCTTTCACCATTTACTGAGAGAGACTGAGCACCTATGGGTATGCCCAGAGTACAGTAACTCGGTTCTTAGAAACAGAACAGAACAAAAATCATGTTTGGGTAAAGTTCAGATACGGAGCAGGGCCGAAAAAAATAACGAAACACACTTTGTATGGTATCTGAACAGGCATCACTATCAGTGCCCGTCGCTCCTTACCATGCATAGGCCATTGACAACCCTCCTCCAACAAATTCGGTCTTGAGCTGCCCTTTCTGTCTCGATCCACTTGAGGTCCAGAGAGTAAAGTTCCAGTTCATTTCAGTCTATTGTTTAGGTGTTTCTTGGTCTACTTCTTGTCCTCTGCTCCCGTGAATTCTTCTTCTTCTTCTTCTTTTTCTTCTTCTTCTTCTTCTTCTTCTTCTTCTTCTTCTTCGTACGCTGTCAGACGTCAACCTGTATTTGTTCGAAGAAAGCAGCTGTCATCCTGAGGCTGTCGACACTGCCATAGAGCTTGTCTATTGTTGCCATTGGTGATGGCCACATGTGCTTTCTCTGGTCCTCGTATGTCGGGCAGTTTTGCAGCAGATGTTCAGTGGTCATTTTCCTGGTACCACAACTGCATTCGTCAGTGCCACTTATCTTCAGTTTATTGAATAGGTGGTACCTCAGTCTGTTGTGGCCTGTGCGGAGTCTGAAGACCACGATCTGCTCTCTTCTGTTCAACTGGTAATAGGCATTGTTTTTTTTGTAGCCAGTATGTTCTGTTTCCCATTTGGCCATGTATCTGCCCCTAATAAGCCTTTTGGACTCTTCGTAGGTCACACTAGAATCTGGCTGTGGTAGTCTTGCACCTTCTTTTGCCAGTCTGTCTGCCTCCTCGTTGCCTTGGATGTTACAGTGGGATGGAACCCACTGTACCACTACTCTTTTTGGTGCGGACTGCTGGCATAGTTGACAGAGTACTGCTCTTAAATCATTAAGTTCAGTATTTTTCTGGCTTTTTAGTGCTGTGACTACGGCCAGGGCATCTGTAAACAGGACTATCTGGCTTTCATTGCTTTCGTCTGTCAGCATTGCTTCTACTGCAGCCCTCAGTGCCTCTGCCTCCGCTCTGAAATTGCTTGAGTATTTTCCAGTTGCCACTGACAGTGTTATTTTTCTGCCATTTGGTATGCTCAGGAATACCCCTGCCCCTCCGTTCTGTGTTGTGTTTGTTACAGAACCGTCGGTGTATGCATGGGTCCAGTCCATGCTTGGGTAGTTTTCCGTTATGTACCTTAGGGTTATGTTTCTTTTTTTTCTTTTTCAGTCTGGCTGTTCTTGTTTCCAATACCTGGTATATTGTCTACCACCTCCGGAATGATATGCTGTTTCCACGTGGGTTTCCGTACAGTAGGGATGGGCTTTGATGTTGTTTTGCTGTTCATAGGGTCTTCGCTCGTCTTTGCTTTGGCTTTTTCTGCAAAGTTTCTACGCTTTAGTTTCCCATTTCCAAATCTATTTAGTCTCTGATGCATTGGATGGTCTGTCAGTTTTCTGAGTTTCTATGCTAGCTGTTGGGCTCTGCAGTCTCTTCTGTCGGTCATGGATTGCAGTTTTGAAATCCTTTCAAGTTCTACAATTGGCGTTGACTTCATGCCTCCTGTTATAACTCTCATGGCTTGGTTTTGAAGTTTGCTAATTTTATCAAAGTTAACCTTTGCTGCTGTTGCCCATGCCGCAATGCCATACTCGAGAACTGGTCTCACTCTTCCAGTGTACAGTTTCTTTAGTATTCTTTCGTCTGCTCCCCAGCTTGTGCCAGCAAGTTTCCTCATGATTGCCATTCTTTGTCTGGCTCTCATTCGGTTTCTCTCGATCTGACTTGTCCATGTCATAGGCCGATCAAATGTGACACCCAAGTAGTTTGGGTTGTCGTTTGGCCGCTGATATTTGCCGTTAAGACTTATTTTGGTGTTCTGTTGTTTATTTTAACGCGAAAATATCGTACATGTTGTTTTTTCCTCGTTTATTTTGACCAGCCATGAGTTCGCCCACTCCTGCATCCGATTGTTTGCTACGGTGAGATTTTTTTCAGAGGTCCACATAGCCAGATCGTCTGTAAACATGGAGCTGTGGACTCTTCTTGGTATATTCTCTGTGATATTTTTTATATACACCAGGAAAAATGTGGGTGACAGTACCCGCCCCCCCCCCCCCCGCCCCACTTGGGGTACTCCTTGCTCCAGTGTCACCTTTTTGTTTATCTGCCCTTGTACTTGAACTCAAGCTGTTCTGTTTTCGAGGTAGTGGGCTGATCCATCTGTACATTTTTCCAGATACTTCACTTCTTCGTAGCTTGACTTTAAGTCCCTCTTTCCACATCTTGTCAAATGCCTTCTCTAGATCCACCAAAACCGCTACTGTATGCTTTTTCTCTTGATAAGCATCATCTATTTCCTGTGCTATGAGAGTGATCGGGTCCTCAGTGGATCTGTGTTGTCTAAATCCTGCTTGCTGTGGAATTAATATGTGTTTTTCTTCCAGGTGCCACATCAGTCTGGTGTTTATCATACGCTCCATCAGTTTGTCTACACAGCTCAGTAGACTGATGGGCCTGTATCCATTTGGATGTGTTCTATCGTTTTCTTTCTTTGGTACTGGTATAAGTACAGCATCTTTCCATGCCTGCTGTACAATTTCGCTTTTCCAGCTTTGGTTTAGGACAGATAGTAACTTCCTCTTTGCTGTCTGGCCCAACCCCATCAGCATTTCGTTTGTTACCCCATCTTTTCCGGGCGATTTATTTTTCTTTAAAGTTCTCATGGCCTCATCCATTTCATTCATTGCCCCCGTGAATTCAATGTCAGGGCCTGTCTGGTCATGTTTGATGGTGAATTCCATAGACTTTGTCCTATCCAATCCCATTTCCTACGTTTGATCTGTTGCTCCACGGATTGTTATTTGCTCATTTCCAATGTCTTGGCATCCTATACTCATTATCCTCTGTAGACATTTATTGACGAACGACTGGAGGGTTCCTCTTTATTTGCCTTTGTCGTTCTCCAAGTTGCTGCTCCTTACAAGAGTATTGAATTTACATAGAAACTAAACAGCCTCGTCCTGCTGAGGAGTTTGGTATTCTATCTTGCTAGGCGAGGATGGGCAGTCTGCTGAGACAGCTCAGGTGGGAGTGGTTCAGTTTTCTGAAATGTTTGCTATCGTCTATCCATGTTTTACATATGTATAGAGCTTGATCAGTGATTCTTTGCTAGTTCAAGACAGGGGGTTGCTGTAGTAAAAAGGTTATGGCGCTCGTCTCTAGCAGTGATGAACGGAAACGGCGGGCGATCGAATTCCGCAAGTTTCAAGCTACCCCTGGTCTCACAGGAGGTAAGACCAGAGTGCCTGCATCCCGAGTTACTTCCATTCGTCGCTACCCATAATCTTGCCACTGTTCCAAGGTAACTCGGGACAAGAGAGTGAAATTGATGATCAACGCATTCACTCCTTCACTATAGTCCAAATACAGCACATCACATTATTAATGTCATTAATAATTTCATTAATGTGCAAGATTTACACATGTGCTGTACATTTTGTTAAAGTTTGGAATGTCGTTTAGGTGATGTGTCATTATTTTTCAACGTAGTCGCCATCCAGGTCCACACACAGATACCAACGTCGGACAGGTTGCTGCATCCTGTCGAGGAAAAAATCAGACGTCTTCTCACTGAAACCATTTATGCACAGCTGCTTGCACTTCTTTGTCAGAACCGTAACAGTCTCCATTGATGTATTCCTTCAGCTTCATGAAGAGGAAGAAGTCACAAGATCACTAGATCAGGACTGTTAAATGGACTGAAGTTTATTGCACGCAGCTGAAAACTTAATCATGATGTCCTGTTCTGAACACATGTTAATGGTGCAGTCATTAGCCAAGAGGAGCTCCAAGATTGTTGTTTTGTTCATTTACGTGAGCAGTTGTAGGCGCCCAAATTGAGCATCTGCCCATCCGTCCTTCATCTCATCTGACCGCCAGTGAGACCGTTGTTCATCTTTTTTTTTTTTTTGTTATCAACTGATGCTATGTGTGTAACATATAATAACATATATATATATATATATATATATATATATATATATATATATATATATATATATATATATATATATGTATAACATATTGTAACAACAGAAATGATATGCCTGCGAAAAATATTGGGCGTAACAAGAAAAGACACAATCAGAAACGATGACATCAGGAGACTAGTGGGAACAACACCAGTATTGGACTACTACATTAAAATACAGCAACTAAAATAATTTGGCCACGTAACAAGTCTACCACCACTCAGTACCCCCTCCCCAACAAGTAATGCTTTTTAGATACAACGGATTCAAAGTCAAAGGTAGACCATGAAAAAGGTGGCTTACAGAAATATCTGCTACTGAGCATGAGGCACACAGACGGGCTCGTACTAGAGATCTCTTCACAATCTGATGCTTAAAGGCATAACAGGATAAGCGAAAAGCACATTAAATTTCACGAAGGAGATTGTGCGTTTGAGGTCTTAGACGGTCATCCACATCTTTTCGAGCATGGTCAGTTCCCCAGGCCAGACTGCCTCTCTTTGTTCTATATAAGTAGGGCAGTCCTGCAGGATATGTTCTTGTGTTTGCTTTGATGCTTCGCAATCGCATGTTGTGGTGTCTTTAAGACACATGCTGTAGAGATGGGCCTTGAGTCTGCAATGTTTCGTTCTGAGTCTGAAGATCTTTGTCTGCCTATCTCTGCCAATTTTGTCTATGCTGTCATTTTCTGGCTTGTATTCTTTGTGCTGGTTACTTCATTTCGTCCTCATAGATCATTTGATGAATGTATTTGCTTCTTTATAGCTCTGTGGATAGTGAGTCTGCGTAGTGGTATAGTCATATTTAACATGATACTTCAGGATAGCACTACTTTACATTCAGAGAAAGTGTACACCACTAAAACAAATATGTCTATAAGCTACAAATATTTAGGAATCAATAATTTAATTCATCATTCTCTGCGAATATACAATGCACATTGTAATTCACCATTATGATCAGAAACAAAATACTTAACATGACAAATATTGGTTTTACTTCTAGCATGGTCACCTCCTTGGCTTACTATGGCATCATGTTCAGTACTCCAGATCTGAATGGGAACCGTTTTCTCAATCTGTTCCTGCTAGGCGTTGTAGAGATTCCTGCATACATTTTATGCCTCATTTCCAACAGAATGTAAGTAAACTAGTTCTCTCTTGCATGAAAGATCTAATTTATTATTTGAAAGATACAGTAAATACACTGAACATATGATATTATTTGAAGTGAAAACACTGAACATAGACTATTATTTGAAACTGCAAACACTGAACAGTTGTTGAAAGTATAACGACGTTGAAAAAATAAGATTATTTGAAAGTGTTAAAACGCTGAACAGTTGTTGAAAGTGTAAAAACATTGAACATATCATTATTTGGAGTAAAAACACTGAACAGATGTAATTATTTGAAACTGTAAAAACACTGAACAGATGTAATCATTTGAAAATGTAAAAACACTGAACAGATGTAATTATTTGAAACTGTAAAAACACTGAACAGATGTAATTATTTGAAACTGTAAAAACACTGAACAGATGTAATTATTTGAAACTGTACAAACACTGAACAGATGTAATTATTTGAAACTGTACAAACACTGAACAGATGTAATTATTTGAAACTGTAAAAACACTGAACAGATGTAATTATTTGAAACTCTACAAACACTGAACAGATGTAATTATTTAAAACTCTACAAACACTGAACAGAGGTTGAAGGTGTAAAAACTTATGTCGGAATGGTACTGTGATGGTCATCTGCGATGTCTAGCTGTCCTGGCATGTCAGGCATTTTTCAAGCAAATGATCAGGCGAACATAACCTCCAAGAACATTTGAATACCATTGACAATGCCTGCAATCGACATTATGTTATGATTAATATGCCAAAGGCAGAGACAATCAAAATCAACAGAATAGAAAAGACCCTTAATGCACAGGTGAAAAAAAACAGAACTTAAGCAGGTCTGATGATTCAAAAACTTGGGTAACCCGTTATCACAAGATGGAATGATTGAAAGAGAGATGTAAATCAAGAATTCACAAAATAAATGTGGTTTTCTACCAGCACTCGCCATTATTAAGACATAAACACATCCCAGTAGAGACAGTTGATAAACAATACGTTTTAAACCAACTCTCTGCTGCCAGTGTCAGACATGGACACTCACCAAGATTCAAGAAAGACAAATAATGGTATACGAAATAATGTTTTTGAGAAAGGATGTAGTGGTCACAAAGCTGGACAGAGTACAAAACGAAGAAATCGGACAGGCTGGATGCAACATCGCAAATAGAATACATGTAAAGGTAGAGAATGAAATGGTTAAGACACCGGACAGAAATGCAACCAAAGTTATAATGTTGTACGGATCTACAACACCAGACAAGAGGGCTGCAGAGCAAGAGGAAGACCAAGAAAAAGATGGATAGATGATGTAAATGAGACACTGAAGAAACACAGAAATACAACATCGACAATGAATCTGGCACAGGAAAGAAAGCTACACCTCTCCACGATGCCTAACGACGTAAGTGGGGATAAGATGATGATGATATACAGTGGCCATTCTATTAGGGCATAACATACAAGGGTGATTTGAAAAGTTTTGCCTTGAGATAATTTCGTTAATGTGCACGATTTACACATGAGCTATACATTTTGGTCAAGCTTGGAATGTCGTTTAGGTGATGTGTTATTATTTGTCAACGTAGCCACCATCCAGGTCCACACACAGATACCAACGTCGGACAAGTTGTTGCATCCTTTTCGAAGAAAAAATCAGACGTCTTCTCACTGAAACCATTTACGCACAGCTGCTTGCACTACTTGGTCAGAACCGTAACAGTATCCCTTGAGGTATTCCTTCAGCTTCAGGAAGAGAAAGAAGTCACAAGGTCACTAGATCAGGGCTGTAAAATGTCGTCAAACTAGAGAAACTCCAATGCGGCCACTGTTTGTCGACTCATGTGTAAGTCAGCATTGTTGTGATGAAGAATTGTGTGCTTGTTCCCATGAACACGCAGCCATCATGCTCAAAGTTTCTGCAAAGTTTTCTCATATCAATCAGAGTTCACGGTATTGCTGTGTTCAAAATTTACCCAAAATGCAGTGTGGTCTACACTCTCGCAGTCCCAAAAGATGGTCATCATCACCTTTTTCACATAGACTACAACCATGAATTTTGTTTTGGTAGGCCTGCACTTCATAGACTGGTGCTTGTTTTCTGGGTCAAAATGATATGCCCATGACTCGTAGACAATGAAAGTTCGGCGAATAAAAGCATCGCCATTCTGTTCATATCGCGTCGGCGCTGTTTCCTATTCGGTGTCAGCATGCAAGGGACCTTTCTCGCGCACACTTTCTTATATTCAGCAGGGCGTAGATAATGTGATTGACTCGCTCAATCAAAATCATAAGCATTGTAACGATATCTTTCTGGTTGGCACGTCGATTGGCACGAATAAGTTCGTCCACGTGAGCTTGGTGCTTTACATCCGCAGCTGTGATCATTTGTTCGCTGCAAGCTTTGTCAAGCAGGTTCATAATAGCTGGATTGTCACCTTTTACAGTCCGTTCTCACCTCCTGACAGTTGTTGTTCGTCCATCACGAGTGATGAGGACCTTTTCTTTTGTTATTTAGCCAGTCCTTCCAGTATAGTATTCTGTGATTCCGGGTTGTGGATGGGTGCGGGTATGGCTGACGAGTCCGATTTGGGATCTGCATATTCGCCGGCAGTGAGGACATGGGAAGTTTGCTTCTCAAGACAATGATATTTCACAGGCGTTTCTGTTCTTTCTCCGTTGTTCTGCTGCCGTATTTTTAGAAGCCTCGCATGACACTGCTCCTTTGCGGAGAGCTGTGCTCCAGGTTGCGCGGTCTTTTGTAGCATCTTTCCATGTTTCCAGTTTTTTGCTGAAGGCTTTTAAAGACATTTTTAGTGTGTCTTTAAAACGCTTTTTTTTGCCTCCTTGGGAGCGTTTGCCCTTCTGATGCTCGCCACAGAAGATTATTTTTGGGAACCGATATCCTGACTATCTGGCAGTACTGACATCCACACATGCGTCAATATAAACTGCACTCATTCTTTGATATATGGCGAGGAGCATACAACCTTCTACTGTTAGGAATTCAATCACAGCACATTGCTTCCGTGTAGGCCACCATTTTACTGTCTGCTGTGCAAATGCAATACGCTCTGGATGTATACCACTACATGCCCGTATAATCACTTCATTAGAGACTATTTTCACATAGATGTCACATGTCTCTGAGCACTGTTGTCAGAGTTATGGCGCTGGAAGTAAAACTTTTCAAATCGCCATCTTAATACATGAATTACACAGTTTATATTACTAATATTCATTTGTATAATCATAAATTAAAACGTTACTGTCACTCAGCATAGGCCGGCGCCGTTCAATCGCCATTTCCCTGTTTATCTGTGCTGCTGCAAATCTTTCTGTGATATTCATCCCCGATGAATCAGGTAAGAATGATTTATCTGTCTGTCCATCTGTCTAATTGTGTGTTTCTATTTACCAGTCCGTTCATCTGTCTAATTGTTTGTTTCTATTTACCAGTCCGTTCATCTGTCTAATTGTTTGTTTCTATTTACCAGTCCGTTCATCTGTCTAATTGTTTGTTTCTATTTACCAGTCCGTTCATCTGTCTAATTGTTTGTTTCTATTTACCAGTCCGTTCATCTGTCTAATTGTTTGTTTCCATTTACCAGTCCGTTCATCTGTCTAATTCTTTGTTTCTATTTACCAGTCCGTTCATCTGTCTAATTGTTTGTTTCTATTTACCAGTCCGTTCATCTGTCTAATTGTTTGTTTCTATTTACCAGTCCGTTCATCTGTCTAATTGTTTGTTTCCATTTACCAGTCCGTTCCTTTGTCCAATTGTTTGTTTGTATTTACCAGTCCGTTCATCTGTCTGGCTGTTTTTTTCTATCGACCTGTCTTTTCATCTGTCTAACACTGTTGTTGCTATTTACCTGATTGTTTATCCTGATTTAATCTTATTACTACTTCTGACCATCATTGCTATTCAACTTCCTGTTCATCTGTCTGACCCGTTTGTGTATTTACCTGTCCCCTGTTCATCTGACCTACTTGTATTTACCTGTCCCCTGTTCATATGACTTACTTGTATTTACCTGTCCCCTGTTCATCTGACTTACTTGTATTTACCTGTTCCCTGTTCATCTGACTTACTTCTATTTACCTGTCCCCTGTTCATCTGACTTACTTGTATTTACCTCGCCCATTTTCATCTGACTTACTTGTATTTACCTGTCTCCTATTCATCTGACTCTTTCTTGTATTTACCTGTCTCCTGTTAATTTGTAGGACTCTTTCTTGTATTTACCTGTCTAATGGTCATATGTACAGCTCATTCTTGTATTTACCTGCCACCTGTTTATCTGACTTTCTTGTATTTGCCTGTATAGGTGCATTCTCGCACCGATCTTCCAACTATGTACACCCTCCTTCAACAACAAATACTGCGATGACTTGGTCATGTTCATTGCATGAAAGACAATCGCGTCCTCAAAGATATTATCTATGGGCAGCTGGCGATTGGTCAAAGAACAGCTGGCCGACTACAGCTGAGGTTCAAATATGCATGTAAGCGGGACATGAAGGCATTTAATATGCATCTGACATCTTGGGAAGACAAAGCTGCAGACTGATCCAAATGGAGATGCAACCTGAAGAGCCACCTTAGTCTGGACAAAAAAAAGGTCATGCAACACAGGGAAGAAGAGACAACGCCACAGGGATAAAGAAAACCAAAAACTCAGTAGAGAGTTGCTGCTCAACCAATAGTCAGGCATGACTGAAAAGGGGGGCTACTTACTTACTACTTCTGACGCTTTGCTATTTACGTGCCTGTTGAAATGTCTGACTTTCGATTATTTAACTGTCTGCTCTTCATTTGTATGACTCCTGTTATTTTGTGAATTGATATCAGGTTTCCTTCCTCCTTGCCTTGCATTCCTTGACTGAGTCAAGTGCCTATTTACACCTGGATAGTCTGGAGTATGATGCAACGTTTGAAAATATTTGCTGTTGGAAGCCACTCGTACTGAGTTCATTTAACTTTTGACCGTGATTCTTTGGTAGCGTATTACAGTGGCTCTTCTTACATCCCAAAGTGTACTGAAGAAGATACCGCCTCCTGGCTGTAGTCCAACGCAAGACTTCTCAGTAGGTTCACCACAGTGGACAACAATGTGCCGATTCTCACCTAGTAGGAAAGATGAGGAATTGAGGTGTTGGTCAGTCTGTTTCAAGTCAAGTAATTCATCTAGGTCGCATACAGAGCAGATGGAGTGCAGGCAATGTGTCTCAGTCAGGTATTGCACGGATGGTCCCAGTGACAACTCCATGAAGGGTGCAGCCTTTTTCTACCACATGGATGGATATAGAAGCTGGCGTATCGGAATGTCTTGAGAGAGGCAGATGACATAGCTGAAAGAAAGAGAGGATGCGTCGATCCAGCATTGGAGGAAGGAGTATGTTTCACCTGGCCTTGATATTACTCTTTGCTCCCATTGTTGACAGGAAGGATTCTTAGACCAAACAATCATATTTGATCGACACTTTCATCTGCAGGTGATGGTACTGACCTGACTAAACTAAAAACTGCTTTGGTCATTATAGGCAAGTTCGGCATAACTGGATCGTATTCAACCATTTATTTATACGCTTCCGAAGTCTTCCCAACAGTTATTAGGTAAAGTAGCTTTTCAACGTTGCTACCATTATTATTGCTGTCATTATCATGGTCATGATCATCAATGCCTACATTCTTTACACTTCTTACATATCAAGGGAGGTGGGACCAGAGCATCATGAGTTACCTCCAGTCATCTTGACTTATGTCTTGCCATTGGGCCAAGGAAGCTCGAGACCAGAGAGTGAGGATTATGGCCAAGGCAGTTTCTTCCAGACTATAATCCAAATACAGTGCAAGTTACATCATCAAGAAAACATTGTCTGATGATGTCACAATCACCACTTGTAACGGGCAACTAACTTTTCAAAATTCTAGAAACTGAGATCAATGACCATGTGTAGGATATATCTTTATTCGTGTGTCACCATTGTCCTATATTGATACAAAGAATAGTCCCACTGTAATCCGATTGACATCTCAAGAAGCGACTTAGGAAGGTCGGGCATTGATCTAACAAGACTAACCTGTAGCAATATTAAGCTTCAAGAAAAAGAAAAGAATAACACTTTATGGCAGCAGAGAAGTGACTAAGCCAAGATATGTATATGTATATAAATAAATATATATATATATATATATATATATATATATATATATATATATATATATATATATATATATATATATATATATATATATATATATATATATATATATAACAGATGCTTCACTTTCCTTTAACAAGCAGGATGTCCAGCCCAGACCTCGCTACCCAGGTGTGAGATCGCCACTGGATTCACTGTTCGGCTAGACAGGCAGGAGTTTCCCTAGCAATGGTCTCTCTTACATTATTGTGTCCCCAGCAGCAACTTTATGAGGGACACCCCCCCCCCTGTTTCTTACAGAGCCTGCTGTGGGGCGTGACCGATTAGCCGGCGGGATAACTGAGTGGGCAGACTTAGCTCATTAGCCTTGGTTGGCAGCCAATCTAAGATAAGGTAAACTCTGACTCTAAACCCGGGTATTCAAAGCTCACCCTGTTCAAACATTTCGCATAGAAGAGGGGGGACTCTGATTTTAAACCCACAAGTCCCGGGTTGTGCTGACTGGTCCTGGGACGATGAAAGGATCATTGGATGTCTAGAGTAACTAGTATCTGCAAACGACTCCACTGCTTTGTGGACACCTCGGAAGAGGGTAGGGCTTCGGGAGTAAACCCAGACAGAACATCCAGAGTGGTAGCAGCTAAGGCGGATGATTTCAAAATTGCGAAATCGTTCCGGCAGTTTCTTCAGATGAGCTGGTGCCAAATTGTCAGGCTTTGGATTACACCAGCGAGGCCGAGATGAGGATCCTGCACTTTTTTCCCCAGAGCCCAGAGTTTCCATATTCAATGCCTAAGTTTGTGCCCTGGAAAGACTACTCACAGAGCGCCACGCACATAGTCTACAAAGACTGAGACGCCTATGATGATGATGATGATGATGATATAGTTGTGTGTGTATGTGTGTGTGCATGGGTGTGAATTTATTTATAAACGAGGTAGCTTCAAAAAGTTCCCGGAAAAGTCGACTCGTGTTTGAACGAAACATGATATCATGGGGAATATATATATTTAGAGAGAGGAGCGCGTGGCCGAATGGTTTCGAAGCCTGCCTGCCGACAAGGAGGGCAGCGGTTCGAATCCCCGGTATGGCATATGTTGTTTTTTCTGTTGGGGTGAAATAAACAAACATAGCCAGCACACGACGTGGCGACAGCAGTGGCGAAGCGGCCTGTAGTCCTCATTCTTCAAAACCCCTCGACTACCCCAGCAATGGGAAAAATGTCGTATGACATTACAGTAGACAGACAGTATATATTTAGAAGTTGGTAGTGACCTTGACGAAATGACATGGTAGATGTGACCTTTACATATACTCTCAAACAGAATTTACTGAATTGTGTGTGTGTGTTGTGCTTGTTGCATTGTCGGAGTTGAAAATATCCTTAATTAAACAACGTACAAATTATGTGTTTTGCTTGAGAAGTCGCCCTCGGAGACAAAAACATTGCTTAATAAAGCATATGGTGATTCTCCAATGAAGAAATCGCCAAGTATTTGAGTGGCACAAACTTTTCCGTAAAGGTCGTGTTATGATACACGTAGTGGACGACTGTCAACCTCGATCAACAATGAAAACATTGATCGTGTTTGAAACGTGTGTGCTGACAGAAGACCTAGTATCGAGAAAATACTAAATAGAAGTTGGAATATCAGTTGGAAGTTGCCACAGTATTCTACACAATCAACTGCACATGCACCATGTTTCTCATTGTGTATCTCCTGAACAGAAAGAAACAAGATTGACTCTTGCAGGAGACTTAATCACAATGGCTGATCAAGATACCAATTTTCTCAACAACATAATCACAGCAGATGAGACCTGATGTTTTGTGTACGATCATCAGACAAAACATCAGTCCTCTAAATGAAAATCTCCCACATCTCCCCGGGCACAGAAATCTATACGGAAGTTATGTTGGTAGTTTTTTGTTTTTTCTCAGGATAGTGTCTATCATTATTTCATTCCTGAGGGCCGAACGGTTAACAAGGAAATGTCCGTTGATATCCTCCGTCGTCTAAGAGATGCAATCAGAAGAAAATGGACTGACAAATGGAGAACAAAAAGTTAGATTATGCTGCATGACATCGATCCCTACTGGTGAAGCAGTACTTCGAAAAGCACAATGTGATTACCTTGGAACATCCTCTATATTCTCCCGACCTGGTACCGGCTGATTTTTTTTTTTTGGTTTCCTCGACTGAAAATGGTACTGAAAGGACAGAGATTTGAGGATGCTGAGAATGTTATCAATAATACGACAAGACAGCTGAGAGAGGTGTCAAAGAATGGGTTTCACTAATGTTTCCAGCAGCTGAGAGAGGTGTCAAAGAATGGGTTTCACTAATGTTTCCAGCAGCTGAGAGAGGTGTCAAAGAATGGGTTTCGCGAATGTTTCCAGCAGCTGAGAGAGGTGTCAAAGAATGGGTTTCACGAATGTTTCCAGCAGCTGTATGCACGTTGACAAAAGTGTGTAGTTGGCGGCAAAGGGAACTACTTTGAAGGAAATTTAGTGTAGATAATTCTAGTGTAACTTATTTCTATAGAATCCACTAATTCCTGGAATATACGAGGCGTGTTCAAATGAAACCGCACCGAGAAGTGAATATACGTACGATACGCATGATGACGTCACTTCTGGTGTAAACAGCACATACCAACCGTCACGTTTGCAAAATTTCATTATCCTCCGACTCATAGTTTCCTCAGCAGACCTTTGAAAACATGGCGGGTGTGATACGGAATCCGTCAAGAGTTGATCAACCAGCAGTGATTCGGTTTCCAACAGCTGAAGGATGTCGACCAGTTGACATTCATCGTACAAAGCAGGCAGTGTATGGTGACAAAAGTGTGTTGAATACAACAGTGAAGAACTCGACAACGATGTTAAAAGAAGGACTTGAGTTAACGTAACAGCATGCGCCTGAACTGGTCTCGGAAGATCTTTCGTTAACTCACATCCTTCTTTAAACATCGTAGGTCATCTCGCGTTGTCGTGTTAGAGAAGACACCTTTTTGGGTCAAAATTCAGTTGTTTCAGCATCTATCAACAGAAATTTAGGTGATCCCTGTTGATGATGTTCACAAGACTTTTTCTTATAGCACTAGCCATCGGGACTTCAGGTACAGCAACTCGTTAGAGAGCTGATGCTCTGGCAAACGATGACAGCAAAAAGGCACAATTTAATCATCGAGTACCATACAGAGAAATCAAGAGCATCATCAGAAATCAGTATATACACCAATGGAGAGAAGACAGAAACATAAACAGTACACCAGACCAAATTCACCAACTCAAAAGAAATCAACAAACTACCTTATTTCGCATGAAAATTGGACACTGCAGACTACTAGAACATCTATACCGACTGAAGATCTCACACCGATGAGTGCCCATGTGGAACAGGATGCCAGAACACTGAGTATATTCTACAGGAATACCCAATCTATATGGAAATGAGATGCCAGACCTGGCCAGAGGGTGCGCAGCTGAGACAAAAGCTGTGGGGCAGCCGCTCCGACCTGGTGAAGACTACAGACTTCATCATGGCGACTGGCCTGCAGATATAGCCTGACCAAAAGATCCTGAACGCAAAGAAAAGAAGATAGCAACCCGTTGATCGTTAAAAGTTTCGACCATGTGTATATCAAGATTCGCAAGAAAGTTTAATTATTTGTATAGTTCAGATGTTCCCAACAGTTTCTGTGAGATTTAATCTTACAACAACTCTATAAACAGCCAACCAGCTTATAGGAACAGTGAACACAATACCTAACTGAGCAGATGGGTCATTGAGAACACATGGAGTGAGATCTACAGACATAGGACAAGCCTGAACCCAAATGACAGTATCAATCAACTCAAAAGGAATGATCAAACCACCATTTTCAGTCTGAGAACCCAACAAATGCCACTTAGCAACCACTTGAACAGAATCCAACCACAACACACTCCATGGTGCTAACTGTGTACATACCCATACAAAACCGTTGATCCTCATCTCTTTGAATGCATGGTGCGGGGCTGAATATGCAACACAGTAAAAAATGCTGACGGCCATGGCTGCTTGTATCAGAGTAGATGAACTAGAGCTGACCATGATACTTTTCCACCTTCAAGCGGTGGCCTTCTAAACAGGCTGCACTAGTGTTGGCTGGTCAAGAGAATGTGGATCACAGTGGGATAGCAAACCAAATCCCTAAAAAAAAACAGCTAAAATCGGATGAATCGGGTCGAAAGACGCAGGTATCGCAGCCTTTGCGTTAACTACGGCACCAGTACTTTTCAGGAAGGGCAAAGAAGAAGGAAGGAAGGAAGGAAGAGAGGGAGGGAGGGGAAGGAAATGGAAAGGGAAGGGAGGAGGGGAAGAAGAAAAGGAAGGGGAAGAAGAAGTACTTGGCGTTCAACAATGTTAGAAAATACTTTTTCCGCGGAGGCCAAATAAAAGGAACTCTTTGTATGGCACTAAACAACAAATATGAAACATGCAGATACAATTACATGTCATAGGGCGGAAGGGCGAGAGCCTGGGTGCTGCTGGATCTGAAGAAAAAAAACATATGTGGATACCCAGGATCAAAGAATAAGCCCAATGCAGAAACCCTAACATATCTTATCATACGAATTAGGAGAGATTGAGCATTGTTGTTTCCTAGTCAACAGTGAGTTGGCTTACTAGACTGGGATTACAGTGTGTCAGGGGTTCGAGTTCATGGACGGACAGAAAAATACTGGGCTGTGGTTCGTGCCTGGTATGATCGCACCTCCAGTCAAGCCAGCTGTAAATTGGTATTCAGCAAATGAAGGAAACTGGCCACCCCCCGCCCCGCCCCCACCCCCCACCTCACATAGGCTGCGGCTGAGTAAATGAAGAGTTATCTTCATCCCCGACGCCAGTTGTTGTCATGGGACAGACTTTTACCTTTTACCTTACCGTGTGGAACAAATTTATACGCAGTTCACCATTGCAAGAACATACCAAAACTGCTCTTGTGACACTTAATGTGTGTAATTAGCAGAATTCAGACTTAAGTTGTTTTTGGTTTTTTACACAGAAACCAGGCAGTTGGAGCATCATCCTTCTTTGAAAATATTGGGTCCATTGCTGCTCCAAACATGGTCTATGCAGTAAGTGTACAAACATTATTTATTCTATGAGTGTACAAACATTATTTATTCTATGAGTGTACAAACATTATTTATTCTATGAGTGAACAAACATTATTTATTCTATGAGTGTACAAACATTATTTATTCTATGAGTGTACAAACATTATTTATTCTATGAGTGTACAAGCATTATTTATTCTATGAGTGTACAAACATTATTTATTCTATGAGTGTACAAACAGTATTTATTCTATGAGTGTACAAACATTATTTATTCTATGAGTGTACAAACATTATCTATTCTATGAGTGTACAAACATTATTTATTCTATGAGTGTACAAACATTATTTATTCTATGAGTGTACAAACATTATTTATTCTATGAGTGTACACACATTATTTATTCTATGAGTGTACAAACATTATTTATTCTATGAGTGTACAAACATTATCTATTCTATGAGTGTACAAACATTATTTATTCTATGAGTGTACAAACATTATGTATTATATGAGTGTACAAACATTATTTATTCTATGAGTGTACAAACATTATTTATTCTATGAGTGTACAAACATTATTTATTCTATGAGTGTACAAACATTATTTATTCTATGAGTGTACAAACAATATTCATTCTGTGAGTGTACAAACATTATTTATTCTATGAGTGTACAACATTATTTATTCTATGAGTGTGCAGACATTATTTATTCTATGAGTGTGCAGACATTGTTTATGTTGTAAGTGTGCAAACATTGTTTATGTTAACTTAACTTAACGTCTTTATACGGGTTTAGAAGTCTCTGCAGAGTCTGTATATAACCAGTTTCATTTACATCACCTTGCTCTAAAAGCTATGCGCATCCAATTTATTCTTAAATGCATTAACTATCCCTGCCCCCACTACCTCCGTGGCAATGCATTCCAAGTATTCACCACTCTCTGACTAAAAAATGTTTCCTAATATCTAATGTGGACCTCTCTTTAGTCAACTTGCAGCTACGCCCTCTTGTTCTTGTGGGTGGCTGTAATTTTTAAAAAAACTGGTTATAGTCTAATTTATCCATTCCTCTGATCATCTTATAAACCTGTATTAACTCACCACGAATTCTTCTCTCTTCTAGACATTGTAGGCAGTTTTTCTGAGTCTAACCAATGCGTTATACAGTTTGACTATCACTTCCTTGCTCCTATGTGTAATATTTGTTGTAAGTGTGCAAACGTGGTGTTTATTGTACATGCGCAAATATTGTTTTTGTTGTAAATGTGCAAATATTGTTTATGTTGTACATGTGCAAATATTGTTTATGTTGTAAGTGTACAAATACATTGTAAGTGTCCAACATGGTTTATGCTGTAAATGAAATGTGCAAACATGGTTTAAGCTGTCAATGTAGAAACATTGCTATGTTGCAAGTATGGAAACACTGTTTATGTTGAAAGTGTACAAACATTGTCTATGTTGTAAGTGTACACATTTCGTGTATGATGTAAATGTACAAAAATGGTTTAAACTGTAAATGTACACATATAGTTTATGTTATAAATGAATGGTGTATGTTGGAAATTTGCAAACATAGCTTATACTGTAAGTGTAAAGGAGAGAAGACTAACGTCTGGTCAGGCAAAACATACTGTTCTCACTGGAAACGGGCTGTTGTCATGACAGCCTGGCTAGCGTGGTAGAGAATTGATGTGATCCCCATAGTAGCGAGCGACTCGCAGATGTAGTCAAGCATAGCACAACCGCCTCCCAGTCCACCTTCATCAGCAGGCTCGGGATGTGAGGACAGCTACTGCAACCTGCCACTTAATGCACTTTTCAGAGCGCACAAAAGAGTTAACATTCGCATTGTGAGCATTAAAAAACAAGAACAGAGTTTTGAGGAACATGGCTGCTCCCACAGTTGACATACGGCAAGGTCAGAGCTCTGGTCACCAATGGCAATAGCATAGTTATTCCAGCAATTATATTTGGCTGCAAAGCTTGGAAGTTATGCATGTCTGACGCAGAGAAACTCCGTGTTACAGAAAGGGCAATGAAACTCTGTTTCTTTTCTCTTACCCTTTTATGCCTTTCAGCGTCCGGTTATGAAGAGATCTTTAAAACGAGCATGTCTGTGTGCATCATGCACAGTAGCATTTAAGTTTACGTGTCATTCTCGAGGTCTGTTCTGTATTCTATGAGCGTTGAAGAAAAAACAATTAAAATCCACTCTCAGCTCGCTAGGCCAGCGACAGTTTCATCATCGCCCTTTTAACACGGTATTAGTTGCACTAGACTCTACATTCCCTCCAGAAAACAATATTCCGATGAATTGGCGTCTGAAATTGACCGTTTCAGAGGTTTGGGGAAGAAGCTATTCCGGACGTGCCGCCATCTTGGTTGCAGACTCAATGGAACATAGTTTCATATATATCTAAGGAGAACAAGATCCACAACACTGAGGTCGGGCCGTCGGAGATCTTTTGATGACGTCATTGATTTTGCATCATTAAGAAAGCATAAATTGGCCGACCATGTTCGCATAACGGACGTAGATGGACACGAAAGGGGACATTCTAGCGACCATACAACTACAAACGCCCACACGGGCGCCTGCCAACGAGATAGACAGATGGTTTATTCCATGACCTTAAACCGTCATAGTATCTCCGAGAAAGGAAAGACAACAAAGATAACATCATGAAACTGTTTTGGCTACTTGAGTGATATCAGTCACACTCTGCATGGTTGAATAGAAGTAATCAAATAAGTTAAACTAGACCCGACAGTATTCTTCTTCTTCTTCTTCTTTGGCGTTTGTCCCGAAAAAGGCGTTGGGACGCATTGTAGTTTGCGGCGAGGCTATGATATCTGCTCATTTCGGACGACACATCCGATTTCAGCTGGCTTTTTAAGGTACCGGCTGTGTCTTCCCACTGATATCCCTGATCCTTGGCTAGACTGTACATGATTTGTACAGCCTGTTTCCAGGGCCGCCACTTTGTGGCAGAATAGGGCCTTGGTTAGCTGCGGTTCGCTGACCCTATACAAGCAGCCAGCTATGAGTCAAGACCCGGTTGTGTAACTGTAATGATCAATTTGTAGCAAACATGGAAATGTCCTAATTATATTTTTGACTTATTGCAGAACAACAGCATGAACAATCTTCCCCTGGGAATTTTTGGTGGACTGACAGTCATAGGGTGCGGTCTGGTGCTTCTTCTGCCAGAGACACACAACCGGCTTCTGCCTCAAACCATTGAGGATGTGGAAAATGGTTACGGCAACAAAAAGGCAGAAGTTAAAGCCGATGTTGAAGTATACAGGAAGAAGACAAGTGATTGATAATAGATTATATTTACAGATTAAAGTAAACAGGAAAAAGACAATTGGTTGATAATAGATTATATTTTCAGGTTAAAGTAAACAGGAAAAATACAATTGGTTGATAATAGATTATATTTACAGGTTAAAGTAAACAGGAAAAAGACAATTGGTTGATAATAGATTATATTTATAGGTTAAAGTAAACAGGAAAAAGACAATTGGTTGAAAATAGATTATATTTTCAGGTTAAAGTAAACAGGAAAAATACAATTGGTTGATAAAAGATTATATTTACAGGTTAAAGTAAACAGGAAAAAGACAGTTGGTTGATTATCATCATCAGGTTAGTCAGTCCAGAGACTGGTGTTGAAGTCTTCTGATCATGTCACGCTACTGTCCTCTGTTAGTCAGTCCAGAGACTGGTGTTGAAGTCTTCTGATCATGTCACGCCACTGACCTCTGTTCCCAATAGATCACTTCAACTCAGCATAAATCTGCATCCCAATGGACTTGCAAGCCAAAGTGAAGCAATTGTTTCTTGGATGTCCTCTTTTTTTCCCCCTGAATTTAGTCTTCTAGTGGGTTCAAGCCTCCATTGTCTCATTTTATGACCAAGCCAAGACAATCTAACTTTTTTGTATACTCGTCATTAGTAGTCTATGCAATCCTGTATGTTTAAGCACTTGTTCGTTTGACCTTTTTTCTGTCAAGCTCTCTCTTTGCATTCTACGGTAGCAACACGTCTCAAAAACTAATGGCCATGTTTCGGAGCATATACTTAAAATATTACATATTATAAATCTTTTTTTTTTAATTGTTTTTTTTTAAGGGTGGTGGGGAATTTACAAATTCTTGTGGTGACAAAGTTAGAAGTAAGAAATAACAGTGGCATAGCTACTTCTTTGGTGGATTTGGCATGTCCTTGGACATCAGCTTCCAATGTGCCCTTTAATAGTGGTCGAAAGGTGCCTCTGCATTGATGTCTATCTGTATCAGAACATCTCTGAATAGTATGTCCTTGAAATCTAATTGACATACAGCTAGTGTAGGTGATCTTGACGTCCTGTAGCCAATTTAGAAAGTAGCTGTTTATAGATTGTATGACATCATCTAAAAACTGTGTAGAAGGATCTAGTAACTAGTAATTATTAGGGCATCTATTGCTTTTCTTTCAGATGATTGTTGCATCGATGGTGTCTTAGCCAATGAAATGCTTGCCCTTGTAGAATAAAAACACAGGAGACAATGCCATTGGCTCTAACGCACTGGTATCCAAACCTTTTAAAGTGGTTGGCTATAGTATAGCCGTAGTTATTGAAAATAAAATTGAGGTCAAGGTAGACGTAAACTTAAACTTAGCGTCTTTATACTTTTTTAGAAGACTGCATAGTGTGTATTAAACTAGTTTCTTGGAGGGTGGTTTTTACCGATGTGCGAGTTCATTTTAATAGACTCAAACACTTGAGGTAAGTAGACCCATAGCCAGTTAGGTGACATCTATAGCTGCTCTTAACAAACCACCTGGGGAAAGGTACAAATAACTTGGGTACATTTTTTATTTGATTTTGTCCGGGCAGCAGTCGTTAAGCCTACTCTTTTCGATTTACATCTGCCAAGGAATTTTTAAAGTTCTGGACAATGACCATGGCAGTGCGATCTCACTACCCAGAGATCAGGGGAATTTTTACCAGAAGATTCACGTGAAAAAAATTCCAGTTTCCACCATGATTTGAACATGAGACCTCCGGTATCCTCGACGGACACCATACACCGAGACCACTGAGCCCCCCCCCCCCCCCACCCCACCCCTCCCCCCTCCCTAACATCAGAATCACAGGCATCATGTCCTACTCGTCAGATGATCGATACCGGTTTGAGTTTAAGAGTATTTTATTTTCCTTATTCGTTGCCTCAAACTTCATGGCATCAATATATTCCAAATGTTTGCATAGGCGTCCCTTCTAATTCTGCCCTCTCTTCTCTTATATTTCTCTGTCTTTCTTTCTTTCAATATATATATATTGAGAGTCTTGGTCAGTATATTCCCCTGCCCAAGACGGATGTGTCGGCTGAAAGGTGCAAATATCACAACCAGCCACACAACGCACTCTGTTCTCTGGACTTCATCCTGCTACATGCAAAGTCCTGTTCAGGGCTTGGTAGGTGGAGATTGAGAACGAACGCAGAAGAAGAAGAAGTATATTTAGCTTGACCCTGACTAACATTGTTTGATCAGTATACTTTGCCTGACCAGACGTTAGTCTCTCCAGTGATGTTCACGATCAACTGATGCAATGCTTCTAGTCCAGTGATGTTCACGATCAACTGATGCGATGCTTCTAGTCCAGTGATGTTCACGATCAACTGATGCTATGCTTCTAGTCCAGTGATGTTCACGATCAACTGATGCTATGCTTCTAGTCCAGTGATGTTCACGATCAACTGATGTTATGCTTCTAGTCCAGTGATGTTCACGATCAACTGATGCTATGCTTCTAGTCCAGTGATGTTCACGATCAACTGATGCTATGCTTCTAGTCCAGTGATGTTCACGATCAACTGATGCAATGCTTCTAGTCCAGTGATGTTCACGATCAACTGATGCTATGCTTCTAGTCCAGTGATGTTCACGAAGGAGACTGTGCGTTCCAGGTCTTCGCCGGTCCTCCCACAGCTTTTCGAGCATGGCCACTTCCCCAGGCCAGACTGCCTCTCTTTGGTCTGCATAGGTAGGACAGTACTGCAGGATATGTTCTGATGTCTGCTTGGTTGCTCTACAATCGCACGCGGCAGTGTCTCTGAGACCCATTCTGTGAAGGTGGGCCTTGAGTCTGCAATATCCCGTTCTGACTCTGAAGATCTTTGTCTGCCCATCTCTGCATGTTTGTCTATGTTGTCATTTTCTGGCTTGAATTCTTTGTGCTAGTCTCTCCATTCTGTCATCATGGATCATTTGATGAGTATCTTTGCTTCTTTATAGCTCTATGTATGGCAAGTTTGCATGCCGCCACTTCCAGCTTTTACCACCTAATCTTCTTTCTCGTTTCCAAGGATCTTGCAGTGAGCCGGAATCCACTGTAGGACTAGATCTGTTTTTGAGGCAGCAATCCGATGTTGTACGTTATTTCCTGTGAAAGTATATCTTGTTAGTGGCTTTAGATGGCTTGGAGTACACTCCTGGAGTCTGTTAAAATGACAGTTTTTCTTGTAGTTATGCTTTGTCTGATAAGAATCTGAGTTGCTGCATGAACATCTGTTTCAGAGCTTCAGCTCTGACAAGTCTTTTCTGCTTGTATGGAGTGATTTTCTTTGTCGCCATTTGGGCGTGTGATGTAGATTCCACTGCCTCTCCTTTAATAACTGGACTAGTGGTGGAGCACTTGCTCGTCATAGCAAAGAAACCAAGTTTAATTCATGTTATCGACACACTTCAGTTGATCTAACTGTAAATGGGTACCTGGCTTACTGTCAGAGAAGAATACTACCAACCTTATAAAAACTTGAGGCCTAGTACGATGTTGAATCTAAAACTGTATCCCCGACAGCAATGTATGCTATGGGCAGATTATTATCTTTACACTGCATGGTGACAACCAGAGCAAGTGACTTTTATTTCTCAGCCTTATTGATTCCCAGATGGAGTTCCAGCAATGAGAAGAATATCATGTCCATAGCTGTTTTATAATACTAGTGAGTCATATATTTATATTTTCGTGTCCTAGACACTATGTCACACTTCATTCTTCTAGTATTCAGCCATGTCGATTGCCCTGTCACTGGCACTCAGCAGGTCATCCATGCTAAAAGTCTCCATGAGGTTTGAGCAGATCATCAGATGGTCTTGGTCTTGTGTTACTCAAAATGTGCATGTTTCATCATCCCTGTATCCCCATCTTTTCAGGTTTTTCCTGCATCGGCATACACCAGTTTGAAGTTTATCTAATGACTTCCACGTTGCGTAGGTCAGGAGATGTCCAGGCGCAGGTTCCTCTCGTAACTCGATCAAGGGAACCTGTGTCAGCTGTTTCCAACTTTCGATGCGTCGTTTTCCTGGACTAATCTGTAGTGGCTGGGTTGACTATAAAAAAAACTTTGTCTTGACTTTAGTCTTGGGCGTTGCACCTGATGTCCAAATATAGAATGTCTTGGGCCATTTACCTGTTTGTCTCTTTCTATCTCTGACGCGACAGTTCTTCGTATCTCTGGTGGCGCTTTGCCAATTATGGGTATATTTTTTCAGTTGTGTAAGTTTGAGGCATCCAGTAATTATACTGCTTGTCTCATTAATTACTGTACCTATATGTTTGACCTAAGCACTAGTGAATTAATAGACCCACGGGACAGAATGATGCGAGTACCTCATGTATTCAATAGCACAATATCTTCTTCGTCATTGTTCGCTCTCAAATATCCCACTACCAAGCCCTAAAAACGGGCTTTGCAAGTAGCAGGATGTTGTCCGAAGAACGAAATGCATTGTGTCATAGTTTACATCTTGACTGCGATATTTGCACCTTTCAGTCTAACACATCTGACTTCAGCAGGCATTTTTGAGTACCAGGTTAACCTTCCCTTTTTGATCCCTACTCCTTAGACAGTCTGTCCTGTTGCAACCTATTATCCAGGATCACCGCGTGGAGGTCTAGAAGGGTCTTGCCAGCTGTGGTTCACTGGCCTTGACGCTAGCACATAGCTTTGGGTCACTGACCACTGCACAATATAAGTAGACTAGTTGTATTATCCAGCGTTGCCCTGGAAGTTACCTATTCTACCCGCCCATCTTTTCTAACCCTCAAACTCGTCCAAACTCTTTCCTATCAATCCACACATTCCTCAATCCCTTTCTTAAGCCTCTAAACCTGACCTCCTCCATCTCAACCCTCCCTACCTCCCCCAGTCCGCCTACTCTCCACTTATTGTCTCACTTCTTGGTTCAGATGACCGTATAACAAAACAATTCATCATGTCAGTATTTGACGGAAAACAATTTTCTTCCTGTAACCATATAATCATGTGCCGATTACTCATAAAGGGAATGACATAGCGACCTGAAATAAATTTATTTGATTTACAAATCAGTCATAGAACGTTCAGTTAAAATTTCAGCTCCAAATGTTCCATTCGTGAGTTATGGCGTCTTAAAACAAATATATACACATATACAAACTTTAAGAAATATTGTAAAGATAAGAAAGATGAGGAAGATGGGGAGGATGAGAAAGACAAAGCGCAGCATAATACAACCACCTGCAAGACTCTGATCCACCTTCATCAGCATGCTCAGGATGTGAGGAATGCTTCTGTAACCCGTCTTAAAGTACAAAAGTATGTGTGTGTGGTAAGAGAGAGAGAGAGACAGAGAGAGAGGGAGAGAGAGAGCGAGTGACAGTGTGTTAAAGAGTGTGAGTACGCGAATATATGTGTGAGTGTGTACATGCATGACAAAGTGTGAGTGACTATGTGTTCCTGAGAAAGAGAGAGAGAGAGATAGTTAATTTTATGTTATAAACTTGATTTTATGCAAATTGTTGCTCACCATTTATGTACATTTTGTTGTGATCAGAAATATCTTTTTAATGCACACTGTACTGCAATTCCTTCGTTGATAAATTCTAAAATAGCACACGACTTTTAGTCACTTTGTTAGCGTGAGTTATTTAACCTGGGCTATATCTTACAATGAATTCAACACAACTGTTTGTCCGCGCACTTGATTGCAAGTATATTCCCAAAAGAAAAGGAATCTACGCCCCAAAGGGTAGAAGAGGAAAGTTGTTGTTTAATGACCACAATGAGTAAGTTTATTCTTTTGTGAGCCCCGAAAAGGGCTTTAAATGGCAGGTTGTAGTAGCTTTCCTCACTTAACTTAACTTCATTATACTGGTTTAGAAAACTCTACAATGCCGCCATGAAAACAGCCCATTTCCAGGAAGGGCCAACGTGAGGGTCTTGTCTTGTATGTTTTGCCTGACCCTGACTATCATATCTGATTAGTATATCTTGCCTGACCAGAAGTTAGTGTTCCTCCTCAGAAGAGGAGAGAATAAGAAGAGATAGATAGAGAGAGAGAGAGAGAGAGAGAGAGAGAGAGAGAGAGCAACTAATCCATCAAAATCCTTCCATTATCACTCCAATGGGAGCATTGGGGTGGCGGGGAGGGGGGGGGATCACCAAGTCCATTATCTTCATTGCAGGAAGCCAATGGAAGGCATGTACATGATTTTGTAGCAAGGGTTTCTGCAGCATTTTTCTTGGCATGATGAGGTTGCAAGTGCAAATTATTACATTCCTTCTTTGCACGCTTTTTACAGCACCATGCAAATCAATCCAAGCTCTCTAACTCCCTCGAAGCATAGGTGTTTAACAGATACTCGTCAAGTTTTCCTGTTATTTGTCATAATTTCCAGTTCTCCCAGAACCTCTCAACTTATTTAGGTCTGCCCCCTACTTCTCTGGTCTTGAGATTTCAAGAACAGTGCCTGACTTGTAAGGATTTCAGCCAGCTTCCGTAATGTGTGTCCTATCCAGCACAAATGCCTTTTCTTCTCTTGACAATTAGTCCCATTGGCATCTGTCCGGTTCTTTCCCACATATCTAGATTAGGGACTATCTTCTTGACCTTGATCTTGCTGACCCGTTCCTCAGCGTCGCTGCGAGTCCTAACTTCGTCTCCAGCGGACCCTGTCTTGGGTCACGGAAGTCCCGTGCATGGTAAGCCCTCTTCCAGAGGCGTCTCAAGCGTTGTTTTGTACAGCAAGGTCTACCTTGCGGTCTCTTTTTACCTCGCAGGTATCAAATTGCTGTCGCTGTGCTCCATCGACCTTCCTTTCGTCGCAAAATATAACCTGTCATCTATGGTATGCCTTGTCTGTGTGGATTATCGGATCATTCACCAAGGACAATCGTCGTATGTCCGAATTATGAAGATTTTGCAAACGTTGGTTCCGGAAAGTGATTCCGACAAAGAGTCTCTCAAGAGAGGCCTGGCTCACTCTTTGTCCTCCAGTGATTTTGTGAGTGACCATGTCTCAGCACCGCAGCACACCGCAGTGAGAACATAGGAATTGAAGAGAGAAGCTCGTCGGTTCTGGTCTTGGCAACCGCCCTGGACCGTGTTAATAGACGAGAATGTTGCTCAGCCCGTGCGGCGACGTCTTGTCAATTCAGGTTCCAGGTTATTCTCCATATTGAGGAAGCGCAAGATAGATGGACTCCTTGACATTCTCTAATTGCACCCCGCCAAGGGAGACTGGGTCCCAAATGGCAAAACTATTGCGCAACACTTTGGTCTTGGGACATTCATTTCCAGTCCCGCTTTCCTGTCCTCACCATCGAGTAGCGGCATCATTCGGTTGGCTTCTACTGCTGACTCTGTGTTGAACACTACGTCGTCGGCAAATCTAAGGTGATTGAGGCGTCTCTCGTCAATATGGATGCCAAATGTGTCCTAGCTGCATCGGCTAATGACTGATTCCAAAACATGCAGAGTCCTAGCTGCATCGGCTAATGACTGATTCCAAAACATGCAGAGTCCTAGCTGCATCGACTAATGACTGATTCCAAAACATGCAGAGTCCTAGCTGCATCGGCTAATGACTGATTCCAAAACATGCAGAGTCCTAGCTGCATCAACTAATGACTGATTCCAAAACATGCAGAGTCCTAGCTGCATCGGCTAATGACTGATTCCAAAACATGCAGAGTCCTAGCTGCATCGACTAATGACTGATTCCAAACATGCATAGAAGAGATTCAGTGAGATAGATCCACCTGGCGGACCCACTTCTGAGCTGGTACCACGATTGGACGTTGGAAGGGACGAAATGTGGTAGTACATTTTGTATAACTGTTGGCGAGAATTCTGATGTAACCAGGATTGACACCTTGATCCAACAGTCAGTGAATGCCAGACAAAATGTGGTTCTACCGAATCAAAAGTATTTTTTTTTTTTTTGGTAGTTGATGAAGATAGACATCAAGGGTGTCGGGAACTCTCGGGCTGCTTCAACATCATAACTTTTATCATTTCATTTTATTTTTCTGTTTGGCGCAAGCATCCATCTTTAAAAGCTTGGACCTTTTTAGTTACACTTTTCTTTGTTCTCCATATCACAGAGTCAAACAGTTGGGCTGATTTAACATTGGAGTTGAAGATCTGTATTTTTGTGGCAGACTTAATTTCTTTTGATTTATATACATTCCCGAAAGCAATAAAGTTGCCCTGGTTACAAATGTCATCTAGACATATACAAACAAGCATATCACTTTGTATTTAGTTTCTATTTCTGCATTTAGGAGAAAGGCCAGCGTACTTTTCTTTTAATCGTGTAGTTGGTTTATTAAACTTTGAATTGTATGAACACTCAAGCATCCAAAAGGCAAGACAATATAAAACGTTCTCGTAGCCAGAATGAAACAACATATGTATTGCCACCACTAAACCCAACGAAGGAGAGAAATTCAACAAATATGACCTGTGACTAGAAACAGCAATAACTGACGAGGAGAGTAGACAGAACATTCAACATTTAAGAAGACCTGTCATAACATTGAACTAAATAAATTATGCCAGGGTTGTGTTTAGTTTTCCTGTCACGTGAAGCATTTATGTGTGTAACATGTTACTAAAATAATAGACAAAGTAGCTACGTACATTAAAAATGTAAATATGTCAAATCGGTACTGCACGCTTGCACAAAGAAGATATCGAAATGACAAGTTGAATAACATTGAGTGTACTTGGAGTTATTATGTCTAGGGGCAGTGGTGCGCGTTGACTTTTCTCAAAGGTGACTGGGTTCCAGGACACCTTCCATTATTGAGCTAAAGAGAAATACTCTCCATTTAATGTGCAATGTGTAGCTTACCAATGACACCTTTGCCAGTCACAGTTTGCGCAGTTTTGCTCACTTCAATCATTGCCATAATAGCTGTCTATCGTTGTCGATGAGGACCGCCGACATCATCCTCGTCACAGATTTCCCTTTTGGGTGTGGGTGCGCATGTGGCTGAAATGGCAAATGCGAGCACGAAAACATCTGCTACATATCGGACACACGAGGTTTGTAGAAGGGTATGGTGTTCCCGCTGCTCTTAATTTCCGCGTCTCGCGTCTGCTCTGGGCTTTTACAACACGGTCGTCTTCACCGGCAGCTACATCCGATTTGACTGCGCTTCACCCGATTTGACTGCGCTTCTCCAGTCAGATCTGTTTTGCGCAAGACATTCCCAGGTGTCGATGTCTATCTGGCAACTTTTTAGTGAGTCCTTCAGACCGTCTTTAAAACGTTTCTTTGGGCGCCCTCACTCGCGCCATCCCTCTCTCAGCTCGCCGTAGAGAAGCTTCTTTGGGAGCCGCTCGTCTGACATACAGACGAGGTGTCCGGCCCATCCTAGTCGTGCTTTTTCTAGCAGTGCATGGATGCTGGGCATGTTAGCCCTCGAGAGGACCTCGATGTCAGTGACACGATCTTGCCATCGGATGTGGAATATTCGCCTCAGGCAACCTGTGTGGAAGTGGTTTAACCTCCTTGCATGTCCAGAGTATACAGTCCAGCTTTCGCAAGCGTATAGTAGGGTTGGAATGATGGTTGCACGGTAGACTTTGAGTTTGGTCTTGACGCTGATGCCACGACGTGCCCAGACCATCGAGCGCATTCTACCAAAGGCTGTGCTGGCCTTTGCTATTCTGCTTGCCACCTCATCGTCTAGGCTGACAGATCTCGACAGCGTGCTGCCCAGATATGTGAATTTGTCTACGGCATGCCCGCTGACTGTAGTCTCTGGTTTTGTATACGGCATGCCTGGTGCTGGTTGGTACATGACCTCTGTTTTTTTGGCATTTATGGTCAGGCCAAAATTTTCGCATGTGGCAGAGAAATGGTCCATTCCAACCTGCATGTTCAGTTCTGAGTTGCTCATTAGAGCGCAGTCGTCAGCAAATACAAGTTCCCTGATTATGTCGCCAGTCACTTTGGTTTTGGCCTTCATTCTTGAGTAATTGAGTAACTTGCCATCTGTGCGGTACTTTATGGGTATTCCAAGCTCCAATGATCTGAAGGCGTCTGTCATCGTGGCCGCGAACATCATGCTGAACAAAGTCGGGGCGAGTACACATCCTTGTTTTACTCCGTTTGATACTAGAAACGTTTTAGAGATTGCACCGCTGTCTAGTACACGAGCACACATGCCTTCGTGTAGCTGTTTCACCATTGTTATGAACTTGTTGGGGCAGCCAAACTTAGAGATTATCATCCACAGCCCTCCTCTGTTTACTGTATCAAATGCCTTTGTCAAATCAATAAATGTGGTGTACAAGGCCTGATTTTGCTCTCGACACTTCTCTTGTACTTGGCGAGCGGCAAAAATCATGTCCACTGTTCCTCTTTTGGCTCTGAATCCACATTGGCTTTCTGGGAGGTGGTGGCTTTGTTCAAGGTGTTTGTTGAGCCTGTTTAGCAGTAAGTGCGCTAGGATCTTGCCTGCTACGGAGAGTAGCGATATTCCACGATGATTGTCGCATTCCTGACAGTTGCCTTTTCTTTTGTACAGGTGAACGATTGAGGCGTCCTTTAGCTCCTGCGGAATTTTACCTTCAGCCCACATGTGACAGAATAGTTCAGTGATCCTTCTGGTGAGAGATGGGCCAGCTGTCTTATATACCTCTGCTGGTATTGCATCAGCTCCTGGAGCTTTTCCTATAGATAGTGAACTGATTGCCCTGTCGACTTACTACTCAGTAATGACTTCATCCAACACCAGGTTCAGTTCCACCTGCGGCATTCGCCGGATGGCCTCTTCATTTATGGACGATGGGTGGTTTAGTATTTTGCAGAAGTGGTCTGCCCATCTGTCTAGAATCTGAACCTATCTGTTAGCAGTACCCCATCCGCACTGCGAACTGGAGTATTACTAGAGGGCTGCAGGCCGTAGAGAGCTTTCAGTGCCTCGTAAAACCGTTTGGTGTCATGACGCTCGGCTAACATCTCAATTTCGTCAGCTCTTTTGCTGAGCCAGGAGTCTTGCATCTCTCTAAGCCTGGTCTGGACAGCTTTGCGAGCAGTATTGAAGGCAGCTTTTGCTGCCGGAGATGGTGTGTCCCTCTGGTATTCCCTGTGCGCTTCATGTTTTGCATCATCGAGAAGGCCCTGTATTTCTAGATCGTTCTCATCAAACCAGTCATTATGCTTGCGCGTGAGTGGGCCAATGTGTTTAACAGCTGTATCGTAGAGTGTGTTTCTCAATGTTGCCCAGTTCTCTTCGATGTCGTTCTTTTCAAAACGAAGCTCAGACAGTCTACCCTCAAGCTCTTCCTGGAAGCCTCCTTTAGTGGGTTCGTATTTCAGCTGAAAGACATTTAGCCTCCTCGGTGGTTTCTTTCCCTGGGGGCGCATTTTGGGCTGGATCTTGAAGTTTAGCTTGGCAATGACACGTCGATGGTCGGTTCAACATTCTGCACCACACATGCTCTTCGTTACCATAGCATCCGCTCGATCCCTACGTCTGATGATAATGTAGTCAATGAGGTGCCAGTGGCGGGACCTTGGCTGCATCCATGTGGTTCTATTTTGGACAGGTAGTCGGAAAGCTGTGTTTGTAATGAGTAGTTCATTTGCGGCACATGTCTTCAGAAGAAGCAGTCCGTTACTATTGCATTTTCCGATACCATGTCTGACAATGGCCCCCTCCCAGGCTGTATGGTCTGTGCCAACCCTAGCGTTAAAATCACCGAGGATGACCATTTTGTCAGATTTGGGGACTGCAGCGATGAGCGCCTCAAGGTCCTCATAGAACTTATCTTTTGTTTCCTGAGGATTTGTCCTTGTGGGTGCGTATGCACTGATGAGTGTTGCATGGCGCCCTCCTATTAGGGGGAGACGCAGTGTAATCAGGCGGTCATTAATTCCTCTGGGCATGCTTGTGAGCTTGTCGACCATGTTGGTCTTGATGGCAAAGCCAACTCCAGCTTCACGGCGTTCTTCTTTGCTACGGCCGCTCCAGAAGAAAGTATAACCAGCGCCGTCTTCTGTGATCTGCCCTTCCTCTGTCAGTCGTGTCTCTCTCAGGGCAGCTATGCAGATGTTGTATCTAGCCAGTTCCCTGGCGATCAGTGCTGTCCGTCGTTCGGGTCTGTTTGCTTTGGTGTTGTCCAGTAGCGTGCGGACATTCCATGTTGCAAGCGTGATGGGTAGTTTTCGTGATCGTTTTCTGCCTGTTCCGCCGCTGCAGTTTGGGGGCCCTGCCAGTTGCGAGCTGCTAGTCAGGGTGTGATCTGTAGGGTGATGTCGTGAGTTGCGCAATGTGTTTATAGTGAGGGAGATGTGCGCAGGATCTTCCTCACTCTCTCGTCCGGACTCAACATGTTCTAGAGGCAAGACATTGTCAAGACTTCTAGTGAAGGGTTCGGATGCAGACAGTATGGTGTCAGCGTGTGCCTCCTTTTCTCGGTAGCCCTTCCCTTCTCTTTTATCGCTGGGGTGGAGCTTTGAGGTATCTGTTTCTGAGTGCATTTGTTTGTGTATTCTTCTTCCACCTCTCGTTCCTCTGGTCTTCCGCATTCATTGTATACTTGTGAGATACCTCCTGGGTTAAGTGTATTTTCAGCACACGCAACAGATGCAGATCTGAGTTTGAAGGGACGTAGTGTGCTGATCGAAGCGCGATGAGCTCCTTTCTGAAGTACCGTATGTTTGACGGGGTCAGGATATAAATGTGCTGACTTGTGAATTAAGCATACTAATGGGAAAGAAGTGATGTAACGAAGTATATAACAGTGTATTTTTAGTCGTGAAAGGTTGACTAATGTGTACAGTTTCGATGGGACAAAGCGTGGCCGAAACTTGACCCGGTCAAAAGCTGTATTGTGACCCAGATAACGAAGCATGAACACTGAAACGAAGGAGGTCATCCTGACCCCGTCAAACATACGGTACTTCAGAAAGGAGCTCATCGCAATTATGGCCATATAGCTTATCTAAACTTCAGATGGCCATGCTTCAACCGATGCACAATATTTAGAAGTGGAATAAACAAACACATATATTCTATATATATTTTCAAAAACCTATTCTGGGTTTCCCTTTTAATTTAGTTATTGCGGATAGGTGTGAGTGAGACATTTCGTTGCACATCTTCGCTTTGTGAAAATAACTGATATCACAAAATCTATTATTATTCCACTCCCTTATATGTTTCGATCAACACACAAGGCCAATAATACAGTATTATTCTTGATTTGCACGCAGTGAACTATTTAGAAGAAGAATAATACTCTGTTTTGAAATGACGCGTATAGTCTTTCATTTTTTGTTTTAACAGAAATGTCTTGAGTTATAAACCTTTCGTTATTACTTGCTGTTTGTATTCAAAACTGAGGGCTCCAAACGAAACTGAATCGAGAACACAGCATTGCGACACGCGCTTCATCCCGCCGCTGACCTACTTACATTAACTTTGTAACTTGTCTCTGGCAAACTTTGTTGTGAGGAAATAGTTTCCAAATCCGAGTTCCTTTCCATATTTCACCATTTGAAACACTGTCAAACTATAATGACAATAGAACACTTTAACACTTCACAAGATCTCCTTCATTAACGGGAATAATTACATACGTAACATTACCCATCATAAGGTCGGGGGAGGAAGACTAGCGTCTGGTCAGGCAAAATATACTGATCAGACATGTTAGTCAGGGTCAGGAAAAACATACTGGCCAAAACCCTAAACCTCGGCTTCCTCGTAGCCCTCCCTGGAAACGGGCTTTTTTCATGGCAGCCTGGCAAACGAGGTGAGGGATCGACATGATCCCCGTAGTAGTGAGTGACAAGCAGATAAACCCAAGTATAGCACAACCGCCTGGAGAACCCCGGTCCAACTTCATCAGCACTCTCGGGAAGTGAGGAAAGCTACTGCAACCCGCCACTTAACGTCCTTTTCAGGGCGCACAAAAGAGTAACCTTCTCATTGTAGGCATTCGCAAACAACAACAACAACCCCTATTCGGATGCTATAGTGCGGTCATTTGAAGGTGCACATATCGGGAATATCGTCGAGTTTTGTGACTCTGAGACTCAGATAGGGAAGAATACAACTGATGTTTATTCAATATTGTTATTTTATGCTTTTATGACCTGTAGAAATTTTACTAAAGACAGCTTAACTAAAATGTATGGGGGACTAATCTAGCCTTTCTAGCCAAAACATGAAAAGGGATTTACAAGTAGCAGGATGCTGTCCGGAGAACGGAATGCGTTGTGTCGTAGTTTACAGCTTGACTGCAATATTTTCACCTTTCGGTCCAACACATCCGACTTCAGCAGGCATTTTTTTGGTATCGGGTTTCGGGTTAGCCTTCGCTTTTCGAACCTTTCTATTTTGCTAGTCTACTATGTTGTAGCCTGTTATCCAGGATCACCGCGTGGAGGTGTATGAAGGTCTTGGCAGCTCTGGTTAGCTGGCCCTGGCGCTAGCAGTCAGCTCTGGGTCTTTGACCGCTGTAGCTCATGCCAAGCCCAGCATCTTGATCCATTTTAAAGGTTTCACTTTCTGGATTCTACTGGCGAATGCACGCGCTTTCCAACCCGGATCGCAGTCCTTTCGGCGATATTAGGACGTACTACCGGTGTATAGATGCGTGTGTGTATCTGTAAGTACCTACCAGCTAATAATTTTGGGGTGCAGATGTGGTTCTGTTGACTGGTGATCCTCTCGATGATCCTTCTTCGCTTTAACATGTCCCATTTCTTTTCTGATAACGTACAGTATCCGGCTCCTGAGGTCAAATCTCAACATTCACCAATTTGGGGACCATTTCGGAGGGGGGGGGGGGGTGGGGGGTGGGGGGGCTCATCTACTTTAGGTACAAAACACTTTTCAAAAATAGATAGGTCTCTTTTTTAATTTTTTTAAATTTTTTTTTCAAATCACCAAGAACATATACAAATGAAAATCAAATCATCAAGATCACATAATCACATATAATCGAAAATCAAATCACCAAGAACATATACCAATGAATTCAAATCATCAAGATCATTTACAAATTAAAAATCAAATCATCAAGATCATATACATTTGAAAATCAAGATCATATACAAATGAAAATAAAATCATAAATTTCATATAGCCTACATTTGAAAATCAAGATCATATACAAATGAAAATCAAGATCGTTTACACATACGAATCAAATCATCAAGATCATATACAAATGAAAATAAAATCATCAAGATCATATACAAATGAAAATTAAATCGTTAAGATCATATACATTTGAAAATCAAATCAACTAGATCATACACACTTGACAATCAAATCATCAAGATCATTTAACAAATGAAATCGAATAATCAAGATTATATAAATAAATGAAAAACAAATCATCATCAAAACGTCATTCAAAATAGTGAGTTGAATTTGTTCGTCGTTGATGTCAAATAAGTAAGATTACTCTTTTGTACGCTCTAAAATGGCCGTTAAAAGCGTGTTGCAGTAGTTTTCCCCAATGAATCACACTGTTGCACAACTTTCACGTGCGCCCTGAGGGTGAGGCCCTTCCATTGCACTTTGGTTGAGCTGGCTTCTGAGAGCGCAGAAACCTAGCATAGGTACATATAGACGCACACATACATCCAAGCACTGGTTTGTGTGTCTTAATATCGCCCAATTGACTACGGTCTGGTGTAGAATATGCGCGCCTTCGCCAGTAGAAACTAGTGAGGCAAAATGCGTAAAAAAAATGTTTTTAATTTTAAAATTCCCCATATGCCGAGCGTACTGATGAATGTGAAGCGGGGTCCTCCTTGTTGTGCTATGCTTGGCTTCATCTGTGTGTCCCTCACTACTACAGGGATTTCGTCGATCCTCTTATCGTTAGCAGGCTGCCTAGAAAACAGCCCGTTTCCATGGATAACTGCGGGGAAGTCAAGGTGGGCCAGTTTTGGGGCAGTATATTTTTCCTGAACTTGACTAACATGTCTGATCAGAATTCGAAATACGACAGGTACGAAGGACATCACTCTCCACTACCAGAAACACTCGTTTTCTTGTGTGGGATGAAAGGCCTCATGCGTGTTGGTTTGTTGGAATTGACAAATATTGTGGGCTGCTGTCTCAGTCTTACTTTTAATTGAATAGCAAACCTCAAGCTATAGGCATTGATATTAGTTTATCATTTAAATGAACAGACATATAATAAGACTTTAAAAGTGTGTAGGTAGGTATACAGCTGTCACTACTAATGTCTAATGCCAGGTGCATTATCATTACATGATTACTCATTAGACAGTATTATTAGTCTTAGAGGCCAGCGCAACGAATTTCAATCTCAAGAAGAGAGTTGAGAGTGTCATCCTGTTGTGTTACTGTTTCTTGTAGTCGGTGTAGTGAAGTTAGTGTATAAAATACCACTCAGTTACACAAACAATGACTACAGGTAACTTGTAAAACGATATGATAAAATTGATATTGGTAGTATTAAATCATTAAAATAAATGTCTCTTACTTTACTTATCGAACTCAAACGTACTAAATTATAGTTCTATATTACTATACCTATACTATAGTAAAATACTATTAATACTATAAAATTTAAATACTTTTAATTTTACTCCAGTTTTATGTAGACTACTCACTACTGTGACTTATTAAAATTATATTTTATAAATGAACTTATGACATTTATTATCCATGATTTCATAGTTATATATAATATACTAATACTACACTAACAATAATTATTAATTACAATGTCCAACACACAAGTTAGTTAGGATGGAATTGTTACAGTGCTGCATTAAAATGGCTTTTTTCCAAGGCCAACAGTGCCGTCGGGTCGTTCCAAGCCTTTTCTCTCATCTTCACTCTTATACTGATTATATGAACTATTGTTCATCTACACAAAAAATTAAAACTGGCTAACATTCAACCTACTGGTCATGTAATCATAGTATAAACCACAAACAAAGAGCAATAATGGATTCACATTGTAGTTGAAATGACAAACCACCACCAGGTCATCACTCTGGATAGAAAATGTTGTGACTGGTGCACATCTGGAAGTTGAAAAACTAATAAGTGAAAATGTCCAATATTCTGATTCTGTCATATAATATAATATATTATACTGATTGATCTGTGCTATTCAGTAAGAATGCCTGTTGGGGCTTCTCTGCTAGAGTGGGGTTCATTGCTGAGAGGAGTTGTGCATTCTTGACAACAATGTCAAGTAATGAAGTATCAGAATAAAGATCAAGGCAGTGGCTTCTGCTCTAATATGGCTATATGGGGTTGTCATCATCTCTGACTCTCAGTCCTCACTTCGAAAAGTGCAGAAGGGCTGACTGTGCCATGAGGGGATAGGGGGCCTCGAGCCTCTGGGAATTTGTGTGAATCTATCTGCTTGACCATGTTGGAGTTTTCTTGATTGAAAGAATTAAAATCCAGGCCTCAGGGACACGCGCAGTGGGGACATTGATTGGCAATGGATAATAATCAACGGCCACTTTATTGTATGAAAATTGCAGTTGAAGCGACGTGGGCTAGTGGTTCAGTGACACGGCTCACAATCCGAAGGTGCTGAGTTTGCTCCCCATCACAGCACTGGCCGTTACCCCGGGGAAGCAAACCCTTACATAAAAGACATGCTGAAGTCGGATGCACTGGGCTGACAGTCGCAACATAAAATCAGTGCAACACACACCAGCTTGGGGAATAGAGAAATAAAGCGAATGCACAAAAAACTTGATGAACCAGCAGTGAACAGGTTGCAGGATTTTGAGATCATGTGCAGGTCTAGCACAGAGGGGCACCTGAGAAGGCAGAGCAGGAGTGTGTACAACCAGCAAGCTATAGTAACCATCACTTTCTGCACTCTTTACCATTTGCTGACAGGGACTGAGTACCTTTGGGTCTGCCTGGAGTGCAATAACATTGATTATTAACAGAACAGTCATTGTCTGAACAAAAAGTCTTGTTTTTCTGCAGCAAATCGATTTTGTTTCCAGCAACAGATTTGCAATCTGCTTCAAAACATGCCAAATGGGCATTTTGGATGAGCAACAGACTTACTTCTTGCTTGCCTGGGCAATGATCATGAGTAACAATTTCTTGAAATGAAATAATTAGAATTGTTAATTAATGTTAGAAATAAATATAAGCAATATAAAATGTAATTGTCACAACGTGATGGTAGTGGTAGTAAATTTATTTGAGTACGATCATGTTTTACTGTTTAAAATGACAGAAGCACTGAGGGGGCTTGTGTCTAAATGACCCCAAAGGCTATGCCAAGGAAGAAAAAAGTTTCCAAACGGGTCACCCAAACTTGATAAGTCAAGGGGGAGAGAGACTAAAAACAGACAACTCACCGAGAGTATAAGAGGCTAGATCAATGTCGATCACCAAGATCTATTAAAACAAAGCTGGATACAGAAGCATTGACAACCAAACAGTATCAATCAGCCTTGGGAAAGGAAGGACCTTAGAATAGGATGCAGTGTAGTGAAAGCCGCAAGGATGCTATGTCACTGACTACCTTTTTGAGGACCAAGAAACAATAGAAAATAGCTACATGGAATGAGACAGAAAGGGCAGCTCAAGTTTGAGCTTGCTGAAGGAGGGTTGTCAATGGACTATGCCGCAAAGGGAGTGATGAAAATTAATTGATTGACTGACTGCTGTAGAAGGATGGGAGCGTGTAGTCCAGTCGACAGTGAGCTGGCTTAGTAGACTGGGATTACAGCATGCCAAGGTTTGAGTTCACGGATGGACAGAAACAAAATTTGAGCTGTGGTTTGTGTCTGGTACAACTGCTCCTCCAGTCGACCCACCTGTAAAAGGTACCTGATGTATGAGTTGGGAAAGGTAAAAACAGCAAGGAAGGGAACTGCGTTTTCTTCACCCCCAACGGCAATTGTTACCATGGGACCTACCTTTACATTTATAAGATTAAATCAACTTAACTTAACGTCTTTATTCTGGTTTAGAAGACTGCAGAAACTGTATACAACCACTTGATCTAAGAATACCTATGCGCATCCAATCTATTCTTGAATGCATTAATTGACCCTACCTCTACTATTTTTTGTGGCAATGCATTCCAAACATTTACCACTCTCTTACTAAAACAAATCTTATAAACCTGTACTAAATCACCTTGATTTCTTCTTTGCTTGGAACTATAATTCTAGAATCACACTATCTTGTAGCCAGAGATACATACAATTCAACCATGGACATGGGGGACGGCATATGCACGCTGGTGGTTAAGGGACACGGCTTACAATGCGAAGGTGCTGGGTTCAGTCACAGCACCGGCCGTAATCTCGGGGAAGCAAACTCTTAGAAAATGCAGGAGGAAGCAGACCATTGCATAAAAAAATGTATGCCGAAGTCAGATGCACTGGGCCGAGAGACGCAAAATAAAAACATATTGCAACGCACACCACCTTGAGGAATAGAGAAATAAAGCGAACGCAAAAACCAAAACCATGAACAGAATCTGCTTGGTTGTGTTATGGCTTATTTACAGTTAAATATTAATTGGCGTATTTCTGCATCTTTGTCATTCATCCTTATATCAAGGTCCTGTTTTCTCTTACAGTATTGTTTTCTCTCTTCCTGCATGAGCATGTAGCTTTGTATGATGTGTTCCATAGTCATAATATGTTCTTCAAATGGACATTATTATTATTATATTATGGATATTATTGTCTACCTTGTCACCATTGTCCTCAACCTGCTCTACGCGTGTGAGAGCTGGACTGTCTACGCTGGTGGCGCCAGGAGGCTACAAAATTTCATATAAACTGTCAGACGCATAGTGCATATACCCTGGCAAGACCATATCACAGACACCGAAGTGCAAACTTTTGCAAAAATCCCAATTGAGATGGGTTTGCCATCTTGCCCGAATGTCAAGCAAAAGCCTTCCAAAGAGGCTCCTGTATAGTGAACTGAGTGAAGGGGAACGATCTCAAGGACGTCAAAAAAAGCGTTTCAAGGACAGTCTGAAGGAGTCCCTTAAGTGCTGTCAAATAGACATTAACACTTGGGAGAACCTGGCTCAAAATTGCTCAACATGGAAGAGTGCGGTCACAAGAAATGTTGAACTCAGCGAGGGTCTACGTTTCCAGGCAGCGCAGGAAAGACATGTAATCAGGAAGTCAAGAGCAGAAAAAATATCAGATACAACTGTGGGCTATGTTTGCCAGTTATGTCATAGACCTTTCTAACGTTCAATTGGCTTGATCAGCCATGAGCGCACACACATGCTCACGGTTGTATTATGGCGTGTGATGATGCTGGTGGTCCTCATCGGCGACAAATGACGAATTATTACTACATGGACACCTGTTATCTGTCCCTTGAAGATGACGCATTGACATACACCAGTAATTACTCGGTACATGTGTGAATTAATGTCAAAATGTGAAGATTTTTCAGTTTGTATCGTCTTTTAACGATATTAATTTTGTTAATCTTTTCAGATATACACTATCGGGTTTAAATGCTGATGAAGGTGCTATCTAGAATTTTCTTCAAAAAGCTTAAGTGTCAATGGTTCCATAGTATATGCAGAGTGCAACGTTTAAATGGTCATATAACATCTTTTGGATTGCCACATGACACTCTTAATTTAAAACCACATGAAGGACGTGTTCAATATAAACATCAGCCATTTACATTATTTAGTACTAGCAAAAGTCTTCCACAAAGTGAAACCAGCATGGAAAACAAGGTTGATGTAACAGAAATAAGCGAGGGCCTAGCCACAGTTGTGCTGCCTCCTTCAGTATTTTACAATCCAGTGCAAGAATACAATCGAGATTTGACAATAGCTATCATTTCAGAATTTTCCAGTGAAAACCTTATGCGGAAAAAGAAAGAGAGTAATTCTGAAGCAAACAATGAATCATCTGACCAGGACATGTCACCCGAGGCTGGGAAGCTGTATGAAAATGGTATTTCTATTTTTGAAGGTCTTGCTGCTTCAGGGTTAAGGTCAGTTAGGTTTGGTCTAGAGATACCAGGAGTCAGAGAGGTCATTGCCAATGATTTTGACAAAAATGCTGTTGATTTTATTGAGAGGAACATCGAGAAAAATCAAATTGGCCACATAGTGAAGGTCAGACATGGTGATGCGGCCATGGGAATGTATGAACACAAGCTTGAGTATGACAGGTTCGATGTTATTGACCTTGACCCTTATGGCAGTCCCAGTGTATTTCTAGATGCAGCTGTACAAGCTGTGAAAGATGGAGGTCTGCTTTGCGTAACATGCACTGATGCTGCCGTTTTGTGTGGTAACGCCCCAGAGAAGTGCAATGCAAACTATGGATCCGTGTCGATGAGATCAAAGTTTTGTCACGAGATGGCAGTTAGGATTATACTACAGAGTTTGGACTCCCATGCCAATCGTTATTCAAGATATATTGTTCCACTAGTTTCACTTAGTATCGACTTCTATTTCCGAGTGTTTGTGCGAGTGTACACAGGGCAGAAACAGGTGAAGCACTCCTCAACTAAGCGAGCTATGGTCTTTGAATGTGTTGGTTGTGGAGCCCATGCGATTCAACCAATGGCTGAAGCTACACCAAGTAAGGGAGAGGGTAACTTCAAGTTTATGCCAGGTAGTGGACCAGTAGTCCAACAGACGTGTCAACACTGCCATCATAAACATCGGATGGGGGGCCCCATTTGGTCTGCCCCGATCCATGATAATGATTTTGTGAGACGAGTAATAGGCAGAGTGCAAGCAGGATCTCACTCCTTCCATACTGCTGGTCGGATTGCTGGAATGCTAAGTGTGGTCTTAGAAGAGATACCAGAGGTGCCATTGTACTATGTGCTTGATTCTGTGTGTGGTGTGCTACACTGCACGCCTCCAAACATGAAAGTATTCAGGTAAATATTTTAGGACTATTTCAAACTATTTATATTGCTGTGTTTGTGGAAAGTATTCAGGTAAATATTTTAGGACTATTTCAAACTATTTATATTGCTGTGTTTGTGGAAAGTATTCAGGTAAATATTATATGACTTTAGTTTAGTTTGGCTTAGTTGAAGAAACAACAACGTCATTGCACACGGTTTAACCCATAGTACTTTGCTCTTCCATATTTTTTGAGAATCTCAGCACAATGTACAAACTCTGTAGCACGGGCGAGGATCCCATAATAAATTGGGTTGCTTTTTAACATAATTTGGAATTTTGTCCGGGCAGCGACCATTACGCCTACTCTTTGATTTCTTACTGCCGAGGGATTTTTAATGAGCGAAACACTGCACATGGGCATCCGATCTCTACTACTCAGAGATCTGGGGAAACACCAGACAGTCCACGGGATAAAAATCCCGGTCTCCGCAGTGATTTGAACCCACAACCTCCATCACCCAAGGCCGATGTCTTACCTTGAGACCACTCTCCTTTGACTATTTAAAACTCTTTATATTGCTGTGTTTGTGGAAAGTATTCAGGTAAATATTGTAGGATTATTTCAAACTGTTTATATTGCTGTTTTTGGGGCCGAATATGCAGCAGTGGATCGTGAAGCCTAGTACAGTGAGCTGGTTTGCTATACTGGGATTACAGCATGCCAGGATTAGAATTCATGGATGGATAGAACAAAATCATTCCATGGTTCATGCCTGGTATGACTATTCATTCTGTCGACCCAGCTGTAAATGGGTACCTGACATGAGTTGGGAAAGGTTAAAAACAGCACCCCACATAGGCTGTGGCTTAGTACTTGAAGAGTTATCTTCATCCCCTACGGCAATTGTTGTCGAGGGACTGACCTTTACCTTTTACATTAGGGTCAGTGATCCATAACTGATCAAAACCCTATTCAGGTTCCAAGTGGCGGTCCTAGAAACAGATTGCAGCAAGAAATAGTAGTTATGATTGTCATCATAAGTTTGAGGGGGTCCTAAGTTTCTCCTTTCATTCATTTTTTTTTAGCATTTCAAAATATTGTGCCGCATTTGACAGTTAGAATGATATATTTGTGCCTTTTACTCTGGTATATCTGCTTTCAGCAAGCTTTTTTAGTCGGGGTAACTTTCTATGGCCATTGACTGTTTGTTACCAGATTGCCTGCAAGGACAGAAGCAAGTTGTTCAAAAGTCTTGAGTTGTCCTCACCTTGATGAATTGCCTCTTATGACTTAAAAGCTTCATGTACTCATTGCAATACGGTTCTGCAGCAACAGATATTCTTCCCTTTACTGTAGTAGAAAAAGTCTCGTTGCGAGGAGATCAGTTACTGGACTTTTGCTGTCGAGGCTATGTCAGAGTTATTGGAGAGAACAGGCAATGTCACGATCTTTTCCATGCTTAGTCTTTGAAAGCTCCGATGACTGGAACACACTCGGGGGATGGATGATGGTAGAATACCAAAAGATCATCTATTTGGTAAAAAGGTCTCGCGGACGGCCATTACTTCAGCATGTGAGCGGGATATGGATGATGTGGGCATCAATTTGGAATCATGGAAACAGGACGCCATAGATCGTGTTACTTGCAAGTGTAGGATTAAGCATGGAATACAGTCAAAGAAGATACTGATTGCGGATAAGCTAAGGACTCAGTGTTTGAGAAGACACACCATGCGGTGCTGCAAACGGTCCTGATTTTTCTTGCGCACACTGTGGAATACACTTCTCTGCTCAGATTGGTCTTGAGAGTCACATTTGTTATCATCATGGACTGTAGTTAAATCCCTTTTTTCAAAGCACAATTATTATCTTCTATGTGGAAATAGCCAATGATGATGATATATCTTGTAAGCATTTAGTTAGAACTAAGAGCTTATTCACAATTCCCTTACCAGCTATGACATCATTTAGAACCAGTTATAAGTTACACATACTTACACTTATGAAAGTTATAAAAGAGTATGCAATTTTGTTGAGAGATTAGGTTAACAACTATCCATTAAGGTTTTCACACTAACTGATGTTTTATATATTAATCTTAAACAGATCAGCATTACTGAATGCCGGGTACAGAGTATCATTGTCTCATGCTGCTAAAAACTCGTACAAGACAGATGCCCCACCAGGTTTTGTTTGGGCAAGTTTTGTTTTTTTAAAATAAAATCCCAGACTACATTTGAGTAAAAATGTAACTTTTCCATTACTTGTTGCATGTCAACAATATGAACTAACCTTGTTTTATATTATTTAAGTGTGAGGTAACAGCGTTCACCAGAGTGCAGTATTTAACTAAATAGACTCTGATCACGATGGTGAATTACAATGTGCATTATGTCCTAACAGAATAATAATTAAATGATTGATTCCTTCATATTTGTAGCTTATAGACATATTTGTTTTGGTGGTGTACACTTTCTCTGAATGTCAAGTAGTGCTATCCTGAAGTATCATATATTACATATGACTGTACCACTATGCAGACTCACCATCCACAAAGCTATAAAGAAGCAAAGACACTCATCAAATGATCTATGAGGACGAAATGAAGTAACCAGCACGGAGAATACAAGCCAGAAAATGACAGCATCGACAAATGTAGCAGAGTCTAGATTTAGCTGAGTAGTTTTACTTATCTAAAAAGTTACATGCATCTACACCACGACACAACTTCACACAGTAAACACTATCCTGACCGTAAAAACAAAACAATATCATTTAATAAACATGAATATCAACAAAAAGCAAAGTACGTCTAAACTAAATAATCATTTTATATATATTTAACTACAATAGGAGGTTTTAAGCACTAGCTTTTGAAATTTCTTCCAAGATCTATGGTACCCAGTATTCTGACCACTGCACTCCCCTTTCTGCACACTCAACACACCTTTAGAAACTCACAATCAGATTACCTACTCAGACGAATCTGTACATTCACATACGATCAGATCACTTAGAATCAGACGATCTGTGCATTCACAAATACTTAGAGCACTTCATGTATTCACGCGAATCTGTACATTCATATGTATTTAGATAATGCATCATTCACTATGTGTCCTGTACGTACGACACACATTCAGATCTCGTCCTTAGGCGATCTGTACACTCGTGTAACCTTTCAAAATATACATTGTTCCAAAAGTTTCCTACACATACGACACACATTCAGATCTTGTCCTTGGGCGATTTGTACACTCGTGTAACCGTTCAAAATATACATTGTTCCAAAGGTTTCCTAGGCATACGACATACATTCAGATCTTGTCCTTAGGTGATCTGTACACTTGTGTAACCGTTCAGAGCATACATCGTTCCCAAGGTGTCCTACACATACAACACACATTCAGATCTCTTACTGTTCACAGGGTGCCCATCATAAGCACCTATTGAGCGCGACTGGCCAAAACTCGAGGTGTATGAAGGTACAGTCACCCTGCAAACTCACTCTCTCTCAGACTCCTGACAGCCTCTCAACCTTCTTCCCAGCCAATCTACTGGATTCATCCTTGCAGAGTATTTTATAGTCTCAAACAACAACATGGCTGTCCAATGGTCCAATTGGTTGTCTGACTTAGCCATCCCTCTAATTTGAAACTGACCCCAACTATTTATTATTGGTTGACTATCCACGAATAAATTTTTAAATGTCGTAGGTGATCATGGCAGCATCAGCTATCACCAACCCCCATCTACGTCACAAAGTGGTCAGCTCCGAATCCCAACATCAGCTCCGAACACCCACCCCTGGGCCAGACAAAGTCTTCCGCCTAAACAACTCGCTTCCTTTGTCGGCCTAGTGTCGAGACGGGGATTGACCTTGACACGCATTCAGGCAACCTTTGTTCTTAGATTTGCCAGCCTAATCTCCCCTGCCCTAAACGCCCGTGTTCCAGCTGGAACTGTCACAATAGTCAGACAAAGATCTTCATACTCAGAACAGAACATTGCAGACTCAAGGTCCACCTACACAAAATGGGTCTTAGAGACACTGCCACGTGCAATTGCAGAGCACCCAAGCAGACAGGAAAATATCCTGCAGGACTGCCTCACTTATGCAGATCAAAGAAAGCCAATCTGACCCTGGGGAGCGACCATGCACGATAAGCCATGGAAGACTGACAAAGACCTGAAACGCAAACTCCTTCGCGAACTTCACTGGGCTAGAAGCATAGCATCAGTTGATTGAAGAAGAACTAATGGAATATTATTTAAACGTCGGTTAAGGGGACGGCGTGGTTAAGTGGCACGGCTCACAATGCGAAGATGCTGGGTTCGATCCCCATCACAGCACCGGCCATTACCCCAGGGAAGCAAACCCTTAGAAAATGCAGGAGGAAGCAGACCCTTACATAAAATGCATGCTGAAGTCGGATGCACTGAGCCAACAGGCGCAAAATAAAAACCACAGTGTAACGCACACCGCCTTGGGGATTTGAGAAATAAGGCGATCACAAAAACACAACAAAAAAACCCCGGTTATATTACAGATGATTAGGCCAATGGATCCCACTACACCTCAAGAGAGGTAATGGCTAACATTACAATGCAGCCTTGAACCATCCTCCCGCCACCTCCTCACCGGATCTATTCCCTGAGTCTCTCACGGCAACTCCTGACGTTGGCTCCAGCCCCAATGCCTCTACCATTGCTGAGGTAAAGGCAGCCATAGAAAAACTTAAAGATGGCCCTGACAATATTCCGTCTAAGCTATTAAAGTACGCCTTGGGTCCGATGACCACCACCCGGCACCAACTCTCTGCAACGGTGTGGACCATTGGCTAAGTGCCCGTGCCATGGCGTGATGGAATATTTTCCCTGTGCAGGGGAAAGGGCTTCCGACTGAAATGTGACAATTATTATAGGCCTTTTACTGTACTATCCGTCCTCTGCAAGGTCTTTGTACTCGTGCCCCTCTCCAGACTACAGCCCCTGTTAACGAGACATCATCGCTCCCAATAGTCAGGTTTCACCACCTCTCGTTCCACCATTGATGTCATTCTTGTCCTCCTCACTAAACTGCACCGTGAGTTTAACTGCCCTCTACGTTGAACTAAGGGCTGCTTTCCATTCTGTGGGTAGACAAGCCCTGTAGAAGGCCTTACAATGCTTTGGTATACCAGGCACCCTGCTAACCCTATTTGAGCAGTTCCACAGTCACATGGGTGCCAAATGTTGGCTCGGGCGGGATCTTACAGAATTCTTCACATTCGGTGTCCGACAGGACTGCGTCCTCGCCCCTGCTTTTCTGCTGCGCTATGGAATGGATCCTCAATCAATATTCTGCACACAACCCAGGGGTCCTTGTCGAAGACACATTGGTAACCGATCTCGTCTATGCTTATGTCGTCATCATACTGGGCCACAATTCTCAGGTTCTGGTAGCTTCCCTAGAGCCACTGGATCAATTGGCTACCAACCTATGCTTGCACATCTCCTGTACAAAGATGAAAATCCCAGCAAGGGTCCCACTGCATTGAGCCTCACCTTGAATGACAACCCTCTTGCAGCCACCGAAGACTTCGTCTACTTGGGCAGCAGGCAGTCCTCTGATGCACGCATTAGTCTCGGCATCACCCATAGGTTTGGCTTACTGGCTTCATCCATACACGCTCCACAGAGTCTGGTTCCAGCGAAGGCTCTCCCTGTAGACCAGGCTATGTATTTACTCCTCCTGCACCTTCCCCATTCACTTGTACTGCTCCGAGACCTGGGCACTACTACAGCGAGACTGGCAGTGTCTTGAGGCCTTCCACCTGCGCAACCAGAGGCGCATCCTCAGGTTCTACTGACACAACATGATTTCCAACAGTGAAGTAGTTTGACATGCTTAACTTGCATGCATTGTCTCAACGATTGATCACCGTCGTCTCTCTCTCTCTTCGATCACTTTATTTGCCTATTCTGGGAAGTCCCAGCCCACGAGATGCTCGAGGGGTGGGCACCATGCTCATCCTGGAGACGTCCTCAGGACTGCCTTCGCAACACCTGGCTAAAACAGATCACCTCTTTCCCAACAGAGCTGCAGGCCACTTAGGATGCAGCCATCAGACATGGCCATGGAAATGATCATTCGATGCGATCGGTCCTGGTCGCCTAAGTGCACTATTGTATCACAAGAAATGAGACACAGCTATAAAAAAAAATAGAATATAGAAGAAAAAAATAGAATATAGAGCTGTAATTGTTGTGTAGAGCAAATCTCAAGTCATACTTAACTCATTTGCTACAAAATATTTTATATAGGGAAATAAAATTCCAACACTATCAGTCACTTGAAACGTATGTTCTTTAATATTTCATTAACATGTCACATATTATATATTAAAATATTCACAATTGAGTGACGAATACAATGCAATATCTTGTATGTGGGGATACAGATTAGTGTAACAGAGAATACAGTCACATGGTTTTTATTATCAACCAATAAAGCACTCATTATTTTTACTCATGGCTCAAAAATTCAGCAATATTTTCATAAATGAACAAGGCAATGGTTTTATATTAAATATAATCAATGAAGAAAAATGTTCTTTGAGTGTACATTTTTCTGGTGAAATAATTTTCACTTTTTCATTTTATTAACGACAAGTGAAGTTGAGAATTATAATTTTATTCAACAAAATCACATGCTTTGAAACTATTTTAACACATAACATATTGGTACATGCAGAATATTTTTTAGCTACAGGCTTCAAGGGCGGCACCTCCGGAATAAAGACTATTTCTTAAGTTCTTCAAAAACTTGGAATTGAAAAACATTAATTTTTTAACAGTAATGCTCAATCGGGTTTTGTAGTGAATAAATTAAGTGAATCATGGTCAGTCAGTAAAAAAGCAAGTATGTTACTTTAGATCACAGAGATGTGAATTGTCATAAGAATATTACACCTTTCCACCTTGGTTCGGCCGCAGGTGGACTTGTATTTTTATATATTTAGAGCCCCAAAGCACTCGATTCCATCCATTGTAGTTCCTTTATTGTAGAGCTAGTAAAGTGAATACATCTTTGTATGGAACTCAAGTGTTCATGTTTTTAACAACCTCGGCGATATACTTTCATTTAAGATCAACATGGTGTTGATAGCAAGTCTATAAGGACATTTACCATCTTCAATCTGTGAAATTTGCAGTATAATGTGTAAAGGGTTAAGAATCCTTTGAACCGCAAAGGAGACTATTGTGGATGTACTGAAAGAAGCAAGTGCCATGCCAACTTATTATACACATTAGAAAGTAGTAGTCGTTTTTGTTATAGAGAATTTTCTAAAAAGAGGTGATTTGGATCACTTTATTACAACATACACAAATGCTGGGAAAACATACATAGGGATAGCAAAGGGAAGAAAATTCAACTTCTAGGGAACACATCTACAACATAAAAAACAAACCGCTCTAGGGGTAAGCTGTTTTGCAGATCCATGATTGCCTACTAAGCCAGTTGGCATGGTGTGTAATAGATCTGTTCTGATAGAACTAATTGTCAAATCTATGGTCATCAAGGGCAGCCAAAAGTTAATCATCTAGTTGGTCAGTCCTAAGGTTGGTTGTAAGATTGTCTGAGTATGTCTCTCCATTTGACCATATCCTCTGCTGCTCTCTTTATCTCAGCATAGGTTCGCACTTTGTCTCTGCATGTCTGAGATGTGAAGGTGAATCTTGCCCTCTAGTATCTTCTTTCGTGTCTCATAGTGTGACCCAGCCAACAACATTTTTGTTTCTGTATCATTTTCAATATTTGCCTTTGTGCGCTAAGGATGGACATTGTCAGTGGATCTTCTTTCTGTCCAGCCCACTCTTTCTATTCTACAGTAGCACCACATTTCAAACACTTACAAGCTCTTTTCATCTTTCTTTACTGGAGTCCATGTTTCAGTGCAATTGACCATATATGAATAGTGGTTATTTTTTTCCTCAGCTTTATTCTGATATTCTTTGAGATTAACAATTTCTATTTGTCTCTGAATGCCATATTTTGGTCAATGCAATCCTTGTCCTAATTTCTTTCTCATTGCAAGCAACTTCTGTAATTGTTTCTCCATTTATGAATATATTTGTTTGCCTAAATTTCTTGTCTCTTCCCATAGTCTTAGTTTTCAATGTATTTATTTTCATGCCAAACTCTGGCTGTGCTGTTAATTCTGTCAAGCAGACTTTGCAATGAACGTTGCTACTGATCTTTTCACTATGGCTTGACCATCACCAAATTTGATGGCATTAACTGTCATACAATTGACTTTGACACCCCTATTACAACTCTACCTGAATGGATTATAGCTATTTGCTAGGTGGTCCACTTGCCATAACAGAGAAATAAAAATGGCGGACAACACTATTAGTGCTTGCATGGAACAGCGTATTGTGATGAAATTTCTTGTGAAAGGTGCAAAACCTGCAGAAATGTTCTACCATGTGGTGCCACTATCAACAGTGAGCAGTACATACCCATTTTGAGTGATATGCATGACTGTGTGTGGGAAAAACAGCCTGGTTTGATCACAAAGGGCTTCCTGCTCCTGTAAGATAACATTCGACCTCATACGGCGCACCACACTATGTGCCATCTGCAACTGGGCTAGGAGGTATTGCCACATCCACCTTACAGTCCAGACCTCGCTCCATGCGATTTCCACCTGTTTGTACCCCTAAAAGAATTCCTGGGAGTTCAGCATTTCAGCACTGATGACGAAGGGAAACAGGCTGTCCTGGATTGATTCAGACATACTGACAAATCTTTTTTCGCTGAAGCTTTTCAGGCATTACTTAAATGCTGGGAAAAGTGCAAGGACGTTGTAGATTATATCGAAAAATAAATGGCACTTTGACTACTTAAATAAATTGTTATCCTTACAAAAAAGTGTCCTGGTTTGACTTGAAATCCCCCATATTAGTGTGGTTTTATTATGTACCTTTCCAACTTATGACCTTCACACTGCTTGTTCATGAAAGAGGACAAAGGTGGTAAATATTTGTGTTATCTACTGCAGGATATCATGCGAGCATGGGTGAAGGACAATCCTGTGAGCCAGAAACGTTTGACAGCTGGCTCTGTAGTTAAGGCAATCCTTGACCAGCAGCAGGCGCATGAGGTGTCCTTCAAAGAACATGCAGATGCAAACCCTCAGTCCAGAGAGAAAGGGCTGCTACGCTGGCAGACCAATCCTGAACCTAACTGGGGTCCCAAGGCAAGAGCTAAACGAATCTACAATGTAGACCTTGTAGCAAAACAAGCAGCTAACCAAGGCAAGACCAAGAAGCCTAAGGTATAAGATGTTTCTTCTTTATTTCTGCAATACCCAAGAGAATTTTATTTTTTAATTTCTTTGGCCACTTGTGTCAACTTTGCTGTTGTTTAAAAATGTGCGTTCACTTATTTCTCTATTCCTCGTGTGCGTTGCACTGTTTTTGTTTTGCGCCTGTCAGCCCAGTGCATATGATTTTGTCATGCATATTATGTAAGGGTCTGCTTCCTCCTGCATTTTTTAAGAGTTTGTTTCACTGGGGTAAGGGTCGGTGCTGTGATTGGGGAGCAAACCCAGTACCTTCAGATTATGAGCTGTGTCACTAGCCCATGCCATCCCCCAACTTTGCAGTTTTATGCAGTACACCTTCCTATCCTGGTTTTGGGCTTCATAATCAGATTTGTCTGTGACCTGACTTTTGATTCTTCTTGTCTCAGTATTGCTCCATATTTAACTTAAGGTGACTATCGATTTTTGCCAGTCTTCTGGGACTTTCATTGTTGTCCATGCCACATTCATTATTCTTGTCAGTCATTTTACTCCTGTGCCATCACAGGCTTGTATGGACTCTGCTGTAATACCATCTATTCCTGGTTCCTTGTTTAGTGGACTTTTTTAATAGCTTGTTTAACTTTGGATGTTATAATTGATGGTTCTACTCTGTTTCTTGGGAAAATTTAATTCTCATTTTCTTCTGCCGCATTGAGAAGTTCCTTGAAATATTCTTGCCTTTTTCGTTTAGTAATGTGCTGTTATTCATTATCGTTGATGAGATTATACATTCATGTCTCAATCTAATTGTTCCGTCTTATAGAACTCTCTTGGGGATTCTTTGCATAGGTTTGGTATCTTTTCGCCATGTGTCAGCCTTGATTCCTCTTTTGCCTTATTTATTATTCATTCTTCTGGTATCTCTTCGTGCTGTTTTGTATTTTGCATAATCTTCTGTATTAGATTTTATCCATAATTTAAAGTTATTTTTCACTGGCCTGGCCACAGATCTTTCGTTAACTCACATCTCCTTCCCTAAACATTCACACCCAGTCCTTAACTGTTGTTTTTGACGCACATTTGTCACCATACACTGTTTGCATTCTATGATGAATGTCGACACCTTTCAACTGTTAGGAACTGAATCACCACTCGCTGATCCACCTTGGATGGATTCGGTATCACTCCGGCCATGTTGTCAATGATCTGCAGCAGACGGAACCTGTGCATGCGAGAATGAACACATGCTTGCTTGTTCATTGGTCTGTAATTATTACTTGAACTGTGACATCATCATGCACTGGTGTGACTGGCGCAGCGGGAATGGGTTTAATTTGATTTCATCTTGTATCGTTGGAAAAGACCTTTTAGCCCATAATTTCCTGTCTAGAGTATTATTTCATCAAATCTCTTGTTCGCCATCTTCTGTGTCATGAAGTTGAACTGCCCAGCATTTCTCTCCTTAGTGCCCTCTGTACCTTTTTTTTTTGAGCATTTTCGTGTCTTGCGGTGTGCTTGTTGTTATCCTATAGCTGTTGACAGCAAACCTGCTCTTGGCAGCCTAATGCCATTCTCATATAGAAACAGGTCTTCTTCAGTTGTTAAATTTCTCCGTACAGTGTTTCATCATAGTGAGAGCAATGTCGGCACAAGAACAGATGCTGGATATCGATGTGGTTCAAGTGGCTATTGACTCAGGTGTGTCTTGTTTGGAACTGATAAATGAGACTTTGATTTTTTTTATGTCATCATTTCTTTTTGGCTGTGACATTTTGCTAAATACACTACGACCTGTTCTTCCTACCTGTTTATCCAGATTTTTTCAGGTATTCTCAATAATTAATTCTACTGTGGGGTTACTGCAGCGTCTATCCAATTGTTGTTTGGAGGCTCCTGTTTTTGTTAATCTGTCAGCCATCACGTTGCCTGGTAGCCTCATGTCCAAAGATCCATTTCAAGGTGACATTAATCCCATGGGCAGTGATAATGATCTTTTTGTTTTATGGGGTGTGCTTGAGCGCCTACAGAACCTTGCTTCAACATTGATCTTTCCATAACATATCCACAAAAAGATGGTTTATTTTTTTTTTTTGACGTTCGCCTTATTTCTCTATTCCCCAAGGTTGTGTGTGTTGTACTATGTTTTTATTTTGCGCCTGTCAGACCAGTGCATCCGACTTCAGCATGCATTTTATGCAAGGGTCTGCTTCCTCCTGCATTTTCTAACGGTTTGCTTCCCCGGGGTAACGGCTGTGATTGGGAAGCGAACACAGCAGCTTCGTGTTGTGAGCCGTGTCACTTAACCACTAGCCCACACCGTCCCCAGGTGATTGCTTTGCTCTGACAGCACATTCCGTTCTCCGGACAATATCGTGCTACTTGTCAAACCCCTGTTCAGGGCTTGTATCGGGAGATTGAGTACGAACGCAGAAGAAGAAGAATCATTTCTTCCTGAAGTCAGAGATTCCAAAGGCAGTCAAAGGACATCACACACTGCATCAAGCACAAAGTGAAGACCGCTTTAAAGTATTGCATGAATCGTTTTTAAATTAAAAGATTGTAAGGAGAAGGTATCTCAGGCCCATTACAATGAAGGTGGTGAAGGATTTTGAGAAGAAAATGAATATTCAAGAATCATATACATTCTCATCCGGATGGCTTACAAGATTTAAGTTGCAGATTTCAGATTTATGGCATCTGTAGGCTCAATGTTTCGGGTTGAGACAAATCATCAAATTACCTGGATCTTGTACAACACCGCAGTCAAATGTATTTGCCGTCCGAGAGGCCCGATTTCTTCATGTTTCTCCTGCATCGTGATATGCCAGTTCAAAGTCTTCCATTATCTTCCAAAGTGAGCAGGGTATCATTTTGTGCCATAATTCAGTGCAACGACTTTCAGGGCTTGACCGTATGGACTTTGTTGATTTAAGGATTATATGCCTGGATTTGAGTCTTGTAATCACCAATGAAATAGGCCTGTTTTATCTATGCCATCCGCCAGCAGCAGGTACATTTTGTATGTACATGCATATAGAGTTTTAATGAGTTGTGCGGTGTTATGGTAATGGGGGGGGGGGTTCTGGGTTGGATGTCCCGCCCATTAAAGGAATGTGAAACATCTGTTATAGCCTCTCCTTTACAAGTGTAGAGATCGCAGCTGGATTCACTGTTTGGCTTGCTGGGCAGAAGTTTCCATGCCAATGACCTCTCCTACATTATTGTGCTCCCAGAAGTACCTTCGTGAGGGGCCTCCTGTTTCTTACAGAGCCTGCTGTAGGGTGCGACCAAATACCCGGCAGTATAACTGGGAGGGCAGATTGTGCTCATTAGCCTTGGTTGGCAGCGATCTAAGAGATGGCAAACTCTAAACCTGGGTAGACAAAGCTAATTTTCCTGTTTAGATATTCGCCTGGGGGATGGGGGAAAACTGATTTTAAACCCACAAGTGCTGGCTATTTCTGGAACAATGAGGGTATCATCGGATGTTTTGAGTAACTAGCAATGACTCCACTGCCATGTGGGAGAGGGTAGAACTAAACCCAGACAGAAAATCCAGAGTGGTAGTACCTAAGGCTGATGGTTTCAAAATTGCGAACTCATTCCTGCAGCTGAGCTGGTGCATAATTGTCATGCTTTGCATTTCTTTAGAATGCACCAGTGAGGCCGAGAGGGGGGGATCCTGCAGTTTAGGCAGCCCAGGGTCTCCATATTCAGTGCCCTAGAGAGGCTACTCACAGGGTGCCACATACATGGTCTACAGAGACTGAGACACCTATGATATGGTAATTTAAATAATTATGATCAGACATCAGGAAAATGTTTTCCAGCAACCATCCGGTTCCAGTAGAGCCAGATAATAGGGAGTTTCTGTATTTACATGAAGTTTATTGGATGATATATAATGATCCATTATTATGTCCATCCTCAGGTAGACCAAGACATTTGTGAGGAACACAGTACAGAACATACCACTGACCAGAGCTCAGAAGAAGTCAAGCAGTGAGGCAGCCATGTTTAAAACCCTTTCCAGTCCTGCCAAATTAGGTCTTAAGTGCTGCAACTTTGTACGTCAAATATTTTTATGTTCAAAATCAAATTGATTAACCATTTCCAGTTCTAAACTAGGGGCCATCCTAGACAACTACGTAGTACAGGGGCAGCTATTAGAAAATATTAGAGCACTGTACCAAGTATAGTAAGAACAACAGATGGCCTGACCGAAACAATGGAGATAACAACTGAGGTGAGACAAGGGTGTGTGTTTTCACTACCACTCTTCAACACATTTATTGACAGAATAACGCTGGAGGTCAAATTTGAGAATATGTCAAAAAATGCAGAAGAAAGAAAGGACAGAGGCTGATCGGTTAAATGAACTCCTTTTTGCAGATGATCTGCAGCAACATATCCAATACAGAAACTATGCAGATTGCCTGAAAATATGAACATTATTGTGGTAAATGGGATCATAACCAGATCGCCTGAAAACAATATTACAGTAAATGGGACCAAGATTAAACAAGTGCTAGGGTTCAAGTACTTGGGCAGTGTTTTCACACAGGATGGAGGTTTAGATAGCAAATGCATACCATTGAAACACCCTAACATAAACATGTCCACAAAAAGAATGCTAATCAACAGTATATCCATGCCAACTCTGTTACCAGTGCTAAACATGGACTTTAACAATAACTCTAGAGAGAAAGATCACGACATTTGAAATGAGATGCTTCCGGAAAACAATCCACGTAACTAGGAGAGACAGAATGCGCAGTGAGAATCAATTGGTTCAGCCATCTAATGAGAATGCATCTGACCAACAACCTCTGTGCGCCTATAACGAATGACGTTCGTGTTTTCGCAACCGTGGCAGACCGAGAACGAGATGTGATAGGAAATGTTGCGGATATCATAAATCTTCATGGGATGACAACCACATGTCTGGCCCTGGACAGAAAACTATGGCTCTCCACGACACAAGTGGGCCAGACTAATTTTGCAGGATTTGGTCTTCCAGTCCACAGCAAGTGAAATAGCTAACAAATTGAGTTAAAAAATTATGATCTTAAGATACATAATTAAACCCATCCATGACCTGAAGTATTGATGATAAAAATGTGCACGAAGCATTAAATGTCATTAATATGTACAGGGGGGGGGGAACCAAGGCATTTCTGCAATAATCTCTTAATAGTAGTAGCATTATCAGTCACTTTCATGTCCCCTGTAAGTCTGGTCTCCATCACTCGTTGAATAACCATGTTTAATCCAGATGTGTGAGTTTAGTAACATTTATTATTTAAAATTCAGATGTATCATGTGAAATTGCAGCACTCGCCACCAACTGGAAAGGAACTGTTTGACATACAGAATTATTCCAAATGCCAACAAACTGTAAATAGTTCATTATTTTATAGAAGGGGGGGAACACACAAATTGTTATGGTGGCTAATAAGTGCCTTGATTGAACACAAAATTTAAACAATTCAAGTTTTATAAGTAATATTTTTATTATTCACTTAAATACTGGAATTGGAGTACAGAATAATAGCCATATACACAAGTCCTTTGGTCTAATGTCATTGATGTAGTAGTTACGACTATTGAATAAAATCATGAATGTGGTGAGAGACCACATGTTTTTGACAATTTAAAAAAAAAAAAAAAATAGAGATTGGATGGAGGCCTCTTTTAGCAGATGTTGTCATGCCATGCACATGTGGAAGGCCTCCAGTCTCGACATAAGGACTGAAGTAATTTAGCCATTATTCCACATGTCAGAGGTCGTGCATAGCAGATAGTCCTATCCGTCTTGATATATTGGTACGGTACCACTACGGATATCTATCTGGCTACCGAGGTGGCTAAAAATTGATCTATTTAATTTACAGCTACAAAGAATGAACTGAACAAATCACAATTTACAACAAAAGACATGGAGGTGAACTTAAACTGTTCATTTTGCATAACAGGATGTGCCAGGAACCGCTTTGTCCCTGTGGCCTATGTTGTGTTTGTTTGTTTTTTTAAATACTTGTAATATTTAATAAAATGTTTATTCGGCATTGATACTGCTGCATCCCGTTATCATTGTCGCATAACTTATCAGTATCTGGCAAGGTCTAATTTATATACATGGGCTACTGAAAATGCAGCAGTGAGTGACTTGTGGCTGGCTGCCGCAAATGAGATGGCAGCTCCAGTGAGTCATAACTACCTGCTTACATGAGGATCAGCAACTCATATCTGGCGGTTTACATTGGCTGGCATGCTTTCTCTGCAATAGATTTTCACTCTATGATCTGAGCAGGCAACTCCCAGAAGGTGACTATCATCAATGAATCTCTGTAGCATTTCCTCTTGTCTTCCTAATGAACTGCCTGTTGTAAGCTCACGGTATAACATCTGCCTGGGGGATGTGATCACTGGGCATGCAATCATGTCCCATCCATCTTAACTGGTCCTTTTTATTTTTTCAGAAGCAAATGGATGCTCAACATGTTTGACTTGCAAAGAATTTCAGAGTTATGGACAATGTTTTTGGATCGGGTGGCAGAAAAAGTGCATGTTTCACAGGCATGCAATAGAGTTGTCGGGACGATAAGATAAAATAATGCTGTCAGGTATATAAGCAGTATATGTGCAAATTGGTAGAGCAGTTAGAAATACTGTCTCTTGCGGTAAATGGTCTAAGCTCATGACTTATCCATGGTACATATGATAATCTGACCACTTGTGGGAAGAAACCGGCCACCACACTTGATAGGAAAATATTCATAGCGAAGTGTCTTGTCATTCTTTGTCTACATTTTCAATCTTTTTCTCGTAGCTTCTTCTGGGCTAGCAAGCACAAAAACATAAATGGGTCCGTATTTTATTTCACCTCATTTTTAAACCCGGGCCGCCATTGTCTGAAAACAGACCCTCATCCAAACTTCTCTGCCAGTATGGAACAAAAAGTTATTGGAGAGTCAGCGATGTGAAATGACTTATAGGACAAATGCCATGTACAACCTGAAGAAGAAATGGAAGGATACAAATATTTGCTAACAACACTGCACAAATCTAAAAATGTATTGAAATAGCGAATTTGTCAGGTTTTTTTTTTTCTTTTCTCGTTCTTAACCATTCCTCGGCATCTGGTAAGTGTAGTGGTAGAGTGCTCACTGGCATAGGTATGCAGTTCAACTCCTGCTCTCTTCAGTCGAGGGGGGGGTGTGTGTAAATGGGTGCCTGACCTATGGTTAGGAAAAGCAGCAAGGAAGTGAAATGGCCACCTCACTGTTCATGTGTAACCGGCGTCCAGACCCCTGAACACATCCTACAAGACTGACCAATATACAGAGGCCTACGATGCCAGAGGGAGCCAAAGTGACGCAGAAACTGCTTACATTGTCATGACCAAAAAGCCTGAACACAGACGGTTCACCATATGCTAGCTAATACTTTAAAAAAAATCTGAAATACTCAACCTACAGTGGGCGGGGTGTGTCACAATTTCAACCATTGCAAAGCAAAATGAAAAGTTTCTTTTTCTGTGTGATCTAGGACTCTTGATCTGTGTTGGCATTTTGCACTGTTGTTCCAAGAATTCCATCAATGTCTGTCATTGCAGCCTGCATGATGAAAACAAGAATACTAAATGTTGAATTCAGCAATTAATTTGTGGTACATTTCAAATAATAAAGATGTTTGAAGCTACTCGTGTTAAGATGACTGATGTTTCCTCTGAAATGCCTTTGTAGTTCTCCAATTTCTGCTTTGTACAGAAGTACTGACTATTTCCCTGGATTCCCATATGTTATTCAGTACCGTAACAGGAATTACTTCCAGTCGTCTCGATGAATGTCTTGCCACTGGCAAAGGGTAGCTTAGGCTCTGTGCGTGAGGTTGACAAAAGGCGCAGTTTCTTCCTCACTTTAATCCAAATCACCGCGCAAGTCACCCATTTCAGCGGACACAGCAAGTGATACGACTGTCCACGCGGCTGAACAAAGAGAGTGGTCTTCATCACTTGTGATGGACAACTATTATTATAACAGGAATTACCTGTTACCTTTCCAATTCTAGCCCTTAAATCTGCCTCTGTGCTCTCTGAAGTATCAATGGTGCAGCCCAAATATGTGAAGCTGTCCACCACCCCCAGTACCTCATCTACAAGCATGACTTGGCTCTTTGCTTAATGTGTTGATTTTTTAAAACTTGGCATTCTTCACGCTAATATTAAAAAATTATGAAGATAATAATGCATACAAAATGCTCATCTCAACAATAGTTAGCTTATAGAAGATGAGTACACCATGGAACAGATGACCGAGGGGAAAATTAATTAAGATGGCCATGTGCTGAACAGAAAAGGTGAATTTGGAAAGGAGACTATGTGGAGGAAGGCGAGTGAACTTGGAAACGATGTTTAACTCCAGCCAGTTTCTGTCATCTGAGGAGCAAGCGATGGTGCCACAAATTCCAGATATCCAACTTATCCTAGTGGTCGTAGCTGTGTAGTAAAGCAGCTAGAATACTTGCTTATCATGGCATAAGCGCTGGGTACTTTCCCCTACATGTTCATCTACCCAGCCGTAAATGGGTACCTCACTTACTTTTATGAAACCAATGAAGGAAAGTGGTCACTCCACCTAAAAAGAGGTGAACTGGTACAATGAAGTCTCTAACAAACAATCTCCAACAGTAAGTCTGATATGGGATGACCTTTACACCCATAAGAATACATGCGCGCTGAGTTATGTCATAAGTATTCATACAAGCTATCCCAGAATTGCCTGCTCCAATCTCACAGATGTTGGTCTATTTACACAAGTAGCTTGAAATTCTGATATTCAAACAGGCGTGTTAATGTCTGTTGCCATGTAACCGAATGTTTCGGCTATACATAGTAAGTATTTTACAACTTACTAGGCCTGGGGGAAGATACAAATAATTTTGGTCGATTTTTTATCTAGAATATTTTTATTTTGTCTTGGCAGCGGCCGTTAAGCCTACTCTTTTCGATTTCCACCCTGATGAAACAGTTCGACATCTACTCATTGAGCGCAAAGCACTTCTGGACATGGGGAAAAGATTCTTACAAGCACTAACGACAATTGCCAACACACTGTGCAGAGCAGTGAAACAACTGAAGAAGACCTGCATATACATGAGCATTATATTTTTTATATATATATATATAAGAATGTCATTGGGCTGCCAAGAGCAGGCTTGCTCAGCAGATATGGGATAACAACATGAGTAATACAAATTTTATGAACACTTCATATGGCCAAGACCTCGCTCAAAATGGAGTACCTATCAACTGCTTATCAGCACCTTGACCACAAGTTCTCGGATGATCACGCGACAGTTCTGCATGATCACAAATTCCAGATTTGGTCAATGATATCATTTTGGCTTGCTGAGGGTCTACCTGAACATGGCCCACTCTCCACTGATATGGGCATCTTTGAAGCCATTGTACCACTCCTTGTTCTTCTGCGTTCGTTTTCAATCTCCCGCAACCAAGCCCTGAACAGGACTGTGCAAGTTGCAGGATGTTGTCCAGAGAACGGAATGCGTTGTGTCGCTAGTTTACATCTTGACTGCAATATTTGCACCTTTCGGTCCGACATATGTCTTCGGCAGCACACTCTTTAATGCATGTGATGTTCATGGCATCGCCCCTAAAAGTCTGCTGAATCTTCCGAATGGTTTCCATTTGGATATTGCCAAAATTTGATGCAATACGGCTGCTGATTTCACTAAAAATCCTGGTATTCAATCCGGCACATGTATCTGATGCCAGGTAGCCAAATGTTGAGTAAACTCATTTCCCTCTTTTGCCTTGGTGTATCATGTTGGGCCCAGGCCCTCCATTATGACATCTCTCCACCTCAGCGGCCCACGAGGACGGCTAAAGTTTATATGGCCACCATGACGCCACGCGTCCATCTGTTATCCGACATGCACCCCACGAGGCCGGCCCATCTGTATTTTTATAGCGCGACATCTATGATGTCAGAGAAGGAAGTTCGACATCTGATCTCTGCCATTTCACGGCAAATGAAAATTTGACGGGCATTCACTACACTCACAGACTGACTACCAGCAACTGATGCTCTGTGGGCGAGAGAAAAAAAACACGCATTCGCATGAAGATCCTCTACACCATACTTCACATCTTGCCCCAGGGTTCAAATTAAGGTCCGATACATTTTGAAAATACGTAGTATAACATTACCGGGATAATTAAAATCCTGAAACAGTGATAAAACTAAACAAATTTTCTTCAATGTGCAGTTAGTGATATTACCGTTCTCCTGGAAGAGCATCTTCCAAGTGGTTGGAGCGTTCTTTTGGCCTGTTATAAGTCAAGGGAATCAAAAGATAGCCTTTTGATCTGTAACATATGTGATCTGACTTACTTTGAAGTTATTTGTGCCTTGCATGTTGGGTGCTGAAATCTCCTGGTGTATGACTGACAAGTTCCTGGCAAATGTAGCTAGAGCACCCTGGAGATTGTCTCCAACAGTCCTTAAAAATATGGAATAGCAAATTATTTGAAATACTGTCTATCATCTGTAACAAGAAAATATGTCATTTCCCTGCCTAGGGTATATTAGTGGATTCATAGGGCTAAATAATTAAGGTATGGTGCTGGGCAGGAGAGGCAGAACAAAATGTCAAGGCATGACTGGAGATTTGGCAAGAGTTTCTTTCAGATAGACTGATGGGAGTGACGTTCTGCAAAGGACATGAAATAATTGTGGCTGCATGTCCCAAGAGTTATGATGCAGTGTGCAGGCTAAGTTTCTATATTAATCCCAAATATGTTTTGTTTTTTTAAATTTAACCCTTACCGGTACAGTACTTGGATTTGAACTTTGCAACCCAGAAACCTCAGTCAAAGAAGAATGAAAAAAGCATGGATGCATTTTAAATGTAGTACTACGAAAGAATGAGTTGGACAGAAAAAAGATTGAATGACAATGTCATCACTGATGTGGGCTCGCAAAGACAAATATTGAAAATGATACATAAACAAAGATTGAGTTGGCTGAGACACAATATGTGACATGATAATCTACTACATACGATAGCAGAGAGCCAGGTTCAGGGGAAGTGGGCGACCAAGACTCACTTTACATTTCAGACATGCCTATGCTGAAATGAAGAGAGCTGCAGAGGATAGGGTCCAGTGGAGAGAAATGCTCAGACAACTTTACAACCAGCCCTAGGACTGATCAATCAGATGATGATGAACCTAGCAAACCATTTGACCTCACATCCCCAGCATTATTAAATAAATCAAGTACAAACCTAGTCATAAATAGACATTCTTCGAAACCATAAGAGGAAAATTGTAAACTGAATCTCTTCTTCGTTCGTTCTCAAGCTCCCCCTACCAAACCCCGAAAGGGTAAGTAGCAGAATGTAGTCCAGAGAATGAAATGCGTTGTGTCGTAGTTTACAGCTTGGCTGCGATATTTGCACCTTTCGGTCCAACACATCCGACTTCAGCAAGCATTTTTTGAGTACCGGGTTAGCATTCCCTCTTCTATCCCTTCCCCTTATCCAGTCTGCCCTGCTGCAGCCTGTTATCCAGGATCACTGCGTGGAGGTGTCGAAGGGTCTTGGCAGCTATGATTCGCTGGCCCTGGCGCTAGCAGTCAGCTATGGGTCGCTGACCACTGCAGCTCATGCACTGCTCAGCATCTTGATTCCGTAAACTGAATAAAATTAGATGTAAATTGAAAAAATATGAGTCAAGAAAATATTTGTCATCAGATTAACAATCTCAAACTATTAGCATCATGTAGTGCATAGCAGGTAGCTAATATGCTGACTATTTGTGCCATTATAAGACTGAATAACAGTAAATTATAATTTACAGACAAAATATCTATCATCAATCCACTTGTGTCGTGGGGAGGTGTGATAACCTTTGTTTCATATCTTTTGCCAGGTGAAAATTCGCTGATGACTTGCCAGGTCAATCCCAGTATCTGTTACCCCCTGGAATATACGGTCGCTTATTTTTTAGAGTGATGGGAAGTGTAAATTAGAGCAAGGTAGATCCATAGCCTGTCAGGCGCCATAAATGCCGCTCCGAGACGAAATATCAAAATGTTGGAACCCATCTTAGTGTCTGTCCATAGCTACTCCATTGATTGACCATCGAAGTTAAAGGCGTAGAGAGTAAGGACAAGCTTGGGCAACAGAGTAGAGTAGATGTAGCAATGAAAGGGTTGATCCTATTAACAAGTAAGGACTGGAGTGCTCTAAGACCATCAGAATAGTGAATAGAGGTGTAGAGAGAGCAAACATCTAATAAGGAAGGACTGGAGTGTTCCAAGACCATCAGAATAGAGGTGTAGAGAGAGCAAACATCTAACGAGGAAGAATAATCCAACCAGAACATACTCCACAGTGCCGGCTGTGCACACATCTCTATGAAACTGTTGAACATCATCTTTTTGAATGTCTGTGGCGCTTGCCAGTGTTAGGAAAGAGCTTCTTCTTCCGAGGCCAGGCAAATGGAACACTTTGTACGGAACTAAACAACAGCTTACAAACACTTGCAGATACCACTATATGGCATTGGGCCGAAGGGCATGAGCCCATAAGCCGCTGGATCAATAACCAAGGAAAAACTGGAGTGGAGTACTCCAAGACCATCAGGATAGGGAACAGATGTGTAGAGAGAGCAAGCATCAAACAAGGAAGGACTGGAGTGCTCCAAGACCATCAGAATAAAGGTATAGAGAGAGCAAACATCTAACAAGAAAGATATGGTAGGTCACAGTGGAAGAAGAGGTAGTCAAGAATGGTTCATGTTCCTAAGGAATGAGGGTAAATTTGGACTGGAAAACACTGTCAAGGAAGTCAGTGGATTTTGAGGAGCATATAAAATGAAGGTGTACGTGCTCAAACAGCTGTCAAAGACATGGAGTTTAGAAACACTCAAACAAAATGTCAAGACACTTTTGACTGGGCTAGGGTGTAAAGGTTTAATCAGATCAAGGATGGAGGTGTGAACCTTGGTATTGTAAAGAACAGTAACATCATGCCCCTGCGATTCAAAGAAGGTAAGGTTGGATGTTCCAGTCCATGCTCCATACTACCATCAATCTTACCTTGTCAGCAGGTTTTGGTGAGATTGTCCTGTAGATGAAGTTTAACCCTTTATAGTCCTGCCTAATTTATTAGATTCATGTCTTCATGACTTTAAAATCCAGCCTGATTGCCATGTCTTAAGACATGAATTTAATCTTCTTCGTTCGTTCTCAATCTCCCGCTACCAAACACTGAAAGGGCTTAAGTAGCAGAATGTAATCCAGAGAACGGAATGCGTTGTGTCGTAGTTTACAGCTTGGCTGCGATATTTGCACCTTTCGGTCCAACACATCCGACTTCAGCAAGCATTTTTTGAGTACCGGGTAGCATTCCCTCTTCGACCCCTTCTCCTTAGACAGTCAGCCCTGCTGCAGCCTGTTATCCAGGATTACCACGTGGAGGTATAGAAGGGTCTTGGCAGCTATGGTTCGCTGGCCCTGACGCTAGCAGTCAGCTATGGGTCGCTGACCACTGCAGCATCTTGATCACGAATCTAATCAATTAGGCCGGACTGTTGAGGTTTAAGACACGAAACTAATCAATTAGGCCAGACTGTTGAGGTTTAAGACACGAAACTAATCAATTAGGCCGGACTGTTGAGGTTTAAGACACGAAACTAATCAATTAGGCCGGACTGTGTGCCTACCTCAGTGAACACATTGCTATTTGATCTTTCTGTCTGTCTTACCCGTTCCATTCTATTGTAGGACCAAGACTTTTTCATCCTTCTTTACTAGAGTCCATGTTTCAGCCCCATACAGTGCAAATGGCCATATATGCGTAGTGTATTTATTCCCCTCAGTTCTATCCTGATATTCATTTTATTGTTTATTAATTTTTTCACATACTTACATCATTCCTAATCTTTCTCTGTTAAAGCTGTCAATAAGTGTAAATGCTGTACCAGTTTTGTCCTGCAAAGGAAAAGTACTCAGATCATGACATGCCATTATGTAAAAAGATGTGCAATGAACCATGCCATTTAATTTCATGTGGTCAGCTGTCGAGAATTATGTTTTTGTTTTGTACTTAGTTCATGTAGCAACAAATAAACAAACAAAAATCGGAAATTTCTACCTCCGCTTCTTTTTGAACAGAATTTTCTAGATGTTAGTTTTATAAATGCCTAATGCAAAGATTATGTTGGTTATGCCTTATTACTGATTAGTATACAATTTTCTACAGTTTCTCTGAGGACTTAATTGTTTGATGTTCTTGATGTCCAAAGTAAATATTGCAACCTCCTTTACAATCATACACGGGTAGTACTATTTTGAGTCTGCTATGTTTTGTATTCAGCAGTAAAGAACACTGCACAACACATAGTATTAGAGACTTAAAAACACACTGTAAAACTCTTCTCATTACTGCCAATAAGTCTTCTGTTGAGAATGATGTTACTGCCCCCATTATTTCATATGTTAATGCATTCCAAGCATTCATCACTCTCTGGCTAAAAAGATATTTCGTAATATCTAATCTGGACCTTTCATTTGTAGGTGTACCCTCTTGTTCTTGTAGCTGGCTGCACTTTGAAAAACGTTGGTCTAATTTATCCTTACCCTTGATTATCTTATAAACCATAAAATCACCTAGAATTCTACTTTTATAAACCTGTATCAAATCACCTAGAATTCTACTCTTATAAACCTGTATCAAATCACTTAGAATTCTACTCTTATAAACCTGTATCAAATCACCTAGAATTCTACTCTTATAAACCTGTATCAAATCACCTAGAATTCTACTCTTATAAACCTGTATCAAATCACCTAGAATTCTACTCTTATAAACCTGTATCAAATCACTTAGAATTCTACTCTTATAAACCTGTATCAAATCACCTAGAATTCTACTCTTATAAACCTGTATCAAATCACCTAGAATTCTACTCTTATAAACCTGTATCAAATCACCTAGAATTCTATTTTCGGGACCACGTAGGGCAGTTTTTCTAAGATATTTTTCAAAACAATAACTCCAGAATCCCACTATCAGTTTTGTTGCTCTTCTTTGCATCCTTTCCAGCATGTTTATATCTCCTCTACAATAAGGACTCCACAACTGAGCATAGTACTCCAATCTATGCCTAATGCTTTATGCAGTTTGACTATCACTTCCTTGCTCCTATTTTTAATGTTTCTTTTTATCATACCTAACATTGTTAGGGGATGGTGTGGGCTAATGGTTAAGTGACACAGCTCACAACCAGAAGGTGCTGTGTTCGCTCCTCAATCACAACATCGGCCGTTACACCGGGGAAGCAAACCCTTAGGAAATGCAGGAGGAAGCAGACCCTTACATCAAATGAATGACGAAGTCGGATGCACTGGGCCGACAAATGCAAAATATAAACACAGTACAGCGAATACCGCCTTGGAGAATAGAGAAATAAGGTGAATGCCAAAAAAAAGAGATAACATTGTATTTGTTTTTTTCACTGCTAGCCAAACTTGCTCACTGACCTTACCTATATAAAAGTAAGTTAAAGATCCTGTTAACATGCCAGTATGGCATTTTGGGAATGTAGTGTTAGGCCATTATTTTTCTTGACGAACAGCACACTAGAGGTGATGTGGTCAACATTACGCTGACCACCTTTACTATCTCATTTTATTCTGGTACCCATTTTTTTAAGTTGGGTCGATCGCTGGAACCATTTTGCGATTGGAAAAATTCTGCACCAACTGGAGACTGCATGCCCCCCAATTCCTTAGCTGGGAAGCCACTGCACTAACCACAGCACTACCTGAGCTCTCCACCTTACTTGTATGATCTATTATAACCTTTAGGTCCCTTTCATTTTCTATCTTCCTAATATTATTCTTTCTCATTCTGCAATTATATTTCATATTGGATCTACTCATGTGGATGATTGTACATTTATCTATATTAATTAAACTCCATCTGCCAGCTCTCACACCATTCTTGAATTTTATCTTAACTCGGGACATTTATCCATCTTCAACCCCTCCAATTGTTTAAAAACCATTTCTTCTGTAATACATACTGAATTTAATCCCTCTGTATTCATGTGCCTTCGGAAAATATTTATTGGCTCTGGGATATTGGGGGGATCTTCTTTTGCATACACTGTGCCAAAGTACTTCTTCTGCATTAGTTCTCAATCTCCCGCTACCAATCCCTGAACAGAGCTTTGCAAGTAGCAGTATGTAGTCCAGAGATCAGGATGCGTTGTGTTTACAGCTTGACTGCATTATTTGCACTTTCCGTCTGACACATCTGTCTTCGGCAGGGCCAAAGTACTGATTGAGTAGATTAGCAGCATCAATATTCTTACTTTTTCCTATGCTATCTTTGAAAGGGTCTACTTTGTCTTTAGCTGGGCATAAGCCATTAGTTTTTATTATCACTCTAAAATAGTTAATCTTCTCCTTTATTTCAAGAAGCATCTTTCGAGAAAATAATAATGCTCGCTTAGGCATCTGAGGCCCGTTGCATCTATCGACCACATCCATGACCCACAGCTGTGGCGTGGTTCCAAGCCTCATCCAGAGCGGAGGAGGTTGATATTTGCTGGAGCTATACTGTGTCGGGACGGCCTCTTCTGCGCCTCCAGTCGGTCGGGGCAGACATTTGGCACTGAGGAACGACTTATGTAGTATCTTGTGGGCTGGTGTTTCCTGGTCCAGCCGTACGACATGACCGAACAAAGAAACTCTGCGCCGGTTAAGTGTCTTTGAAATTGGGTGGAGGCCTGTTTTAGCAGAGAAATCCACGTTGCGGATGTAATCATGCCATCGGATGCCCAGAATACGCCGTTGGTTGCGCATGTTGAAGGCTTCCAATTTCAACATGTCATGTTTCAACAATGTCCAGGTTTCGGAGCCGTAAAGCAGGACTGGTAGATGCAGATTTGTGTCCCAAAGGAGTTATTGCCATTACTCTACACACGTCGGAGGTTGTGGATAGCAGACCCAGATAGTACGATCCGCCTTGACATATCAGGACCGCTGCATCCATCGGATGATATACTACCGAGATAGATGAATTTGTTGGTGCCCTCCACAGTGCGACTTTGAGTTTCAATACCCTGGGGTGCTGTGTCGGAGATGAGTTTCTGAACTTTGGTCTTGGTCCAGGAAATAGACAGGCCTAGGGCCACTGTCTTAACATTTCCAGGGATCGCTGTAGCACAGAGCTGTCGGTGCCGAACAGGACAATGTCGTCCGCGTAAATGAGATAAGTGAAGATTGACTGATCAATAGCTATACCCTGCCAATGCGTGCTGAGGCTGTCAAGAAGTCGGTCAACTGCCGGATAGAATAGCTCGGGGGCAAGAACTCATCCCTGTCCAACACCCGAAGTCATGGGGAATCTGTTGGAGAGTGCCATCCAGTCAAATTCAGTATCCTTGTGTAGCTCCCTGATCAGGTTCAACAAGGGGGGAGGGGGAGATGCCTATACCTTGGAGGACTTTCCATAAAGCCGGCCGATCACCCGAGAATGAATTTGTGAAAAAATTGAGAAAATAAAGCAACTATTTCTTCGCTAATTTCATTGCCAACTTTACTTTTGATCCTTTCCTATATTTGAGAATTGTGTGCCCAAGCAGTTGTGAGCATGATTTCTGCATTCGTCCCAAAAAGGAGTAATGTAAATTTGGACCATAATTTACACTTGGAGGCAGAATATGATCATCAATTATGGGTCACTGACCCTGATGCAAGCACCCAGCTATGAGTTGCTAACTACTGTCAGCTCATTCAATGTTGCACAATCAAGACCACAATCTCTTTTACATGTAACGTTCCCTAGAAACAGGCTGTTTTCAAGGCAGGCTGACTGACGAGATGTGGATCGACGTGATCCCCGTAGTAGTGAACGTCACGCAGATGACGCCGAGCATAGCACAACCACCTGGAGGACCATGTTCCACCATCAGCACGCTCAGGATGTAAAGAAAGCTTCTACAACCCACACATTAACACCCTTTTCAGAGTACAAAAAAGAGTGGAAATAAAACAATAAACAGTTCCAGCTGGAGCATTGGCGTTAAGGTCAGGGGTGATGGGGTCGGCAACTCTGGGAACAAAGGTACCTGCATGTGTGCCAAGGTCACTCACCGTCTCGACACTAAGTCGACAAAGGAAAATGGGAGGTTGAAGGGAAGAATGTGTCTGGTACAGGTAGGTGTTAGGAGCTGACCGCTCTGGCGTTCCAATTTGGGTAGTGGAGGGTTAGTGACAAACAGAGGCCATCAGGTCTTGCTGCGACATTTTAGAGTGACAGGACCTCAGAGTGATTCGTTCCAATAACAACTAAGTGGAGGTAGATCCAAACTGAGTGATGGCTGAGTCAGACAACCCACAGAGGCCCATTGGACAGCTGCTTGAGACTATAATTCTAGGCAAAGTTTAACTCAGGTCGGCTGGCCATGGAGAGAGAGAGAGAGACTGAGCGTTTAGCTAGAAGATTGCTCACCGACTTTCTAGAAGAGCAATTGTTAACCTGCTACTCGTTTAGCAGACTGTTTTATGAATGTTTGAGAGATGGAATGAATTGCAGGGTGACTGAACCAGCATATGCCTTTTGAGTCTTGGCCAGCTGCTCTATAAGGTGTGTGTTGGGCACCCTGTGACAAGAAGAGATCTGGATGTGTGTGTGGTGTGTGAAAGACACTGAGGGAACAATTTACGGAGTGTGTGTATATGCAGATCGATTGCGTGATTGATAACATGTGAGTATACGTTGAACAGATTAAATGTGTAATGTCAAGATCACCTGCCTAAAGGGATCTGAATGTATAATGTAAAGATCACCTGCCTGAGGGGATCTGAGTGTGGGTGAATGCACAGGAGGGGATCTGAGTGTGGGTGAATGCACAGGAGGGGATCTGAGTGTGGGTGAATGCACAGAATACGATCGTGAAGACGAGTTTGTGAGTGTGCAGATAAGGGGAGAAGAGTGCAGTGGCCAGAACTGGGTTAGATTAATTGGGGGCAATATTCAAAAGCTTGTGCTTACAACCTTCGAAATTATTTATATTAATAGATAAATTATGATTATTTAGTTAATATGTATTTCTTGTGTTGTTTGTAATCTAATTTTTAATTGAATAGGATTGTATTAAAAATGACATAGTTCGCTGGAGAGTGTTATTGTGTTAATTGCTGAGTGTAGTTGGGGCGTGAATGATGTGGATACATGTAGTAACATTACAGATAGAAAAACCCCAGTGAAATCTGTACACTGCCACACAACAACAACCCAGTCAACCATGCTTGTAAATAGTAAACTGACAAAGTCAATGTAAAATACAGAGCTACCACAAGAACTATAGAGATCATGCTCTGTCATCATCACTTTCAACAATGTGCAATGAAGTCAGTTCTATGAACCCTTCTCCAATTTATTTTCCAGCGATCACTTTTCATAAGATACTCTTTTTATCTTCATCCTTATCAGAGTTTATTTTTAATGATGCCAGTAAAAATGAACTAAACATTTCATCATCAGTCCCGTAACCTGAAAGGTCATAGGGGCAGCAATACTGCAGATTGTTGGGCCAGTTCCCACCACTCCACTCGGTTTTGTGCCAGGATATTTGTTCTAGCTATGGACCTTCCCATCCACTCTCTGATGTCTTCCCATCTCTTTATCTACCTCCCTCTCTTACGCTTCCTAGGCACAGTACTTTGCAGGACTGTCTTGGCCAACTCAAGACGATCTTGAAACATGCACATACCATGTGAGCTTGCATGTTTTCATAATAGTCTATAGGTCTTTATATTGGTCAAACCTCTCTCTTAACTGTATCCCTTATTCGTGACATGGTCTAGATACGAAATGCTGAGGATTCAACACAGAAATTTCATCTCCATTGCACAAATTCTTCGCTCTTGAGCCACTGTCAGAGTTCAAGTTTCGCACACGTAAAGGTGCGCAGTACACAGAAGTGACAAGTGCGTACATTAAACTCAACTTGGATATCAGTTTGATGCTTTTGTCCCTACATAGTGGCCTCAGTTTGGTCAGAGCAGCCATGGTCATAGCTGTTCTTGTCTGAATCTAGTACTGGAACCTTCCGCATACAACAGTGCTGCCAGGTATTTAAACATACATTTCATGGGTATTAAAAGTGAAATAGATGCTGAGAAAAAGTATGATACATACCTTAATGTCATATCCAATTCCATGAGCCCTGCACATTTGGAAGAACACACTGTAATGAATCACAGCCAAGTTGGAATGCATGAGATGTGTACTCATCACAGCATAGCGGTTATTGTTGGGCGTGTTCTGTAATTATTTAAATTATCCACATTTCTGCTTGTTTTATAAACAGTTTAGCACTTACATAATTATGAAATGTTTTCATATACTTTCAACAGATGAATCTTCCTCACTATGTTCTCTACTACTGTCACTAATTCTTTCTTTTGTACCTTGCTTCTCCAATCCAGTCTTTTTTGTCTTTTGCAAAATACAATAGCTCCACCCTATTATGTGACTTCTGCTAAAATATGCTTACAATTCTTGGACAGAATATATGGACTAAAATAATAAGATATACCAACACTCATGGAACATATAATATATGACACTGTTACTCATGGAACATATAAGATAGGACACCAATACTCATGGAACATATAAGATAGGACACCAATACTCATGGAACATATAAGATAGGACACCAATACTCATGGAACATATAAGATAGGACACCAATACTCATGGAACATATAAGATAGGACACAAATACTCATGGAACATATAAGATAGGACACAAATACTCATGGAACATATAAGATAGGACACCAATACTCATGGAACATATAAGATAGGACACCAATACTCATGGAACATATACAGGACACCAATACTCATGGAACATATAAGATAGGACACCAATACTCATGGAACATATACAGGACACCAATACTCATGGAACATATACAGGACACCAATACTCATAGAACATATACAGGACACCAATACTCATGGAACATATAAGATAGGACACCAATACTCATGGAACATATAAGATAGGACACCAATACTCATGGAACATATAAGATATGACACCAATACTTGTGGAACATATAAAATAGGTCACCAATACTCATGGAACATATAAGATAGGACACCAACACTCATGGAACATACAGGACACCAATACTCATGGAATATATAAGATAGGACACCAATACTTATGGAACATATAAGATAGGACACCAATACTCATGGAACATACAGGACACCAATACTCATGGAACATATAAGATAGGACACCAATACTCATGGAACATATAAGATAGGACACCAATACTCATGGAACATACAGGACACCAATACTCATGGAACATATAAGATAGGACACCAATACTCATGGAACATATAAAATAGGACACCAACACTCATGGAACATATAAGATAGGACACCAACACTCATGGAACATATAAGATAGGACACCAATACTCATGGAACATACAGGACACCAATACTCATGGAACATATAAGATAGGACACCAATACTCATGGAACATATAAGATAGGACACCAATACTCATGGAACATACAGGACACCAATACTCATGGAACATATAAGATAGGACACCAATACTCATGGAACATATAAAATAGGACACCAACACTCATGGAACATATAAGATAGGACACCAACACTCATGGAACATATAAGATAGGACACCAACACTCATGGAACATATAAGATAGGACACCAATACTTGTGGAACATATAAAATAGGTCACCAATACTCATGGAACATATAAGATAGGACACCAACACTCATGGAACATACAGGACACCAATACTCATGGAATATATAAGATAGGACACCAATACTCATGGAACATATAAGATAGGACACCAATACTCATGGAACATACAGGACACCAATACTCATGGAACATATAAGATAGGACACCAATACTTATGGAACATACAGGACACCAATACTCATGGAATATATAAGATAGGACACCAATACTCATGGAACATATAAAATAGGACACCAACACTCATGGAACATATAAGATAGGACACCAACACTCATGGAACATATAAGATAGGACACCAATACTCATGGAACATATAAGATAGGACATCGTTACTTATGGAGCATATAAGATCTGACACGGTTACTCATGGAACATAGACAGGACACCAATACTCATGGAACATATAAGATATGACACCAATACTCATGGAACATGTAAGATATGACACCAATACTCATGGAACATGTAAGATATGACACCAATACTCATGGAACATGTAAGATAGGACACCAATACTCATGGAACATACAGGACACCAATACTCATGGAACATATAAGATAGGACACCAATACTCATGGAACATATAAGATAGGACACCAATACTCATGGAACATGTAAGATATGACACCAATACTCATGGAACATATAAGATAGGACACCAATACTCATGGAACATATAAGATAGGACACCAATACTCATGGAACATACAGGACACCAATACTCATGGAACATATAAGATAGGACACCAATACTCATGGAACATATAAAATAGGACACCAACACTCATGGAACATATAAGATAGGACACCAACACTCATGGAACATATAAGATAGGACACCAACACTCATGGAACATATAAGATAGGACACCAATACTTGTGGAACATATAAAATAGGTCACCAATACTCATGGAACATATAAGATAGGACACCAACACTCATGGAACATACAGGACACCAATACTCATGGAATATATAAGATAGGACACCAATACTCATGGAACATATAAGATAGGACACCAATACTCATGGAACATACAGGACACCAATACTCATGGAACATATAAGATAGGACACCAATACTTATGGAACATACAGGACACCAATACTCATGGAATATATAAGATAGGACACCAATACTCATGGAACATATAAAATAGGACACCAACACTCATGGAACATATAAGATAGGACACCAACACTCATGGAACATATAAGATAGGACACCAATACTCATGGAACATATAAGATAGGACATCGTTACTTATGGAGCATATAAGATCTGACACGGTTACTCATGGAACATAGACAGGACACCAATACTCATGGAACATATAAGATATGACACCAATACTCATGGAACATGTAAGATATGACACCAATACTCATGGAACATGTAAGATATGACACCAATACTCATGGAACATGTAAGATATGACACCAATACTCATGGAACATATACAGGACACCAATACTCATGGAACATATAAGATAGGACACCAATACTCATGGAACATGTAAGATAGGACACCAATACTCATGGAACATGTAAGATATGACACCAATACTCATGGAACATGTAAGATATGACACCAATACTCATGGAACATATACAGGACACCAAATACTCATGGAACATGTAAGATATGACACCAATACTCATGGAACATGTAAGATATGACACCAATACTCATGGAACATGTAAGATATGACACCAATACTCATGGAACATATACAGGACACCAAATACTCATGGAACATATACAGGACACCAAATACTCATGGAACATGTAAGATATGACACCAATACTCATGGAACATGTAAGATATGACACCAATACTCATGGAACATATACAGGACACCAAATACTCATGGAACATATACAGGACACCAAATACTCATGGAACATGTAAGATATGACACCAATACTCATGGAACATATACAGGACACCAAATACTCATGGAACATGTAAGATATGACACCAATACTCATGGAACATAGACAGGATACCAAATACTCATGGAACATGTAAGATATGACACCAATACTCATGGAACATATACAGGACACCAAATACTCATGGAACATGTAAGATATGACACCAATACTCATGGAACATAGACAGGACACCAAATACTCATGGAACATATAAGATCCATGAGGATGGAATGGAGAGAACCAGCACAAAGTACACAAGCCAGAAAATGAATGACAGCATATACAAACTTGGCAGAGATGGGCAAACAAAGATCTTCAGACATAACAGGACATTGCAGACTTCAGGCCCACTTCTGCAGAATATATTTCAGTGACACCGTCACATGTGATTGTGGAGCACCCATGCAAACACCAGAACACATCCTGCAGGGCTGCCCTACTTATACAAACCAAAGTGAGGCAGTCTGGCTCGGGGAAGCGACCGAGCTGGACAAGCTGTGGGCAACTGGCGCCAGCGCTCAGTCTCTGTGAACCTCAGCTGACTAGAAGCATAGCATCATATGATCATAGAAGAAGAAGAACTAATGTAATGATTACTGTGCCTCTCACTCTAGTGCAGAAACCCCATTCTGATTTCACCCCATCTATGACACATGCCCATTGGTGCATACAACAGCATTATATTAAGAATAATTTATTACTAGTTTAATTTATCCACTGCACCATTCTGTTCTTCTTTGGCATTTGTCCTACAAAGGATGTTGTGTTATAGTTTACAGCGAGGCTGCGATATCTGCGATTTTCTAACCGAAACATCTGATTTTAGATGGCTTTTTGGGGTTAAGAGATTTGTCTTCCCACTGTGATCCCTATTCTCTTAGCCAGACTACACTAAAGGTAAAGGGCAATCCCATGGCAAAAATTGCTGTTGGGGATGAAGATAACTTTATGTACTAAACCGCAGCATATGTAGGTGCGGTGGCCATTTCCCGTCCTTGATATTTATACTTTCTTCAACTCGTACATCGGACTACAGCAGTGCAGTCTGTTTCCGGGGCCTCCACTTAGAAACGGAACAGGGTCTTGATCAGCTCTGATTCACTGACCCTGATGCAAGCAGCCAGCTATGAGTCACTAATTGCTGCCAGCTCTGGTTCACTGACCCTGATGCAAGCAGCCAGCTCTGGTTCACTGACCCTGATGCAAGCAGCCAGCTATGAGTCACTGATTGCTGCCAGCTCATTCACCATGCAGCATCTTCGGCCACTCACCATTCTGTAATCCCTAACTAGAAAAATGTTGACATTCCAATACCTTTTTAATTTCATCTTCAGAGTTAATACATTATTCCCCTGGGGTCCACTCTACAATCATCCTCTCTTCTGATCCTCTTGATATTTGCACTGTTCTTATGTATCTCTTGTGTCTTGGATAGGATCCACATCAAGGAGGCAATCTGCAAGAATCTGACGCCAGTTCTTGTCCTGCATCTCCCAGATAGTACAAAAATAGAGGAATATTCCACCACACAGAGAAATTAATGGCAGAGGAAAATAAGAATAAGAAAGAAAACAGAAATCAAGTAAAATGTTCAGTACGGAAAGACTTGCAGAGATCAATTTGAATGTGCACGGTCTACATGAATAGTTTTTCAAAATACAACTACCTACAGGAACAATAGGACATAGCTACAAATTAACTAAAGAAAGGTCCAATTTAGATACAAGGGGCTTGTCATAAGTCTTTACCCTGACTATGAAGGAGTAGGAAGGGAAAGTTGAAATTTGGCACATATGTAGCTCATTCAATTTGTACTGGACTTGAAAAGTATGAATTTCCCTCCTTGTTGGGTTTAACAGGTATGGTGCATGGCGCAACACACCTTATTTACCAGATCTGCTACTCTAATGGTTTGTCAGAACAATGGAGAAATCAGAGGCCAGAACTGTGATAAAATTCTTGATGTTGCAGGAAAAAACTCCTACAGAAATACACAGGGAGATGGAACTAGTGTTTGAGGAATTCTGTCCTTCGTATGCTTCTGTAAAAAAACTGGTGTAGGCAGTTTAAGTGTGGCTGTTCCCATGTTGCTGATCTTCCAAGATCAGAAAGACCATCCTCAGAGTGCAGCGATGAAAGTGAAGAAAATCATTGACCAGGATAGGAAAATGACAATTGCAGAAATATCTAGGTCAGCAAAACTGAATGAATGTACAGTTTTTAGAATTTTACACAACAGACCGAACATGAGAAAAGTGTGTGCCCGCTGGGTCCCGCGTCTGCTGACATGTGAACAAAAACAAAACGAGGGTTGATTGCTGTGGCTAGTTGCTCAAAATGTGTCGGTCGAAAAACATGTTCCCGACCATGGTGATAGTAGATGAGACTTGGGATCATTATTATGACCCAGAATCCAAAATTTTCAGGATGCAGTGGAAAACCCCGGGCTCACCAACACATGTCAAGTCAAGATCACATAAATCTGTAAGAAAAGTGGTGCTGACTGTTTTTTTGGACATTCAAAAGTTATCTGCCTCATGGCAACATGGTTAATGGGCAATATTATGCAGATCTCCTTACCAAACTAAGAAATACTGACCAGAAAACGAGGGATAGTGTACACTCAAATTCTACCTTTGCTTCAAGACAACGCGCCTTCCCATAAAGCAAGGCTTGTGCTGCAAACAGCCAATGATTTGAATATTGAAAGTCTTCCACACCCACCATTTTCTCTGGATTTAGCTCCATCAGACTTTTTTCTTTTCCCAAAACTTAAAAAACTTCTGAAAGGAAATCATTTTGACAGTGACGAAGATGTCATACTGGCTTGTGATAACTGGTTTAGTTCGAAAATTAGGTTATTTTATTCTGAAGGTCTTTTCAAGGTCACGCAGAAATGTATATATTTAGGTGATGGCTACATTGAGAAGGAATAAGCACTTGTCAAATTTCAACTTTCTCCTACTCCTCCTTCATGGTCAGGGTAAAGACATGACAAGCCCCTTGTATTAAAAAATATTTTTTTTAGTCAGAGAGTGGTGAATGCTTGGAATACATTGCCGCAGGAAGTAGCGGCAGCAGGGATAATTAATGCATTCAAGAATAGATGTGTTGCGAATAGCTTTTAGAGAAAGGAAATGTAAATTAAACTGGTTGTATACAGACTCTGAAGAGTCTTCTAAACCAGTATAAAGATGTTTAGTTTGACATTCTGTCCATTATCTTACCTCTTCCTGATCATCACCAGCTTGCCCATTATTTTGTTGGTTTTCTCTTGTATTTGTATGCAGGGGTACCTCAAAGACATGTGTTTTGGGTTGCAGAGTGCCATGTGTCATGAACTCCATCAGTCTGAACATGGACAGATGGTCACTGTAGCGCAAGCATAAATCTATGGCCCATAATTGCTGAACCATCTGATTGGGATAATTTTTTTCAAAAAAACAAAATTAAGCACCTACTAGAACAGAGTATCTGTACACACAAGTAAATAATGTCAGATCAGGTCAGGTCATCTCGTAACTGGTGAGGTTGTTGGAGCACACATAAAGACAACCCCATGCCACCCTTCTCTGTCAGAGGCCGCTGCCAGTGCCTCTTCTGGTCGGAGATTGGTCCATTCTTTTATGTTGTCCTCCCACCTCTTTTTGGGATGTCCATCTACGCCTTGGTTGGTTTCTGTCTCGTCTTCCTGGAACAATGCCCTCCAGAACTGCTTTGTCCAGTCCGTCATGGCGCTTGATGTGGCCAAAAAACCTCAGTTTCCAAGACTTAATGTGGTTTATAAGCCAGTTCTCTTATATAGCATTTTGTCTCGAGAGCCCTGATCCTCTATTTCTTAATATTCGTGTGATGGTCCATGTCTCGCATCCGTACATTGACAATGGGAATATACATGTTCTGAGGATCTTCAATGGTAATTCTTTGTTAGTATTGTGCCACAAAATTTGCATACTATTCAGTTTCTGCATCACTATGGACAATTGTCTACTTATTTCTCTTGCACAGTCCCCATCGTTTGTTATCATAAGGCGAAAGTACCGTTATTCAAAGTAATCCACATGTTCAATTTCCTCATTACCAATAGTGATCTTGGGTGAGGTCTCTGTGTACCAATGGACATTATCTTTGGTTTTTTTTAATATTCAGGAAAAGATTCTGATCTTCACTGATAAATCCTGATAGTAATATAGACAAGGTCAGAGGTACTGATAGACATTTCAAATTAAGAATACAAAAGTTGAGACTTATTGCTTTATGGAATTTATGGAAATCAAAACAAATTTAGTTAACCACCAACAAAAATAGCTTCAACTCCATCAAGTTCGTATGTCACGTGATGTGGAGAACAAAGAAAAGTACAACTAAAAAGGTCCAAGTTTAAATCAATGGATATGTGCCAAAATGAGGGAATAAGATGGTATGATAAAGTCACATGGCATAACAATGGTTAGATGGTTTATTTAGAGCAGCATAGATGGATGCCTAACAGGCTGCGGGTCTATTTTGCTCTAGTGTTTGAGTCTATTAAGATAAACTCACATCGGTTAACCACCCACCGTAAGCACTTATCCCAACGCAGTGGGGTATTAAGTAGCTCGAGCCTAGCCCCCTAAGTAGAAAACCCTTCTCCCGGCTACATCCAGATCATACCAGAGCTGGAACCTGCACAGGGGCATCTGCCCCTGTAGAAGTATAGGTTGACTAAGAACTAAGAAGATAAAGTCTGTAGAACTGTAGAAAAGAGACGGACAGATTCCAGTGGGACTAGATGTAAAGAGAATGCGCTGGCAATGGATGAGACACACATTACAGAAGCTAGCTGAAAGCATTACAAGGCAGTCACTGTTCTGGAATCCTTAGGACAAGAGAAGTAACAGACATGAACACTCAAGGAAAGTTGCGAAGTAAAAAATCAGCAGGAAAGATGCGCCCGGTGGGGGTGGAGGGGGACATGATGGGACGCATAGATAGAAAGATTTTGGATCTGGTAAGAACCAGATTGTTGAGAACCTAGGCCCCCGCAGGGAGTTGAAAGGTTTTGATTGATCGACTGATAGACACACATACGCACACACAAATAACAAAACTCACCGTTTTGGGGTGAATGAAAGTTACAAAATCTATTCTCAAGTATCCCACAATACCCCTGGATTTGCAGGCTTCAGCTATTCTCTGGCAAGCAGCATTGAGCAGAGAAGGTTCAATGGATGACTGTGGAATTGATACTCCCCAACAGGCGAACTGACTCTCCGCATGAATCTGGTCTCCGCAGGTCATCAAGGTAACTACTCCAGAAGGTTCAATCAGTACATCAGTCATGAGAGTGGTAATGTTATCAGATGGTGGACATGCTTCAATTACTCCACCTGGATAGTAAAAAATGTAATTGATCTGACTGAAAGAAAACAGCCACAGCATAAACTCTGCACAACTGCTTTTATTCTCTACCTTTAATAGTTTTCCAAAATTGATGTAAAATAAGTGCAAAAATGTCAAAAACAATTTTAGTGACATAAAAAAAATATTTTAATGCTCTATTCATTTTATCATAAATTCATTTCCCAAAAATATTTTTGTTTTAGATATTACACATTTATAAAAATTAATTGTAAAAGAGAAAAGCAAACATAACTGACCTTTCACTAACAAAATTATGTCTAATTTTCCTGTTTTAAATTAGAGACTTGTAAACAAAACCATTGGATATATTATGTTATCAATCACTTGTGATGGGTCCGCCGAAGACGGATGTGTCGGACCGAAAGGTGCAAATATTGCAGTCAAGCTGTAAACTAGCGATACAACGCATTCCGTTCTCCGGACTACATCCTGCTACTTGTGAAGCCCTGTTCAGGGCTTGGTAGTTGGAGATTGAGAACGAACACAGAAGAAAAAAGAGAAAACTTGTGATGGGGATTGTTCCAGGGGATTGAAAAGATGCAGAAGTGATCCCCTTGTTTAACAAGCATAGTCTGCAAAATGTTAGCCAAGTGTTAAATGTTAAAAAGAGTAATACACTTGAACAAATTTAATCTAATCAGGAATAGTCAGCATGGATTTACTAAAGAGAGTTCATGCTTAACAGATCTATTGGTAAGGAAGACTAATGTCTGGTCAGGCAAAACATACTGATGAGACATGCTAGACAGGGTCAGGCAAAATATACTGGCCAAGACCACCTCGGCTTCCACGTAGCACGTGTCTCATCTAAAGCAAATAAATAAAATTCAAGAATGTTCTGATAGCTGGCAGATGGAGTTTAATGTAGATAAATGTACAGTCGTCCACATGGGTAGATCCAATATGGAATATAATTACAGGCTTGGAGAGAACAATATTAGGAAGATAGAAAAGGAAAGGGACCTAGTGGTTATAATAGATCATACAAGCAAGGTGAGTGAGCAAGTCCAGGTAGCAGTGAATAAGGCAAATGCAGTGTTAGGTATGATTAAAAGAAATATTAACATAGGAGCAAAGAAGTGATAGTCAAATTGTATAGAGCATTACAGATTCTGCATAGTCTTCTAAACCAGTACAAAGACGTTAAGTTATTAGTTAGACCTAGATTGGAGTACTGTGTTCAGTTGTGGAGTTTTTATTGAAGAGCGGATATAAACATGCTGGAAATGATACAGAGAAGAGCGACAAAAGTGGTAGTGGGATTCTGGAATTATAGTTATGAAGAAAGTTTACCGAAGAAAGACTCAGAAAAACCAGCCGTGTCCAGAAAAGAGAAGAATTTGAGGTAATTTAAAACAGGTTTATAAGATAATCAAGGAAGGATAAATTAGACTATAACAAGTTTTTAAAAATACAGCAAGCTACAAGAACAGAAGAGCACAGCTACAAATTATTTAAAGAAGGTTCATATTAGGTATTAGGGAATACATTTTTAGCCAGAGAGTGGTGAATGCTTGGAATGCATTGCCACAGGAAATAATCAGAGCAGAGTCAGTTAATGCATTTAAGAACAGTTTGAATGCACATAGTTGCTAGAACACGTAAAGTAGATGAAACTGGTTGTAGAGTCTTCTAAACCAATATCCAGAAGTTAAGTAAAGTGTTATACAAAAGGTAGGTTATTTTTGTTTTTATTTTGTTGAATCCTCTACAAAATCATTGTCATGCTTTCCTGTCCTATTCATGTTCACCAAAGGAAGGCCTTGTTGGTAGATACATTGGTAGCTTTATGGTTATGATTCTGTAAAATTGTTCCGTTTATTTCTTGGGTTAAATATTGTGATATTAAAAATATAAGTTTACTTGTACTATTCTCTTAATAAATTACTAGAGAACTGGAGCCAAAGATGGAGCACAGTGAATGGGCTGACAGCAGCAGCCAGCGACTCATAACTGGCTACTTACATCATGGTCAGTGAGCCAATGCTGACCACGACTATTCTGCCTCTAAGTGGTGCCCTGGAAATAGGCTGCACTAGTGTAGACTGGCTAAGAGAATAGGAATCAAAGTGAGAAGGCAAAGCCAGCTCACAAAAAAGTCAATTGAAGAACATGTTTGTTTTTAGTTTTCTTTTTCTTTCTGCTTTCAGACAGCACATTGTAATGTTTTTTTAAAAAGGCACAGATATCGTAGCCTTGCTGCAAAATACGACACAATGTCCTTTTCAGGACAAACACTGAAGAGGAAGACTGAAGAAATGGAAACATGATAAAAAGAGAAAGAGAGCAAGTAAAGATACTACACAATCTAACATCTTGGCAGTGAAGTGAGTCAATAGAAGAGATCAATTAACATTACCAGGGATAGGTAGCTATAGCAGACTAATGATTCCCTTAGTTAATCATGGAAGAATATATTTATACTATGTAACAGCTGCATGTCAAACATAGTTCTGATTCAGAACATATTAAATTGTTCATCTTCTTCACCGATCAACTGATGCTATGCTTCTAGTCTGGTGAGGTTCACAAAGGAGACTGTGCATTTCAGGTCTTTGCCGGTCCCCGACAGCTTTTTGAGCATGGTCACTCCCCTAGGCCAGACTGCCTCTCTTTGGTCTGCATAGGTAGGGACCTCTTGCAGAATATGTTCTGGTGTTTGCTTGTGTGCTCCACAATTGCACGTGACAGTGTCTCTGAGACACATTCTGTGGAGGTGGGCCTTGAGTCTACAATGTCCAATTCTGAGTCTGAAGATCTTTGTCTGCCCATCTCTGACAAGTTTGTCTACACTGTCATTTTCTGGCTTGTATTCTTTGTGCTGTTCTCTCCATTTTGTCCTCATGGATCATTTGATGGGTGTCTTTGCTTCTTTATAGCTCTGTGGATGGGGAGTCTGCTTGCCGCAACTTCCGGCTTTTGCAAGCTCATCTGCTTTCTCATTTCCAGGGATCCGACAATGCGCTAGAATCCATCGTAGGACTAAATCTATTTTTGAGACAGCAATTTTATGTTGCATTTTATTTCATGTGAGATTCTATCTTGTTTGTGGCTTGGAGTACACTCCTAGAGTCTGTTAGAATAACCGTTTTCCTTGTATTTATGTTTTGGCTAATAATAATCTGAGTTGTTACATGAACAGCTCTAGCTTCAGCTCTGAAATTGGTACAAGTCTTTCCTGCTCGTATAGGGTGATTTTCTATGTCGCTATTGAAGTGTTCAATGTAGATTCCACTGCCTCCTCTTTTATCGCTCAGCAAGGCAGATCCATCTGTGTACACATGCGTCCAAGAGTTGCTAGGGTACTGTCTCTTGAGCTCCTGTAGAACGTGGATTTTTTGCTCTGTTGCCGACTGCTACTTTTTTTCGCTAACCCTGGAACCTCCAAGATTATTTTGGACCAGTCCTGACTCCGTGTCCAGGGTTCTGGAATGGGTGCTTCACACTTTTTGGTTTCAGCTTAAAAGATGTCTTTGTGTTTTCTGTGGATTTCTCTGGCCAGATGGTTGGGGCTTTTCCTTAGTAGTCCTTTTTTGTTCTCTCTTGGAACTTCTGGTGCAGAGGATGATCAGGTAACCTCTTTAGTTTTTCAAACTGAGTAAGGTATTGATATTTTCTCCTTAATTCAAGGGGCCCAATATTTGCTGTTCTTCCCAGTTCTGTAATTGGAGGGCTTTTCAATGCCCCAAGGGTAATTCTGAGACCCATATTTTCAACTCGGTCTAATTTTCCTGTGTTTGTTTTGGACTGCTGCTGTTGACCAAGTGCTAAAAGCATATTCCATGATTGGTCTAATTGCACCTGTGTAGACTTGATTGAGGATTTTTTTGCTGAAATTGGATGTGTCTGGTCGAAAGGTACAGATTTCGCAGCCTTGCACTATGACACAACGACCCTTTTCAGGGTGAATGTAAAAGAAGAAATTACAATTCTCCACTTCAGCATCACACTTTAATCAACAACACAGTACGTATCATCACCTTGAGACACAAATGCTTGCAAGAATTTCTCCCATGTTGGAAACATTTTCGTGTTGACTGGCTGTGCGTAGTTTTGTAAGATATCTGGGATTTCAGCATAGATCTTTATGTAAGCTGCTTCCTGTGGAGAGAAATATAGCACCAAGGTTATCATGTTTCTCAAACATTCTGGAAAACATTTTTTTAAAACACTTCTTTCCTTGATGTGCTGGCTGAGAGCTGAAAGTAAAAGAAAACTAACATACATAATATATTTAACAGAAAAGTAAAGGATTTAAAGTCGTGAGTGTTCTCCAGCTGTAGCCTCAAAAATTTAATTGACAAAAAAATATTATGCCCTACTAAATGGTTCACTCCGCAGCGCTAATATAGTGGCTTGCAAACTTTCTTACAATGTTACAGAATCAATATATTGGCTCGAACTATTGCCATATTTATAGTTACGAGTTTGACAATACCAACTTTCCTGAATTCATAAATATCCCTGTATTCCTACCAGGATTTTCACATTGGAAAAATAAATGTGTCCAGAAAACCAATTAGTAAATTAGTTAATCGAGTCTGAATTCTAAGCAATTATTTTTATATTCTTGAGAAAGTCTAACTTTTAACGTTTGAATTCTTCAAGTGAGTGCATGCGCCCTTGGTTAAGAATCAGTGGATGAAATGCAACTATGTATATTCTCTTTCTGTTACATATTTAGTCATTGCTCCTATGAAATTGTTTACATTCACTTTTTCCATTTATTTTCAGATTTATTCTAACACTTTAACAGTAACTTTATTTTCAATGTCCCCATATTTAAAAAGTCTTCCCAGATCTCTCCGATATTCATAACCTGTTAAAAATTTAATGAGAAATGCTAATCCTAGTCCAGCTCTGTATTTATGCAGAATCCTAGAGAGAAATGAGATATAAACAAGTAAGTAAATTACTCCGTTTGGATGAATTAGTCTAGGCATTCAAAAATTGTGTTAACTACTTATGTAGAAACATATGGTGCCTCAAGTAAGAATTTTGATTTCAATTAGTGATATGTCATTTGTCCACTTAATTTACTTCTAGATACTCTAAACTTTCCAGAAATCTCACCTGGGCCCATTTCTTGCTCCACTTTTCACCATATCTTTGCTCCTCCTTGATGGCCCATCTGTAGCAGCGCAAGTACTTTGGTACCTCACAGAAAGCAATACCTCGACCATCAAATTCATCATCAAGCTTGAACAGCCATCTTCTGACACCAAGGTTTTCTGTTACTAGCTGAGCTAGACACTCATGGAGCTGAGCAGAAATAAGATAAATGTCTTGGATATGTCTAACAATGTCAGAGTGGTCATTACAATGTAATGATAGATTCTCTCTCTCTCTAGTCTTATCTACTTGTTCCGTGAGGCATTGTGATGAGACTTATTTTTCTGTTAAGTGTTAGGTTCATTGTAGTTGTCAACATCCCAAAGCGGTTTAAGATATCCCTAACATTTCCTATTCACCTGGTTCTTGGTCTTTCACGATTGCAGAAGTCCAATCTGCATACATTATAAGCACTCAGGGGTAGTCTTCTTGTTTCGAATGCCCACAATGAGTAGGTTTACTCTTTTGTGCGCCCTGAAGAGGACGTTAAAGTGACAAGTTGCAGTAGCTTTCCTCACATCCCAAGCTTGCTGATGATGGTGGATTGGGGTCCTCCAAGCATTTGTGCTATGCTTGGCTTTATCTGTGTCACTCACTACTACGGGGATCACACTGATCCCTCCCCTCGTTAGCCAGGCTGCCATGAAAACAGCCTGTTTCCAGGAAGAGCTACAAGGAAGCCAAGGTGTGGGTCTTGGCCTGTATATTTTTCCTGACCAGACGTTAGTCTTCCTCCCCCAAGGGTGGTCTGGAAGATTTCATTCGCATTAGGTGACCTAACCACTTGATTTTCTCCCTATAAATGTCTTTGGTCATGTTCTTGTTTTGACAATTTTTCAGATGTCAGTTTTCATTCCATCTCTCCTAGTAACATTGATGTTTTACTGTATTATCTCATCTCATAGCACGCTAACTAAATCAATGGAATATAGGATAGAAACCAATGAAGTCTCATAAGTGGCCTAAAATAGGAAGCAGTTGCAGCATTGTGTTCCCATGGAATCTGCAGTGAAAAATAAGTGATCTATATCAGTAATAAGACTGGGGCCAAAGAACCAGCACAGTGAATGAGCTGAAAGCAGCCAGTGACTTATAGCTGGCTGCTTGCATCAGGGAGGGCAAGCAAACCAGGGTTGAAAACGACTCTATTCTACCTTCAAGTGGCGGACCTGAAAACAGGCTGCACAAGTGTAGCTTGGCTAAGAGAATATGGATCGCAGCGAAGACAAACCTGATACCCAAACAAGCCAGCTGAGGCCAGATGTGTTTGGTCAAAAGGAGCTTCACTGTAAACTACAAAGCAAAGTTCTTTTCATGATGAACATTGAAGAAGAAGAAGTGATAAGACTAGCAAGAATCATGTTTATAATTAGATCTTTCAAAAGTTTATTAATAATTCTTGCGATGGTACTGGTTTAAGAAATAAATAAACTGTGCCAAAAAAGTGTTGTATTTAAATATCTTCTTCTTCGTCAAAGAAATATAAACAACAACAATAAGTTCAAACAATGTTCTATATTATTATTATTATTCTGCATTTGTCCTTTAAAAAAACGTTGTGTTCTAATTTACAGTAAGGCTGCGATATCTGTGTCTTTTGGTCCGACACATCTGATTTAGGTACTAGGTTTATCTTCCCTCTGCGATACTTTTTCTCTGAGCCAGATTATGCTAGTGCAGGTCTGCTTCCAGGGTGGCATTTGAAGGTGGAATAGGGTCTTAGTCAGCTCTGATCAGCTGACCCCGATGCAAGCAACCAATTATGAGTCGTTGACTGTTGTCAGCTCATTCGCTATGCTGCATCTTCGGGAGTCATGTTTCATGTGATCAATATCAAACAGCCTATTGTATATTATTCTTTTTCATCTGGTCTGATTGGACACGATGCACCTAATTTTTGGACATAAAATTTGCAGAGGAGTAAGAGTGTTTGTCTCTCGCATCAAATAAGACCAGGTTCTTCTGACATGCTCTAGTTTACTAGTTTAGGAGGAAGGAAAGTCACCCCACCTCATAAAACTGAAATCTTAAGAAAATAAAAAAATAAAACTCACTCCATCATACATCTGCTATGAAACTACATCATTCTGCGAGCTGAAATACTTGCCACATTTAATTTGGCAGCATTAACGTAGCTCTTCGTTGCTCAGCTCTGTTTACACCTGTACATCTGGCTAGTAACAACAAAGTCACCCTCCAGTGCATTCCAGGACATTTAGACATATCAGACAACGAGAAAGCAGATTTGCAAAACTTGGAATAAATACACCAGACAGCAAAACAAATATTTCAAGACTACTTCAAAGAGGAATGGCTGAACTGATGAATGGAAGGGTCTGCAAGGTGTGTAATGTATAAAGAAATGACACACACACACAAAATAAACAAACTGCAATGCAGGGAGTATAGCATAGTCTTAAAACTTAAATCAGAACACATCTGACTTAACAAATATAAGTTAGACCCTGCACACAAACCTAACCTGCACCCATCCATTTAAAACAGTGCAACATGTGCTGCTCGCCACAGACAAAGTAAAGTTATTGCCTGGCACCAACATTCACTAATAAATTATACAGCTCCACTCAACAGTTACAAAACACCTGCAAATTACTACAAATAAAACTCTAAGAAATTGAGAAACACTGATCGAAAGCATGTATAACGTGCTGTACTGTTAGCAAAAGTTACTAAGTAATGTAGTATCTGTTGACTTCCAATTAATATCCACACAAAACAAAAGAAAAAAAATAAGGACTGAATACAAGTTTTCAACACAAAAAAAAAGAAAATTAACATTAAAGTTAAACATTCCATAATATACAGAATATATTCAGGTGAAAAGCACAGAGCTTAAACAGGTAAGATACACACAAAATTATGCCTATTACCAATTGAACAGAAGAGAGCAGGTCGTGGTCTTCAGACTCCACACAGGCCACAACAGACTGAGGTACCACCTATTCAATAAACTGAAGATAGGTGGCACTGACGAATGCAGTTGTGGTACCGGAAAAATGACCGCTGAACATCTGCTGCAAAACTGCCCAAAATATGAGGACCAGAGAAAGCACATGTGGCCATCACCAGTGGCAACACTAGACAAGCTCTATGGCAGTGTCGACAGCCTCAGGATGACCGCTGCTTTTTTCGAAAAAATACAGGTTGACGTCTGACAGCGTACGAAGAAGAAGAACAAAAAACAGGTAAGAGTTCAGATGGAATGGTGGATAGTGAGGTGGAATCAAGAACACAGAAAAGCAAATACAGGTTTCCTATCAGCTCTCATCATTATGAAGACACAAACCCATCCCAGTAGAGACAAAGAAACAGTTGATAAATGGTATTTTTATACAAACTCTCTGCTATCAGTGTCAGACATAGGTCCTCTCATCAAGACACAAGAAAGAAAAATCATGGTATACGAAATGAGGTCTTAGAGAAAAGTTGTCTGAGTCTGGTCTGAGTATGAAACGAAGAAATCATACAAAGGGTGGGTGCAACACAGTTCACTGAAAACATGGAAAGACAAAGAATAAAATTATTCAGACACCTCACAAGAATGCAACCAAAATTACCAACTGTGCAGTCCTACAACACAAAACAAGAGGGTTACAGAGCAAAAGGAAGACCAAGAAAAATATGGATAGATTGTGTAAGTAAGACACTGAAGAAACATAGAATGACAACAACATCGAAGGCAATTCTGGTGCACTAAAGAAAACTACACCTACGCACGACATCTGCCATCAACACAAGTGGATAGACAAAAAGGATAGAATTTATTGTAAATGACATCTCAGAATATTAACTGAAACTTTGCCAACAAAAATTTCAGCATAACGACCAGTCGTGTCATAGCTGGGGCCGAATATACATTGTTTTAATCATATATAGACAACCGGTTACCGTAGAAATAGACTAACATCCAGGCTATTTATTTGTCAAAATCGTCACTTCCTTCTTCACAGCAAAAAGTCTTATGTTAAATTAAAAATGAATTTCAAACACATTATCTTCTTCACACTGATTGGAGGCATCCCATTATTGAGAATGGTGAAGTTGAGTTGTTGCAAAAGATGTTTGTGAGGTTGATCTGTGTGGTTTGTTTATGTAGATGAAAAAAATGTTTGGAAACTAACATATAAAGTGATTTGTGGTGATTTCAAAGGATTTATTGGTGAGTCCAAATCTTTATGCTTTGTTTGATAAATTTTCAACTTCATCTTCTTGTACCTCAGAAACTTACACACACACACAACAAAAACAAGTTCTTTATTCATTTATGTCTCTACACACAACATAATCATATTTATAGACCAACTAATATTAAGGTTTCAGGCTCTCAAACTAAACAACCATAGCAAAATGTGATATGCTGAAAAATAGTGCAGCTGCAGGGGAAATTGCGTCAATGTTTTTTGTGATCTTGTAAAGGTTAACTTATTCACTCCCGTGAGCCAATACATTGGCTTCCGGATTTTTCAAGAAAACCCAGGAGCTGATATATCATTGATATATATTTGTCTTAAGCAATGGTAGTAACAGTTCGCAAATTCAGTAAAGATTCAAGATCCTGCACAGCCATGCCAGTGTGTATAATATAAATGTGTATAATATAAATATGTATACATATATATTGAATACAGCACGGAGATCAAGATGCTGAGCAGCACATGAGCTGCAGTGGTCAGAGACCCATAGCTGACTGCTAGCGTCAGGGCCAGCGAACCAGAGCTGCCAAGACCCTTCTACACCTCCACGGATAACAGGCTGCAGGAGGGCAGACTGGCTAAGGAGAAGGGATCGAAGAGGGAATGCTAACCCGGTACTCAAAAAATGCTTGCTGAAGTCGGAGTGTTGGACCGAAAGGTGCAAATATCACAGCCAAGCAGTAAACTACGACACAACGCATTTCGTTCTCTGGACTACATTCTGCTACTTACCCTTTCAGGATTTGGTAGTGGGAGATTGAGAACGAACGAAGAAGAAGAATACAGCAGGAACATTCATTCTGGGTTCCGTAAATTATAAACATGCTGATGTTGATTGGTGCTTTTTATTTTTTAGCACATTTTCAAATTCACATGCTTTCAGTAAAATGTGAATACTGTGAAATCAACTGCACCAAATTAGGTGTATTTCAGAACATCTTTCCCCTTGTGGGTTACTGTCAATAGAAAGTTTTTACATTATTCATGTATTGGTGTAGAGCTGACCAATGTGTTGATGAGGCAAACCATTTTTTTCTTCATAATTTAAAAAAATTAAAATGATTATGCAACTATAATCTCACATACACAATGTTCACCTCCATTTGTAAAATATGTATATTCAATTGAATTTTGGATGCAATTGTGGTATATAATATGTGTTTTGTCAGGGAACTTTTATTGAAGATAAATAGATCACAACTAAGTGATGCTGTTTGAGTTTTACACAAGAAAAAAATTGTGTCTAGAGGTCCAAAATATTTGGGAGTGAATGAGTTCAATTAAAGGCATGATTTTCCTTTTGTTCCCAAATTTTGGATGCACTAAAAAAAACTTACGGGAATACACAAGCAACTTTCATTGTAAATTTTAGAAATTGATACAGACTATTTTCTCTGCACATTTTTGTAAAGCAGATCAGCATATAATGAATGTATTGATCAGACGTTATTTTGCCAGGATAGTGGCCTTCATTACCTGATCTAAACTGTAAATGTCATATTCACTTGGCGGAATGTCAATGTTTGCACTGGCAAATATTCTCTTGCACCCAGATTTTGTTGAATACAGATGAGCTACATCTGGTTCTGGGCACAGGATGGGAACATTGAGAAAATCTGCTACTGCAAGATCATCCTTATGTGGCATTCCAGAGACTATGAAGGCATCTCTACCTTTGATAAGATTTTGTATTCTTTTTAAGGCTCGAGGGCTGTATTTCAAAATTGTGGACAGGCACATTCTGTGAGTCTGACGAAGGACAAACAAAAAATAAACATTTATGTTGTGCAAAACACAGTGAATAGCTAAAAAAACCAATGCATTAAGCAACACCTTTACCAAAATAAATATAAAACAAAACAATAAGGCATATGCAAACAGCTGTGTTCATTCTGACCATGAACTCATCTATTCTTCACAAAATTATATTTTTTAAATGGTAAATGGTTCATAACTTTTCTTAAATTCTTCATACTTGTTTAGAAGACAGACAACAGTCTGTAACATGTTTCTTCTACTCCACTTGATCTAAAAAAACTATGTACATTTAATCTATTCTTAAATGCATTAACTAAACATATCCCCACTATTTTCTGTGGCAATGCATTCCAAGCCTTCACCACTCTGCAACTAAAAAGATATTTCCTAATATCTAATCTGAACCTATCTTTAATTAATTTGTCGCTGTGCCCTCTTGTTCTTGTAGGCGGCTGTACTTTGAAAAATATGTTATAATCTGATTCATAATTTCCCTTATTATCTAATAAACCTGCATAAAAACACCTCAAATTGATTCTCTTGTACGTCAGTTTTTGCTGAGTCTTTCCTCATAACTATAACTCCAGGATACTACTATCAGTCTTGTCGCTCATCTTTGTTCATAGAACTGACTTCGTTGCACCTGGACGCCCCCATATATGCTCAGTCCCGTTCATTCCTGAAAGTGCTGATGACAGAACCCTACAATTTTTCCAAATTTGCCATGGATCTTTTTACGGGTGGGTCAACCAGGAGAAGTAGTCATACCACAAAAAAAACTGAGCACAGTGTGTTTCGAACCTGGTACATTGGGACTGTGAACCAAGCTCACAACCCCTAGATTACAGAATCTAAATATGAATGTCCTAATGTGGAGTTGATCATCATCAAAGCCCATCTCTCCTTTCGGGACATATGCCATTGACAACCCTCATCCAGCAAATTTGATTATGAGCTGCCTTTTCAGCCTGTCTCCAGTTGAGGTCCTTGGACCAAAGTTGATTTTCACAGTCTCCTCCCATGTGTTTCTTGGTCTACCTCTCTTCCTCTGTGGATTCCATGTCAGGGCACGTCTGTTCACACTTGATGGCGATTTCTGTAGTGTGTATCCTATAATACACCATTTCCTACATTTGATCTGTTGTATGGTTGTTGTTGTTGGCTCCTTTCCCATAAGTCTTCATTCCTCACATGTCTTGACATTATCCTCTATAGACATATATTGACAAACGACTGGAGTTTCCTTTGTTCTTCTCTACGTTTCTGCTCCATACAGGAGTACTGACTTGACATTGAAATTAAACAATCTTAACTTGGTCTTAGTCTTTATTTCCTTGGGTCTCCATATATTATTCAGTAACAAGAATGCTGTCCTTGCCTTTCCAATTCTAGCCCTTACATCTATATCTGTGTCTCCTGAAGTATCAATGGTGCTGCCCAAATATGCGAAGGTATAAACCTCTTCCAGTGACTCACCTCCAAGCATCGCTGGCTGTTTGCTTAAGATGTTGATTTTAAACAGCCTGGTTTTCTTCATGTTAATGTAGAGTTAGGAATGTATTGATCTGTGACTTTACTGATCGCTCTTTGCCAGTTTTCTACTTTATCATGTCTTGGATTGTGAGATGTCTGGAATGTGTTGATACACTAGCTGATGTTCAAAGCATTATGATCATTATACCTAATTTTGTTCTCCACTGCATGTGGCCCCCTTGGTGAAAGCTTGTACCAAAGACAATATGTGCCCCTGCAGTGTATGTTTCTGTAACATATTGTCTGACATGATGAGATTGGCAGTCCCACATACCACACATTTTGTTAATATTTGACAACTTGGCCTTTTTCAGATCAAAGAGGGTTTCACCTGCAAGTCATGTAAGCTAGTCTATAATATTATTTGCAACAATGCAACATGAAGCACATCTGTGAGACTGCTTTGAAGTCTGTGAGAACTTCCACCAACCACCTTAATGATATATATAATAATGCTGGTTCTCCAGTCATCAGCCATTTCAATAGTCTTTAGACACCATGGCAATGTTTTCATCAGTCACTGGAATCATCTCCTGCTCCTGCTATGATCAACACCAGGTTGACTTTTGAGAATAGTTTGAGCTTCCTAATGGGATATCCCAAACCTCATGGTCTGAATACATTCCACTTGTTTGTGTATATACCCTCTGCTGTTTGGTTGTTTTTTCCCTCTACATCTGTATATTGTGTGTTCCATTTAATTTTTGTGTGTGTGATTTTTTTCATGTTTTCATCCGTGTTTTTGTCTACTTGTAATCACATTGACCATTTCTTGTTTGGTTTACTCTTCTTCATAACTGGCATACTGTACCTGGAATGCTTCTAGCCATCTCTAGGTATGACTATACACTGCTCATTTGACATTTGTTATGTGATTTGTTAGTTGTTTTTGTTCATTCTTTGTCCCTGACAAAGGCCGTGTGGTCGCAAACGTAAGTGTTATTTTGTTTTTATCCTGGTGCAGTCACTGAGTCATTACCTATATATGTTTTTATCAACTTTTAACCTTCAGTAGTGCTGCAGCTTCGATTTATTTATTCTTCAGCATGTTGTCTGCATGGAGGAAAACATTTGAAGAGAACGTAAATAAAAGTTGATTTCTAATAACCATTAACAAATTAAAATAAATAACTAACTACATAAATAGGAAAATGCTTATAATTTTAAAAATTAAAACACAAATTTAGAATTTCAGAAAAAAAAATTCAAACTTACAGGAAAACTTTTGATTGCTTCAGGTACAATAATTTTGTACCTGCTTGACATGTCACTCTGATCTTCTTGATTGCTATTGGCTACAGCTGTGCACAGGCCAAGAAGCTTAGAGTAGTACTGAAGGGTCTCATCACTGAGTGGAACTGCTGCTATAAATATTACATCTACATTTGGGTCTGGAACGTAAAGCACACCAAAAAAAATAATTACAAATTTGTAATAAAAACAAATGTAAACACAGTGGAATCTCTCTTGTGTGTTCCTCATTTCCATATTTTCCCATACAGTACGAGCAATTTTTTAAGGCATCGTGCCAATCCTACTAATACACATATCTAATTATATCCTTGTACAGCATTGCCATATCCAAATGTGAAGGTACTTTTGAACAAATATCGTGTTGACCAATTCTGGCTGTTTTTTAAACCTGTGTAAAATACTTCAGTGTTATGTATAATTACCTGGGCTTGACAAAAGCGTCCATCTGTGTGTGACAAGTGCAAAATTTAGCTTCAGTAAAAAATTTAAAAAAAATTAAAATCTGTTTTAAATCGTTAATTATCTTTTTAATCGTTACTATATAACGACTCTCACATGTTTATTAATGATATTACGGTTCTAATTGATGGATGTGTTGGACCGTAAGGTGCAAATATCGCAGCCAACCTTAAACTAGCAACACAATGCATTCCGTTCTCCGGACTATATCCTGCTACTTTGCAAAGCCCTGTTCAGGGCTTGGCAGCTGGAGATTGAGAACGAACGCAGAAGAAGATGATGAATCTAAATGGACCTCCACTGCCACAATTTAGACTTACTAAAGCCATCAATAAATGGTACTATAGTGCTAAAACTACCAAGGACAAAAATGCCATGCATCTGGCAGTAGTACATCTTTTCTTAAGAAGAAATAGACTAATACTGTGTAAGTAATACAATATATTTTGGTTTGGTACGCATTGTTAAGTAGAAATAAAGTTGAATTAGTGCCTAGTTTAAATTTGTAATCATAAATTGTATGACTGTAGTCCGACCATGCTGACTGATATTTTTGGCTGACTGGTGATGGTTGTTCTTGAATGCTCACAATGAGTAGGATTACTTTTTTGTGAGTCCTAAAATTGATGTTAAGTGGCAGGTTGTCGTAGCTTTTCTCACATCCTGAGTGTGCTGATGAAGGTGGACCGGGTCCTCCAGGCGGTTGTGCTATGCTTGGCTTTATCTACGTATTGTTCACTACTACGAGGATTATGTTGAACCTCACCTTATTGGCCAATACTGTTGTCCTTGACAATAGCCCGTTTCCAGGACGACCAACGAGGAAGTTAGGTGAGGGTCTTGGCCAGTATATTTGTTATGACCCTGGTTAACATTGTCTGATCAGTGTGTTTTGCCTGACAAGACGTTAGCCTCATCGTCCCTGACTTACTGGTAAGCCACACTCAAATTTGTCAGGCACTGATAATTAATATATAAGATATAGTAGTAGTACGTTTTCCCGTTTTTGACGTTCAAAAAATTGTTCTGCCTCTTGAAAAACATATTAGCGAGATTCTTCTTCTTCTTCGTATGCTGTCAGACATCAACTTGAATTTGTTTCAAGAAAGCAAATTTCATCCTGAGGCTGTCGACACTGCCATAGAGCTTGTCTAGTGTTGCCACTGGTGATGGCCACATGTGCTTTCTCTGGTCCTCGTATGTCGGGCAATTTTGCAGTAGATGTTCAGCTGTCATTTTCCCTGTACCACAGGTGCATTCGTCAGTGCCACCTATCTTCAGTTTATTGAATAGATGGTACCTCAGTCTGTTGTGGCCTGTCCGGAGTCTGAAGACAACGACCTGCTCTCTTCTGTTCAGCTGGTAGTACGCATTTTTTGTGTAGGATAGAACCCACTGTACCACTACTCTTTTTGGTGTGGACTGCTGGCATAGTTGACAGAGTACTGCTCTTAAATCATTAAGTATGTTTCTGGCTTTTTAGTGCTGTAACCAAGGCCAGGGCATCTGTAAACAGGACTATCTGGCTTTCATTGCTTTCACCTGTGAGCATTGCTTCTACTGCAGCCTTCAGTGCCTCGCCTTCGCTCTGAAATTGCTTGACAATTTTCCAGTTGCCACTGACAGTGTTATTTTTCTACCATTTGGTAGGCTCAGGAATACCCCTCCCCCTCCATTCTGTGTAGTATTTATTACAGAGCCGTCGGTGTATGCATGGGTCCAGTCCATGCTTGGGTAGTTTTCAGCTATGTACCTCAGGGTTATGTCTCTCCTTTCTTGTTCAGTCTGGCTGTTCTTGTTTCCAATACCTGGTATATTTTCTGCCACCTCCAGAATGATATGCTGCTTTCATGTTGGTTTGCATACAGTAGGGATGGGCTTCGGTGTTGTTATGGTGTTCATAGGGTCTTCGTTCATCTTTGCTTTGGCTATTTCTGCAAAGTTTCTCCGCTTTAGTTTCCCTTTTCCAAATCTATTTAGTCTCTGATGCATTGGATGGTCTGTCAGTCTTCTTAGTTTCTCTGCTTGCTGCTGGGCTCCGCAGTCTCTTCTTTCGGTCATGGATTGCAGATTTGTAATCTTTTCAAGTTCTACAATTGGCGTTGACTTCATGCCTCCTGTTTTAACTCTCATGGCTTGGTTTTGAAGTTTGCTAATTTTATCAAAGTTTGCCTTTGCTGCTGTTGCCCATGCCGCAATGCCATACTCGAGAACTGGTCTCACTCTTCCAGTGTACAGTTTCTTGAGCATTCTTTTGTCTGCTCCCCAGCTTGTGCCAGCAAGTTTCCTCATGACTGCCATTCTTTGTCTGGCTCTCATTCGGTTTCTCTCGATCTGACTTTTCCATGTCATGCGCCGATTAAATGTGACGCCCAAGTAGTTTGGGTTGTCATTAGGCCGTAGATATTTGCCATTAAGACTTATTTTGGTGTTCTGGGGTTTATTTGAAAGCGAGAATATCGTACATGTTTTTTCTTCATTTATTTTGACCAGCCATGATTTCGCCCACTCCTCCAACGATGTTAGGGCCTGCTGCATCCGATTGTTTGCTACGGTGAGATTTTTTAGCGAGATTCAATTGTACTTAAGTATATAATTCACAAATGTTACCACTATGGGTACTTCCAAAACTAGCTTTTCAGTTCTTTCACTGTTGTACAATGACCAGGACAGTAGATCCATACACATGCCTGAAGGTTAAAGACCTCTATGAATGATATCCACTCTCTCGGACTTCTGAAGTAAGTACTTGGATACAAAGCAACAACTTTTATAAGTAATGGAGTTTGAGATAGCCAGAGCAGGCCTGCAATAAGTGCCACAGTCTCAGTTCTCCTACTAGATGTTCTTGTTATAGAAGTTCTGCCTTGATTGACACTATCTTTGCTTCTTACTCTTGCAGAAAAGCTGCATCTTCATTTCTCACCAGATAGCACAACAAATGTGTATGTACAAAAGCGTTTTATTCCTTAATATTATCATTTCCCAGCTGGTTAAAATTCTCCCCCATTGAACCTCTTTTTAAATATGCTGTCAAGGGTAAGGATGACTTTTAGCAGTCTGTCATTATCTACTGGCTGGCTTTGTTCGTTCTCAATCTCCCGCTACCAAACCCTGAAAGGGCTTAAGTAGCAGAATGTAGTCCAGAGAACGGAATGCGTTGTGTCATAGTTTACAGCTTGACTGCGATATTTGAACCTTTCGGTTCAACACATCCAACTTCAGCAAGCATTTTTTTAGTACTGGGTTAGCATTCCCTCTTCGATCCCATCTCCTTACCCAGTCTGCCCTGCTGCAGCCTGTTATCCAGGATCACCTCGTAGAGGTGTAGAATGGTCTTGGCGGCTCTGGTTCGCTGGCCCTGACGCTAGCAGTCAGCTATGGGTCGCTGACCACTGCAGCTCATGCGCTGCTCAGCATCTTGATCCCTCTCATTATCTAATGAGTGTGAATCTCTTCAATTAAAATCAGCATAGACAAATTTGGCAAGGATGGACAAAGATTTTCAGACCCAGAACATGACATTGCAGACTCAAACCTCTCCACAGAATTGGTTTTAATGACACCGCCATATTATGCAATTGTGGAACACCCAAGCAAACACCAGAACATATCCTGCAGGACTGCCCTACTTATACAGACCAAAGAGAGGCAGTCAATCTCGGGGGAGTGACAATGTTTGAAAAGCTGTGGGGGACCGTTAAAGACCTGAATGCACAGGGCTAGAAGCATAGCATTAGTTGTTCAAAGAAGAGAATTAGAATTTAAAACATGGCCACCTGTACATTCTTTCTACCTGCATCATATATGACCTCTTGATTCTGCTTATTGGTATAACACAGACTCCAATGCTGCAATCAATCAACTAATCAAACAAAGTCCATTACTTATGCCTGTACATAATTCATTGACCAAATCTCACTAGCAAGTATTGTCCTGGCCTACTCCTGTCTCTCTCCAAGTGCAGCCATTTATTCATAGTTCCCTCTCACATTCTCTTCTGTGTACTTTTAGGTCTACCACTCTTTCTGTTCCCTTAAAGATTCCGTGTGAGAGCCTGCCTGGTTATGTTGGATATTGACTTTCTCAGCGTATGTCCTATCCAGCCCAATATTCTTCTCTTTATTATTGTTCCAGTGGCTGGTTGTTGGCTTCTTTATCAATGGTCTTCATTCCTCACCATGTCCTGCCTTTATTTATACCTATTTTCTTTCATTAGTATTTGTTAACGAAGGACTGTAATCTTTGTTGTATGGTCTTGGTCATTTCAGCTATGTTTTAGCTTTATATAATAGCACTGATTTGACACTGGTGTTGAAAATTTTAACTTTTGTATGAATCTTGATTTCTCTGGATCTCCATGTTATTTAGAGTCAAGAATGCCTTTCTCGTATTTCCAGATCTGGTCATTACATCTCAATGCGTTGTTTTATTTTTATTTATAGCCTGAGACGGAAATTCCTATATTCATTATTTTATTTCTGCTTCCACAACAAAAATATCAAAGCAAACACTGAAAACAGGCATACCTATAATATCACACAATCGAGTCATCTGGGTGTTTTGTCTCAAGCCAAAGTCACTGATTGTGTCTCGAATTGTTTGGCTGTAACCAAGAGATGGAATGTGTATAACCACTCGACGAGAATTCTTTATTCGATCCCAAGAAGACGCAAATATCTGAAAATTGTGTATAATCTTCAGATAATATACTTCTTATATTTATTACTTAATTTCTGTGTAAAAAGACAAACATGTATAGGTATGGGTCAGATACCAGGCTGGAACAAAAACAAGAGCAAAACCTACATGCCCAAAAGGCCTCCTTCAGGGACAACGGACAATACACATACGAGCTAGCACATTATAAAAGAAGAAACAAATACACCAAATAAAAAAGAGAGATGAACACATAAAAACAATATTAAAAGACAGTGAATGCCCAATATATAAAATGGTCAACAGGACAAAAGTGAAAACTAGGCATGAAAGGGTACAGAGTGAGAAGATGGTGGATAAGGCTAGTAGCTTTGAGTTGAAGGCAAAGGCTTGAAAAGTTTTCTGCTGACTGGATTAAAGTCTTTTCTGACATTATTTCTGTATCAAAGGCAGGATCTACTTTATTTTATATCCTTATGATACAGATTGTGAACATTCATTTTCAATGATGGAAAAGATCAACACTGAATGCAGACAGAACCTCAATGCAAAAAAAATGTTGCTTTCCAGTAATGCATCATTAAAACACACTAATGCAAATTGGAGCATCTGCCAAGAAATGCAGAGGAAGAAAGGACAGAAGTCGGTCAGTTAAATTAACTCTTTTTTGCAGATGATCATTGTCTACTTTACGAAAGTGAAGATGATCTGCAGCAACATCTGACTGCGCTCAACTCTGTGTGTGAAAGATACAGTATGAGAATTAACACATCCAAAACAAACTGTGCAGATAAGCAGATTGCCTGAAAACATGAACATTACTGTAAACAGGACCAAGATCAAACAAGTGCAGGAGTTCAAGTACTTGGGCAGTGTTTTCACACAGGATGGAGGTTCAAATAGAGAGATTGAGATCAGATGTCATAAAGCAAATGCGATTGCATACCAGCTGTCACCATTATTGAAACGCCCTAACATAAACATGTCCACAACAAGAATGCTGATCAACAGTATATTCATGCGAACTCTCTGTTACCAGTGCCAAACGTGGACTTTACCAAAAACTAGAGAGAAAGATCATGACATGTGAGATGAGATGCCTCCAGAAAACAATCAACGTAACTAGGAGAGACAGAAGGAGCAATGAAAATGTGAAAAGAATAGTTGAAGCAGGACCCTGTTCTTAATATATTGATGAAATAAGAATCAATGCATTTCATAGCAGCCTGGCTAACAAGGTTAGAAATCGACGTGATCCCCCTAGTAGTGAGTGACACGCAGATGAAGCCAAGCATAGCACAACCGCCTGAAGAACTCTAGTCCACCTTCATCAGCACACTCGGGATGTGAGGAAAGCTACTACAACCTGCCACTTAACGTCCTTTTCAGGGATAACAAAAGAGTAACCTTCTCATTGAGGGCATTCACAAACAACAACTGTAACTCTTACATTAACAATGAAATGTGTGAAGCAGTATCCACTTCAATCAATCAAAGCCCATCACTTCTCTCAGTGCATAGACCTTTGACAACATCTCTACCTGCATACACGGTCCTGGGATGCTATTTCTGCCTGAATATTGTTCAAAGTAAATACTAACATGATGAACTGCTTGTTCTTTATACAACCGGTACAGCAATCTGAACCAAGGAGTGAGGAGATGGTGGATGGGAAATAGATGGCTGGGTACGGGTTCAGGGGTATAAGAGATGGACGGAGGAATGTGTGGGTTGATGTAAAAGGTAATGGTCAGTCCCATGGCAATAATTGCCATTGGAAATGAAGATAACTCTTCCCATACTAAGCTGCAGCCTATGTAAGGTGGGGTGGCCACTTCCCTTCCTTTTATGTTTTTACCTTCCGTAACTCATACATCATGTACCCATTTACAGCTGGATCGACTGGAAAAATGGTCGTACCAGACACAAACCACGGCTCGGATCTTTTCTGTCCATCCATGAACTCAAACCCCTAGCACGCTGTAACCCCAGTCTAGAAAGCTTGCTCACTGTCTACTAGGCTGATGGGGAAGAGATGTGGACGAGGTGAGAAAAGATGGATGGGGAATAGGTTGGTTGACTTACAAAACTATCCTAGGCAACACTGGGTAATACAGCAAGTATGAGAATCTCTTACCTGAACATACAATCACTAGAGAGTAACTAACTAGAAACTGCCATACACTAACATTTGCTCTACGTTTGAAAGCCTCCAACTGATCCAGTCGTGTCCGCTTCAGCTGATGTCTCATTTTGGCAATTTTGATGCGCATAATCCATGATAAAGCAATGACACTGGCAGCCCACTTCAAGTGCCGGTACTCCAAATACTTGCAGCGTTCTTTGTATCTCCGCCATGATGACTGAATTTGAGTTGCTGCAATGTCCCTTCCATTAGGTCCCAAAAACCTACGTCCCTGTATTAAACCAAAGAAAATTATCAACACATGTCAGAGGTGCTGCCGCAAAACTGAGTTAAATGTAAATAACATTAGCAACAGTAATCTTCCTAAGCATCGGGGCATCACTACAGCTGGCTTTCTTCAAGAAGAAGCCTGCACCAAAGCATGTTATTGCAGTAGTGGTTGCTGCAGACCAACTTGTTTTACATGATGAGGTTGTTAGCTCCATACACAACTCTCATCACCTTTAACGGCACGCTATGAGGTGCCACAGTGGTGCTATTACTTTCTCCCCATTAAAGGACCCGAGATATACCCAGGGACAAAGAAATAAGCACACTAGCATACAAATAAGACCAAAGACTACTTTCAATCAATCAATCAATCAAAGTCTGTCACTTCTTTCGGTACATAGACCCCATCCACTAAGAAATTAATTGTGAAACATTTTGTAAATTATAACTGACACAAAAAAGCAATACTCAAAGAGAGGTAGAGGAAAAACTGCTTAAATAATGAAAAAATTTCAAAGTGCTTGTGCAAATAAATTAAATTGAACATGATACACAGAGAGTTAGCAGGTTATGACACTTCTGATATAGGACTAGAAATAAATTAAATTAATACAAGATATGGTTTTCTTATAATACATTGTATATTGACTGATTTTATACAAACTGCTGGAATTCATGTATTATTATTCTCTTCTTCTTTTTTTTTTTTTTTTTCCCTTTTTTTGGCATTCGCCTTATTTCTCTAATTTCCAAGGCGGTGTGTGTCGCACTGTGGTTTTTATTTTGCCCCTGTCGGCCCAGTGCATCCGACTTCAGCATGCATTTTATGTAAGGGCCTGCTTCCTCCTGCATTTTCTAAGGGTTTGCTTCTATTGCTTCCAAGGCCATTGCTGTGATGAAGATCGAAACCTTCTGGTTATGAGCCGTGTCACTAAACCACTAGCCAACGCCGTCCCCTTATTATTATTCTCTTGAGGCTGGCTGAATATTATTATTGGTATAAGATATTGCAAAACAACAATGTAGATCTTTACTCATTTAGAATTGTTTCTGCTTAATTATTCAACGAGTCTAGGGATCATAATTATCAATTGATGTGGTCTGTAGACTCTGAAAAGCAGAAAATACATTTAAAAACACTGACTTTTGTATTTGTTTATTAATTCACAACTTCAATACTGCAATTTATTTTAAATAAATGTTGAACTTATTAACTTCCAAATTTTAAAAAATCTCTGTGGCCACACAAATTTCAACTAGAGGTGTCTCTATAATTTCAATTGTAGTTTTCTCAATTTCAACAAGATTTTGTTAAAATGATGTATTATTTAAAGATAATGAATGTGCTGTGTTAATAACAACATAAAAATTGGCATATTTATATGATTTTGTAGATAGTATAATTATCACAATGTGACTGTGTTGGAAAAATATTTTTCAAATTATATAAAAATGTCTACATAGCAAATTCCTTGTGTTCTAAGACATTTAATGTCTTTTTCTTGATAATTCATATGTAGTGTATCCAATCATGAATTGAAAGCATCCAAGAACACGCATAAATAATAATTATGCTTGTTTTCATTTATGCAACTACTTCCCTTCTCTGTGAGCCATTCAATTTTTGACATGCTAAACAATTTTACAAAACGTAGTTACAAATTTTAAACTTACAACAAATAAATTACAATATCAATTGTAGAACATGCGGACATTGTTATGGCTTGGAAAGGTCATTTCCTGTGACATTTCAAAAATTTGGATAGGATTTTGATGCGATTAGTCATATTTTAGATTTGTTTTCTAACTTTTCCAAATTTGTCACTGGTACCGGGCTTCATAATCGATCAATCTATTAGTCACTCTCATCTGCGCGTAATAGTGAATGAGTTCATTAAATGTTTAAAAAAGTTTAAATCTGTAAAATGAGCATCAAATACTCAGCTCTTGGTCATCAATGTATTGAAAGAGACACTACAGGTGAATTCACTCAACAAATAGAAACTCTCAAACTGTCTGGAAACACCTCCATTAAAAATTAGAATATGGGTACACAATTTAGAACATTTACATTTGATTTCATTTGGGTTTTTTTTTGCTGAGAAATGAAAAAAAAAAACCCAGCTGTGTCCAGAATCTCTTATTTTAACAAACAAAGAAAAAACAAATTATCAGAACAGACACAGTAATGAACAAATCAATAATTACCATCGACAGTGTAGAAATAGCAGATGTGTTAGAATTTAAGTATTTAGGATCTACAATTTAAAAAACTGGGGACTATTTGGTTTAAATCAACTAAAGGTTTGAAATTGACACACACAAATAGATGCAGGTGAAAAATGTGTCGCAGGATACCAGAGGAAGATGAGTATTCAACTGATCAGGACATGGTTTTTCATTATGGCAATATATGGTTGGAAAACATGGATAAAACCATTGCAAAAAATATCTTTCGAAATGAAATGTTATAGAAGAATATTGAAAATAGTTTGGACAGAGTAGACATAAAATAGAGAAATTTGCAACAACTAGGCAAAGAAGAAAACTAACATCACAGGGAAGAAGTTAGGCTATTTTATCCATATGAAAAGACAATAGCTTAGAGTAGCAGAGAGTGGAAAGCACGGTTTCTGGGAATAGAGGAAGAGGTAGTCCCAGAAGATGTTATCAGGACATTACTGAAAGTTTGAAAATGTCCCTATGTGAAGTGGGTCACCTTTCCAGAAATCCAGAAGTGGTTAGGGCTGCTGTTAATGAGACTATGTTATGGAAAGAATATGTCATATGATATGACATTGGTTAAGATTAAATCATTTTAGGCTATCATTGTTCTTTTTTTTATCCGACAATATGCAGACCATATGTTTTGTGATATAGACAGAGTTGTATGTGTGTCCATATAAATCTGTCCTTTAATTTTATCTCTCTCTTGGTTGGTACTTAGCTGTACTGTAGTAATTATGGAGGAAGACTAACGTCTGGTCAGGCAAAGTATACTGATCAGAAATGTTAGTCAGGGTCAGGCAAAGTATACTGATGAGACATGTTAGTCAGGGTCAGGCAAAGTATACTGGCCAAGGCCCTCACCTCAGCTTCCCCATAGCCCTACCTTGAAATGGGCTCAGCCTGGCTAACAAGGTGAGGTATCGACGTGATCCCTATAGTAGTGAGCGACACGCAGATGAAGCCAAGCATAACATAACCGCCTGGAGGACCCCGGTCCACTTTCATCAGCATGCTCCTGATGTGAGGAAAGCTACTGCAACTGTGACTTAACATCCTTTTCAGGGCACACAAAAGAGTACACCAACTCATTGTGGGCATTCAACAACAAGTACAGTAACTGTCCTATGCATGGTGTGCTTTTCTTAGAATTTTTTTCAGCAAGCAATCACTACAAACCGAAACTACTACTACTTCTTCATCGTACGCTGTTTACAGCGATATTTACATGCACTGTTTTATTTAGTTAAGCCTGTGGCTCAGTGCATCCGATTTCAACAGGCGTTTCTGTAGGGTTGCCCTCCTTAGCCTTTGGCATGGGACAAGCCTGGTCATTGCACGGAGATGTTGTTCGCCTGGTGTGCAGACATATCTCATGGTCAAGGGTTGAGTCTCAGCAGTTCGCAGTGAGGTAGCTGATATACTGCTTAGGGCAACCCGACCGAGAACTAAGTCTTCTACAAATGGTTTCATACCTCATCGCAGTATGGGGTGAATATCGAGCAGCTTCCCGCCCGCTTTGATCGGCGGACGGCAGAGACCTCATTCTGCGGCTCGACTAGGCGGGGCTTGAGCTGGAGCCCCAGGTCCCCACCATGTCGAAGCCTCCCTTTGCAATCGTGCTGAGCTTTTGGGCGGGATTTTGGCTTAGAGGCGTTCGGCCGTAATCCCTCACCTTGTAGCCTCGCGCCGTTGGCTTATCAGCCTAGTACGTGAACCAAATGTCTGCGGCTCCTCTCGAGTTGAGCAGGATTACCGTAGCAATGCCCTGTCATTAGTAGGGTAAAACTGACCTGTCTTCCGAGGGTCTATTTCCAGCACCCGTTCAATATTAGACAGGACGTATCAATAGAGGGCTTTTTAGTTTGTCAATGGCCAAGTTTCTGGAACCTGCGATTTCTGCAGGGTTAAGACCAGATTACCATAGCAGACGCTCTTTCATTAGGGGGTTAAGAGACTGACCTGTCTTCCGTGGGTCTAATACCAGCACATGTTCAATATTAGACCCCACGAACGTGCTCTCGATTTGACAGTCATTCTACAGTATTGGCGTGTTAAGTCAATTTAAGCCGCAGGCTCTACTCCTGGTAGTGCTCTTCCGTCAATTCCTTTATCAAACACTGAATGCAGACCAACCGAGCCACAGAGGGCATAATCCCAGATTTCTGAGGGTCTAAATCCAGCACCCGTTCCATATTAGACCCAAGGAAAGTGGTCTCGGCATGTCAGTCATTTCAGTGTTGGCCGTGTTGAGTCAAATTAAGCCGCAGGCTCCACTCCTGGTGGTGCCCTTCCGTCAATTCCTTTAAGTTTCAGCTTTGCAACCATACTTCCCCCGGAACCCAAACACTTTGGTTTCCCAGAAGCTGCTCGCAGAGTCATCGAAGCAACTCCTGCGGATCGCTAGTCGGCATCGTTTATGGTTAGAACTACGACGGTATCTGATCGTCTTCGCGCCTCTGACTTTCGTTCTTGATTAATGAAAACATTCTTGACAAATGCTTTCGTAGTAGCTCGTCTTGCGGCGATCCAAGAATTTCACCTCTAACGCCGTAATACGAATGCCGCCGTTTGTCCCTGTTAATCATTACCTCCAGTTCCGAAAACCAACAAAAATAGAACCGAGGTCCTATTCCATTATTCCATGCACCATTATTCAGGCAGCCAAGGCCTGCTTTGAACACTCTAATTTTTTTCAAAGTAAACGCGCCGGCCACCCAGGACGCTCAGTGAAGAGCACCCGTGGGAGAGAGCCGGCAGACGGTAGGGCAGGAGACAACGGGCAGTGAACCGGCGCGAGCCGGACCGCCCACCTGCGCCTGAGATCCAACTACGAGCTTTTTAACTGCAACAACTTTAATATACGCTATTGGAGCTGGAATTACCGCGGCTGCTGGCACCAGACTTGCCCTCCAATAGATCCTAGTTAAAGGGTTTAAAGTGTACTCATTCTAATTACGGGGCCTCGAAAGAGTCCCGTATTGTTATTTTTCGGCACTACCTCCCCGTGCCGGGAGTGGGTAAGTTGCGCGCCTGCTGCCTTTCTTGGATGTGGTAGCCGTTTCTCATGCTCCCTCTCCGGAATCGAACCCTGATTCCCCGTTACCCGTTACAAACATGGTAGGCATGTCACGTACCATCGACATTTGATAGGGCAGACATTTGGAAGATGCGTCGCCGGCACATGAGGCCATGCGATCAGCACAAAGTTATCCAGAGTCACCAGTGGGGACGCCGCAACCCCGCGAGGGGAAACGACGATTGGTTTTGAACTAATAAAAGCGCTCTTTCCGCGAGGGTCGGAGCTTGGTAAGCATGTATTAGCTCTAGAATTGCCACAGTTATCCAAGTAGGATCGTGTTATCTAAGGAACCTCGACTCATTTAATGAGTCATTCGCGGTTTCACCGTGAGACAGTGTGAACTTAGACATGCATGGCTTAATCTTTGAGACAAGCATATGACTACTGGCAGGATCAACCAGATATCTGTCGGAGACGTACGTACCGCACACACCGGTCGGCGGAGGACTGGTGTGTAAAAAGCCTCACTGGGACGGCCACAGGGACCGACTGACAAACGGACGGACGGTTGTTCCCCCCGTCCCTCACTCCGTCGACCTAGGACCGCCTGACAGGGGCCCCTACACACACCAGACGACCGACCGACCGGGCTCGCTCGAGGAGGGATGGCAGCGCTCTGTGCAGAACAGATCCCAACGACCCCGGCAATGAATTTCACTGGGACTAGAAGACAATTTGGCCTGCCCTTCTCCCGAGGGTTGGTCCCCAGGAGAACACAGGGCCTTCAGGCACGATTCCTGCTTTCCATTTGCCGGTCACAAGCTCTTTGCGAGAGTCTACCACCAGCGAGACGAACTGTCGAGCTCTGCTATAAGCCTTAGATAAATCACCACTGACTGACGTTTCTCGATACGGACCAGAGCAGCGCACCTCGGCGGAGGAGACGCCAAAAAAAACCGCATCCCGATACCTCTACGGGGAAAGGCGAGCAAGCGTTTTCGGCCAGCCCGCGCTATCGCTCCGCCTGGCAGGACTGAGATCGCTTTACGAACAAACCGAAACAATCTTACCTTTACTTAATATATAATATTGTGAAAGTAGATAAGAAGAATGGTCTTATGAATAAATGATTTACTGCCTCACTACAACTCTTCAATGATAACAATGAGACATCAGACCAATTTCTTACAGGCTTGTTCATGACTGCTTCCACATCATCCCTGTTGATAATGACACTTAGCAGCTGCATCTTATCTGGTGCTTTCTCCAGCTCAAACTCCATGGATAGATCAACTAATCTGGAAGCAGAAAAATGATATGTCAACAAATTAATTTACTTCTTTTAAAACAAGCAATCATAAGAGAAATCAAGATTCACACTAAAGTTGAAATATTCAATGCCAGTGTCAAAGTTGGTGCTATTATATGGAGTGGAAACATGGAGAAAAACCAAGGTTATACAACAAAGACTCCAGTCCTTTGTTAACAGATGCCTACAAAAGATTATGGACATAAAGTGGCAGGACATGGTGAGGATTGAAGTCCTATGAGAAAGGAACCAACAACAGCCACTGGAACAACAAATTAAGCAAAGAAAATGGGGCTGGACAGAACATACACTACAGAAGGCACAATCCAACATAGCCAGATGGTACATGGAATCTACATGGAATCCTCAAGAGAAGAAAGAGACGTCCAAAAATACATGGAGAAGAGAATGTGAAAAGGAACTAAGATTACCACTGGAGAGAGGCAGAAGGAGCAGCCCAGAATCATGTATCTTGGTGGGATGCTGTCAATGGTCTATACACCGAGAGGAGTGACAGGCTTTGATTGATTGAAAGAGAAGATCGCAGTATCTTATATGAGATTCCCAAGAAAGACTGTTAATGTCTCTAGATCTAATACTTCTTCGGTGTTCGTCCTGTAGGAAGACGATGTGTTGCAATTTATAGTGAAGCTGTGATTATACTAATTATCAGTATATTTTATACTAACATGTCAGTGTGATTAGCAACAAAGATGGCGCCATAACTGGCTGCGAGTCTACATTGCTCTACTGATTTGGTTCATTATGGATGCCGCCAGACCACAGATTTGCCTGGAATTCACACTAGTCGACTACTTACACTTGTGTTCACGGAAACGTGGTGTTTTCAGTTTGTACTGGTTATTTCGTTCGTTTTTTGTGATTTCTTCCATCCGATTATCCTGGTCTGGACATCGGCTTTATGAATGGCACTACGCTTAAACCTGTGTCGTATTTCACGGCCTAGTTCACACGGCTGAACGTCACAAAATTGGCATGTGTATGAAATTTAGACAATACTATATTGAACTGAACACAGCCGGGGAGAGATGCCAGACTCACTCACATGCTGAGTGATGTCCCTATGACCTCTTGTGGTTATGGGAAAGCATGACACACGTTAGATGTCATCCACCCTCTGCCGCCTTGCGTTGCGGGATACCTGTTTTCGGGAAAGGCTTCATGAGTAAACCCGGAGGAAAAATCTACATCCTATGATATCTCCAGTCGTCTCGATAAATATCTTGCCACTGGCCAAACGTAGCTCAGGACCAGAGAGTGAGGTTGACAAAAGGCGTAGTTTCTTCCTCACTTTAATCCAAATTACCATGCAGGTCACCCATTTCAGCAGACACAGCAAGAGAAAAGACTGTCTTCACAGTTCAACAAAGAGAGTGGTCTTCATCACTTGTGATGGACGAACATCAGTGAAGCTGTGATAAATGGTCTTTTGTCCCAACACATCTATTTCAGCATGGCATTTTCAGGACCAGGTTTACCTTCCCTCTTGAATCCCTAATCTCTTAGTCAAGCTGCATGGTTGCAGTCTGTTTCCAGGGTTGACACTTGAGGCAGAATAGGGTCTTGTCCAGTTATGGATCACTGACCCTAATTCAAGCAGCCAGCTATGAGTTGCTGGCTGCTGTCAGCACATTCACTGCTGCACCTTAGGATCCTCAAAGAAGAAATGTAATACAAAGTTAAATATATAAACCATGAAGTTGGTAGAACCAACACCAATACATCAATTACAAAGGGAACAGAAGATACATATTGAGAGGCCTCATTTGCCGTAACAAATCTTCAAAAGACAAAGATTTGATATCAATACAAGGGAATACGCAATAGGAAATTAGATATAAAATATTAACCCTTGTCCATAGAAATCATAACCTCATGATAGTAGTGTATATTGTCTTGCACAAGAATAAAATCTACATTTCCCTCAAATGTTTAATAACACAAATTGTAGGAAATGCTCAAAAAAATATATGGAAGCTAAAAAGTTGGTAATAATACTTATTTACTTTCCATGTCCAAGCGCCACGTCATTTAGCATTCATCCAGTGTTCAGCGACTTGAATTTCCCTGTCATTCGTCTTAAGCATGTTGCTCATGCCACATGTATCCAGAAGGTTGAAACAGATGATCAGATGACCTGGATCTTGTACTGCACCACAGACACAAGTATCGCCGTCTGAGATACCCCCTTTACTTCATGTTTTTCCTACATCACGATACACCAGTTTGAAGTCTATTTATTGTTTTCCAAAGTGAGTAGGGTAAGTGATGTCCAGGGGCAGGTTCCTCCTGAAGCTCGATCCCTAGATTCTGTATCATTTTGTGCCATAATTCAGTGCAACAACTTTCAGGGCTTGACTGGATGGGCTTTGTTAATTTAAGAAAACTATGCCTGGATTTGATCCTTGTGATCGGCCCCTGGTGTCCAAACATTGTGTGTCTAAGGTCATTTTCCTGTTTCTCTTGTTCAATTTCAGCAGCCACACTTCTTTTGATGTCAGATGGAGCTATACTAAGTATAGGGTATATTTTAACAGTGGGGGTGGGTTTTGGGCATCGTGACACTATCCCGCCTGCCTCGTTTATTGCCATATCAACGAGTTCTGTATGGACAGTTTCTTCAGACTGGCACGGCGTATTCTGCTGCTCAGAAGCACAGGGTTAGTGCTGATGTCCGGAGGACAGATGGTTGTGCTCCCCATGTTGTATTAGTCAACTTTTTTAATAGTCAATTTTGAATCTTAGAATGATAATTATGTTCCATTTTTGTAATTGTAATTATAAATGTATTATGTTCTTGGCTCTCATGGGCCACTTAATTCATACTTCAATAATCTTATTTTTCTGTCACTCTCTCTAAGACCAGCAGGAATGACTTTGCATATAAATAACACAGTGAGAATATTAGACAAGTGGGACAAACAAGTGTGTGACATAATATGTAATGCAACAAAGCCTGAGCCAAACCAATTCATTCGCTATTTCAGTGGTATTTACTGCAGTCCCTGTTTTACATAACGATGTTGCTAGTTCCATGCTCAACAATATAAATGTATACAATTGGCTCACTTGTCTCCATGAATGAATGCAATGGGAACAGCATAAGATGTTAGCAATCTTTCCAGTCGCTGAATCATGGTCACTATACTGAAAAACAACAATTTGATATCATACATATGCTAAATAATAACCAGACGCAAGTCACTAAGTAATGCTTGACAGAAAAAAAAATCGGGTCACGGCTACTGGACGAAAAACGATCATGATCAATTTAATTGATAAATCAATTCACGTTGTGCCAAGATGTAGCTCTTGACATCGCATATCAATCTCTGAGTATGGAAAGTTATGCCAGACAAACACTATAGTACTGATAGACAAAGAGAATAGTATTGATAGACAAAAACAAAAGAGAATAGTATTGGTAGACAAAGAGTATATAACTGACAGATAAAGAGTATAGCAAAGAGGTGGGACCAGAGTGCCTGCATCCTGAATTACCTCCAGTCGCGGAGAGGAAGACTAACGTCTGGTCAGGTACAGCATACTGATCAGACATGTTAGTCAGGCTCAGGCAAAATATACTGGACAAAGCCCTCCCTAGAAACAGGCTGTTTTTATGGCAGCCTGGCTAAGGGGGTGAGGGATCAATGTGATCCCCGTAGTAGTGAGCAGCATGCAGATGAAGCCAAGAATGGCACAACTGCCTGGAGGACCCCATTTCCACCTTCATCAGTATGCTCAGAATGTGAGGAAAGCTACTGCAACCCGCCACTTAACATCCTTTTCAGGGTGCACAAAAGAGTAAACCTACTCATTGTGTGCATTTGAAACAACAACCTCCAGTCATCTTGACTTATGACGTGCCATTTGTCCAAGGTAGTTTGGGACCAGAAAGTGAAGTTGATGACCTGCGCAGCTTCTCCCTCACTATAATCCAAATACAGCGCAAGTTACATCATCAAGACAAAAACTGTGGTTCTCACCATATCGCTTGCGATGGACAAATTTTAAAAGCGTATTGACAGAAAAAGAATATAGTACTGATAGAAAAAGACTATTGTACTGATAGACAAAGAGTATACTAATGATCTAACTTAATTATTTGTGGTAACATCATTACCTAATAATAGGAAAACTTTACTGCATTCTCTTCCATTTAAAACTAGTCACCTACCTGCCCCAGGTAAGAAAGTATTGCTGTTTGAAGGTCAAAAACTCTGGCTGGTTGTCTCTAGTCTTGCCATTCTGAATAACAAACCTGGCAATTGTCTGCCTGTAGTCCGCACTAGCAGGAGTAGTTGGTGGGGGCTAGGTTGGACAGAGAATTCACAAAAAGATTCTACAAAAACAGTAATGACAGTAAATGCTTAGGTTTATTGCTGCTTCATCTTCTTCAGCGTTAGTTCTGAAAAGGACATGACATTGTGTCCTAGTTTACAGCGAGGCTATGATATCTGTGCCTTTTGGCCCAACACATCTGATTTCAACTGGACTTCTTGGGTACTGAGTTTGCCTTCCCACTGCAATCACTCTTTTAGCCAAACTGCACTAGTACAGCCTGTTTTCAGGGCCGTCAATGGTCATCTCTGGTTATCCGACCTTAATGCAAGCAGCCAGCTATGAGTCACTAGCTGCTATAAGCTCATTCAGCATACTGCATCTTCGTCCCCTTCAGTTATTTTTAATAACTCTCATTTATAATTATATTTGAAATATAAAATTAACTTCGAATATTAATATGAAAGTTTTCAAGCTCCCCATTATTATATGATCATTTCTGATTATTTATATTATAAACTGCCTCTTGCACTAAGACTAATGAGATAATAACAATGCTTTTCTGTCAACACTCAGTCAATATATTAGGTTTTGTTTCAGTTTAAAGTTAACTTTGAACATTAATATGGAAGTTTTCATATTACTAATATCGTACACACTGATTATATTTTACATTTTACTATTGGCAGTCGAGTGGCAGAGTAGTTGCAGTATGAACTCTTACATCTGAGCTGACTGGATACCTAATCTAGTCTGGTCATGCTCCCATCTACCCAGCTTTAAATGGGTGTCTGGCTCTGTTAAAGTTAGGGAAGGGGAAGCAGGACCAAAGGTAACAGTCACCCCACCTAACAAAGAGTGAGGTGAAACCATACACAATGTAGTTTTTAACACTTCATCTGCAATTGTAGGATTATATTTGTTAATCCCATACTATCACATTATCATCAGTGTCAGTCCAGCAAGTATGACATATGTGAGGAAACCAACACCACTCTGTAATGTGTAATGACCAGTTGAGATGAAGTCAACACCACTCTGTAATGTGTAATGGCCAGTTGAGAGTAAGTCAACACCACTCTGTAATGTGTAATGGCCAGTTGAGAGTAAGTCAACACCACTCTGTAATGTGTAATGGCCAGTATGAGAGAAAGTCAACAACACTCTGTAATGTGTAATGGCCAGTATGAGAGGAAGTCAACACCACTCTGTAATGTGTAATGGCCAGTATGAGAGGAAGTCAACAACACTCTGTAATGTGTAATGGCATGTATGAGAGGAAGTCAACAACACTCTGTAATGTGTAATGGCCAGTATGTGAAAAGTCAACAACACTCTGTAATGTGTAATGGCAAGTTTGTGAAAAATCAACAACACACTGTAATATGTAATGGCAAGTATGTGAGGAAACCTGTAATATGTAATGGCAAGTATGAGAGGAATTCAACAACACTCTGTAATGTGTAATGGCAAGTATGTGAAAAGTCAACAACACTCTGTAATATGTAATGGCAAGTATGTGAAGAAACCAACACTCTGTAATATGTAATGGCAAGTATGTGAAAAGTCAAAAATACTGTAATATGTAATGGCAAGTATGTGAGGAAATCAACAACACTCTGTAATATGTAATGGCAAGAATGTGAAAAGTCAACAACACTCTGTAATATGTAATGGTAAGTAAGTGAAAAGTCAACAACACTCTGTAATATGTAATGGCAAGTATGTGAAAAGTCAACAACACTCTGTGTAATGCAATATTTCTACTGCTGGGGTCCAACAAGAGGATTATAAGGCTGCTTGTTTGTGCAGGCAGTGTACAGGTTTAGGTTTGTTTTGTTTTTTACATCAGTCACTTCTATTTCAATAATTATAAAGTAAAGTCAAAGTTTCTTCCATAGTAGTTATACTACAGTCTGGGAAAGAAGTTGTTAGAGGCTTCACTATATCGAGTCAAGGTTTGTTCCATAGTAGTTACACTACTGTCGGGGAATGATGTTGTTAGAGACTTCCATATACTAAGCCACAGCTTGTATGAGGTAAGGTGGCCAGTTCCTTTCCTCTCTTTTACTTCCCTAGTCATACGCCTGATACCCATTTACAGCTGGGTCAACTGGAGCATGAAAGCCGTGAGAGTTGAACACTGTACCTTTGCAGTGAAAGCAAGTGCCATACCACTACACTAATCAGACACTCTTCCATAAATATAACTGTTTGTTAATCCTTCAATTTAATATCTGAAATTTAAAATAACTTAAAAATTCATTGAACTAATTTCTCCTCAACAATATAACTGATAAAAAGATGAATGATACTTTGTAGCAGTCTTCTTCTTCATCGTTTGTTCTCAAACTCCCACAACTAAGCCCTGAAAAGGGCTTTGCAAGTATATATATATATATATATATATATATATTGATACCCGCAGAAACAGGTGGAGCCATGAAGAAGTAGTTAATCACTTTTTTATTTTTTTGCCTTTCATCAACTTCAGAAGATTTACTACAGCATATGTGAGGGTGCCATGCCTTGTTCTGGTTGCCAATTTTGCATATAAAATAAAGGTCATATTCTGTTTTCACTGTTGGGAGTGATGACCCTATATATATATATATATATACACACACACACTTTAATATATTTTTAGAATACTTCTCATAATGCAAGAAGAATGAGGTTAATCTGCAGAAGTCTTCCTAATGAAGTTCTGGTATATATTTATACCGCATAAGAAGACTCTGCAGAGTCTGTATACAACCAGTTAAGCATAACTACACATCCAATCAGATAAGCCAAGACAGATATCAGGATGTCTGTCTTGCAAGACATGTGTACATTTACGCTGAACCAGGGTAGGTGGGAGTAGCATCTCAGTAAAATACATTATTTGGTAAGTCTTCCATAAAGATACAACTGGCAGGGTGGCTATGGCATTTGTCTCATGCAGACAAAGGTACTGGTTGTGCGATATACGTGCATTCCCTAGCTGTCAAAGTCTATACATGCTTCTGCTCTGAGTTATACAAGACAAGGCAGCATGCTGTTAGAGAAAAAATGGTTGTCCAACAACATAAACTAGAAGATTTATCATAATGAAGTTTCTAATGTCTCAATCCCTAGGGCAGCATCTAGTATAGGACTACCGTATTTTTCATAAAAGCATCACCACATAGTGCCAGAAGTAACCCATGAAAATAGATTCAATGTATTTACAAAAACATAAACAGTTTATGATGCAATCGAGTTTTCAAATAGATGATCGGATTTGAATGTGAACTTTTGTATACATTAGTGAATTCACCAAAATTGTACTGAATCAACAGTGTAAATAATAATCAGAACAATAACGCTGGACAATATTCAAATTGCATTTGAAATTAAAAAAGGAAATATTTACTAATTTATTTGTTCTGAACATGATAACAATAAAAGTTGTTGCTAGTCTCTTCTTTTAGAGAAAAATAGATTGTGATGCATAAAAGACTCAGGCCTTATTGAGTATATAGGTAACCATTTCAGAAGGCTGTATCTATATCTCCATATTGTGTTGTACTTTATCAGTTCACCATGCACACAAAACCCAGACAGTATTGCATAATTTTCTGATTCAATGCAGTTGACTCATGACATTGCGGTATTACTATCGCTGACGACAATGAAGTAGGCATCAAATGTAAGTACGGCGCATGAGCTGCAATGGTCAGCGACCCATAGCTGACTGCTAGCATCAGGACCAGCGAACCAGAGCTGCCAAGACCCTTCTACACCTCCACGTGGTGATCCTGGATAACAGGCTGCAGCAGGGCAGACTGACTAAGCAGAAGGGATCGAAGAGGGAATGCTAACCCGGTACTCAAAAAATGCTTGCTGAAGTCGGATGTGTTGGACCGAAAGGTGCAAATATCGCAGTCAAGCTGTAAACTATGACACAACGCATTCCGTTTTCTGGACTACATTCTGCTACTTAAGCCCTTTCAGGATTTGGTAGCGGGAGATTGAGAACAAACGAAACCAAGCCAAGCCAATTGTAATCACAGTTTCATAGGGTCAGTACGCGATTTGAGCAACTCTCATTTACCCCTTCATCATAAGTACAACACATGTGATCCCTGCTGTTCAAAGCCAGCAGTATTGATGTCTCATAACTGTGTTAATAGTGCAGTGTTACATTTGGAAGGAAGTTACATTTGCAATCCAGAAAAGGGTCATCACTCCCAACAGTGAAAACAGAATATGACCTTTATTTTATATGCAAAATTGGCAACCAGAACAAGGCATGGCACCCTCACATATGCTGTAGTAAATCTTCTGAAGTTGATGAAAGGCAAAAAATAAAAAAGTGATTAACTACTTCTTCATGGCTCCACCTGTTTCTGCAGGTATCATCTGGATAAATAAGTGGACAATACAGTGCTTGAATATTTAATCTGTGCATGGCAAAAGGACTTCCTGTCCCAAACATTCAAATGAAGTTTCAATTGGTTGAGACAAAGAGGATCAAGATGAACCAACGGGTTATCCGCAGCCTTCTGTTTCTATTGATGATCCATACTTCTGTCATGGTGTGTCAACTGTGCCATACATTTACAACCTAATAAGAACTGAATGATTTTGTTCACAATCTAGAGCGGTTCTAAACCAAATTAGAGTTACTTGGATCAAGACTTAACTCATTCACTCCAACAAGCAGATACAACGGCTTCCGGTTTTTTTTAGAAAACCCAGAAGCCGGTGTATCGGCTTTTGTTACTGTGTTCACAAAATCACATATTTTCCCATTCCTAGTTATCCTAAATGTTTTATTTTGGTTATTGGCGGAAGTCCAGATTTTGCACTTTTTCATTCCGGAAGAGTTAGCTTGAGTTTCGTTGAAAAATTGTTTAGTTTCGTAACTTGGAAAATATAATTTTTTTTCGGAGAGCAACTTTGAAGCTATTACATGCACCTTCAGCCCCACCAAATAGAGTTTTTTCAGTACAAGCTCAGGAATAGATAGATTATATTATTGCAAATGGTAGTGATGATGACGATATCGATCGTTATGATAGCGCTGTTTCAATTTATTTATCTAGTCTTAGTTCTACGTCGAGCGATGAAAGTAAAACTAAGTCTACTGACGAAGGGGCGGTGCCCTCTTTTGTCTCAAGAAATGGTAATATAACAGTTCACAAATTCAGTAAAGGTTCAAGATCCGACACAATCATTCTAGTGTGTATAATATTAATGTGTGTATATATATTTTGAATACAGCAGGAACATTCTTTCCGTGTGCGCGTAAATTGTAAACACTCACGCTGATGTTGATCGGAGCTTTTATTTTTTAGCACGTTTTCAACTTCACGTGCCTTCAGTAAAATGTAAATACTGTGAAAACAACTGCACCAAATTAGGTGCAACTTTCAGAACATCGTCCTTTGAGGATTTCCGTCAGTAGAAATTCATTACGTTATTTGTGCATTGGTTTGGAGCTGAATAATGTATTGATGAGGGGAACATTTTTGTTCATAATTTTTAAAAATAACAAACGATTATGCAACTTTAATTCATCAAACACAAATTTACACCTGCATTTGTAAAATATATGTATTCCATTCTATTCTAGCCTCAATTGTGAACAGTTTGGAATATAATACGTGTTATTTTAGTGAACGTCTATTGAAGACAAATAGATCGCAACTAAGTGATGCTGTTTTTCAATTTTACATAAAAATAAAATTGTGTCCAGAGGTCCAAAATATTTGGGAGTGAATGAGTTAAACAATGAAATTTTATCAAGGAAAATGAATGACTTCGTTTAGCAGTTGTCATGAAGAGTGTGCTTTTTACTTAAGAAAGGAATATGACCTTGTGTTCTGCTCCAATGTAACCTGGTAAATACTATAGGAATCAAGGAATCAAACATGGCCAACAAGAATAAGGATTATTCATAGAAAATTAAAATCATATTTTTTTTTTTTATGTTTAATGTTAATTGTGCATAATTATTTTTAGAAGTAATCACTGAAAATTAACTTCATAAATGTGTTGCACTTTTAATAGTAGCTGCAGAATAAATTTATATAATCAATTTAAATAGTATTATATGTAATTCATAGAATCAATTAATACTGTGAGGAGGAATAAAATGTTTTGCAATGTGAAAAATCTATGTAGCTGCAGCAAAACAATATTCAGCAACAAATATAAATCAGTGACACAAATATAAATGAGTAACAGAAATATAAACGGATGTACAAACCAGTTGATGAAATCAGTTCCAGTGATCAGCTATATTTTTTTTAATTTTAAAAAGACTTTCAAGTTAGTAACTTTTTCAGATTACTTAAATTACAGAAAACTGTTAATTATAACTTATGACAAATAAATAAATATCAACATTTCAAATAGTATATATCTTATCCTACATTACTGAAAGCTTGTATATTTGAATGTAGAATCTATATTTGTACATATATTTATCTGAAGATATGATATCTCGGGAACGGAACGACACATCGAGCTGAAGTTTTCAATGATTTCTAGCTAACAATTTTTTTTCAAATTTCTATGTCATTCCCTTCACGCGTTATGGGCATATGGTTATACGATTGCACAAAGAATATTGTTTATACTCAAACAGCAAAATTGGGACCTAATGACCCAATTTGTTAAGCTAAATGTGCAAGCATGATACCATGTGATTATTAAATGCGCAAGCGCAAGATATGCACTCAAATACTTTGGGAAGCCAATTCCGAATTAGTAAAAGTATCATTCTTCTATCTTAGCATGTAAGATTTTTTTCTTACTTTTTCAAGACAATTTTAGTTATAGATTTATTAGGGAATTTGGCAGTTTGAGTGTGAAAGAGATAGGTGGGTTGAGGAAGGGGAAGAAGTGGGTGGGTTTAAGAGGGACGAGAAGGGTTGGTTGGAGAGCATAGAGGAAGTGCAATGGGGTTGTGAGAGTTTTTTTAAATTGACTACATTGGTGAGTTGAGGGGGAAGAAAAGATTGTTGAAGTGGAGGGGGGATGAAGAGATTGGTGAAGTGGAGGGGGGGGGGGGGGGGGGGGGGAGAGATTGGTGAGTTGAGGGGTGAGGAAGAGATTGGTGAGTTGATAGTGGAGGAAGAGATTGGTGGGTTGATAGTGGAGGAAGAGATTGGTGGGTTGATAGTGGAGGAAGAGATTGGTGCGTTGATAGTGGAGGAAGAGATTGGTGGGTTGATAGTGGAGGAAGAGATTGGTGGGTTGATAGTGGAGGAAGAGATTGGTGGGTTGATAGTGGAGGAAGAGATTGGTGGGTTGATAGTGGAGGAAGAGATTGGTGGGTTGAGAGGATAGAAAGAGATTGGTGGGTTGAGAGGATAGAAAGAGATTGGTGGGTTGAGGAGGGAGAGTGGAGAAACAGATTGGTGGATTGAGGGAGGAGGAAAAGATTGGTGAGTTGAGGGGGGAGAAAGAGAATGGTCAGAGGGGGAGAAAGAGAATGGTGAGAGGGGAAGGAAGAGATCGCTGGGCAGAGGGGGCAGAGAATGGCGGATTGAGGGGGGAGGAAAATATTGGTGAGTAGAGGGGGCAGAGATTGGCAGGTTGAGAGGAGAGGAATAGATTGGTGGGTTGAGGGAGGAGGAAGAGATTGGTGGGTTGAGGGGGGAGGAAGAGATTGGTGGGTTGAGGGGGGAAGAAGAGATTGGTTGGTTGATGGGGGGAGGGAGAGATTGGTTGAAGGGGCAGAGATTGGCAGGTTGAGAGGAGAGGAACAGATTGGTGGATTGAGGGGGGAGGAAGAGATTGGTGGGTTGAGGGGGGAGGAAGAGATTGGTGGGTTGAGGGGGAAGGAAGAGATTGGTGGGTTGAGGGGGGAGGAAGAGATTGGTGGGTTAAGGGGGAGGAAGAGATTGGTGGGTTGATAGTGGAGGAAGAGATTGGTGGGTTGATAGTGGAGGAAGAGATTGGTGGGTTGATAGTGGAGGAAGAGATTGGTGGGTTGATAGTGGAGGAAGATATTGGTGGGTTGATAGTGGAGGAAGAGATTGGTGGGTTGATAGTTGAGGAAGAGATTGGTGGGTTGAAAGTGGAGGAAGAGATTGGTGGGTTGATAGTGGAGGAAGCGATTGGTGGGTTGATAGTGGAGGAAGAGATTGGTGGGTTGATAGTGGAGGAAGAGATTGGTGGGTTGATAGTGGAGGAAGAGATTGGTGGGTTGATAGTGGAGGAAGAGATTGGTGGGTTGAGGAGGGGGAGTGGAGGAACAGATTGGTGGATTGAGGGAGGAGGAAAATATTGGTGAGTAGAGGGGGCAGAGATTGGCAGGTTGAGAGGAGAGGAATAGATTGGTGGGTTGAGGGAGGAGGAAGAGATTGGTGGGTTGAGGGGGAAGGAAGAGATTGGTGGGTTGAGGGGGGAGGAAGAGATTGGTGGGTTGAGGGGGAAGGAAGAGATTGGTGGGTTGAGGGGGGAGGAAGAGATTGGTGGGTTAAGGGGGAGGAAGAGATTGGTGGGTTGATAGTGGAGGAAGAGATTGGTGGGTTGATAGTGGAGGAAGAGATTGGTGGGTTGATAGTGGAGGAAGAGATTGGTGGGTTGATAGTGGAGGAAGAGATTGGTGGGTTGATAGTGGAGGAAGAGATTGGTGGGTTGATAGTGGAGGAAGAGATTGGTGGGTTGATAGTGGAGGAAGAGATTGGTGGGTTGATAGTGGAGGAAGAGATTGGTGGGTTGATAGTGGAGGAAGAGATTGGTGGGTTGATAGTGGAGGAAGAGATTGGTGGGTTGATAATGGAGGAAGAGATTGGTGGGTTGATAGTGGAGGAAGAGATTGGTGGGTTGATAGTGGAGGAAGAGATTGGTGGGTTGAGAGGATAGAAAGAGATTGGTGGGTTGAGGAGGGGGAGTGGAGGAACAGATTGGTGGATTGAGGGAGGAGGAAAATATTGGTGAGTAGAGGGGGCAGAGATTGGCAGGTTGAGAGGAGAGGAATAGATTGGTGGGTTGAGGGAGGAGGAAGAGATTGGTGGGTTGAGGGGGAAGGAAGAGATTGGTGGGTTGAGGGGGGAGGAAGAGATTGGTGGGTTGAGGGGGAAGGAAGAGATTGGTGGGTTGAGGGGGGAGGAAGAGATTGGTGGGTTGATAGTGGAGGAAGAGATTGGTGGGTTGATAGTGGAGGAAGAGATTGGTGGGTTGATAGTGGAGGAAGAGATTGGTGGGTTGATAGTGGAGGAAGAGATTGGTGGGTTGATAGTGGAGGAAGAGATTGGTGGGTTGAGAGGATAGAAAGAGATTGGTGGGTTGAGGAGGGGGAGTGGAGGAACAGATTGGTGGATTGAGGGAGGAGGAAAATATTGGTGAGTAGAGGGGGGAGGAAGAGATTGGTTGGTTGATGGGGGCAGGAAGAGATTGGTTGAGTTGAAGGGGCAGAGATTGGCAGGTTGATAGGAGATAAACAGATTGGTGGGTTGAGGGGGAGGAAGAGATTGGTGGGTTGAGGGGGGAGGAAGAAATTGGTGGGTTGAGGGGGGTGGAAGAGTTTGGTGGGTTGAGGGGGGAGGAAGAAATTGGTGGGTTAAGGGGGGTGGAAGAGTTTGGTGGGTTGAGGGGAGAGGAAGAGATTGGTGGGTTGAGGGGGGAGGAAGAGATTGGTTGAGTTAAAGGGGGGAGGAAGAGTTTGGTGGGTTGAGAGGAGAGGAACAGATTGGTGGGTTGAGGGGGGAGGAAGAGATTGGTGGGTTGATGGAGGAGGAAGAGATTGGTGGGCTGAGGGAGGAGGAAGAAATTGGTGAGTTGATGGGTGAGGAAGAGATTGGTTGAGTTAAAGGGGCAGAGATTGGCAGGTTGAGAATGGAAGAAATGGACGGAGAGATGGGTGGGATGAGGGGCAAAGAGATGGCAGGTTAGAGGCCAGGTAGTTTGTGCAATGGCAAAATGATGGAAGGATGGGGTTTAAACAGTTAACCACTTTCATAATTAATTTAGGCAACCTTTGGGACACCAGCTAGTTATTATTGTAAGTATTATGAAATTATCACAAAGTGGCTTGCCCGTGTATTTGGTTTTAAGTGAAAGAGAGTTGTGCACGTCAGTCTCTCTCTCGTTCAAAGCTATGCTTATTCAGTGACAAGACATGGTCAAAATGACTCAAGGCAGAAGAGGATGCACATTGGGGGGGGGGGGGGGGCTTTTCACCTGAAGCCTTTCCAACAGACAATTCAGGGCTCTGATAGGTTTATTAACCATCTTCGAACTCATGCAAACAAGAAATGTTGACAAAGTTGTTATCGGTTATGATGACGAACAACAAGAACACTATAAGTATATTGCATTATATTTAAAAAACTAGACACACTAGAAAATGTTAAGGAATTAGAAGCAAAAGTAAAAATATGAAAGCTTCTATGAGAATGACAATCCAGAAGCATGGCTTAATAGCTCAGGGACATTAAATCTTGATTATTTGTATACCAGTAATACACATACTGGAAATTCTAGTAACAAGCAATTCTACATTTTTTTTAAAATTATAAATTTAATTAAATCAAATACATATTTTTTTTAAACTTTAATTAACATAATTAAGCAGCAACATAAGTAAAGTCATTTTCATTCAATGTTAATAAAAATCATGGATTACTTTTCCTTATATCTGTATACTTAATCTAGTTGCTGGAGTATTACTGCCTTAACCAAATTTGCTATTTTCTTGCTGATTCCATTGTTCTTTATGATTTCTATCTTAAACCTTATGACCTACAATTTATAGTATCTTTTCATCAAGAATAAAGACTGAAATATAACAAAAATAGAAATATGTTTTACTATTTACTGGATATCTAGGTTCCAAATGGGATATAATTTATACACATTTTAAGAGTACCTGCACCAATATATAAGAGAGCAGAGATATATCTTACATATATGATTTGAGAAATGCAGTAAAAAAATGGAGAAAATGGAATAAAAAGGCAAATTTTCAAACCTCAAACAGCGGTGGAAGCTGAAAACGATTTTTGTTTCAGCAGTTAGTGGTTCAGAACAATAAAATGGAATGTATGCTCGTATGTGTAGTCAAACTTAGAGAATCTCATGAACAAAAATCAGCAAAATGTAATGATAGATGGTGAACAAAATGACATAGACCATTCACGTAGTTGATAGATTTATGTTTTTTTGTTTTCTAGGTTTCTAATCAACTTTGTGAGGAAAGGCTTAATGACTTGCATTCTTAAACATAAAGTACAGACACCAAAGTGAAGAATGCTAAACAAACACTGTTATGTAGCAATAGATAGAGTTAATATTTATAAAAATGCGTAAGTAGCATATCAATCGAAGCCAAAAAAAACTGGTATTCAGTAGACACTAATGTCACAATTGGAGGACCTGGACTACGCAGATGATCTGGTACTTTTATCACACAGTCATAGTCAAATGCAAGAGAAACTTGATAGGGTGAAAGAACAATCTTACAAACTGGGACTGAATATTAAAATGAAGAAAACCAAGCTACTTAAACTCAACACTAACAGCAAAGAACCAATCATGGACTCTGGTCCACTGTGGGATCCTTGGAAACAAGAAGGCAGATGAGCTTGCAAAAGTCAGAAAATGGCACGCAGACTAACCATCCACAGCGCTATAAAGAAGCTAAGAAACCCATCAAACGATCCATGAGAATGGAATAGAAAGACCAGCACAAAGAATACAAGCCAGAAAATGACAGCATAAACAAACCTTGCAGAGATTAGCAAACAAAAATTCTCAGACTCAGAACAGGACATTGCAGATTGAAGGCCCATCTTCACAGAATGGGTCTTAGAGACACCACAATATGTGATTGTGCAGCACTCAAGCAAACACCAGAACATATCCTGCAGAACTGCCCCACTTATGCTGACTGAAGAGAGGCAGTCTGGCCCAGAGAAAGGACCATGCTCGAAAAGCTGTGGGGAGGGAAGGTTCCTGGGGAAGACCTGAAAAATGCACAATCTCCTTCGTAATCCTCACTGGGTTAGAATCATAGCCTCAGTTGTTCACAGAAGAACTAATACATCAAAACATTGCAATGAAGACAAAAAGACAACCAAATGCATTGTCACACCAATACAATGTTACCAGTATCAGACATGGATCAGCATAATTAACACACACAAAAAATAACATATGGCATGAGATAATTGTGAAAAAGTTTAGAGAAGAGAAAGAGTGAGAGACAAAAAAATGTTACACAAAATGGTAACAATACCCTGCATGGCGTATACTGACAGATAGAGAGAAATATGTGATTTGGGTATATGACTTGAATGAATGACAGATAAATGACAAAGATGCATCTAAAAATACCTGCCACATTAGTTGATAGTACCAAACAGCAGGACTTGCGAGAAGAGGACAATGAATAAAAGAGGGCATTGGCAATGCTAAAGATGCACTGTAGAGGAATGGATTGAAAATAACAATGGCCTCACAATTGACAGAAAAAAGAACATTGCCTAATGATATAAAAGGACAGATAAGATGAGATGAGAACAATCAAAAGAATAATACAAATGTCCATTAGTAAAACTACAATACTAAATATTGACTATAGTTGTAAGTAATGCTATGTTAAATATTTACAGCATTTATCTACCAGCAATTTTTAAGTCAGCAAAAGTGACCTTGGAGGTTTTAAACTGCAGTGCTGAACTAGTGTTAGAGATTAGTTATTTTAGTTTTAAGATTTAAACTCCAACAAAATGATGCCTCATTGGTATCAAAAATAATATGCTCACCAAAGGATGAAGGGGCATTTCAAAAGTTTTGATAAATGCTGGAGTTTTAGGGACTCTGTTCTTCCGCCCAGATGTTGAGGCTCTCGTTTTGGCAGAGGTGCTTCGTGTCTCTGGAGTAACAGTGTGTCTTTGAGGAGTAGCAAGCATCTGAGATAGTGCAAGCGGTGGTTCCTCAGGCTCATCATTGGAGTCCAGTTTTGCCACAACCCAATTAGCATGGTATTCTGAAGAATGTATTTGTAAACAATTTAAAATAACCAAACAACATAGTCAAGACTCTAAACTGACAAAGTATCATCCAAAAATTATAAAGTATCATTCCTCTTCTTAAGGGTGTTTTTAAAGCCTCCACGTCTAGAACACAATGTAATTTTTTTTCTGTTTACGGACACTAACATACTATTCTGTTCACTTGCAATAATATCTCAAAAACTGCACAAAAGTAGACCAATTATAAATGACTTGAATTGAGTGAAACTTTATTAAAATATTGTTAAAGATGAACACAATTATGCTAAGATTTATATTTTTAGAAACAAAACATATTATGGCCACACACAAAAAATGGTAAATTTTGCAGTTCAGCAGTGCAATGCCTGATGAAAATAGATTTAAACAATAAAGTCAGTAACAATGTTTTAAAATTAAAAATACCTACTATAAAATAATGACACATCAAGATGTAATGAATGAATTCAATCATCATAGTGGTACGTCTCTGTCACGTAAAAGGAACTAGAAATCCAAATCTTCAGACACATTTTCTGTTTCACTATGTTCATACATATCAGATGTAAACAGGGACAGCATTGTGGTGGTTGGATGAAAATTATTGCAACAATTGTAATTATGAGCGATATATTCATGAATATAAAGGAGATTTTCAAACGCACTTTGTTGCTCCAATATTTTAGTGTTTCATCTTTTTCTCAATCTTTGCAATATCGTTTCCCGTACTAGGCCCACTTAACGATTTCTAATGAACTGAAACTAAATAATAAATTATGCACACTATTTAAATAATTCATTCAGATTAGGGTAAAAATTCAAATATTATTCTGTTGTATTTTTAAGTCCAAGATTGACCGAAATGTAATAAAAGTTAATGCTGCAATTCGCTGAAAATAAACACATTTAGCTGCATGCGCATTTATAAGATCGTAAATACACATCATGTCTGTAGCCAAAAAAATTGCGGTAACAAATTAAAGTAGACCACAATACTGCAACTGACCTAAATTTCTCGCAACACTCTGAAAAAAGAAGCCCAATTGGGTGGAAACACCGCGGAACTGGCAACCCTGGCTCACTTGTGTCATTAATTTGCAAAGGGAACTTACTTGAAATACTTGGAACCTTGTATTCAAACAGGCAAATTAATGTTTGTTGCCAGGTTGCTGAAGGCTCGGCTATACATAGTAGGTATTTTTAAAAAACTTTCTGTGGCTTCTAGGCCTGGAAGTTACAAATAATTTGGGTAGATTTTTAACAATAACTTTTTGCTCAATTTGGGATACAGGTCATATGTCACAGGAACATGTACAAACACAAGGGCAATCATCACACAAGGGCAATCATCAATCTTGTGATAACCATAGAGGAATCTCCCTCTTGTCGATCGCTGGAAAAATTCTAGCTCGAGTCTTGCTCAACCGATTAACAACTCATCTCAAGCAGAAACTACTTACAGAGAGTCAATGTAGTTTCCTGTACGGTTGACATGATTTTTGCAGCTTGTCAAATCCATGAAAAATGTCAGCAACAGCATCATATCTTTACACGACCTGTTGACCTGACAAAGGCCTTTGACACTGTCAACAGGGACGGACTCTTGATAAATCATGGCGAAATTTAGTTGTCCTGAAATATTCATCACAGTCGTCCGCCAGTTTTATAATGGCATGTCGGCCCATGTACTGAATGATGGTGAACTCTGCAGCATTCCCAGTCATAAATGGAGTCAAACAGGGATGTGTGCTAGCCCCAACACTTTTTTAGCATGGTATTTGCAGCCATGATTCTGATACAACACGTGACTGTGACACTGGCATACAGATTAGATACCGGACGGATGGGCAGCTGTTCACTCTGAGGCATTTAAAGTCCCTCACAAAGGTGAACGAAGCAAGTATCTTAGAATCTCCTCTTCGCCGACGACTGCACAATTAACACATGCTCAGAACAGGACATGCAAGCAACCATGAACAAGTTCTTAACTGCATGCACTGATTTTGGTCTTACTGTCAACACCAAGAAAACAGAGGTAATGTTTCTACCTGCACCCGGGGAGCCCTACCACAAACCAAACGTCACTGTACAGGAACATCGCCTAAAAGCAGTTGCTAGCTTTACCTACCTTGGCATTACCCTCACCAGAGAAGGAAATATTGACACTGAAGTCCACAACAGGATTTCCAAGGCGAGTGGGGCTGCTTTCTGAAGATTACGAGAAAATGTTTGGGACCAGCAGGGAATCAGTGTTGCCACCAAGATAAGTGTGTATCGTGCTGTTGTGCTAACCACCCTTCTGTATGCATGCAAAACATGGACAGTCTATAGCAGACATGTCAGGAAACTTAATCATTTCCATGTAAACTATGGACCAAAGAAACGATACAAAGACTCTAAAAGTTTCTTTGAAAAGTTTCTCTATTGATGATGCTGCCTGGGAGCTGCTTCTTCCGAACCGTTCAGCCTGGCGCACTGCCATCACACATAGTGTTTGCTCCGCTGAACAGAGGACCATTACAGAGGTGCAGGAAAAGCAAGCTGCATGAAAGGAAATAAAAAGACTGCTGTTCACGAGTGCCCTTTGTGCGGTAGAGTTTGTCACGCTCAGGCTCAGATCGGACTGTACAGTCATATGCAGTCACATCTGAATAAACATGTCTGACACTGTCGCTATCTTCGCTTGCGATGGACAACTAACTAACTAATCGCATGCTTATGTAGAAGCAGTCCTCCTATATGGTTTTGAAACATGAAAGACATCTCAGTCCTACATACGTCTGGTAATAATAAACAGACTTGAGACAATGAAAACCTCAGAAACCAGTACAGCTGGACATTAAAGAGAGACAAAATAGATGTATATGACTTAAAAGCAGGAAGAAATCAAATAATATAACCAGAGATGCAATGAATTGGAATCCACAAGAAAAGAGAAGGGTGTAGAGGCTAAAGAAAAGTAAGTAGCGTGTCCTTTGCAGAACGTCACTTCTTACAACCGCCAACAAATTTGTCTGTTATGTTTCTTGGCAAATGTGCAGTACGATAGGTTACCATTACTCTCCGTACGCAGAGGAGCGAAAAAAAACTCGTCTGCCAAACTCGAGACGAGCGTGATTTGAACCGGTGTGTTGGGATTGTGAAACGGAAGCTTCACCTCTAGGCCACGCAATCTCCCCAAGAGGCTAAAAAATACATGTGGTAAATAACAATCAAAAAGGAAACTGGGCTCTCAAGTGCAAAGCTCAAGAAAACATTTCAAAAGTAGAAATCTATGGAAAATAACAACTACAGCTCTATGTTTCCATGAGAGTTAAAGAGGGCAATGAAGAAAACCATAAAAAGTCTTTATTTCTATTTTAAAATAAGGCAAGATATTTCCAAACCTGACAAAGGAAGATTCTTATTTCTTTCTTCAGGTTCATGGAGCTGGATCATTTTATGCTTGACAGGTGAAGGGTTGAGAGTTAACTGGGCTGCAGGAGGAATCAGGCCTCTCTCCAACAAGCTGAGGATTCCCTTTCTGGCATCTTCTTCCTCAACTGGTGGTGGAGTCAGCTGAGTAAATAGGAATTCAAATTTATGTTTTCATCTCTCTCTCTCTATCTTTCTCTCTCTCTATCTCTAAACTTCCCCTTTCTCATACTATCTCTTTGATATTTCTGTTCCTTCTAGAGCAAAAGTAATGCCAAGATGTCCCTTGGGATTAAAATCTGCATATAACAATCCTGCGTGGTTCCAGTCCTGCTTTTCGGCTTCGAAATCGGGACATTGCTGAAACATGACATGTCGAGACTGGAAGTCTTTCATGTGCACAACATTGGCGTCTCCTGGAATGACTACATCCGCAACGTGAAGGTCTCTGCTAAAACAGGCCTCAAGCCAATCTCAGAAACACTTGACCAACGCCGATTTTCTTTGTTCGGTCATGTTGTATGGCTGGACCTTGAAACCCCGGCCCACAAGATACCACAGAAGTAATTCCTCAACGTCAAAAGTCTTCCCCCGGCTGGAGACGCAGAAGAGGCCATGGCCACACAGTATGACTCCAGCAAATATCAACCTCCTCCTCCGCCCTGGAAGAGGTCTAGAACCACGGGTCATGGATGTGGCCGACGGACGCAACGGGCCTTAGACGCCTAAGCGAACATTATTAGAGCAAAGGTCACTACCTTCAGCCATCTGGTGTGTCTTTTTCTAGATCCATCCTTCAAGTCATTTCCATTTTCTTCACATCAGCTACTCTAATTCTTTTCCTGCAATTATGACGTTTCTTCCTCCTTTCCTTCTTTTTCCCCATGGGCTCCATGTTAAGGATTATCTGATGGCACAGAAGAACATTTCCTTAAAGTGTAATAATTTACAACAAGAATTACCCTAAACCTGGCCATACATGAGTTTAATGTTGGCTCATTGCTTTTTAAAAAACTTAAGGGTTGGTCTTTTCTGTTTGAAACAGCTGCTTTAGTCTTTTTAGAGTGTGCATCATTGAGCCACATAATGAGTGCGACTGAAAATGGCCTATCTATGTTATTAAAGATGAATACAGAGCCGTGTTGATAAACAATGTGATATAGAAACCACCACTTCTAGCAAATGTTTTGACATGACAAAGAAGCCAAATGCATTAGTTGCTGCATGCTTGGAGGATGATAAATGATGATGATGATATATGGTGTGAGCTTCTAAAAACTTAACATAAAACTAAAAAAATTGTCTGCCCGTAAGTGACTGTAAATACAAAAATTAGACACTGTTTAATCCAAATTGGCTAGAACATCAGTTCTTAACTCATTCACTACCAAATATTTTAGACCTCCGGACGCAATTTTTTAATCTTTTTTAAATCTGAAACACAGTATTACTTAGTTGTGATCTATTTATCTTCAATAAGGGTTCACTGAAATGGCACATATTATATACCAAACTACTCAAAATTGCGGCCAAAATTCAATGGAACACACATATTTTACAACTGGAGGTGAACATTTGTCTATGAGGGATTATAATTGCATAATCGTTTTCTTTTTTAAAAATTATTTTTAAAAGTGTTCCACTCAACACATTATTCAGCTCTAAACCAATACATGAATAACGTTATAACTTTCTATTAACGGTAATCCACAAGGGAAGATGTTCTAAAAGTTGCACCAGATTTGGTGCAGTTGTTTTCACAGTATTCATTTATTCATATACTGAAGACACATTAAGTTGAAAACGTGTTCAAAAATAAAAGCACCAATCAACATCAGCCTGAGTGTCTACAACTTATACACACCCAGAAAATGTTCCTGCTGTATTCAAAATATACGTACACAAATTTATATTATACACACTAGAATGGCTGCGTAGGATTGTGAACCTTTACTGAATTGTTTTAACTTTTTCTACCATTGCTTGAGACAAAAGAGGACACCACCCCCTCGTCAGTAGATTTAGTTTCAATTACATCACTCGACTTAGAACTAAGACTAGATAAAGAAATTGAAATATTGCTATCAAAATGATCGATATCTTCATCATCACTACCATTAGCAATAAAATAATCTAACCATTACCGAGCTTGTACTGTAAAAACATTATTTGGTCTGACTAAAGGGGTATGGGCTAGATTCAAGGCTACCCTCTGCATTAAAAAAAATTTGGTTTCCAAGTACGAAAATATTTTTTCAATAAAACACATACCAACTCTTCCGGAAATAAAAAGTACAAAATCTGGACTTCTTCCAATAACCAAAATAAAACATTTAAGAGAACTAGGAATGGGAAAATATGTGATTTTGTGAACACGGTTACAAAAGCCGTTATATCAGCTCCTGGGTTTTCTGGAAAAATCCGGAAGCTGATGTATCGGCTGGTGGGAGTGAATGAGTTAAACGTTAGTAGTCTGGGGGCACCTTAAAAGAATTTAATTCACTTATGTATCACAATCAACAGCTACATGAACCCCAGTTTAGGAGCCACTGACACAGAGCACACACATGCAAAACTGTATTTTCACACTATGTAAGTTTTTTGATAAAAGAAATGTATTACAGTTTTAGAGGACTACATTGATACATCAAAGTTCCAGAAAACATTCACTCACAGAGATGACTTTACATTAAACATGAAGGTGATTTGAAAGAGTTAGAAAGAATGGCACAGGATAGAAAAACTTGACATGTATTTGTTGAAAACATATGCTTAGCAGGGAGATCAATGGTTTTGATCATGCTGAGTATTTTTCATTTTGATTGTGATTTATCAGTTACAAAGATATCTTAAAGGTATTCTCTGTGGTGTTGGTGGCAGAATGGCTCTAATTTGCAAGACCTGGGTTTTAACACTTGTGAAATCTGTTTATTAGAGGTGACATTAAAAACTTAGCCTACGCACTGTTTGATGACTGTTGTCGTGGTTGTTGTCAAATGCCCACAATGAGTAGGTTTATTTTTTTGTGTGTCCTGAAAAGGACCTAAGTGGCTGGTTGCAGTAGCTTTCCTCACATCCGAGTGTGCTGATGAAGGTGGACCAGTGTCTTCCAGGCGGTTGTATTATGCTTTGCTTCATCTGCATGTTGCTCACTACTACGGGGATCACGTTTAATCCCTCACCTCGTTAGCCAGGCTGCCATGACCGTTTCCAGGAAGGAAGCCGAGGTGAGCGTCTTGACCAGTATGTTTTGCCTGACCCATACTAACATGTCTGATCAGTATATTTTGCCTGACCAGACGTTAGTCTTTCTTCCCAAAACATGATAATAATAAATATAAAATGACTCATTTTCTTTTAAAGTAATTTTTTAAACAAAAAGTTCCAATTGTTCATCTTCAAGTAACGGCATAGTGTTTTACTTACAGATGCATCAACTCTATTGGCCTTTGGTAAAACTGTCAGGTGCTCAGTAGTTAAACCAATGATAGGTTTACCATATGCCTGTTTGATCATAAAGAGGAACGTAATGTCATGAGAGATTTAAAAGAGAGATTTAAAAGAAGCCAGATATTAAACATTTTGAAGGACGAACAGGCAGCCTTTCAGCACAATAGATCATGTGTAGATCATATACCTACACTGCAGGTAATTGTTGAACAAATAGTGGAATTGAACTCATCACTATAAATTGGATTCATGGATTATAATAAGGCATTTGGCTTTTCACAGTTCAGTCAGGGGATAACTCTGGAAATTGCTCAGACACTATGTAGTGCCCCAGAAGTTCATTAGCATAATTAAGACAATTTACGAAAATATGAAGTGTAGAGTCCTACATGATGGAGGGCTTTCTGAGTCATTTGAGATAAGAACCGGTGTTGCGACAGGGATAATCATTACAATTTCTCTTTATGCTGGCGATTGACATATGAAAATGGTATTCACTGTCTTTTGACGAAAATATTTGACGATGATCTGGACTATACTTACTGAATGGTCATGGAAACTGGGTCTGAGCATAGGCAGAGAAAAAGAAAATATTACGGGAATAAAATCACCTAATGACAATCAGACTGTACTGGGAGATACGATACTACAATAGGTAGAATCATTCATATATCTTGATAGCAAATTGGACAAGGTTGGAGGTACTGATAAAGATATGGAATTTAGAATATAAAAGGTGAAGGGGCTTTCATTAGTTTATGAAATTTGTAAAAATTAAAATAATCCACAACAAATATACAGATATGTAAAGTCCGTTGGATGCTACGTTTGGAACAATAAAAAGTACAACTAAAAACGTTCAAGCTTTCATCAATGTATGCCTGTACCAAAGGCAACATGGGTATCCTCAGACCAGAAAACGAAGAATAAGATTGACATCTGCGTAAACTCCAAATTTAGATGCTCATTATTAGATGTCAGGGTCTACAGGGATGCAGATGTGGCCTCAGACCACTTTTTAGTGATTGCGAAGGTACAGCTGAATTTAAAGAATAAACAGAACGACGCAAGTCAGCAGGTCACGGTACTGTGTACAATACCTGAAAGAAGATAAGTAAAAATGAGTTCCGTATAACACTCAGGAATATATATCAAGTCCTGCCGAAGACGGATGTTCCGACCGAAAGGTGCAAATATCGCAGTCAAGCTGTAAACTAGCGACACAACGCATTCCATTCTCAGGACTACATCCTACTACTTGCAAAGCCCTGTTCAGGATATGGTACCAGGAGATTGAGAACGAACACAGAAGGAGAATAAAAGAAATATCAAACACTGGAACAGCTAGATGGAGGGGCCAGCATTGAGGATAAATGGGAACAAGTACAAAGTACATGGAAAACTGCATGCGAGGAAGTGCTAGGAAAGAAGAAATGGGAGCATTTAGAATGGATAACAGCAGAAACAATCACTAAAATTGAGATGAAGCGAAATAAAAAAATGGCCTTACTAAATAGTAAAATGAGAGCCGCAAAAAGCACAGCACAGAAAGAGTACATAGAGAACAAGGAGATTAAAAAGAGCATCAAGGCAGACAAAACATTGATGGTCTGGCTGGGGAAGCGGAAGAGGCTGCAGGAAAGGGAAATATGAAAGGTCTATATGAGGCTACAAAGAAATTATCAGAAAAGTATAAAAGTATTACCAACAAGGTAGACCAAAAATAAACATGGGGAAAAGATCTAACCTTGAAGAACAGAAGAAAAGATGGGTAGAATACTTTGAAAAGCTTTTAAACAGACCAGCACCATACAACCCACCAGCAGAAGAGGACCTGCTGATCAACTGTGATAATCCAAGCAAAGAGGGGATTAGAAGGGCAAGATTTTCTAAGGAACAAAAAAGGAGCAGAACATGATGAGATACCCCAGGTAGCCATTAAAGTAGATGTTGAAACATCTAACATGTTCCACAACTTGACAGGTGCCATCTGGGAGCAAGAAAGCTTGCCAAAAGATTGGAGAGAGGGCTACCTGGTGAAATTGCCTAAGAAGGGAGATTTACAGGAATGCAAAAACCATTGAGAAATAATGTTATTATCAGTGCCATGAAAGGTGTTAAATAGAGAATACTAGGAAGGTTGAAAAAGGCAGTGGATAACAAGATAAGAGATGAGCATGCAGGCTGAAGACAGAATTGATCATGCATTGACCAGATATCCACATTGCAGATAATTGTGGAGCAATCATTAGAATGGGATTTGAGTTTGTACATCAATTTTGTTGATTATGAAAAAGCTTTCGACAGTTTGGACAGAGACTCTAGAAATTACTGAGGCACTATGGAGTTCCTCAAAAACTCACAAACATAATTAGACAAACATATGAAAGTATGCAATGTAGAGTTATACACGAAGGACAACTCACAGAGCCATTCAAAATTAAATCAGGGATACAAAAGGGTTGCCTACTGTTGCCTTTCCTGTTCATCCTGGCAGTGGACTGGATTATGAAAGTAACAACAAATGAAAGAATTTGAATCCAGTGGACTGAATAAACAGCTGGATAAGTAGCTGGATTTTGTGGATGATATAGGCCTTCTTTCCCATAGCCAAAGCCAAATGCAAAGGAAACTGGATAGACTGGATTTTACCTCTAAACGTCGGTTTGAATATTCACAAGGAAAAGACAAAAATAATTAGGGTCAATGCAACAAACACAGAACCAATCTTCTTCTTCGTTCGTTCTCAATCTCCCACTACCAAACCCTGAAAGGGTAAATAGCAGAATGTAGTCCAGAGAACGGAATGCGTTGTGTCGTAGTTTACAGCTTGGCTGCGATATTTGCACCTTTTGGTCCAACACATCCAACTTCAGCAAGCATTTTTTGAGTACCGGGTTAGCATTCCCTCTTCGATCCCTTCTCCTTTGCCGGTTTGCCCTGTTGCAGCCTATTATCCAGGATCACCGTGTGGAGGTGTAGAAGGGTCTTGGCAGCTCTGGTTCGCTGGCCCTGACGCTAGTAGTCAGCTATGGGTCGCTGAACACTGCAGCTCATGCGCTGCTTAGCATTCCTGAACCAATCAGGATGAGAGGAACACCACTGGAAGAGGTAGAGGTATTTACATACCTATGAAGTATGATCAACAAGGAAGGAGGGACAGATGAGGATATAAAAACAAGGATACAAAAAGCAAGAGTTGCATTCGGAATGTTGAAACCCATATGGAACTCCAAGGAAATAAGAAAGAAAAAATAAATTAGGATTTTCAATTCAAATGTGAAGTCAGTCCTGCTGTATGGAGTGGAAACCTGCAGGATAACCAAAGACAATGACAGGAGACTGCAGGGTTTTGTCAACAGATGCCTGAGAAAGATTCTTGATATAAAATGGTTTGACATAGTTACAAAAGACAGACTGTGAGAGAGAGCAGGACAAGGTAAATTGGAACAGGAAATCTTAGGAAGAAAGTGGAGATACATTAAGAAAGGCCCAGGCCAGTATCACCAGGCAATCCCTGTCATGAAATCCTCAGGGAAAGAGAGGCATAGGAAGACTAAACAATACATGGAGACGAGATCTGGAGGGGGACGCAAAGAAAACAGGAAAAAGCTGGAAGTAAATGGAAAAGATTGCACAGGACAGAGCTGCTTGACGAGGGTTGGTTGATGGCCTATGCACCCCTGGGGGATAGTAGGTGAAAGAAGAATGTCATGAGACATATATTTTATCATAAACAATATTGTTGGTGTTTATAAAAATATAATATATAATACAAAAGTTGTGAAAAACAAGCAAGATTTTCTTTTCATATTCGGAAATGAAATATAGAACAATGAAAGATAATAGAAAAAAATATTTTGGTTTTTATAACCAAAAGAAACAATGCATAAATGAAAGATGGCCTACACATCATAAAGTAAACAAATAGAGGACAATGCAATAAAACAGTGCAACTTAATTGAAAAACAAAGACATATACATACAAGAATCACACTGGAAAAATATCTACTAGAACATGATGAACGTGCAGAAGACTGACAAGAAAAATAGTAAGATGCAGCTGACAATAACAAAGCAGAAATAAGAGAACTGGTAAGCAAATTTGAAGACAGCAAAGAAGACTTTCTAAAGAGACTAAAAGATTATGTATAATAAACAAGAAGCAGAAAAAGAAAGTAGCACACAAGATCAACTTCAGTGAGATAACACTCAAAAGCATTAGGGAAAAATAAGAAAACCCATAAGATAAGAACAAAACATCTTATGCAAAATGAAGACTAACTTTGAGGGTCACAGCAGAAGACTAAAATATTTTTTCTTTCTTCTTTTTCATCATTTGTTCTCAAACTCCTACTACCAAGCCCTGAAAATGGCTTTGCAAGTAGCAGGATGTAGTTCGAAGAATGGAATGCATTGTGTTGTAGTTTAAAGCATGACTGCAAGTAGCAAGATGTAGTCCGAAGAATGGAATGCGTTGTAGTTTAAAGCATGACTGCAAGTAGCAGGATGTAGTCTGAAGAATGGAATGCGTTGTGTTGTAGTTTAAAGCATGACTGCAAGTAGCAGGATGTAGTCTGAAGAATGGAATGCGTTGTGTTGTAGTTTAAAGCATTACTGCAATATTTAAACCTTCCGGTCAGACACAACCAACTTCAGCATTGCATTTTTAGGTATCCAGGATCACCATCTGGGGATGGAGAAGTGTCTTGGCAGCTCTGGCTCGCTGGCCCTTATGCTAGCAGTCAGCTTTGGGTTACTGATTGATATAGCTCCTAAGCTACAACAACTACAAAGATACAACAATCACAAAAGCACTTTATAAAACAAAAGTGCACAACTAGAAAGAAGACATATGCTCCATTTTGTCTTCAAACAAGAGAACTCACTCAAAAATAAGCTGAAGAATATAACAACAAAAACTCTTAATATAATTAAAATTATATCCTCAGCAGTTGAACAGAGCAGGTTTCATGAGAGGCGAAGGCTACAAATTAAAGAAGACAAGATTTTTTAACATTAAAAAATCATCCACAAACTTTTTGGTGTTTTCGTTCGTTGATCAAAGGAAGCTGCACACCAAAACTGTCATTCATGAGTTTCCTGTTCTTTTGATTGTAAGGATTGATGATGGTTCTAAGGGTCAACATCTGCTGATGCTGGAAAAAAAATGAAAAAAACAATTCAGAAGATTTAACCATTCAAAATGTACATAGACAGGCCTCATTTGTTCTTTTATCTTCTTCTTCGGCATTCATCCTGAAAAGGACATTGTGATTAGGTCCTACTTTAGAGTGAGGCTGCAATATCCGCGTCTTTCAATCCAATACATCCAATTTCAGCTGGCTTTTTTGTGTGTCAGGTTTGTCTTCCCACTGTGATCCCTAATCTATTGGCCAGACTACCCTAATCTATTTGCCAGACTACACTAATGCAGCCAGATATAGGGCCGCAGCTTGGAGGCGGAATAGGGTTATGGTAAGCTCTAACGCTGATGAAAGCAGCCAACCTGGCTGCTGTCAACTCATTCACTGTTCTACATCTTCGGCACCGCATTTTTTCTAAGTTCTAATTTTCCTCTGAAGTCTAAAACATGTTTTCCCAAAATGAGACATGTAGCACCAGTAGTGTTACAAATGATTACAAAGGATTGGTGGAAGAAATGAAAAGGCTAATGACTCAATTCTTTTCTTCTTGTTCTAGGATCACTTATTGGAGGAAGAAATAATAGGTCCACTGCACACTACTATGAATGTTATGAGGGGCGTTCAAATCAAACCGGGACGTTTTGTTCTAGTTCTACCTGGATGGGTTATAGCGTACTAGAACTACTATCATTAATTAGGTGCACTTGTGCCCTATTACTGCTAAGTGGCCCACATGTCATGGACCAGTCACGTGACAAATAAATAAAAATGGTGGATAACACTGTTAGTGCTTGCATGGAACAGCGTGTTGTGATGAAGTTTCTTGTGAAAGAAGACGTGAAACCTGCGGAAATTTACAGAAGACTGCAATCACAATACAGTGATGAGACAGTCACAGTTGGACATTTGAATGGTGTCAATGTTTTGGAAAAGGTCGTACATCCATGAGTGATGATCCCGGCCATGAAGGTTCTCAAGCCACCACAGTCATTCCTGTGAATATCCAAATTGTGGAACGCCTTATCCTGGAAAATTGACGGATAACATTTCGCGAAATTACACAAGAAGTGCAGAAGGGCTAGAGTAGCTACTTTTAGCCATAAATGGACACAGTAAAGATCAAAACCTGTTTATAAACAAAACAGAGATAATGACCACCGACAAAACACAATGTCAACATAAATTTACAGTAGGTGGTGAGGAAATAGATTAGGTCACGCATTTTGAATATCTGGGCTCCAGAATTGACAAAAATGTCAACTGCTGAACAGAAATCAGAAGTAGACTAGTCATTGCAATGCAGAGGCTAAACAGCCTGAAGAAATTATAGCAGAACACCAACAAAATGACTGAAGTGAAAGTCTTGAGATCCTGTGTTTTACCTGTGGCGGCATATGGCTGTGAATCATGGACAATTATCAAAACTTCTAGAAAAGAATTGAGTTAAAATGTTACAGAAAGATCCTCAGAATACCTTGGACAGAGAAAAAGACAAATATAGACAATCTGCAAGAGTTGAACATAGGAGAACTGGTTTATCAATTCCATTATGGCCAGAAAATGTTAATACTTTGGTCACATCAAGAGACACAGCGGTCTTGTGAGGACAGTGATGCAAGGTATGGTGCCAGGCAAAAGAGGCAGGGGTAGACCAAGAAGATGATGGCACCAAGATATCCAGGAATGCCTGGGTATGACTGTGGCAAAGGCTGGAGTTTTTGACAAGGGAAAGAGTTTCTTTCAGGAGGCAGGCTGTGATGGGAGCAATGTTCTATAAAGGATATGCTACATGATGATGCATTAAAAAATGAAGTTATGATTTTAGAATATTAATTTTCATTTGCAAAATATTCACAGAGCATTAATTTGTAATGATAGTAATGGCATCATGCACACACAAAAAAAGATGATATGACCAGCAAGCTACCTTCTGTCCTGGAGTTAAATCTTGCGAATCCAACAATCTCCTAGCTAAAAGTTTAGTACCAGGTGGCAAGGGTTGTCTGGTAAGCACGCCACTGCTTGAAAATATTCAAATTATCATTATAATTAAAACTAATTAAACATAATTGTAAATATCCATGTTCTGTTGAAATAATCAAAAGCAACACGCTTTCATTTATCTATCATTGTTACCTTAAAAGTGTGATGGATAACAAGCAATAGGTGTATATGTTATAATGACAATTCATTCCTTAGCACTTGTATACTAGAGCACTAAACATATTATTCTGGTAAAAATAACTTCAATACTTGCCATTTAAAGGGGCAATCACATTCCAAGATAAATAACTAATTCTAAATTTTACGCAAAAATATATTCATTGATTCTCTCAAACAAAATAATTATGCCAGGCATTGCTAATTTTGCAACAAATTGATTTTTTCCATTTATCTACTGTAATTATCTTGTTGAAGAAGAATTATATTTTTTCATCCAAAATTGCCTGTCTGTTTACCAGCTTCAAAATCAGAAACTACTTTTATTTTGTTCTCAAATTGATACCTATTCTTTGCCTTTCAACTTCCTCATTTGATATAGCAGATTTTGGCATCGAGTTTGTTACAAAACTACCATAAGTAAAACAAAATTGGTAGAGTACTTCACTACTGATGTTGCTTGTAGACAGACTGTACTAAATGACAGAAATGGCGCTTCAATTGAAAATTAAAGCTGAGGACTTTGATATTTATATGTGAAGATATATTAAAGTTAAGGAAATGCACTTTTCTGATGACTCACAGACAATGCTTATGTTTTAACCTATCGCTGTATACATGAAACTACTACTTCTACCCACTTCTGTCATTTGACATTGTGACGAAGTCTAGATTTTGTGTGTGTGTGTGAGATGCGTCACCAATGATGTTGTCATTCAGTATTTCTTCAGTATCTTACTTACACCAACTATTCATCTTTTTATTAGTCTCCCTCTTGCTCTGTAACTCTTATCTGGTGTTTTAGATTCATGCAGCTGGTAAATTTGGTTGTGTTCTTGACAGGTGTCAGAACCACTTTATTTTAAACTTTTCCATGTCATCCATGCACAGTGTTGCACCCACCTTCTATCTGATTTCTTCATTTTGTGCTCTGTCCAGCTCTATGGCCGTGACCACTTTTACCCAACACCTCATTTTGCCCAGCATGATTTTTCTCCCTTATGTCTTTGTAAGAATCCATGCCTGACAGTGGGAGCAGAGCGTTTGCATAAGAACACTATTAATCAACTGTCTCTGTTTCTAGTGGAATGTGTCCAGAGACTGGTGTTGAAGTCTTCTGATCATGTTACATCAGTGTCTTCTGTTAGTCAATCTGGAGAGGTGCTGAAGTCTTCTGTCCTCTGTTCTCGGCAGATCTCTGCAGCTCAGTATACGTCTGCACTTTGATGTTCTTGCACGCCTGTGTGATGTACTTGTTTCTTGGACGTCCTATTCTTCTTTTCCTTGGAATTTTGCTTTCCTCTACTTTCAATAGTAGAATTCCATGTCTCATTTTGTGAGCAAGCCAAGACAATCTTTTTGTATACCTTGCATTTAGTTGTCTATGTACCCCTATATCATTAAGCACTAGCTCATTTTACCCTTTTTTTTTCTGTCCAGCTCACTCTTTGCATTCTGCGATGGCACCCCATTTCAAAGGTTTCTAAGGTCTTTTCATCCTGTCTATTTAGAGTCCATGTTTCAGAGCCATACAGCGCTGTGGTCCAGAAATGTGTAATGATTATCTTTTTTCGCGGCTGAGTATTGATATTACCTGATATTAGAAGTTTTTGTTTCTGCTTGAATGCCCAAACAAGTTTAAGATAACCATGGGAGATGAAAATGCAAAAGTTGGAACAGAAAACTTCATTATCAGGAACAACAGCATAGAAACAAGAATGAAAATGGAAAGATAGTTATTAATTTTTTGTAGATTTCAAAGCACTAGGGGAACATTAATATTCCATTACCTAGCACTGACTATAAAAATAGCAGCGACAATTATATATCTACCTATTTTGTGCATATGCAGGCTGTCTGTTGTCACTTTTATGAAGTTCTATCATACTCTCAGAGGGCAAGAACTTTTCATCTCTAGGAAATGCATCTAGTGGGATCATCTGCATCCGGTTGTGCAGATGGTATACAACTTCTTCAGTGTGTCGCTGAGATAACAACAATTTTATACATGATTAGTTCTCTGTATTTCTCACCCAAACTCACACATACATATGGTGACAGCGTGGGCTAGTGGTTAAGTGACACGGCTCAGAACCGAACGTGCTAGGTTTGATCCCCATCACAGCACCGGCCGTTACCCCGGGGAAGCAAACCCTTAGAAAATGCAGGAGGAAGAAGAACTTACATAAAATGCATGCTGGAGTCGGATGCACTGGGCCGATAGGCGCAAAATAAAAACCACAGTGCACGCACACCGACTTTGGGGAATAGATAAATTAGGCAAACGTGGCCAAAAAAGCACACATGCCCACAAATTTTATATATATATATATATATGAAATAGACCATTAAAAAAAAACTCATTTATGCTTATATGTTCTGTTCTTATTAAATTTCTTATATCTTTCTTGTGAAAATTTAAATACAGTCACTAACAATTAAACCCCCTCCCCCCCCCCCCCCCCCCCCCCCCAACATTATACTTTTTTTATTGATCAGCTTCGCACATGATTCAGATGTTTTCTACCAGTCTGAACAATAATTCAAGTTATTCAGTATAAAAGTGGATACCCAAAAATGTAGGATGAGCAAGCACACCAAGTACATTTACTCCAGTTTCTCCTTAAGATAGCATTATCACCACACATTGCCCTATTTTCTGCGGCCACAAACTCGGGAATGCACAGAAATGTGATGAGCTGAAGATAGTGCGTTCATTTAGAAATTACTAGAAGAAATGAAATGCACAATTTTCATGTTCCTATAACTCATGGTTGGAGGGCTTCAATTGTTAAATACCTCAAGAATGGAAAGTCGCAGATAGCTGAAAATAGTGCGTTGACCTGGGAATTCCAGACAGAATGATCTGTGAAAATGTAATGCCACTAGAGCTTACCATCACCAATTTTTTTGCAAGATGGACAAACAGATACATTTATTTTGATTCTTAAAATATAGATTACTAAGATTCTTCCTACAATCAATCTTTTATTTGTTCTTCTTAATCACATGTGTATTGACTGATTCAATTTAAATTCACTGCAATGAAGTTATAAATTCAACAAGATTTATTTTTTTGGGGGGGCTCATTTATCTATTCCCCAAGACGGTGTGCATTGACTATGTTTATATTTTGCGCCTGTCGACCCAGTGCATCCAACTTCGGCATGCATTTTAAGTAAGGGTCTGCTTCCTCCTGCATTTTCTAAGGGTTTGCTTCTCTCCGGGGTAATGCCCAGTGCTGTAATTGGAGAGTGAACACAGCACCTTCGAATTGTGAGTTGTGTCACTTAACCAATAGCGAACGCCATCCCCAAACTAGCTCATTTCTTCACAACAAAAGCCATTGCAGACAAAATGCTTCCTTTGCATTCATATTTAAACATCTACTTCTTGATGAAAAAAGGTGATCTGTTTCAGACTACTCTCATTATAATAGAGTTTTATCCTTATTGCAGTTGAGAATGGCCATTCTTCCTGCTTGTTTTTACATTCACTGAGGTAGTTCTCAACAGAGATGTAGCATGTATCTTCAAACCATAGGACCTTATTTGCCTATCTTTCCCGTATTTATACATATTGTTTTGTCTAACGTTTTCATTTGTTACTACTGATTTGTCAGGTCATAAATGATATCAAATGCGATGCACAATGTGTTTGAAATGTTTAAATAGATTCATAAAATTCACATAAAACTGGCGTAAATCATTATGAAAAATAAAAAAATAAAAATAACCTGCAGCCCTTCTTCAGTTTTTGCCAGAGCCCTGTCAAGATCAGAAACACTGACAGTGTTATTTCCGGAGACCATTTTCTCTCGCAGTTGCCGCAAGTCATTTTGAACCTATTGAATAAAAACATTGAGGGGAAAAAAATGTTACTCAACAGAAGTTAATATTGTAACGGTGATATAATTTTGAAAAGCCCAGATTTGTATTCATTTGTTCCAGCTCTAGTGATCAGGTTTGTTCTAAATCTTTTCCAACAAACGTTTAAGAAAAGCATTTATTTCACCAGAGAAGTCTTGGAAAACCATTTTTCTGATAGGATTGGAGGACCATTCTATACTAATGGAATAGTATACCACAACAAAAACTTGCTAGTCAAATGTCAACATCACTAGCTATACAATATTGATTTAGTTGCTTACAGAAAGAGAACATAGTCAATGATATAACAATTCATTGTGTTATGACAAACCTTGACTTTTGTCTATGAGGTATTTTGACTATCCAAAATTAAACAACACTGCAGGTCTAAGGTCATCATTAACTGGGTGGGTGGCTTGTCTTGGCTTTGTTCGTTCTCAATCTTCCGCTACCTTACCATGAAAGGGCTTAAGTAGCAGAATGTAGTCCAGAGAACGGAATGTGTTGTGTCGTAGTTTACAGCTTGACTGCGATATTTGCACCTTTAGGTCCAACATATACGACTTCAGCCAGCATTTTTTTGAGTACCGGGTTAGCATTCCCTCTTCGATCCCTTCTCCTTAGCCAGTCTGCCCTGCTGCAGCCTGTTATCCAGGATCACCGGGTGGAGGTGTAGAAGGGTCTTGGCAGCTATGGTTCGCTGGCCCTGACGCTAGCAGCCAGCTATGGGTCGCTGACCACTGTAGCTCATGCGCTGCTCAGCATCTTGATCCCTCAACTGGGTGGGTGATGGGAATAATAGGTCCCAGTGTATTTAGCGAAATGTCATAGCCAAAAAGAAAGGATGACATAAATAAACTACATAGAAGAGATCAGTCTCATCTTTCAGTTCCGAACAGGACATACCAGAGTCAATAGCCACTTGAACCACATTAATCCCCAGCACCTGCCCTTGTGCAGACATTGCTCTCATCCTGATGAAACAGTTCAACACTTACTCATTGAGTGCAAGGCACTTGTGGACATGAGTAAAAGATTCTTACAAGCACTGCAGACAATTGTCAACACACTGTACGGTGCAGTGAAACAACTGAAGAAGACCTATATCTAAATAAGAATGGCATTGGGCTGCCAAGAGCAAGTTTGCTCAGAACAATAACAACGACGACTGGTTTTCGGCTGCTTCCAAAGTTTTGCTTGTTCATTTTAGAACATCATCTGTCCAGAACAGCCTAGGTGACCTCTCTTTCTTCTACAATGAACTGTGCCCTTTAGTATCATGTTAAACAGCCCATTCAATTATCACATGACTGTACTATTAGAGTTTGCACATTTTTACAACTGGTAGGAGGTTCTGTATTCTGTACTGACATGTGTTACACAATTCCTGTGTGCTATTCCAAGGATCTCATCTCCATTGGTTTAAATTTGTTTGTTCCAACTGAGCATTCAGTGCCAACACACTGGTTTGGTTGGTCATTTAGTCAGAATGTATTATGATCAGCCTGCATCAAGAGCATATCATATGCAGGTCTCAGGTCCACGAGCAAGAGACAGACCTCGACGTCGATGGATCGAGGGTGTCTCGGACACACTCAGGAAGTTACATCTAATGACAGCACAAGCTTCCAACTTGATGATAAGTATACACAGAAGATCAATGTTTGCATTAATTTTATCTTAGTTTCAAGCGATATGTTGACACTCAGAAGCTTGTATCTTCGATATGCACTCTCAGCTTTAGAAAGCAATAGGACACGCCTTACAATATGTTCACGAACTAAGATATAATCCTAGGGCACAGTGAAGAACAAAGTCTTGTACTTTATTAGTGGAACAATGAGGTCAACACCCACTGCTGCATGTGAAATTCTTGAGATGCGGAGAGATGTGATTGCTATGGAAGTTTATAAGTTTATGAGAAGAGTAAATAAAATGGCAAAAAAATCAGAGAATAAAACAAAAGTCAGTCCTCCACCAGAGAATAATAATAACTGAAACAAAACTAACAGATAACACAAGAAGTTCTGAACCAGTAAGTCTTATGAGACCATAATAGAGAAAGATTGACACCTACACAGAAGAATGGATACATGTCTATACTGATGGATGTGCTTTTAAGGCCATCATTAATGCAGAATATGGAATATACATAGAGTATCCAGACAGAACATTTGATGCCCGTGGGGAGATATGTTCTTCTTCTTCTTCGTACGTTGTCAGACGTCAACCTTTATTTTTTCGAAAAAAGCAGCGGTCATCCTGAAGCTGTCGACATTGCCATAGAGCTTGTCTAGTGTTGCCACTGGTGATGGCCACATCTGCTTTCTCTGATCCTCATATGTCGGGCAGTTTTGCAGCAGATGTTCAGCGGTCATTTTCCCAGTACCGCATGTGCATTCGTCAGTGCCACCTATCTTCAATTTATTGAATAGCTGGTACCTCAGTCTATTGTGGCCAGTGCAAAGTCTGAAGACCACGACCTGCTCTCTTCTGTTCAACTGGTAATAGGCATCGTTTTTTTGTGTAGCCAGTATGTTCTGTTTCCCATTTGGTCATGTATCTAGCTCTAATAAGCTTTTTTGACTCTTTGTATGTCACACTAGTATCTGATTGTGGTAATCTTGCACCTTCTTTTGCCAGTCTGTCTGCCTCCTCGTTGCCTTGGATGTTACAGTGGGATGGAACCCACTGTACCACTACTCTTTTTGGTGCGGACTGCTGGCATAGTCGACAGAGTACTGCTCTTAAATCATTAAGTTTAGTATGTTTCTGGCTTTTTAATGCTGTGACTACGGCCAGGGCATCTGTAAACAGGACTATATGGCTTTCATTTATTTTGCATGTCACCGTTTCTTCTACTGCAGCCCTCAGTGCCTCTGCCTCCGCTCTGAAATTGCTTGAGTATTTTCCAGTTGCCACTGATAGTGTTGTTTTTCTACCATTTAGTAGGCTCAGGAATACCCCTGCCCCTCCGTTCTGTGTTGTGTTTGTTACAGAGCCGTCGGTGTATGCATGGGTCCAGTCCATGCTTGGGTAGTTTTTCATTATATACCTCAGGGTTATGTCTCTTCTTTTTCAGTCTGGGTGTTCTTGTTTCCAATACCTGGTATACTTTCTACCACCTCTGGAAATATATGCTGCCTCCAGGTAGGTTTGCGTACAGTAGGGATGGGCTTTGGTGTTGTTAATGCGTTCATAGGGTCTTCGTTCATCTTTGCTTTGGCTATTTCTGCAAAGTTTCTCCACTTTAGTTTCCCATTTCCAAAATTATTTCATCTCTTATGCATTGGATGGTCTGTCAGTCTTCTGAGTTTTTCTGCTTGCTGCTAGGCTTTGCAATCTCTTCTGTAGGTCATGGATTGCAGATTTGTAATCTTTTCCAGTTCTACAATTGGCGTTGACTTCATGCCTCCTGTTATAACTCTCATGGCTTGGTTTTGGAGTTTGCTAATTTTGGAGATATGTTCAAACTATCAGGCAGAAATAGCAGCACTGGAATTAGCTCTGTACCACTTGAGGACTGTATTTGATGCTTTCCTATGAAAAGCCCATAGCATCGCAATGTTTACAGACTCATTATTTGCCCTTCAAGCTCTGGAAGACGGTAGCCATTGTAAGCCTGAATTTAACCAAATATTCTTTGATCCCATGAAGTCAGAATAGTTATGTATTGGATGACTAGTAATGAAAAGTCTGCCATACTGGCTAAGACGGGTTCAAGTCAAGAACAACAATACGCACCAGCAACCATAAAGACAGTCAAACAACTCCTCAAGACAGCGAACAAAAACATTTGGTTGAATAGATGGGCAATGGGCAATACTGGGAGAGAATCTACAAACATATGGCCATCCTAAATACCATGGACAATATCAACCTCCTGAAAACGAGAGATCAAAGCACCATTTTCCAACTTCACACTCAACACATACAACTTAATAGTCACTTGAACAGAATCTAACAAAAACATAGAAGATTGTCTCCCTCCTCCTGGACACAAACAATGATGACTAACTTGCCTTCATCCTTAAGGTCCAGTACCATAATGCATTTGGAGACAAATTTCCATTCCTTGACGTTATTCTTTTTGATAGCTGAAAACAATACAGCCATTTCTCGTTTGGCTGTGTCTGTAGTGAGCGCCGCTATAGAGAAGCTACTACCCTGAAGATCCCCAACCTCGTCCTTTTTTCTTAGTTTCTGTGTGAGCTAGGATTTCTAATTTGGATTTCTTCATTTCTTCCATGAGCTCTTTGTCCATTCCATTTATACTTCAAATATTCCATATTCCAGAATTAGTAGTCCATAATTCGTGCCAGCTCATCATTTTTAAGGTCTGTCCAGTTTTCTTCCTTTGTTGACTTGTAATCGAGTAGGTAGAGAAACTTAACACGTCTTTGTACTAGTCTAGAGTCTGTATACAACCAATTTCTAGGAGGGTGGTTAATCAATGTGCGAGTCCATCTTAATAGACTCAAACACTAGAGCAAAGTAGACCTGCAGCCCGTTAGGTGCCATCTATACTGCTCTTAATAAACCACCTAACCATGGCTGGTGTTATGCCATGTCATACAGTCGCCATTTCCAACGTAACGAAGAACCAGCCCAATACATTCCATGTAGGGACAGTACTTATTGGTGGGAAAATTACTTTGATATGCACAGTAATTAGATTTTTATAAACTAGACTCAGTAAATGACTTAAGGAAGGGGATCAAGACGCTGAGCAGTGCATGAGCTGCAGTGTTCAGCGACCCATAGCTGACTGCTAGCGTCAGGGCCAGCGAACCAGAGCTGCCAAGACCCTTCTACACCTGCACACGGTGATCCTGAATATCAGACTGCAGCAGGGCAGACTGGCTAAGGAGAAGGGATCGAAGAGGGAATGCTAACCCGGTACTAAAAAAATGCTTGCTGAAGTCGGATGTGTTGGACCGAAAGGTGCAAATATCGGAGTCAAGCTGTAAACTATGACACAACGCATTCCATTCTCTGGACTACATTCTGCTACTTAAACCCTTTCAGGGTTTGGTAGCAGGAGATTGAGAACGAACGAAGAAGAAGACTTAAGGAAGAATTTAATCTCTTCATAATGTAAACCTTAATTAAAGATGGCATAATATTCAAATTTTGCGGGCTCCATTTTGTATCTGCGCGAAAACAGATAACCCACAAAACAAACAGATGATTGACCTGATGAAGGGCGGTCTTCTTTTGCATCCATTTTTAGTTCACAGCTGTTTATTTGGTATTCACATCTACCTCCAAATATAAAGGCCATTCAGCTATCCACCACCTAGCCTGACGCACTTGGCTCCTCCCCCAGGATATATACATAAATCAATCAAAGCTCATTGCTTCTCTTGACGCATAGGTCACTGACAACATCCAACCAGTATACACGGTCCAGGGCTGCTCTTTCTGCCTCTCTCAAAGTGTAATTATTTAAACTTAGTTCCTTCTCGCATTCTCTTCTCGTGTATTTTGGGGTCTACTTCTCTTAATGTTTCCTTGAGGATTCCATGTAAGAGTCTGTCTGGCTATGTTGGAAGGTGCCTTCTGTAGCGCATGTCCTACCTAGCACCATTTTCTTCGCCTAATTTGTTGTTGCAATGGCTGTTGTTGGTCCCGTTCTGATAGGTCTTCATTATTCACAATGTCCCGCCACTTTATGCCCATTATCCTTTGTAGGCATCTGTTAATGGGAATGGAGTCATTCTTCTATGGTCTTGGTCATTCTCCATGTTTTCGCTCCTTATAGTAGCAATGACTTGATACTGGCGTTGACTATTCTAATTTTGGTGTGGATCTTTATTTCTCTGGATCTCTATATGTTATTTAGTGTCAGGAATGTCATTCTTGCACTTCCAATTCAGGTCCTTACAACTGCATTTGCACCTCCTTTGGGGGTCTCTGTGGTGAAGTGGTCAAACCATTTGCCTCGTGTTCAGACGGTCGGGGTTCGATTTCAAGCTGCGGCGGTCGGTCCATGATGTCAATTTTTTCCGGAGATCCCTGGGTTCATCGCTGGAGTTACAGAGTTTGTGCATTTTTCAGGTCCTCCAACTCAATAGTGTCAACTGAATGCAATAAGTAAATCCACATGGCCTTAATTAATATGGAAAGGAATTGACCAAGTAAACAAATATAATCTATGGGAGATAATGGAGGAATATTGTGTGGAGTGCCAATTACTGGATGGCATTCATACCTTGTACGTAAACAGCAAAGGTGCAGTTCGAACAAATGACAGTATGACAAATTTGTTTCCAGTGCTGAACGACAGGGGAATGTTCTTTCTCCATGTTTATTCATATTTTATATGAATAAAATTACACAGTTGGCTAACCCCCATGAGGAGTTCCTAAATCAACTTGTTTGCTGATGATCAGGTCTTTTACCAAAATGGAGAAGACCTACAACACTACCTGATCTATCTCCATTTCGCTAGTAACGATTAGGACATGAAGATCAATACAGACAAGACAGAGATTGTAATGATATCAAACACGTGCAGATGTATTGCACAGCAGTGGGTTGGAAGAAGGCATTCAGAGAAATAAAAGAAATTACTAATCTCAAAGAGTACCAGGATACAACTAAGGAAAGAATAGTCACCGTGGAGCTGAAAGAGACTCTAGCAAAGAGGATGAAAAAAGCTTGGAAGCAATTGAAATGTGGTGCTCCCGTAAAATGGAAAGAGTGAGTTGGACAGAAAGAAGATCCAATGACAAAATGTGTTCACTGAGGTAGGTGCACGAAGACAAATATTGAAAAACTTAGATTGAATTGGCTGTGGCACATTATGCGACGTAAAAGTAGTTTATAGAACTTACTACTACTACTACGGGGGCAATATCCATGGGCAACAAGGACGACCAAGACTCTAATTTACAGCTCAGGCATGCAGAGACATCAAAGTACGAACCTAAGCTCAGTGACTCAGTATGCTCTGCTGAAATGAAGTCTGCAGAGAACAGGGTCAAATAGAGAGACATGCTAAAACAAACCTTACAACCAGTCTTGATACTGATCAACCAGATGATAATCCATTAAATTAATGATTAATGATTAATCATGAAGATGATCTTATCAGTTTCAAATCTGCAGCCGCGATAATTTGTTAGTTTGTTACTGTGAGAGTCGATTTTCTTGTCATTGTCACACTGCACTGCCATTTGGGTTTTCAAGCTCTGGCTCTAGTATTACTAGTAGACACTAGTTAGTTGCAGTACTAGTACTAGTAGTCTAGTAGACGTAGTAATAGTACTAGTAGTAGTAGTAGTAGTAGTATGTATTACTATTTATTTTGCATCAACAAAATGCACACGCTTCTTACTTTAACAAGAATCTGTCCGACATCTTCTGCTCTTGGTTCTACTTCTGTCATCATTTGCAGTAATATATATCTAAAATGTTTTCCAACTTGTAATGTACTTAAGAATATTTAAAAGCACTTTCACTCATTTTCGTCGTTAACCGATGTCACCGGATAGCAGCCGCCATAACGTTCCCGGGCAACAACTTAAACAGCAAAGTCTGATGACGTTATTCACATAACTACTTGAGGGTAGTTTTTTTAAACTTGTAAATCAAAAATTCAAGCGTTGTTAATAAATTATTGTTCTATTCGGCAACATGCGACACATACTGACATCCAAACAGATAAATCAGAATTAGAAAATGAGAATTATCCGGTGTTATGTATACTCGTCACTACTTTATGGCGCAGAAACATGGACAATGAATAACAAGTTGGAAAAGAGTTTCAGTATGAAGCTTCGAAATATGGGAGTATAGAAGATTGGGTCGCATTTCTTGGATTTCTTGGAAAGAGAAGAAAACAAATGTGGAGGTATTGAAAAAGTTGGGGATGAAAAGAGGATTAATGATCGAAAGCAGGGTTAGACAGTTACGTTATGTTGGTTATATAACAAGACATACCTCCTCTTGTTGAAGAACATACTCACTGGAGGGTAGGGTGGAAGGAAGTCGTTCAAGAGGTAGACAACGTTTTAAGTGGGTGGATAACATCAGGAGATGGACTGGATAAAGTCTCTTAGATTGCACCATTACGGCAAGAGAGTACACTGGAGATCCATTACAGTCGACCTTCGATGCGAAGATGGCACTTGAACTGGACTGAATAAATTATAAACATATTTCGTTTATTTTCCTGTATTTACAATGTTAAATATAAAGCTCTATTTTTATTCATTTCATAGTTGTGGTTCACTGGAAATTATTTTTTTTTAAATTTACGGACATGATCAGCATCCGCCAGTTCCATGTACGTAATTGCGTGCCATGGGTCTCAAATGCGGCCTGCAGATTAGTGGGTATTTTTGGGGCGGTTTTGTTCTGCAGCCCATGAAATGATTGGCGCCCTAAGCAGCGATAAAAGGTATGGTACTGGGCAAAAGAGGCAGATGTAGACAGAGAAAATGATGGCACCAAGATATCAAGGAATGCCTGGGCATGACGTTGGCGTAGGCTGAAGATTTGGCTAGGGAACAAGTTTCTTTCAGACGGACTGTGAAGGGAGCGACGGTCTACAAAGGACATGCTACATTATGAAGTAGGAAAATAAAAATGTATTTAAAACAATTCTACAAATCCTGGACACTACATAAAACGCAGAAAATGTTGGCTGCAAACTTGAATTCTCATTCGCTTAGTTAATAATTGCACAAGTGAAAGTGAATCAAAGACATTTATCGTGTAGTCCCTTTATTCCTTTGTCAGATTGTTTAATGATAAATTCACAAACTATATCGTTTTCTATTTTTATTGGAATGTCTTATTTCGTTTGCTTGAAAATAAAAATGTATATTTCTGAAATACTATCTCTTGTATAAATTTCACTGTATTTTGTAGTTCACGTACAGGTCTATATTTCATACTGTGGAACAACTGAGAAGAAACTCCAGTATTAAATGTAGGGCTTTTTCTAGACGAGGGACTGGGCACTGTATATACATTGATGTCCATCACATGCATAGTTTGTTCTTGATATATATAAATGATTGCAAAATTTGCGGTTGACACAAAATTATGCAGCAGGGTCTCTTCTCCGGCAGAGGTGGATCTATTGAGATCAGATTTAGCTACTATTCATAAATGGTCTGTGAGCTGGCAGTTGGAGTTTAATGTAGATAAATGTACAGTCATTCACATTGGGAAGATCAAATATGAAACATAATTACATGATGGGAGTGGACAATATTGGAAAGATAGAAAAGAAAAAGGACCTAGGTGTTATAATAGATCATTCATGTAAGGAGCGAGAGCAAGTATTGGTGGCTGTGAACAATGCTAATGTAATGCTAGGTATGATTAAAAGAAACATTACACATCGAAGCAGAGAAGTGATAGTCAAACTATATAAATCATTGCTGAGGCCTAAATTGGAGTACTGTATTCAGGTGTGGGGTCCTTATCACAGAATGGATATAGACATGGCGGAAAGGATACAAAGAAGAGCTACAAAAATGATCGCGGGATTCCAGAATTATAGTTATGAGGAGAGACTTAGAAAAACTTATCTGCAGTGTCTAGAAAATAGAAGAATTCGAAGTGACTTAATACAGGTTTATATATTTATCAATAGAAAGGATAAATTAGACTATATCAAGTTTTTCAAAGTTCAAGCGACTACAAAAACTAGAGAGCAAAGCTTCACATTATTTAAAGATAGGTCCAGATTGGATAATAGGAAAACATTTTTCAGCCAGAGAGTGGTGAATGCTGAAATCATTGTCACAGGATGTGGTGGAGGCAGGGTCAGTTAATGAATTCAAGAATAGATTGGATGATCAGTCATTTTTAAAGTGGAATAAGCTGGTTGTTTACATACTCTGTAGTCTTCTAAACCAGTATAATGAAGCTAAGTTAGTGCCATTACATATTGCAGATATAGACATACCTTCACATGGCTCATTCGCGTGTCATCCTGATTGCTTTGATGCCTCTCTTGGCTGGCTTCCTCTCTGTTGAACATCTAATCTTGCTAGGTCAGATTTTGGTCTCGTTCCACTAAACTTCAGATGTTTAGAAACCCCGTGAAAAGTCTGAATCTTCCGTGTGAACAATACAAGATGTAACAATGCGTCAGAGGTCACTCCAACGAACGTACACAAATAAGTAGTAAATCTAAATCCGTGAAGAATATTTCAACAATTATCCAGCTACATAATTATGAAATACACGGAAAGAAGTTCACTCCAACCGTTACAGCACTTGAAATTCTGTAACAACTTGCGCTACGCAGATGGATGTGTTAATAGAGCAGAATGAGTCAAAGATGTGATACAAGTCTTCAATTTCTCGCAGATATGTTTTTTTTTAGTTTTGTCTGATGCTGTAACCTGGGCCTGATAGATAAAGAAGACGTAGTCAAGACGACTGGGGCTAGAACGGGATGCAGATTTTACCTAGGGTTTACACCCGACGACGGACCAAGATGTCGCGTCAGGAATAGGCACACTATACTGATCAAGACCACAATATCTCTTCCGAGTAGCGTTTCCTGGAAACAGAATGTTTTCAAGGCAGACTGGCTGATGAGATGTAATCCCCGTAGTAGTGACCGCCACGCAGATGAAACAAAGCATAGCGCAACCGCCTGAAGGACCGTGCTCCACCTTCATCAGCATGCTCGGGATGTTAAGAAAGCTACTACAACCCGCCACTTAACGTCCTTTACAGGGCGCACAAAAGAATAAACTTACTCATTGTTGGCATTTAACAAGAACAACACCCGAAGCCATTCCCGTAAACAGGTGGTCCGTAAGGCAGTAGGGATAAGACCACCGATAGGGTGATATGGACCATGTAAAATGAAACGACATTTGGAGCGCTATTGCACGGTAGATTATTATTATACCAAAAGGGCAAAAGCACATGACCTATATCCCAAATCTATCTTTCCGCAATCCAGATGAATGTGAATCTGCGACAAGTTCGTATTAATGAACATATATTCTTCAGGTTTCATAAATGTGGATGTAGCAGAACACAAATCGGCATAGTACTGCCTACATTGTGTTAATACGCTTCCAAAATGACTGCCAGCTTGAGCACAACTCAACACTTGTAGGAGTTACGGTATGTATAATCCATTTAGCAGGAATACTAAGTGCACATAGATCATTATGTTTGTACCCAGTATGTGAATTGTTACAACCGAAACTTTGAACAATCCCTCATAGAAGAAATGGAATTCCAGCAAACACAGTCCTTATTATATAATGACTTCAAAAAAATTACGAAGATAAGGCACATTTTACACGAGCTATCAGCGAAGACGTCCTCACTCGCCAACTGAATAACGCTTTATAACGTTCACGACAATTTATAATTAATTTAGGTTATCTCTTTGATTCGTTATCTATCACCTTTATTACCTCCAGTAGAGCATAATTCCTTTATAAGCACACACCAAGCATTTCATTTGTCTTCTGCCAACACCTCGAACTGGCCCCCACGTCTGTCTAGCTCTGCCATGTTTACGTATATTTCCCTTCTCCAAGCGTCCTCCTTGATTACAGGAAAGAAACAAACACATGCTTTACTGTAATGTGACCCACGGAATATTCATTGTCCTCGTGCGGCACTTGGGCTAAATTTGAGTTCGACTCCAGGTGCATCCATTACTTCGTGTCCCTTCAAGTTGTCCAATATTTTATCTCTTTGCCTGTTTCTGTCCATCTTCCCTGCGATTCGGCACGTTGTCACCGTGTGTTCCAACCCGCCTCTTCTCAAGACATACCCGAAAAAGGGTGACTGCTTTGTCCTGATTATTGTCATTGGCCGTGTTTGTGTCTGTGCCTTCTCAGTCCCACGTTATTAGCTTTCTTTGAAGTCCATGGAATTTTCAAGTTTTCTGTCAAGCACATTCCCGTTGTCTCCAATGATCCCTGTACTTGCCTGCTGATTGTTCATGACCCGTGGCCGCATGTCCAGTATTGGTTCCACGTAACATACAAGAAGTTAATCTCCTTTTCTATCATTCTAATATTTTCTACTTCATCCACTTTACAGTCAAAATCACCAGCCGTAAATTTAGCCATCAATATTATCCACTTTACAGCCGAAAACACTAACAAAAACGAAGATTGAGTTGGCTAGGACATAATATGGGACCTGAAAGTCTTCTACGGAAGATACAAGAGGAGACCCGATATTCATCTTTACATCCCAAGCATGCAGATACATTAAAGTACTAACCTACACTGAAACGAATAGATACATAGGATATGGTCAAATTGAGATACATGCTCAAACAATCTTACAACCAATCTCAGTCTGATCAACCAGATGATGATGAAATTGCACACCAACAAAATTGCGCACATTCAAACCGAGCACCACCAAATGCATCTCGAGAACATGACACGGATTTAGTGCGTTAATTTCCGTTACACCTAGATCTAGCAAGTGAAAGGATTTGCTGCCTCGTCTTGTAGATATTTTGCTTATTGTTTGTGCGTAAAAGTTTGTAAATGTTTCCGAAATGCCAAGATCCGCAGTGAGAACCATAAACAAAAACGCCAGAAGACACATCCTGAAGATCAGACATTGGGGACTAATAATATCAAGACTACGATAGTGGGTTTTTGTAGGAAGAAGCTCATTCCACGCCAACCGTTATTATTGTGATGTCCTTTCCATCCCCTATTATGTCGCTAATACCAGTCGACATTCTGCGGTCCAGGCAAGTCTATATTCTGTTGTCTATATCATCCGCTAAAGGAGCATACAAGGTTGTCAAAGAACTGGTAACGCCAAGACAAGGCAGGAACTTTATGATCCAGGATAAAAGCAGCAAGTGCCTTACTGAGGAAAATGACGTACTGGCACGATGGACAGAGTACTGTTCCGAGTTATATAACTACGAAGGACGAAACGAATCTTAGAAAACAATACCTCCAACATTAACAACTATAGAGGATAACCAACTGATAACGAAAGAAGAGGTAACTGCGGTGGTAAAGACATTGAGAAGAGGGAAGGCGGCCGGCGTGGACAATATACCAGCAGAGCTCTTACAGGCAGGTGGAGAGGTGGTGGTGGAAGTCCTGACCCACATAAAGTGCTAGGAGCGACCATGAGGATGTATAAAATCAACTGAAATATTAAAACGGTCCTTGAACACCTGTATGACAAGGCGTCCAGCGCAGTTCTTGTGAATGGGAGGCGAGGGGACTGGTTTCGTACATCAGTTGGTGTGAGACCCTTTTCAATATATTCCTTGAGGGAATTATGAGTGAGGCACTTGGAGGTCATGTTGGTACTGTCAAGATAGGGTACCGAACGATTACCAACCTTCGTTTTGCAGATGATATCGACGGGTTGAGAAGCAGAACTCCAGGAATGGGTCAGAAGACTCGATGAAATAGCTCTTGAATATGGTATGGAGATAAACGCTGGAAAGACAAAATTAATGACCAACAACGCCAAGGGCTTCAACAGCAGGATAAAAGCTAATGGTCAGGAACTCGAAGTGGTTGACCGTTTTAAATATCTTTGGTCGATTGTCAGTGATAAAGGATCAAAATGTGAGGTGTTGGCCAGAATAGCACAGACAATAGCGGCGCTTGCACGGCTTAACAAAATCTGGCAAGATAAACGGTTAGCACTATGCACGAAAATCAGATTAATGCGGTACACTGGTCCTGTCAATATTCCTCTGTGCTTGTGAGACATGGACAGTTACAGCTGACCTCCAACGAAGGATACAGGCCTTGGAGATGAGATGTTTCTGAAGACTTTTAAACGTCACGTACAAAGATCGAGTTACAAATGAGGAAATACGAGATAGAATTACAACAGCAATAGAGCCTTTTGAAGACCTCTTGCCAACTGTCAAAAGAAAGAAACTCGCTTGGTACGGTCACATATCGAGATCAAATGGTCTTGCAAATACAATCCTCCACAGAAAGGTGCATGGCAGACGAAGAAGAGGCCGTCCCAAAAAGAAATGGGAGGACAACATAGAAGAATGGACCAATCTCCGACCAGAAGAGTCACAGGCAGCGGCCACTGACAGAAGGGTGGCGTAGTGTTGTGAGGATGTTTTCATGTGTGCCCCAACAACCCTGCCGGTTACGGGATGACCTGACATCATCTTCTAATTTGCCGTCACCAGCCTCCATTGTGTCTTCTATACGAGCTTCTATTCTGTTGTACACACGCACATTAATGTTATCGTCAATTCAGGGTTCTCCTTCACTAGCAACAATTCAGGGTTCTCCCTCCACCAGAATCAGTTCAGGGTTCTCCTCCACCAACATCAGTTCAGGGTTCTCCTCCACCAATATCAGATCAGGGTTCTACACCACCATAATCTATTAAGTGTTCTCCACCACCAGAATCTATTAAGGGTTTTCCTCCACCAGAATTGATTAAGGGTTCTCATCCACCAGAATCAGTTCAGCGTTCTCCTCCACCAGAATCAGTTCAGGGTTCTCCTCCACCAGAATCAGTTCACGGTTCTCCTCCACCAGAATCAGTTCAGGGTTCTCCTCCACCAGAATCAGTTCAGGGTTCTCTTCCACTAGAATCAGTTCAGGGTTCTCCTCCACTAGAATCAGTTCAGGGTTCTCTTTCACGAGCAACAATTCAGGGTTTTCCACCATGAACATCAGTTCAGGAATCCCCACTACCTACTATTGAACTCTCTTCATTAGCACCTATCCATCATATATCCTGTCCTCATCACCAACCTTTAACCTTCAACATGACCTACTATTGAGCCATCAGGAGAAGCTTCCATTCATGCATTAACTCTGCACTATCAGCCGCTAACCCCATTTTGGTTCAACAACAATTTCTAGTCAAACAGCATCACCTGTCACTACTGAGCCTGCACCTCCAGTTGCTACGGAGCCAAAATAAACAATTGCTACTGAGCCAGTATCATCAATTGCTTCTGAGCTAATACCACCAGTCCGTACTGAGACAGAATCACCAGTTGCTTCTTAGTTCACCTGTTACTACTGAGCCTGCACCTCCAGTTGCTACGGAGTCAAAATTATCAGTCACTACTGAACGAGAATTATCAATAGCTACTGAGTGAGCATCACCAGTAACTATTCAGCCAGCATCACCAGTTGCTATTCAGCCAGCATCACCAGTCAATATTCAGCCAGCATCACCAGTCACTATTCAGCCAGCATCACTAGTCGCTATTCAGCCAGCATCAAAAGTTCTACTGAGCGAGCATCATCAGTCCCTACTGAGTCAACCTTACCAGTCGCTACTAAGCCAGAAACACCAGCCATATGTTGGCCGAGTATTCAACCATTTTTGCGTGTCGTCTCTAGTTTGTGATAAAATCAGCAATCCCGATACAGAAAAGTCCTGAAAGTCATTATTTCGAGAGATGCCACGAACTGATGCAGACACAAAAGATTGAACTTCATGAGGAACCTGCCCCCGACATGGAAGTCATTGAAGAGACTCCAGACTGGTGTATCACGGTGCAAGAGGAATATGAAAAGATGGGGATACACAGATGATGAAACATATGACAGAACCTAGACCGGCTGATAACTTGCCCCAACCGCCAGGAAACATGCAATAGGTGTGACATGCTGGAGGCAAATGACAGGGCAGTGCATGTAGCTGAATACTGGATGCATGCTGTATGATGTGGGGATTGAGCACAGAAAGTAAGTTGTTTGTTCCAGTCCCTCATCCTGTCTTACTCCACAATAGCCGTTCCTAAATATGAAGGAGAAAGTATCTGTCTCAAAATACTTTGATGTTTGTCCAAATCTTGTAAAATGTTTGGTCTTTTATCCAATTAATTATTTGTCTGAACTAGTATTGTTTTATAGGTATTATCTTATGTTGTCAAGTTCAGACTTGTATTGTCTGATCTATTCATGAATGGTCTTCTAAAGAATAGACGGTTCAGGCTAATTTTAAGAGTCAGAAAGGGAGGCGGTGGAGATAGAGAATAAAGTTGTTTTCCACCTGTAACAATGGGGAATGAAGAAAACTACAGATCAAATGGCAAGAACAGGAGCTGGCACAATGTGCAGTTCCAAAATACCTGGCAGTAATGTTGGATATCACACTGTCTTTTGTGACACACCGTCAGAAAACAAAACGGAAAACATATGCGAGAATTAACATCTTCTGAAACTTGACTGGCACAACATGTGGTGCACGCAAGCAGATGACAAATGATTGGCGCCGCATCAAGTTCATCAAATGTCTTTTACAAATGTCTAGGTGGTTCTATATCATTTTGGAGGTTGGGGGTGGGTGGCTCCAAACTCCAGCAGTCAAAAAATATAATTATAATGATAACATAGTTTTGGGGAAAGCAATGAAAAAAAAACAAATAAAACATACATTTATTGGCTTTACAACAGATCAAAATCAGGTACATAAACTGGAATCGAAGTCTCATAAAACTTTTTAAAGTAACGTTTTACTCAAGTTTCATATGTCGAAGCTAATAACATCAAGATGAAAAATGCCACCACCAGTAATCACTTCAAAAACAACTTGTCAATAGCCGTGACCTTCTTCTTGATATATTTTAAGCTGCCCCCCCCCCCCCCCCCCCAAGGTGCTCACAATGAGGAAAATTGTTTTTGTCAGAGGATCACCAGCATCACTTTCTATAGTTTACTACACCACCCTCCTTTGCTTCTACGAGAAAGTATCACTGTGCACATAAGTTGAACTTTTACAGGCCATAATTTTTAAACCAGTTTATTTTTTTAATATCAAACATGCCTCGTTGGTTTCACAAATTTAAAACAAATAAGTACTCCTTTACTATACAATATTAATTAAAATCTTGAAACTAAGTAAACGAAACAAATTTAAGTCAATATTAGCGTTCTTCGGGTGTCAAGGGGTCTCCTGGAAAGTGCATAAGTACAACTCAAATACAGTATCATTTAGTTGTGATCTATTCATCTTCAATAAAAGTTCACTGAGATAGCTACACATTATATACCAAACTGTTCACAATTTAGGCCAGAATACAATGGAATATAGAAATTTTCCAGTTGAAAGTAAACATTTGTGTATGAGGGATTATAGTTGCATAATCGTTTGTTATTTTCTAAAATAATGAAAAAAAATGTTTCCCTCATTTACACATTATTCAGCTCTAAACTAATAAATTAATAAGGTAATGGCGTTCTATTGAACGGTAATCCACAAAAGAAGATGTTCTTAAAGTTACACCTAATTTTGTGCAGTTGTTTTTACAGTATTCATATTTTACTGAGGGCACGTAAAGTTGAAAACATGCTAAAAAATAAAAGCCCAAATCAACATCAGCTTACAATTTATGCACATCCAGAAAAATGTTCCTACTGTATTCAAAATATGTACACACACACATTTATATTATACACACTAGCATGGCTGTACAGGATCTTGAACCTTTAGTGAATTGCTGAACAGTTACTACCATTGCTTGAGAAAAACAAAAAGCTCGTCAGTAGATTCAGTTGCACTTTCATCGCTCAACTTAGATCTAAGACTAGATAAAGTAATTGAAATATCGCTATCAGAACGATTAGCAATAATATAATCTATCAATTACTGAGCTTGTGCTGGAAAAGCTCTATTTGGTCTGGCTGTAGTGGTGTGGGCTCGATTCAAGGCTGCCCTATTTGAAAAAATTTCTGGTTTCCAAGTACGAAAACAAACACTTTTTTCAATGAAACCCAAGCTAACTCTTCCGGAAATGAAAAGTACAAAATTTGGACTTCCGTCAATAACCAAAATAAAACATTTAGGAGAACTAGGAATGAAAAAAATGTGTGATTTTGTGAGCACAGTCACAAAAGCCAATACATTGGCTCCTGAGTTTTCTGAAAAAAGAAGGAAGCCGATACATTGATGTGTGGGAGTGAACGTGTTAAGAACTAATGGCTGTAAGTATCATTATCAGTCAGAGTCTACTAATGAATGACATTATAACTTCCTTACAACCTGGAATCTGTTTCTTCATTTGAAGAGCTGCATCTGTTTCACTTGCCTGTTCTGTTGAAGACATATGCTGATCAATATGCAGCCACATTTGTTTTGACAGAACCGAACTTTACATTATCCCTAAGTTTAGTAATACAATAAATTGCACTTTTAATTATAATTCTCTTTCGTTCACTGGCTGTGGCATAAGTGGATAGTGAACATGAAGCCTCGAACCTCCAGGAAATTGTGTGGATCTACCATGCTTGAGTTTTCGGAAAGGAAAGGACATTTCGACAAATTCAGTGTGGACATTGGCAAATTGATAGAAGTGACATTTTTAAGTTGATCAACAACCACATTTTGTATAAAGACACTGCATTCGATGAACCAGCAATGGACAGATTGCAAGTTTTTTTAATTAATACATGGGTCCAGGTAAGTATGAGTGTGTACATTCAGCAAGCTACATGAACCATTAGCATCTACACTCTTCACCATTTGCTGATAGGTACTATTGATCGGCCTAAAGCGCAATGAACAGATCAGAATTCCTTCTCTTCCATTTATCGGACACTCAAAGATTTCCACCATTGCCATCTGCTGAATTAGACTGTGCACCTATAAGTTGTACGACAAGAGAATCAGGAAGCAGCTGGGCGAGCTACTCTGACTGAAAATGGCGTTACAGCTCCTACACCAAGGGTACACTACAAGAACTACCAATATTTGACATCCCAAATAGATGGTCCAGGACAAGAGGACTTGGCATGTATTTGTTGAAGATTCGGCCAATATATTACGTCTCGGAGTAATTTCTGTAATTTTTTTCAAACTTTATTTCTGACAGCCGAATTCGAACTGCTGTCTGAAGATGTGGATTGATGCAACATTTACAGATCACAAAGAAAAGATAATCCACTGTAAGAAAATTATTTGAGATCATGACAGCAAACCAATGAAATGTTAACTGTTCTAATTTGAAATACTATTAAGTGACGGAATTTTGACACATGCTTCTACAAGACATGTTCAAATGAAACCGGACCAAACTGCAACAAGTGAATATACGTACGATGAGCATGATGATGTCAGTTCTGATGTAAACGGCACATACCAACCGTCAAGTTTGCAAAATTTCATTATCCTCCGACTCACAGTTTCCTCAGCAGACAGTTGAAAACATGGTGGGTGTGATTCGGTTTCTAACAGTTGAAGGATGTCGACCAGTTGACATTCATTGCAGAATGCAGACAGTGTATGGTGACAAAAGTGTGTCGAAGACAACAGTGAAGAACTGGCCAACGATGTTTAAAGAATGACGTGAGTTAACGAAAGGTCTTCTGAGACGAGGTCAGGCGCATATTATTGCGTTAACTCATGTCCTTCTTTATGGGCTTATTGGGGAAGGAAACATTCCTGTTAATCATCATGACTTGGAGAAATGGACAACTGCCCACAGACTGGAAGAACGCGCATGTTATCCCCATCCTGAAAGGCAACAAACCTCCAGATGAACCAAAAAGCTGCCGTCCCATCTCATTAACATAATGCCTTGGAAAATTAGCAGAAAGAATGGTAAATGCATGCCTGGTTCCTTGAGAGTTCAGAAATCCTTTGCCATGAACAGGCAGGCTTCAGAAAAAGGTAGTTGCACAGAAGACCAGCTTTTCAGGTTAACACAGAAAATTCATGATGGGTTCCAAAATAAGAAACAATACAGTAGCAATCTTCTTCGACTTACAACGGGCCTATGATTGAGTATGGAGAAAAGGTCTCTTGATGAAGATGACTGACGTGGGGATTAGCGAAAAGCTGTGCAACTGGATAAAATATTTCCTTATTGACCGAACAATCCAGGAAAAGATGAACAATGCAGTCTCATCTATATCAATGACCTGGCCAAGCACATCAAAGCTGAAAAAGTCATGTATGCTGATGATCTGGAAAGGGCATCACAAAGTTTAAATGGAGACCTGAGAAGACTACATGAGTATTGACAAATGTGGAAACTGAAGATAAACTGTGAAAAGACTGTTTACACTATCTTTATCAATTGCCACAAAGTAGCCAAGAAAAATATCAGTCTGAGATTTGACAAACAGAAATTGCCCAGGGAGGAAGAGCCTACATATCTTGGAGCCACTCTTGACGGACAGATCAGCCTCAAGAAACATGTCCAAAATGTTAAAAATAAAGCGTTGAGGCAGCTACACTTGTTGAAGAGGTTAGCTGGTACAACATGGAAATCAGACAAGGCCACTCTGAGAGGCTTGTATCTTGGATAAGTACGCTCTGCTTTAGAATACAACAATGCACGCCTGACAACATGCTAATGTAGAGTACCTGGACAGAGTGCAGAACCATGCCCTATGCCTTATTAGTGGAGCAATGAGGTCAACACCCACTGCTGCATGTGAAATTCATGTGAATGTGGAACCCCTTGAGATGCGAAAAGATGTGGGCTGCATGTGAAATTCATGTGAATGTGGAACCCCTTGAGATGCGAAAAGATGTGGCTGTTATGGAAGTTTATGAGAGGAGTAAAAGAATGAGCAAAGATCACCCCAATAAAAGCAGACAATAAAACAAATCAGTCCTCCACCATGAAGGTAAAATTAAGGACAGATATTACGTCCTGGACAAAAGACAATAAACACAGAAAGCAACAAGAAATTTACTACAATATACATGTTTAAGAATGCCAGAAATTCTAACAAAACTAATAGATAATACAACAGAAGTGCTGATCCAGTCAGTCTTATGAGAGCATCACACAGAACGATTGACACCTACCCAGAAGAATGGATACATGTCTATACTGATGGATCTGCTTTAAAGGTCACCATTAAAGCGGGATATGGAGTCTCCATAGAGTGTCTAGACAGAACATCTGATGAGCTGTTTGATGCCTGTGGAGAGACATGTTCAAATTATGAAGCAGAAGTAGCATTGGAAGTAGCTCTGTACCACTTGAGGACTGTATTTTATGCTTTCCTATCAAAAGCCCAAAGCATCATAATCTTTACAGACTCATTATCTGCCCTTCAAGCTCTGGAAGATGGTGGTCACTGTAGGCCTGAACGTAGCCAAATATCACTAGATGCAAACCAACTTCTCGCATACCATGAAGTCAGAATAGTTATACAATGGATCCCTGGTCACTCAAAATATACCTGGCAGTGACAAGGCAGACATACTGGCTAAGAAGGGATCAAGTCAAGAACAACAATACACACCAACAACCCAACAGACAAACAACTACTGAAGACTGCGAACAAAGAGGCCTGGCTGAATAGATGGGCAATGGGAAATACTGGGAGAGAAATCTATAAACATATGGTTTCCTAAATACCAAATACAACATCAACCTCCTGAAAAGGAAAGACCAAAGCACCATTTTCTGACTTTGCACTCAACACATATAACTTAACAGTCACTTGAACAGAATCCAACCAGAACATACCCCAGAGTGCAGGCTGTGCATACATCCCTATTAAACTGTTGAACATCATCTTTTAGAATGTACTGCGCTTGCCATTGTTAGGAAAGAGCTTCTTCCTCCAAGGCCAAACAAATGGAACACTTTGTGCGGATCTAAACAACAGCTTGCAAACACCACTTTATGGCATTGTGCCAAAGGATAGGAGCCCACAGGCTGCTAGATCAACCAATGCTGGTTAAAATTATAATTCCCAAGGAAGTATGATTTCGTAAAGTCTAAGTGTAAGCCTAGCTCATGTCTGAACTAATCATGATCCTGTAAAGTTTGAGTGTGAATCTAGCTGATGTCTCAACTAATCATGATCCTGTAAAGTTTGAGTGTGAATCTAGCTGAGGTCTCAACTAATCATGATCTTGTAAAGTTTGAGTGTGAATCTAGCTGATGTCTCAACTAATCATGATCCTGTAAAGTTTGAGTGTGAATCTAGCTGATGTCTCAACTAATCATGATCTTGTAAAGTTTGAGTGTGAATCTAGCTGATGTCTCAACTAATCATGATCCTGTAAAGTTTGAGTGTGAATCTAGCTGATGTCTCAACTAATCATGATCCTGTAAAGTTTGAGTGTGAATCTAGCTGATGTCTCAACTAATCATGATCTTGTAAAGTTTGAGTGTGAATCTAGCTGATGTCTCAACTAATCATGATCCTGTAAAGTTTGAGTGTGAATCTAGCTGATGTCTCAACTAATCATGATCTTGTAAAGTTTGAGTGTGAATCTAGCTGATGTCTCAACTAATCATGATCCTGTAAAGTTTGAGTGTGAATCTAGCTGATGTCTCAACTAATCATGATCCTGTAAAGTTTGAGTGTGAATCTAGCTGATGTCTCAACTAATCATGATCCTGTAAAGTTTGAGTGTGAATCTAGCTGATGTCTCAACTAATCATGATCTTGTAAAGTTTGAGTGTGAATCTAGCTGATGTCTCAACTAATCATGATCTTGTAAAGTTTGAGTGTGAATCTAGCTGATGTCTCAACTAATCATGATCCTGTAAAGTTTGAGTGTGAATCTAGCTGATGTCTCAACTAATCATGATCCTGTAAAGTTTGAGTGTGAATCTAGCTGATGTCTCAACTAATCATGATCTTGTAAAGTTTGAGTGTGAATCTAGCTGATGTCTCAACTAATCATGATCCTGTAAAGTTTGAGTGTGAATCTAGCTGATGTCTCAACTAATCATGATCCTGTAAAGTTTGAGTGTGAATCTAGCTGATGTCTCAACTAATCATGATCCTGTAAAGTTTGAGTGTGAATCTAGCTGATGTCTCAACTAATCATGATCCTGTAAAGTTTGAGTGTGAATCTAGCTGATGTCTCAACTAATCATGATCTTGTAAAGTTTGAGTGTGAATCTAGCTGATGTCTCAACTAATCATGATCCTGTAAAGTTTGAGTGTGAATCTAGCTGATGTCTCAACTAATCATGATCTTGTAAAGTTTGAGTGTGAATCTAGCTGATGTCTCAACTAATCATGATCCTGTAAAGTTTGAGTGTGAATCTAGCTGATGTCTCAACTAATCATGATCTTGTAAAGTTTGAGTGTGAATCTAGCTGATGTCTCAACTAATCATGATCCTGTAAAGTTTGAGTGTGAATCTAGCTGATGTCTCAACTAATCATGATCCTGTAAAGTTTGAGTGTGAATCTAGCTGATGTCTCAACTAATCATGATCCTGTAAAGTTTGAGTGTGAATCTAGCTGATGTCTCAACTAATCATGATCTTGTAAAGTTTGAGTGTGAATCTAGCTGATGTCTCAACTAATCATGATCTTGTAAAGTTTGAGTGTGAATCTAGCTGATGTCTCAACTAATCATGATCCTGTAAAGTTTGAGTGTGAATCTAGCTGATGTCTCAACTAATCATGATCTTGTAAAGTTTGAGTGTCAATCTAGCTGAGGTCTCAACTAATCATGATCCTGTAAAGTTTGAGTGTGAATCTAGCTGATGTCTCAACTAATCATGATCCTGTAAAGTTTGAGTGTGAATCTAGCTGAGGTCTCAACTAATCATGATCCTGTAAAGTTTGAGTGTGAATCTAGCTGATGTCTCAACTAATCATGATCTTGTAAAGTTTGAGTGTGAATCTAGCTGATGTCTCAACTAATCATGATCCTGTAAAGTTTGAGTGTGAATCTAGCTGATGTCTCAACTAATCATGATCCTGTAAAGTTTGAGTGTGAATCTAGCTGATGTCTCAACTAATCATGATCTTGTAAAGTTTGAGTGTGAATCTAGCTGATGTCTCAACTAATCATGATCCTGTAAAGTTTGAGTGTGAATCTAGCTGATGTCTCAACTAATCATGATCCTGTAAAGTTTGAGTGTGAATCTAGCTGATGTCTCAACTAATCATGATCCTGTAAAGTTTGAGTGTGAATCTAGCTGATGTCTCAACTAATCATGATCCTGTAAAGTTTGAGTGTGAATCTAGCTGATGTCTCAACTAATCACGATCCTGTAAAGTTTGAGTGTGAATCTAGCTGATGTCTCAACTAATCATGATCCTGTAAAGTTTGAGTGTGAATCTAGCTGATGTCTCAACTAATCATGATCTTGTAAAGTTTGAGTGTGAATCTAGCTGATGTCTCAACTAATCATGATCTTGTAAAGTTTGAGTGTGAATCTAGCTGAGGTCTCAACTAATCATGATCCTGTAAAGTTTGAGTGTGAATCTAGCTGATGTCTCAACTAATCATGATCCTGTAAAGTTTGAGTGTGAATCTAGCTGATGTCTCAACTAATCATGATCCTGTAAAGTTTGAGTGTGAATCTAGCTGATGTCTCAACTAATCATGATCCTGTAAAGTTTGAGTGTGAATCTAGCTGATGTCTCAACTAATCATGATCCTGTAAAGTTTGAGTGTGAATCTAGCTGATGTCTCAACTAATCATGATCCTGTAAAGTTTGAGTGTGAATCTAGCTGATGTCTCAACTAATCATGATCCTGTAAAGTTTGAGTGTGAATCTAGCTGAGGTCTCAACTAATCATGATCCTGTAAAGTTTGAGTGTGAATCTAGCTGATGTCTCAACTAATCATGATCCTGTAAAGTTTGAGTGTGAATCTAGCTGATGTCTCAACTAATCATGATCCTGTAAAGTTTGAGTGTGAATCTAGCTGATGTCTCAACTAATCATGATCCTGTAAAGTTTGAGTGTGAATCTAGCTGATGTCTCAACTAATCATGATCCTGTAAAGTTTGAGTGTGAATCTAGCTGATGTCTCAACTAATCATGATCCTGTAAAGTTTGAGTGTGAATCTAGCTGATGTCTCAACTAATCATGATCCTGTAAAGTTTGAGTGTCAATCTAGCTGAGGTCTCAACTAATCATGATCCTGTAAAGTTTGAATGTGAATCTAGCTGATGTCTCAACTAATCATGATCCTGTAAAGTTTGAGTGTGAATCTAGCTGATGTCTCAACTAATCATGACCCTGTAAAGTTTGAGTGTGAATCTAGCTGATGTCTCAACTAATCATGATCCTGTAAAGTTTGAGTGTGAATCTAGCTGATGTCTCAACTAATCATGATCCTGTAAAGTTTGAGTGTGAATCTAGCTGATGTCTCAACTAATCATGATCCTGTAAAGTTTGAGTGTGAATCTAGCTGATGTCTCAACTAATCATGATCCTGTAAAGTTTGAGTGTGAATCTAGCTGATGTCTCAACTAATCATGATCCTGTAAAGTTTGAGTGTGAATCTAGCTGATGTCTCAACTAATCACGATCCTGTAAAGTTTGAGTGTGAATCTAGCTGATGTCTCAACTAATCATGATCTTGTAAAGTTTGAGTGTGAATCTAGCTGATGTCTCAACTAATCACGATCCTGTAAAGTTTGAGTGTGAATCTAGCTGATGTCTCAACTAATCATGATCCTGTAAAGTTTGAGTGTGAATCTAGCTCATGTCTCAACTAATCATGATCCTGTAAAGTTTGAGTGTGAATCTAGCTCATGTCTGAACTAATCATGACCCTGTAAAGTTTGAGTGTGAATCTAGCTGAGGTCTCAACTAATCATGATCCTGTAAAGTTTGAGTGTGAATCTAGCTGATGTCTCAACTAATCATGATCCTGTAAAGTTTGAGTGTCAATCTAGCTGATGTCTCAACTAATCATGATCTTGTAAAGTTTGAGTGTGAATCTAGCTCATGTCTCAACTAATCATGATCCTGTAAAGTTTGAGTGTGAATCTAGCTCATGTCTGAACTAATCATGACCCTGTAAAGTTTGAGTGTGAATCTAGCTGAGGTCTCAACTAATCATGATCCTGTAAAGTTTGAGTGTGAATCTAGCTGATGTCTCAACTAATCATGATCCTGTAAAGTTTGAGTGTGAATCTAGCTCATGTCTGAACTAATCATGACCCTGTAAAGTTTGAGTGTGAATCTAGCTGAGGTCTCAACTAATCATGATCCTGTAAAGTTTGAGTGTCAATCTAGCTGATGTCTCAACTAATCATGATCCTGTAAAGTTTGAGTGTGAATCTAGCTGATGTCTCAACTAATCATGATCCTGTAAAGTTTGAGTGTGAATCTAGCTGAGGTCTCAACTAATCATGATCCTGTAAAGTTTGAGTGTGAATCTAGCTGATGTCTCAACTAATCATGATCCTGTAAAGTTTGAGTGTGAATCTAGCTGATGTCTCAACTAATCATGATCTTGTAAAGTTTGAGTGTGAATCTAGCTGATGTCTCAACTAATCATGATCCTGTAAAGTTTGAGTGTCAATCTAGCTGAGGTCTCAACTAATCATGACCCTGTAAAGTTTGAGTGTGAATCTAGCTGATGTCTCAACTAATCATGACCCTGTAAAGTTTGAGTGTGAATCTAGCTGATGTCTCAACTAATCATGATCCTGTAAAGTTTGAGTGTGAATCTAGCTGATGTCTCAACTAATCATGATCCTGTAAAGTTTGAGTGTGAATCTAGCTGATGTCTCAACTAATCATGATCCTGTAAAGTTTGAGTGTGAATCTAGCTGATGTCTCAACTAATCATGATCCTGTAAAGTTTGAGTGTGAATCTAGCTGATGTCTCAACTAATCATGATCTTGTAAAGTTTGAGTGTGAATCTAGCTGATGTCTCAACTAATCATGATCCTGTAAAGTTTGAGTGTGAATCTAGCTGATGTCTCAACTAATCATGATCCTGTAAAGTTTGAGTGTGAATCTAGCTGATGTCTCAACTAATCATGATCCTGTAAAGTTTGAGTGTGAATCTAGCTGATGTCTCAACTAATCATGATCCTGTAAAGTTTGAGTGTGAATCTAGCTGATGTCTCAACTAATCATGATCCTGTAAAGTTTGAGTGTGAATCTAGCTGATGTCTCAACTAATCATGATCTTGTAAAGTTTGAGTGTGAATCTAGCTGAGGTCTCAACTAATCATGATCTTGTAAAGTTTGAGTGTGAATCTAGCTGATGTCTCAACTAATCATGATCCTGTAAAGTTTGAGTGTGAATCTAGCTGATGTCTCAACTAATCATGACCCTGTAAAGTTTGAGTGTGAATCTAGCTGATGTCTCAACTAATCATGACCCTGTAAAGTTTGAGTGTGAATCTAGCTGATGTCTCAACTAATCATGACCCTGTAAAGTTTGAGTGTCAATCTAGCTGATGTCTCAACTAATCATGATCCTGTAAAGTTTGAGTGTGAATCTAGCTGATGTCTCAACTAATCATGATCTTGTAAAGTTTGAGTGTGAATCTAGCTGATGTCTCAACTAATCATGATCCTGTAAAGTTTGAGTGTGAATCTAGCTGATGTCTCAACTAATCATGATCCTGTAAAGTTTGAGTGTGAATCTAGCTGATGTCTCAACTAATCATGATCCTGTAAAGTTTGAGTGTGAATCTAGCTGATGTCTCAACTAATCATGATCCTGTAAAGTTTGAGTGTGAATCTAGCTGATGTCTCAACTAATCATGATCCTGTAAAGTTTGAGTGTGAATCTAGCTGATGTCTCAACTAATCATGATCTTGTAAAGTTTGAGTGTGAATCTAGCTGAGGTCTCAACTAATCATGATCTTGTAAAGTTTGAGTGTGAATCTAGCTGATGTCTCAACTAATCATGATCCTGTAAAGTTTGAGTGTGAATCTAGCTGATGTCTCAACTAATCATGACCCTGTAAAGTTTGAGTGTGAATCTAGCTGAGGTCTCAACTAATCATGATCTTGTAAAGTTTGAGTGTGAATCTAGCTGATGTCTCAACTAATCATGACCCTGTAAAGTTTGAGTGTGAATCTAGCTGATGTCTCAACTAATCATGACCCTGTAAAGTTTGAGTGTGAATCTAGCTGATGTCTCAACTAATCATGATCCTGTAAAGTTTGAGTGTCAATCTAGCTGATGTCTCAACTAATCATGATCCTGTAAAGTTTGAGTGTGAATCTAGCTGAGGTCTCAACTAATCATGACCCTGTAAAGTTTGAGTGTGAATCTAGCTGATGTCTCAACTAATCATGATCCTGTAAAGTTTGAGTGTGAATCTAGCTGAGGTCTCAACTAATCATGACCCTGTAAAGTTTGAGTGTGAATCTAGCTGATGTCTCAACTAATCATGATCCTGTAAAGTTTGAGTGTGAATCTAGCTGATGTCTCAACTAATCATGATCCTGTAAAGTTTGAGTGTGAATCTAGCTGATGTCTCAACTAATCATGATCCTGTAAAGTTTGAGTGTGAATCTAGCTGAGGTCTCAACTAATCATGACCCTGTAAAGTTTGAGTGTCAATCTAGCTGATGTCTCAACTAATCATCTGCCATATACAGCCTCTCTGAGTCGCTGTCCTCATCAAATAATTTATCAGTTTGGAGAGCTGCTGCTGGTTCATCACAGACAGCTTCTCCATTTATGTAATCCTTCTGTACTTCAACTACATCAGATACAACATTGTCTATTAGTGTCTCAGATACAGCTATATTTTCACTCAAGTTCACTGTAAGTGGTATCTGTGTAGTGGATTCCTCTTTGTCAGCTTCACTGGAATCAACTGTGATAACTATTTTTGAAGATTGGTCACAATGGATGGCTGTGTTAGGGCTGTCACCTGGGTTGATTGAAACATTAATGGGAATAAATAAATGAAAAAAATGTTAAAGTTGATTAAAGTTAAGTTTAATCAGAATTTAAAAATATCGAAACGAGAACACAAACAAAACCTACGTTACGACCAATAGGCCTTCATCAGGGACAACAAATAACAACAATACTGAACTAACAAATCAACATATAAGGAAAAAATGGTCTACTTATCTGATAGTAGACCCAGTCTGTCTTAAGCGACTGGTTGGGTCGGAAGCTCGACTGAAAATGAAGGGGAACGGTCAAATAAGGTGGACAGGAGCGCGTAAGAAGTGAGGGGGAATGGGTCGGATAAACCAGTGGTGGCCAAAAATGGAAAAGGCCAAATAGTGATCCAAGTGGGAGAACAAAAAGAAGGTGGGGGCCATTATGAGATTTTAAGAAAAGGTATGGAAGATATTAATGCCATGTGGTTGGAGGCAACCCATGCTGGAGAAAAGTCTGTTCTCAAGGGGCGAATCGATGATGATCGTTAGAGAAGCAAGAAACTAGACCAGTGACACTAACGTCAGTCATACCCCGGTGCTCAGCACCATTGAAGTGGCTGGCAATTGGGGAACCCGTGGGGTTGCGGATATCATTGAGGTGTTGGCGGAAACGCTCACGCAGTTCCAGTTTCCTCAATGTATGTCATATGACACCGGCGGCAGATGATAGAATAGATGAGGTTACGGAAATTGCATGTGAATCCCTCTTTGATGAAGAATTCTGCTTTGGGAAAGATGATGGAGCGAGAGAGGATGACATGAGGGCAGGTAACACAGCCACATGCATTTTTGACCGGCCCGGTGCTTGGAAGGCTATGAGGACTGGTGTGTAGGCGACTACTGACTAGCAAATCCCTCAGGTTTCTGTCCCGATTGTAGGCGACAAGGGAAGGATCAAGAATAACTATACAAGTGGCAGGATCAGAGTGAAGAGTAGGGAGATGACAGAATAAGATATCCCTGACAGAGGCGCAATGAGGGTGATAAGTAAGAACAAGTTTGACACGGTCAGAGGGAGGATGGTGAGTGGTAGTGAGGGAGTCTTGACTGGAGATAGAAAGAACCCGCTGGAGGGTGGAGGAGAGAGTGGTCTCAGGGTAGAGTCGCTTGCGGAAGAAGTCAAGCATCTCGTAGGCTGTGAGAAGGAAGTCGTCGTCATCCTGTCAGAGGTGTCGGAGTTGGAAGAAAGGAAGCGAATCGCGGCAGAATTGAGGATGGGAGGAAGTGTAGAGGAGGTAGTTGTGGGCATCAGTGGGTTTGTAGTAGACAGTGGTGGAGAGGCCTGAAGGGCAAATAGAGACAGTGATGTCCAGAAAGTGGACAGACGTGAGGGAAATGTCAGACGTGAACTTCATAGAGGGATGGAAATCATTGACAAAGTCGATAAAGTTTAGGAGATCCTTCTGAGACATGTCAGTAATGCCAATCCCATCGTCGATGTATCGATAATACATCAAAGGAAAAGGGCTCTGGAATTGAAGCCAGATCAAGTATTCCAGGTGACCCATGAAAAGACAAGCGTAGCTGGGGCCCTTTATGGTTCCCATAGCTACGCCGCGCATCTGGTCAAAGAACGTGCCATTGAACTCAAAGGTTTTGAGAGTAAGGACGAGTTCTGCCAGACGGATGATAGTGGATGTAGAGATAGATGGGTTAACCCTCTGGTCAAGGAAGAAAGGGAGGGCCAATAAGCCATCGGAGTGGGGAATGGAGGTGTAAAGCGAACATACATCAAGTAGGAAGAGACGATAGGTGTGGTCAGCAGAGGACAATAGTAGAGAAAGTGGTTAATGCGTGGTTAGTATCCTGGAGAAATGTGGGAAGCTTCTCAACCATAGGTTGGAAGATACTATCCAGGATGTCAGATACCAGTTCGGTGGGACATAACAAGCGGAGACAATAGGGCGACCGGGGTTGTCAGGTTTAAGAATCTTGGACAGCATGTACAATGAAGGCTTACCAAGACAACTGTCAAAGATACGGAGGTTCGTAACGCTCTTCGGAAGGAGATGACATTTGGTCATATCAAGACAGTTGCTCACTACACTCAACACTGAAAGGCTGACTGCCAGCAACTGACGCAAAATCTGCGGGCATGAAAAAATTCATACATGCGCATGACGGTCCCCTATACCCCCCCTGTCAAAGGACAACATCCATGCTTCATGTATTTCCTCGGATATAATTACGGTCAGATACTTTTTGAACACACTTCGTATACCAAATTATTCACTTGAAATATGAAAGTAAGCAATAAGCTAGAAAGGTCTATTGAAATCTTTGTAATACTGATGCATCTTACAGGACAGGATGATCAAGTTCCTTGAATCAATAGCTAAGTCTGAGTAAGATCAAGTTACATACCTTTATTTCCTTCTGCAAGTTTTGCTGCACGCCTCTCCAGAGCAAGTTTCTTGCTTTGTTCAATTTTTGCTTTTAATTCATCTGTTATGTCCTGTGTCAACCAAGCAAAAAAAAATTATACCTGAATTATAGCTAGACAAGGATCCATCAACCAATAAGACACATACAAGTCAAAACAGTAATGCGAGGTACAAATCCCAGGTCACCTAGAAATGTTTCTATGGTGCCTAACATTCAAAGGCTAGTGTTGTATTTACTTGTACAACTTCCCCCAATAAGTATATCTCCCTCGCTCAGTTTTAGGGAACACAAAATATTTAGTATCTTCCTAACTTAATATCTCTTTTTTACAAAGCTAAGTATTGATGCATTTTGTTAGAAATTATATGAACCATAGGCGGGTGTAATCAATCGATTTTGCATTGTCTGCATAAATCCACTTTTAGCTATATTGACGATGCATATTGCTGTACAAAATAGTTCTTGTACATAATGACAGTAATAAATAAAACTTGGACAATGAACAAACGATTGGAGAAGTAAATTGATTCCTTTGAAATGTGGTTAAAAAGAAGAAAGGACCTTTCCTGGAAAGAAAAAACAATAAATTAGGAAGTCTTGGAGGCTTTAGGAGCACAAAGAGAATTGATGAGCAAAATCAGAGACTGTCAGTTAAGATATTTCATAAAAAGATACATAGCAGCTTCCTGAAAACAATACTGGAAGGAAAGGTGGACGGTAAAATTGCCATAGGTAAACACTATAAATGGGAGGATAAAATCAAAATATGGACAGAGAAATGCTTGGCAGATTGCACCATCCAGTCAAGTGCCAGAGAATGTTGGAGATCCATTACAGCCGACTTTGGATGTGGATATGGGACTTGAACTGAACTGAGTGAAGTGTCAATTTACATTCCTCAATGATTTGCCCTCTTTTACTCAAAGCAATGAGATACCCATTTACAGCTGCATAAACTAGAGCATACAAGCAATCACATTCTGTTTTCATTCAGGTAAAATGGTCACGCACAAAATAATTTAGTAGCATATTAAATGAAAGATGCTCCCCATGGCCCAAAACATGGCAGTAGTAACACAGGCTGTACTATGCCTACTCATAGAAGCTCAGTCCATCTCAGAAAATGGTGAAGAGTTAGATACGAATGGTTGTCATAGCTGACTGGTTGTACACACACCTGCTCCATCCTCTCAGGCACCCCTCTCTGCTGGATCTATGCAAAATTTCAAAACTCTGCAATCTGTGCATTGCCAGTTCATAGATTGCAGTGTCTATATACAAGTGATGGTCGTTTAGTGTAGATCAACTTCAAAATGTCACCTCTATCCAATGCCAATGTCTCCACTATGGGTGCCATTGAGACCAGGGTGTCAGCTCTTTCATTTCTGCAAACCCAGCATGACAGCACAGTAGATTCAATATTCACATAACCCTTAACTTTTACGATGTTTGTCATAATCGCTACTCCGTACTTTACCATAATTTTTTTTATTGATGAATAACCAAATCGGACTACCGTAGAAATATGCATTTTTAAAATACTGAATGTTCATCTACAAAAGTTTCCAGCCGGCTAAAGTATTATATGTTTAATTAGAAATGGATTTAAAACGATTTATCTTCTTTTTGCAGATTGGAGCGATCCCATTAATGAGAATGGTGAAGCAAGTTGTTGTAAAAGATCTTTGTAAGATTGTTGTTTGCGAATGCCCACAATAAGTAGGTTACTCTTTTGTGCACCCTGAAAAGGACATTAAGTAGCAATTTGCAGTAGCATTCCTCACATCCTGAGCATGCTGATGAAGGTAGGTACTTCAGGCGGTTGTGCTATGCTTGGCTTCATCTAAATGTCACTTAATACTACGGGGATCACGTCAATCCCTCACCTCGTTAGCCAGGCTGCCATGAAAACATCCTGTTTCCAGGGAGGGTTACTAGGAACCGAGGTGAGGATCTTGGCCAGTATGTTTTGCCTGACCCTGACTAACATGTCTGATCAGTATATTTTGCTTGACCAGACGTTAGTTTTTCTAACATATTTTTGTGAGGTAGATCTGTTTATTATGTTTATTTAGATGTAATAAATATGTTTGAAGTGAAAACTAATAGTTGTGCTGCTATTAGAAACAGAGTATTGATATTTTGTTGTGATTTAGATGGATTATATGAGGAGCCACGTTCCCGAATCGATGAGTCCAAAAGCTTATGTTTTGTTTTATAAATTTCCACCTTCACCTTTTTGTATATCAGTAACTAACATTCAAACAACAAAAACATCAACAAGTTCTTTATTCATTTATATCTCTACACACACCATAATCATATTTATTTACCAAGAAATTGAAAGGTTACAGGTTCTCAAAGTCAACAACCATAGTAAAATGTGAAGTGCAGGAAATTTGTGCAGCATCATAAGGGTTAATGGACTTTTTTTAAATGTAATATTATGAGATTAATTTGTTCTTAAACTATCTAGGACTATAAAATAAATCTTACATTCAATAATTCATTTATATACAACAAAAATAATAATATCCCTACATTCTGGGTCTTGGTTTTTGACTGTGACGCTGCATCATTGGTTTTTGACTGTGAATCTGCATCATTGGTTTTTGACTGTGAAACTGCATCATCTGGTCTACACAGGCTGCTAACAGGCAACGCTTGCTCCCTCAACAACTCTTCGATTTCATCATCATCAATCTGATGGTTATAACATACAAAGATGACACTGGTAGAACAGTTTATAAACACTACTTTATACATGCCTAAAAAGTAAAGATCCAGTTTACATGCGAGTGTGGTATATTAGGAATATGGTGTTTAAGTTTCATGTGTCAGGAACACTGTATGTGAAAGGACATGTATAGAGCTTAGGAGTTGTAACTCGCTAAGCTCAGGCTGTATGGGACAGTAATAGAATATTTCAACTCAAGTGAGAAGAGTTAAAACAAAGATCATGCATGCTGTGCATTCATTGACAAGGCAGGGTTGTAGTTAGCAACTTGAGCAGAGATGGGAAATGTTTACTGTAATAAGTTGGAGACCGTCGCCAAAGATGATGGTGGTGGTGGTGGGGGGAGGGTACTGGGGACCATCTCATTTGCTGCATTAACTAGTCACAGAAAATGTGGTAGAGGTATGAAGCGACATATAATTTGACATCAGGCGGTCACATTTAGATTGACAGGGGGAAAAGATAGCCAGAAAAGTTTTTAGGACAAGTGTTGCAGTCAAGAGAACGACACTGACTGTGACCGGTCAACGGGGGAGGGACAGAGGTACCTTGTGATCATTGTATATGTTGTTTAGGGAGGAGCTAAGATTCCAATAAAAAGTAGAGGCAATGCTCATTTGGGTTAGAGCTGGCCGGGAGGCTTATCCATTATGTTCCCGAAGGTGACAATGAGAAATCTTATCATTTCGAGTAACAGATTGAGAACAAAGTCTGTGTCAAAAGGGTGTTGCAAACACCCGAGATACAATCCCAAACGCAGTGTTGAAAGTGAAGTGTACTATAAGACTCCTCAGGGAGCACACCCACAAACTTGGTGAGAAGCTTTTTGTTCCACAGCGCAGATCCGACGTTTGCAGACTGACAGAAACAGGCCGCCACGTCATAGATCGAACAGTACTACGAGACCACGAATTTAGATAGTTAATCAATTGTAGAATAAGATTTGCATATATTTATATAGTATAGTAAGAAGTATAGGATAAAGACAGAACTGAGTATTAGATTTAGAGTTCCACCAAGCTCATACTTATAACCTCTGATTTAGATACGAGTAAATGCTGATGTTGCAAATGTATAAGAATATTCAATAAATGAATTATCCTGTGTCTTTATAATAAATTAAGTTTTGGTGTTTATATGTTAAAATAAAGCAATGGAAGATGTGAGATAAGGCCACTAGAATACGATTGTCTCAATGAGAGTAAGTAAGTGAATCTGAGATAATTGGTTCTTAATAGGATAGGACTGTCACATGATAGTGCAAATGTGACCAGAATAGTTAAGAGAAGGATAGTCTATTACAGGTGCCCATATCATCCGGACCCGGCACACTAGGGGTGATGTCGTCAGTATCAATCCGGCTGTCTTTACTTCCCAGATTGCTCTGGTACACAATTTTTCATCTTCTAAGCTCGTTCAGAAAAGGATGTTGTGTTGTAGTTTACAGCAAGACTGCGATATCTTCGCCTTTTGATCCGACACATCCAATTCCAGCTGGGTTTTTTTTTAGTACTGGCTTTGCCTTCCCACTGCAATCCCTATCCCTTGGCCAGACTACAATGGTGCAGCCTGTTTCCAGGGTCGCCACACGGAGGCGGGATAGGGTCTTCGTCAGCTATGGATCACTGACGCCCAGTTTTGTTTTTTTTGTCGACGATGGGAAAAAATCCTGCGCCAACTGGTGACGAATTCAGATTGCTCGGCTGGAAAACAAGTGCACAATATAAATAAGCTAACCACCAGTATCATTCTATTTTAAAAAATAATAAAAATATGTTAATGCCACTATATATGTTACACAGCAGATAATAATAAAAATAATAGTTGCCCATCGCAAACGAAGATACAGACAGCAGCAGACATTTATTCAGATCTGACCACATATGATTATAAAGTCTGATCGAGCTGCGACAAGCTGTACTGCATATGGGACACGTGGACAGCATTAGTAATTGAACAGTCTTGCATTATGTCCTAACAATGTCAAGTACCCTTTCAGAGATGGGTAGACTGGAGGTGACAGTTAGGTTACATACTTAGCGCATCAAATATTCTGCCCTACTTAAAGACTTTTTTGGGACAAAACCTAACTGCAATATATTTAAGCCTTATGAGTATTTCTGCCTCTCAAAAGTGTGTAATTATCAAAAACAAAAGGGGAACTGAGACGGTAGTCCAGTCAGGCACTGAACAGGACATCTCATCAGGGTCAGGCAGAATACACTGACCAAGACCACAAGTTCTCTTCCATGTAGCGTTCCCTGAAAGGAGGCTGTTTCCAAGGCAGCCTGGCTGACGAGACGTGGATCGATGTATCCCCATAGTAATGAGCACCATGCAGATGAAGCCAAGCATAGTACAACCGATTGGAGGACCGAGATCCACCTTCATCAGCATGCTCGGGAAGCTTCTTTTCAGGGCGCACAAAAGGGTAAACTTACTCATTGTGGGCACTAAACAACATCAAAAACAAAAATATGTATATTCATTAATTATTGAGAAAATCTTCTAAAAGAAATAATTTCTTTACTTCATTTTCTTTATTAAAGCTTTGTTCACTTCTTTGGTCATCGTCTTCTTCGTCAACATGCTCAGTCCTCTGCACATCATCAGCCTCATCGCGTAAATTATCAGTCCTCTGCACATTATCTGCTTCATCCTGTACATTATCAGCCCCTATCACTGGCATGTCAAGGCGGATTCTTTTGACACAGCTCTGTCATTTAAATGGAAAATGCAGTTGCTTGATAATAATCTCATTGATCACAATTTATGTCAATCTTGAGTAGAAACCTGTAGTTTTAGTAAAAAAAATGACAAGATTTGTCACTTATAGAAACAAAAGACATTTTTTGAATTTTTAACTACAACAATGTCTTTGAGATTAACTCTTAAGATACCATAGGTATTTTTTATTATGATCCATAAAATCCTGAATCAATAAAAATGATGAAAATGGGTGTTTGTCTTATTTTATCTGTAACTTTTTTATTTGTTATGATTTTGGAAAATATTTTGAGTATGTTATGTATGAATGGAGGAGTGTTTAAAATGTCCTATTGGTGTGCAAAAAGGAGACCATTGTGACCAAGTTGGTGAGTGCATTTGATCTACTTTACAGAAAATGTATACAAATCAATTTTGACTCACAACTAAAGGTCATGGTAGGGGTCAGAACATAATGCAACATTACAAGCAAGGCACTGTTTGGTGGTCTGGACTGGTTTGTTGTGCTTTGTTTTCATGCATGCCTTTTTACAGTGAGCACAGTCTCATTGATCTCTTTTGGTCCCACATTTTGCTTGTCTATGTCCTTTTTCTATGTAAGAATCCATTGATAGAAATAATCCACTGACTCATCATCTAGACCTAAATAATTATTAAATAGTCCATAACTTTCATAAAATTGCTGGATGTGTGCACCTGCAATTGGTACAATAAAAGCTCCACCCATCATGAGCAGTGCACACCAAGCACAAGTGTGCATCACTTGCGGTGGTTCACACTAGTGTCACTAGGCCTACTATCATGTCAACTGACCCGACCCTCAATGATACCATTGGCTGTGGCATAAATCTAGGTCATCATTATCACTCTCTATCTGATTGCTTATCATCATAATCAAAGTCTGTCTTGTCAAATAATCAAACAGATTCAGTCTTGACTGTCCGGGTAGCTAACTATCAAATAAATAAAATAATTTTTTGGGTGAAAACTTCCAAGCTGTTTTCTGTACTTTTTCTAAACTTTCTCCTTGCATCCAAATTCAAACCAGAAGGTGAGATAGGCACAGTAACCGACCAATGAGCGCAATGAAAACAAATGGTTTTCAGCTGTATAGGATTTTAGGGTGTTGGCGGTTACCAGCAGTATAGGACCTTAAGGGTTAATGTTTCTGCAAATGTGTCTAAATTATTGAAGGTCACTTACTTGCACTTCTTTTTTGGATCCTAAATTCTCAACCCTCTCCAATACTTCAGCAAAAGGCATTTTCGGAAACAGACGATGGGCCCAATGCTCCAAGTTTTGCATTATTGTCTTTAGGTCCTCCGTCTGTAACAAGATATGAAAAAAAAAATCTTTTAAATTAGTTACATAATTTTGTTTTAAAAAACTTGCAACTTTCATATCAACTGCTGATTCCTTGGGGTTTTAGGGACACATAATAATCCTTTACCATAAGAGCCTCAAACTCAAACCAGACCTGTGGGCGGAATGTTTTCTTGTTACCAAGGATGTTGTTATGGCACCACATTCCGTTTGATGTTAACGCTTGATAAGGCAAAACTTAGTTGACATTGTTTCAGCTTCAGAATCGTTTCTCTCTCATTTACTCAGTGGCACCATGCATATTATAGTATCAAACAATAATACACACTTTTAGCACCACTATTATTTTATAAATCAAATTTAGCAATGAACATTATCCTTTAACTAATCCTATGTAAAAATACCCAATTGCTGCAGAAGACGGATGTGTCGGACCGAAAGGTGCAAATATCGCTGTAAACTAGCGACACAGCGCATTCTGTTCTCCGGATGACATCATGCTACTTGCAAAGCCCTGTTCAGGGCTTGGTTATCGGGAGGTTGAGAATGAACGCAAAAGAAGAAACAAACTCTGATTTATCCAGGAAAATATATTTGTTAAAAGTAGCAAAAATTTTTAGACAGCATAAAGTATTACTACAGTAGTGGCTCATTATACGAACACCTGCTCATACGAACGTCTTTAACTATACCCAGAACCCTTCGCTCCTCCAAACATTTTCGAAGCATTATTTTTAAACAAAAAAAATAGGGGACGGCGTGGCCTAGTGGTTATGTGACACGGCTCACAACCATAAGGTGCTGGGTTCGATCCCCATCTCAGCACCGGCCGTTACCCCGGGGAAGCAAACCCTTACAAAATGCAGGAGGAAGCAGACCCTTACATAAAATGCATGCTGAAGTCGGATGCACTGGGCCGACAGGCGCAAAATAAAAACGCAGTGCAATGCACACCGCCTTGGGGATTTGAGAAATAAGGCGAACGCAAAAAAAAAAAAAAAAAAAATTGGTTCATTTCAAAATTGGCTGCATGACCTGTTCTCCTTCCATCTCATTTTGAAATCTAAGCATAACACAGCTCTTTTAAATTGTTCATGTGCATCTGTTATATTTGTGTTTGTAATATTCATAATGGATTCTAAGTGTACTGATACCCATCAGAATTTTGAAAGAGGTGCAAAAATCAATTCAAGTGGTTGTTGTTATTCCATAGCTGCCGAGCAAGCCTGCTCTTGGCAGCTCAATGCCATTTATATATATATATATATATATAGGTCATCTTCAGTTGTTTCACTGCTCTGTACAGTGTGTTGATAATTGTCGGGAGTGCTATTAAAAATCTTTTCATGCCCGCAAGCGCCTTGCACTCAATGAGTACATGTCGAACTGTTTAATCAGGATGAGAGCAATGTCTACACAAGAGCAGGTGTTGGGAATTGATACAGTCCAAGTGGCTATTGACTCTGGTATGTCCTGTTCGGAACTGAAAGATGAGATTTTGATCTCTTCTATGTAGTTTATTTATGTCATCGTTACTTTTTGGCTGTGACATTTTGCTAAATACACTGCGACCTGTTGTTCCCGTTGCCCACCTGTTCATCCAGATTTCCCGAGTTAAATTTCTTAATAATTCGTTTTACTGTGTGGTTACTGCAGTGTCTATTCAAGTGGTGAGGAAGGGAATATGTGGAAACTTTGAGGTATGTTTTCGTGACAATGATCATAAGAATTTATCTGCACATAACGAACAACAGAAAAGAAAGGGAACTAATGGACGACCTCGAATTTTAACTTTAGGCCTCCATTTGACGGATGCACCTTGCCACAAAAGAGAAATGAGTTTAGCACTAGACTAAGACACATTAACAAATGTGTCACAACTGGGGTAGTCTTTTATCATTCAACACTCGAGGCTATGGAATTTATAGTCCAAATCAGACAAATTTACATAATTCTTTACAAGCTCGCTATCGTCAACAATAGAAAATATATAGGCCTTGGATGCTTGTGTCGCAGGTAAATAAACATTGAACAGAGGTAGTTTCAATTAAGGAACGTGGTAAAGAAGGGAATATATGGAAACGAGTTGTGACAGCGATCACAAAAAACAATTATTTGGACTTGATTAACCTTTACCACACCACACACAAAAATGACATATTTTTCCCATAGCCCTATTATTTTTCAGCATGTCATGCCATGCCATGGTTATTGATTTTGAGAAACTCTAACCTGTTTTTTATAATATATGGTTTTGTTGTGTGTAGAGACATATGCTAACATACACACAATAATAACAATAACACCAACAAGTTCTTAATTAATATATGTCTCTAGACACAATCACAAAAAAAAATTATTTTAAACTTAGAGATTCTCAAAATCAACAAGCTCGCAGGGGCATGCCATACCGAAAAATTATGCGGATATATGAAATAATTGTAATTTTGTAAACTGGGAATTAGAAGGTACAGTGTATTGTACTGTGTCCCCTTACGGCCCAGTGCATTCGACTTCAGCACACACTGTTTTAATGGGTTTACTTCCAATAGAATGTTTTCATATACTCCCTTACTTATTCTGACCATGTATGTGCATGTTCGGGTTGTGAGTTGTGTTCCTAACAACTATATATGTTCATTTATCTCTTTGCAGCAAAAAGATGTTTATTTATGTTTATTCTTGCTTATTTAGCTTTTGCACACATTTGTGGAGAGTGTAGCCTAGTCGACAGTGAGCTGTCTTGCTAAGAATGGGATTACAGCGTGCCAGGGTTCGAAGTCACGGATGGACAGAAACAAATCAGGTTGTGGTTCATTCCTGGTATGACTGCTCCTCCAGTTGACCCAGCTGTAAATGGGTACCTGAAGTATGAGTTGGGGAAGGTATATACAGAAAGGAAGGGAACTGGCCACCCCACCTCAGCTGCGAATTAGTCCATGAAGAGTTTTCTTCATCCCCAACAGCAATTGTTGTCATGAGACCTACCTTTATCTTTACACATTTTCATATCACACTGAATTCATTTTTTACTTTTTCCTTTGGCCAAAATGCATTTGCTAGCTAAAAACAAAGACTTAATTCTGCCTTTTTTTGCGCTCACCTTATTTATCTATTCCCCAAGGCGATTTGCTTTACACTACAGTTTTTATTTTGCGCCTGTCAGCCCAGTGCATCCAACTTCGGCATGCATTTTATATAAGGGTCTGCTTCCTCCTGCATTTTCAAAGGGTTTGCTTCCCCAGGGTAACGGCCGGTGCTGTGATGGGGATCGAACCCAGCATCTTCGGGTTGTGAGCCGTGTCACTTAACCACTAGGACACGCCGTCACCGAATTCTGCCTTATGAACAAATCCGCTTTTCGAAAATGCTCTGGTCTCTATCTATTTGTTATGTTTCAGTGTGTATCCATAAAAAGATATGAACATATAACAAAGTGTAGCACCTCATGGTTTTTGCCCTTCAGTGGAATATCTTTAAAGACTCTGGGGAGAACTGGAATGCCTCGTTCACCAGTTAATCTGCAGTGAAAAAAAACATCAAAATTCTAAAATGCCATAACTTTTGAAAGCTTTACTTGCTCCACAATAGTAATCAAGCTAATTTTTTTTTTTAAAACATGTAAGTCACAGACAAATGGTTAATCTTTCTGTACAACTCCTTTCTTCTGGGTCTGTACATTGAGTAGAATTTGAGGGCGCACATTTGAAGTTTTTAGGCTGTGAAATTGTCTGCAAGGCCTCCTGGATGTCTCTGACCATCATCTGCAAATGTTAACCCTTTACGGTCCAAACTGTTCATTGCAAATGATTTCAGTAGTACCAATTAGTCTGACATATCTGAAGTCACATATAAACAATATCTTGTTGTTTAGCTAAATTTGATTTATAAACAAAAACTTGTATCGTTAAATTTATAAATCATAATTTTAGTTTTAATGACTTTTTTCTGTTAACCATGAAACACATACAATTACTGTTCTTGTCTTGACCATTAAGACTACATCTTGTATAGAGTTAATGTTTGCCACTCTTATTTTGTGGATATTGAACTGCAGCAGTGAGAGCAGAGAACTTTGGGACAATCCTGAACATATTCTTATCAGCTCTGATGTCCAAGATTCCAAACGTAGTGCAGATGAACTTTCCATCATCCAGTGAATATTCGGGCCACCAGCTATGAGTTGATTCTCAGGTCAGATCAGGTCATCCCGTAACCGGTGAGGTCATCGCGGCACACATGAAGACATCCTCACAACATAATGCCACCCTTCTCTGTCAGCGGCCGCTGCCTGTGCCTCTTCTGGTCAGAGATTGGTCCATTCTTTTATGTTGTCCTCCTACCTCTTTTTGGGACAGCCTCTTCTACATCTGCCTTGCACTTCCGTGGAGGATCGTATTTGCAAGACCATTTGATCTCGATATGTGACTGTACCAAGCGAGATTCCTTCTTTTGACAGTTGCCAAGAGGCCTTTAAAAGACCCTATTCCTGTTGATTATACACTCCTTCAAATTGGTTATATGAGACTTCTTTAATTATGGCAGTTACTGCATCAGACTCTCAATCCTTACTTCAGAAAGTACAGAAGGACTGGTGGCTAAAGCATGAGTGGATAGTAGATGCAGAAGCATCAAACCTCCAGGGGCTGGTGTGGATCTACTGTTCTGGTAATGCTGAGCTTCACAATGCAATGAAAGAACTGACATCTTGGCTATGCAAGCATCCATTACGGGCAGTTCGGATATGGACGGAGTGACATTTTGAAACCAATCACTGATTACTGGAAGATGACACTGCAATTTACAGACTGCAGAACTTTGAAATCAAACGAGGTTCGAGCACACGAGACAGATTGGTTTTCAACCAATGACCTACAGGAACCATCAGCATCCACAACCTTCGTCATTCACTGAGAGATATTGAGCCCCTATGAGTATGCTCCCAGAGTGTAGTGAAGTCAATTCTTAAGAACAAAACAGATCATAATACCAGTTCCTTCTTCTTCTTCGTACGCTGTCAGAAGTCAACCTTTATTTTTTCGAAAAAAGCAGCAGTCATCCTGAGGCTGTCGACACTGCCATAGAGCTTGTCTAGTGTTGCCACTGGTGATGGCCACATCTGCTTTCTCTGATCCTCGTATGTCGGGCAGTTTTGCAGCAAATGTTCAGCAGTCATTTTCCCGGTACCGCATGTGCATTCGTCAGTGCCACCTATCTTCAATTTATTGAATAGGTGGTACCTCAGTCTATTGTGGCCTGTGCGAAGCCTGAAGACCACGACCTGCTCTCTTCTGTTCAACTGGTAATAGGCATAGTTTTTTGTGTAGCCAGTATGTTCTGTTTCCCATTTGGTCATGTATCTAGCTCTAATAAGCCTTTTTGACTCTTCGTATGTCACACTAGGATCTGGTTGTGGTAGTCTTGCACCTTCTTTTGCCAGTCTGTCTGCCTCCTCGTTGCCTTGGATGTTACAGTGGGATGGAACCAACTGTACCACTACTCTTTTTGGTGCGGACTGCTGGCATAGTTGACAGAGTACTGCTCTTAAGTCATTAAGTTCAGTATTTTTCTGGTCTTTTAGTGCTGACTACGGCCAAGGCATCTGTAAACAAGACTACATGGCTTTCATTTCTTTTGCCTGTCAGCACTGCTTCTACTGCAGCCCTCAGTGCCTCTGCCTCCGCCCTGAAATTGCTTGAGTATTTTCCAGTTGCCACTGACAGTGTTGTTTTTCTACCATTTGGTAGGCTCAGGAATACCCCTGCCCCTCCGTTCTGTGTTTGTTACAGAGCCGTCGGTGTATGCATGGGTCCAGTCCATGCTTGGGTAGTTTTTCGTTATGTATCTCAGGGTTATGTCTCTTCTTTCTTTTTCAGTCTGGCTGTTCTTGTTTCCGATATCTGGTATATTTTCTACCACCTTTGGAAATATATGCTGCCTCCAGGTAGGTTTGCGTACAGTAGGGATGGGATTTGGTGTTGTTAATGCGTTCATAGGGTGTTCGTTCATCTTTGCTTTGGCTATTTCTGCAAAGTTTCTCCGCTTTAGTTTCCCATTTCCAAAATTATTTAGTCTCTGATGCATTGGATGGTCTGTCAGTTCATCACTGTGAGAGGTGAGTGCCTTAACCTCTTGACTAATATAATTCTGACTGCACTCACCTCGTTGAATCAAGCTTTGGAATTATCTTCCTTGTCACATGCTTTGAAGCTCCTTTCATGCTCTTCAGCTTTGCCATAAGTTCTGCATTATCTGAGGAAATTAGTCAAATACATAAATAATTTCATGTTACTTTTTTCCATCTTAAACATTCATTTTAAGATTTTAACAGAAGGTGCAGAAAAGAAAACTGATTTATAAAAAGAAACAAGTCCATTAAATCAACACAACTTATACAAAGTCTTCACATTTCATTCATGTTTTTTGCAAGATTAGGTTATTTGGTCAAGAAAAGTTTCCAAGGACAAATTTTGGTGTGTGTTGGTTGTTGTTTGCGAATGCCCACAATGAGTAGGTTACTCTTTTGTGCATGCTGAAAAGGACGTTAAGTGAAGGTTGCAGTAGCTTTCCTCACATCCCGAGCGTGCTGATGAAGGTGGACAGAGGTCCTCCAGGTGGTTGTGCTATGCTTGGTTTCATCTGCGTGTCACTCACTACCATGGGGATCACGCCGATCCCTCACCTCATTAGCCAGGCTGCCATGAAAACAGCCCATTTCCAGGGAGGGCTACTAGGAATCCGAGGTGAGGGTCTTGGCCAGTATGTTTTTCCGGACTCTGACTAACATGTCTGATCAGTATAGTCTTCCTCCCGTTGGTGTGTGTGAATAAATGTATTTTATTGGACCTTTATCTTGATTATGCAAGTTCTCACTACCTGTTTCTTCTGGGGCACTTCCAGCTTCATCCTCATTTCTAGAATCTCTCATAGGTTCCAGCTCATCCTCTAAATCAGGAAGTCTTGAAGGATTGAAATCCTCCACATCATCCTCTTCCCCAAATATGTCATCCATCTCCAAAGGAATGCTATTCATTGTTAGGCTGCAACTAGACCTGAAATTAAATGAGCAAAAGAATCATTTGAATTGGAAATCTTAATCAGAAATGAACATAAACCTGTCGTAGAAAATATGCCAACTTTGACGAACATTATTAGGTAAAAAAAAACATGAATGGCTGAGTGGTTTCGATACTGGTACCTTAGTCTTGAGATATAGGCTTGAACCCCAATAAGACGGGTTTTTTAAAATTCTGTGTTGAAATAAAAACCGAGTGGTCTGCCCTTTGTGTATGACAAGGACAAGAATAGCACCACTGCCTCACAGAGATCATATGGTAAGAGGCGACTAACTGTGCAACATGGCATAACACTGGCCATGATAGGTGGTTTGTTTAGAGCAGCATAGATGGCACCTAACAGGCTGCGGGTCTAGTTTGCTCTAGTGTTTGAGTCTATTAAGATGAACTCGCACATTGGTTAACTACCCTCCGTAAGCGATTGTCCCAACACAGTGGAGTATTAAGCTGCTTAAGCCTAGCCTGCTAAGCAGGACATTTTTCTCCTGGCTACATCCAGCTCATACCAGAGCTGGGACCTGCACAGGAGCATCTGGCCCTGTAGAAGTATAGGTTGACTAAGAACTAAGAATAAAAACCTAGCATGCACACTGCATGGCAAGAGTCGAGACAAGCAACCTTTATTTCTCAGCCCCATGTCCTTCGTAACCTGTTGTGGCCTGTGCAGAGTCTGAAAATCATCACCTGTTTGGTCCTGTTGAACTTGTAGTAAGCGTTATTTTGTTGTCGTTCTGTATGCTTCGCTAACGACTTATTCTTGTATCTGCACCTGATAAACATCCTCGCTTCTTCATAAGATACATATATGAGGCGTGATCAAATGAAACTGGACCTAACTGCAACAAGTGAACGTACATACGATGCGCATGATGACGTCACTTCAGGTGTAAACAGCACATACCAACCGTCAAGTTTGCAAAATTTCATTATCCTCCAACATATAGTTTCCTCAGCAGACCGTTGAAAACATGGCAGGTGTAATACGGAATCCGCCCAAAGTTGATCAGTGAGTGGTGATTCGGTTTCTAACAGCTGAATGATGAAGACCAGTTGACATTCATCGTAGAATGCAGGCAGTGTATGGTGACAAAAGTGTGCTGAAGACAACACAGTGAAGAGCTGGACAACGATGTTTAAAGAAGGACGCGAGTTAATGAAAGATCTTCCGAGACCAGGTCAGGCGCATATTGTTGCATCAGAAGATGCCATCGCCAAAATTGAAGCAGCAATTCGGGTGGACCGCCGCCGGAGCTTACGTTTGTTAGCAGAGGAATTTGCTGTGTCAATAGGGACAGTTCAAATGGTGGTTAGCAAGAAACTGAAGTATCGATACAAATTGTGAACACCTTCCGATGCATAAGTTTTTTGCTAACAACCATTCGGTGGTTTCATTTGAATACGCCTCGTATTTGGTTGAGATAGAACGTTCTGCCTTCTCTAGCCAGTATGTCAGCTTCCTGATTGCCAAATATGTTGCAATGAGAAGGAATCCATTGAATCACTACTTTCCTGAATCAGGAACATATTTTAGAGAGCACTTCAGCGAGTTCTTTAAGATCTGAATTTTTTCAGCTTCGAAGTGCTGTCACCACAGATGTGTTGTTGTTTGCGAATGCCCACAATGAGTAGGTTACTATTTTGTGCGCCCTAAAAAGGACGTTAAGTCGCGGGTTGTCGTAGCTTTCCTCACATCCTGAGCGTGCTGATGAAAGTGGACAAGGGTCATCTGCGAGTCGCTCACTACTTCGGGAACACGTCGAACCTCACCTTATTAGCCAGACTGTTGTCCTCGACAACAGCCCATTTCCAGGACTACCAACGAGGATGTCAGCTGAGGGTCTTGGCCAGTATATTTCTCCTGACCCTGGCTAACATTGTCTGATCAGTGTGTTTTGCCTGACCAGTCGTTAGCCTCATCGTCCCATCCCCACAGATGTTAAAAGTACTACCGTAATAAAATCAAACTATTGAATAGAAACAAAATATCATTCCACTGTTAAAATTAGAACTAAAATAATATATACAACATATTGAGAACATTTTTTAGAAATGGAAAATGAAACTCAAACTTGGAGAAGTTTAAGTGACATCCTGAAGATAAATGAAATAGTAAATACTACTTTCAATTCCATAGTACACATATTTAAAATATTTGGACAAGCAAAATATAGCTCAGAAAGTGAATAAAACAGCAAAAGTAGACAGAAAAAAAACTTGCTCCGAGGATCAAGACTGATAGTAAAAGCTTCTTTTCTTATGTTAGAAATAAACAATTAACGAAAGACAAAGAAGGCCCTCTCATAGACAGTACAGGTAAAATAATAAGTGAGAATAGGGAGGCAGCTAATATACTCAATCAGTACTTTGACATAGTCTACACAAAACAGGACTGCTCCAAGATCCCATCGCCTATAGATATCTTTCAAAGAGACATGGATACAGCGGGATTAAGATCAATCTATATTAGGGAGGAAAGGGTTTTTTAAATATTGGTGGTGTTGAAAGTGGATAAATGTCCAGGCCAAGATGGTATTCATCCAAAATTGCTGTTTCTTCTTCTTCTTCTTTGTTCATTCTCAATCTCCCACTACCAAACCCTGAAAGGGCTTAAGTAGCAGAATGTAGTCCAGAGAACAGAATGCATTGTGTCGTAGTTTACAGCTTGGCTGCGATATTTGCACCTTTCAGTCCAACACATCCGACTTCAGCAAGCATTTTTTGAGTACCGGGTTAGCATTTCCTCTTCGATCCCTTCTCCTTAGCCAGTCTGGCCTGCTGCAGCCTGTTATCCAGGATCACCGCGTGGAGGTGTAGAAGGGTCTTGACAGCTATGGTTCGCTGGCCCTAACGTTAGCTGTCAGCTACGGGTCGCTGACCACTGCAGCTCATGTGCTGCTCAGCATCTTGATCCCAAATTGCTGTTTGAAATTAGAGACCAACTAGCAAAACCATTGGCTATATTATGTTCTCAGTCACTTGCAAAAGGGATTTTTCCACAGGATTGGAAAGATGCAGGAGTGAATTGTTAGAGTCAATAATCAAATACAAACATTGTAATGCATTTAGACAAGTTTAATCTAATCATAAATAGTCAACATGGGTTTACTAGAGGGAGTTCATGGAGGAGGTTACTAAAATAATAGATAAAGGGGAGCCAGTAGATGTTATTTATCTAGATTTTGCAAAGGCCTTTAATAGAGTACCTTATCAAAGATTATTTTGAAAGTTAAAATTACATGAAATGGGAGGGGGGGGGGGGGGGTTGCCAAATGAATTGAAAATTAGTTAATGAGAAGAAGGCAGAGAGTGGGCCGAAATAAGGAGTACCCTGAGTAGTGTGAAGTATAAAGTGGAGTGCCACAGGGCTCCGTTTTGGGACCAATTTTGTTCTTGATATATAAACGATTTGGACATCGATGCGGGATCCATAATTGCAAAATTTGCGAATGACACAAAACTATGCAGTAGTGTCTCATCTAAAACAGAAGTTGATATATTGAGGTCGGATTTAGATAAAATTAAAGAATGGTCTGTAAGCTGGCAAATGGAGTTTAATGTAGATAAATGTACAGTCATCCACATGTGTAGATCCAATATGGAACATAATTACAGAATTTGCGAGAACAATTTTAGAAAGATAGATAAGGAAAGGGACCTAGGGGTTATAATAGATCATACAGGTAAGGTGAGTTAGCAAGTTCAGTTAGCAGTGAAAAAGGCACACGCAATGTTAGGTTTGATAAAAAGAAATATTACACATAGGAGCAAGGAAGTGATAGTCAAACTGTATAAAGCATTAGTTAAACCTAGATTGGAGTACTGTGTACATGTGTGGAGTCCTTATCATAGAGGAGATATAATTATGCTGGCAAGAAAACAAAAAAAAAGCGACAAAGCTGATAGTGGGATTTCAGAATTGCAGTTATGAGGAAAGACTCAGAAAAACCAGCCTACAGAGTCTAGAAAAGCGAAGAAATCGAGGTGACAATACAAGTTTATAAGATGATCAGAGGAATAGATAAATTAGACTATAACAAGTATTTTTAAATTAAATCACCCACAAGAACAAGAGGGCATAGCTACAAATTAACTAAAGAGAGTTCCAGATTAGATATTAGGAAATATTGTGTTAGTCAGAGAGTGGTGAATGCTTGAAATGCATTGCCACAGGTGGTAGTGGAGGCAGAGACAATTAATGCATTTAAGAATAAATTGGATGTGCATAGGTTTTACAGCAAGGTAATGTAAATGAAATTGGTTGTATACAGACTCTGCAGAGTCTTCTAAACTAGTTTAAAGACGTTAAGTTAAGTTAAGAAGTATAATAAACCATTGAGTATAAATTAGAGCAGTTAATATTTTGACTCACTCAGTCACTGGTACTACTCAGTCTACTGTCAGTAGACTATAGTCAACAAATTAAATTATTATAGCTATAGTAGTATAGTTAACTATACTTCTGTAGTTCATATATTGTTTATTGTTATCATTTTTATTGTGTAGTGCTGCAACAATATTTTTTATAAAGGTTTGCATCTCAGTATTCTAGGCGATATCAGGACGTATTAACCAGTTCTTAACTCAATGCGTGTGTGCATTTGTATCACCACCAAATGATAGTTACTAAGTGTTAGGGAGATATCAGTGGTCAACCCCAACCAAGCAATGTGAATGTGCTGCAATGGAAGAACCTCATCCTGAGGTCGCGTGTTAGAATTGTGTAAGACAGTACTGAGTAAGTGAGTGAGAGTATTAACTATATGTGTGTACTATCAATATTTGAATATTAGTAATCATGAGTCAGTACTCATGAGTGTTGTAACAATGACACAATGTCATCAATGTGAATGTCAATGCCAACTCAATGCTGAGTAGTAACTAATAATAAAAATAATACTAATAATAAGATTAAGAACTTAGTTAAGTCACTAAGAGTCTAAGTGAGTGTTACTGTTACTAACACACTGACACTGTAGTGTTAGTAAATAGAACTTACTAATAAATAATTATAATAGTGTTACTGTTAGTACGGTTGAGTGACTGTAGTACTACTACTAGTACTCTAGACAGTACTGTGTAACACAGTGTGTTAGTGTAGTACTGTAGTCACTAGTGACTAGTGTAGTGTAGCTGACTAGTAGTAGTAGTAAGTACTAAGTAGTGACTGTGTAGTAAGTGTAAGTCGTGTACGAGTTAAAGAATGATTAACTATTAAGTTAAACTTGGGTGATTGGGTTCTACACTTCGACAGATTAAATTATCTGTAGATGCTGCAAAAAAGTATTGTACAAATATATTTAAAGCTTACTTAGAGAACCTTCTTTCTTGAATTGTTACGGACTGTTAGTGTTCTAGTCCAAGTGTTATTCTTCTTGCTCGCGCTAATGTTTCCTAATTTCGCGCAGTTTAAAAAATGTTGAGAGTGGTCTCCCTTGTATGATATAACTGAATTGAGTTCGATGGTTAGGTAGACGATCTATATTCCAGTAATCAGTTCTGTTTTCAGTGTAGTCGTTGGCAGCCAATGAGAGGGTGGTCGAAAAGGGGGCCCGGGTGTCCAAATATTAACTGTAACATATGCTACACGTTACTGCACTACTACTAATGGTGTTTGCCCATCACATGTGATTAAGACCACTCTCTTTGTTCAGCCGTGTGGAGTCTTTTCTCTTGCTGTGGAGTGTGTGACACAGTGTGACAGATGAAATTGGTGATTTGCGCGGTGATTTGGATTAAAGTGAGAAAGAAACTACGCCTCTGTCAACCTCACTCTCTGGTCCTGAGCTACCCTTGGCCAGATATTTATCGAGACGACCAGATGGCACAGTATGCAGATTTGTCCTCAGGGTTTACTCCCGAAGCCTTTACCGTAAACATGTATACCACAAGGCAGCGGAGGGGGGATAACATCTTCCTCTGCGTTCGTTCTCAATCTCCCGCTACCAAACCATGAACAGGGCTTTGCAAGTAGCAAGATGTTGTCCGGAGAACGAAATGCGTTAAATGAACTTAACTTAACGTTTCTATACTCGTTTAAAAGACTCATCAGAGTCTGTATACAACCAGTTACATTTGCATTACCCTGCTCTGAAAGCTATGCTCAACCAATATATTCTTAAATGCATTAACTGTCCCTACCCCCACTACCTCCTGGGGCAAAGTATTCCAAGCATTCGCCACTCTCTGACTAAAAAAATATTTCCTAATATTAAATTTGGATCTATCTTTAGCTAATTTGTATATGTGCCCTGTTGTTCTCGTTGGTGGTTGTATTTTGAAAAAAACAAAACTTGTTATAGTCTTTTCCTTTCCTGTGATTATCTTATAAACCTGTATTAAGTCACTTCGAATTCTCCTCTTTTCTAGACACTGTATGCCGGTTTTTCTGAGTCTTTCATCATCCCACTATCAGTTTTGTCGCTCTTCTTTGTATCCTTTCCAGCATGTTTATATCTCCTCCACGATAAGGACTCCACGCATGTACACAGTACTCAAATCTAGGTCTAACCAATGCTTTATATAGTTTGACAATCACTTCCTTGCTCCAGTGTTTAAAATTTCGTTCTATCATACCTAACATTGCATTTGACTTTTTCCCATATCGATGTCCAAATCGTTTATATATCAAGAACAAAATTGGTCCCAAAACCGAGCCCTGTGGCACTCCACTTTTTACTTCACACCACTCAGAGTACTCCTTATTTATGCCCACTTCTCATTAACTAATTTTCAATCCATTTGGCAACTTCCCCACCTATTCCATGTGATTTTAACTTTCGAAATAATCTTTGATGAGGTACTCTATCAAAGGCCTTTGCAAAATCTAGATAAATAACATCCACTGGCTCCCCTTTATCTATGATTTTAGTAACCTCTTCCGTGAATTCTAACAGATGTGTTAAGCACGATCTCCCTCTACTAAGCCCATGCTGACTATTTCTAATTAGATTAAATTTGTATAAATGCATTACAATGTTTTCTTTGATTATTGACTCAAACAATTTACAAACTATGCTTGTTAAACTCACCAGTCTATAATTTGCTGGATCTGATTGTTTGCGCTTTTTTAATAAGGGGATCACTCCTGTATCTTTTCAACCCCGTGGAACAATCCCTTTTGTAAGTGATTGAGAACATAATACAAGGGGTTTGTCATAAGTCTTTCCACTGACTTGGAAGAAATAGGAGGAGAAAGTTTAAATTTGGCACATACGTAGCTCATTCAATTTGTACTGAACTTGAGAAATATGAATTTCCTTCCTCGACGGGTTTACCCGGTGTGGTGCATGACACAACACACCTTAGAGCTGCTACTCTAATGGTTTGTCAGAACATTTGAGAAATCAGAGGCCAGAACTGTGATAAAATTCTTGATGTTGCAGAGAAAAACTCCTACAGAAATACACAGGGAGATGGAACTAGTGTTTGAGGAATTATGTCCTTCCTATGCTTCTATAAAAAAGACTGGTGTAGGCAGTTTAAGTGTGGCCGTTCCCATGTTGCTGATCTTTCAAGGTCATGAAGACCATCCTCAGAGTGCAGCTATGAAAATGCTGCAAGAGTGAAGAAAATCATTGACCAGCATAGGAAAATGACAATTGCAGAGATATCTAGGTCAGCAAAACTGAATGAAAGTACAGTTTTTAGAATTTTGCACAACAGACTGAACATGAGAAAAGTGTGTGCCCGCTGGGTCCCGCGTCTGCTGACATGTGAAGAAAAACAAAACGAGGGTTGATTGCTGTGGCCAGCTGAGCAAAATGTGTCGAAAAACATGTTGCCAACCATGGTGACAGTAGATGAGACTTGGGTTCACCATTTTGTACCATAATCCAAAATTTACAGCATGAAGTGGAAAACCCCGGGCTCACCAACACATGTCAAGCCAAAAGAACATGAAAAATGCAAGAAAAGTTATGCTGACTGTTTTTGGGACGTCAAAAGTATCGTATTGAAAGATGACCTGCCTCATGGCAACACGGTTAATAGGAAATACTATGCAGATCTCCTTACCAAACTAAGAAAGACTGTGACCAGAAAACGAGGGATAGTGCACACTCAAATTCTGCCTTTGCTTCAAAGCAACGCGCCCTCCCGAAAAGCAAGGTCTGTGATGCAAACAGCCAACGATTTTAATATTGAAATTCTTCCACACCCACCATATTCTCCAGATTTAGCTCCATCAGATATTTTTCTTTTCCCAAAACTTAAAAAACAGCTGAAAGGAAATCATTTTGACAGTGACGAAGAGGTCATACTGGTTTGTGATAAATAGGTTACTTTATTCGAAGGTCTTTTCAAGGTCACACAGAGATGGCAGAAATGTATACATTCGGATGGTGGTTGCTACATTGAGAAGGAGTAAGCACTGTGCCAAATTGCAACTTTGTCCTCCAACTTCTACTCCTTTATGACAAGCCCCTTGTATAGCCAATGGTTTAGCTAGTTGGTCTCTAATTTCAAAAACCAATTTTAGATGAATACCATCTTGGCCTAGACATTTATTCACTTTCAATCCCTCCAATTTAAAAAAAAAAACAACATTTTCTCTGTAATACAGATTGATCTTAATCTCTCTGAAAAATATCTATAGGCTCTGGGATCTTGGATCAGTCCTCTTTTGTGTTAGACTGTGCCAAAGTACTGATTGAGTAGATTAGCTTCCAACCTTTTCTCACTTATTATTTTTCCTGTGCTGTCTATGAGAGCGACTACTTTGTCTTTCGTTATTTGCTTATTTCCAACATGAGAAAATAAGCTTTTACTGTCAGTCATCTGAGGAAGTTTGTTTTCAAAGTCTAATTTTGCTGTTTTATTCACTTTCTGATCTATTTTCAGCTCGTCCAAATATTTTAAATATGTTACTTTTGATTTACCTGCCTCTATATACGTTGTCCATGCTTTATTTTCAGCTCTTCTACATTTAACTGTAAATCTAGTTCTCCACTTTTTACGCTTGGGAGTTTCCTCCCTATATGGAACACATTCCTCTTTTAGCTTTTCTAGAACTGTTTTAAAACTCTCCCACTCTTAATCAACATCTGTTCCTCCGACAATATCTTTTCAGATTATGAGGCTCGCTGCCTCTTTAATCTTCTTAACATTTGTCTTAATGTAGTTGCTGTTGTTGTTGAATGGCCACAATGAGTAGGATTAATATTTTGTGCGCCTAAAAAGGACGTTTAGTGGCGGGTTGTCGTAGCTATCCTCACATCCCGAGCGTGCTAATGAAGGTGGGCCGAGGTACCCCAGGCGGTTGTGCTATGCTTGACTTTACCTGCGTGTCACTCACTACTACTGGAATCATGTCAATCCCTGATCCCTTTAGCCAAACTGCCATGAAAACAACCCGTTTCCAGGAAGTGCTGCGTGGATACCGAGGCCTGACCCTGATTAATGACCAGACGTTAGTCTTCCTTTCCAGATGCGTGTAGTAGATATGGCCAGGTTTAAAATTGTTAAAGACTTGACATGTGTCGCACTCTCAAAAATATATATTGAGTACTGGAAGAAATGCGAAGAGCACGTGCTCCGAGAAAAAGAAGTTTTCTGGCAGCAGTATAGATTGCGGGTTATCCGTCCATTAACAGTTGGGAATCTCTTAGAGCCGCCAGATTGGGAATAAAGTAACCCACGTGCCAATTTTTATTGATGACACCTCCACAAATTGCCTCACTATATCCACCACCTACACCAATTGCCTCACTATATCCACCACCTATACCAATTGCCTCACTATATCCACCACAACATGCTTTTGAATCCATATTGTTTACTATTAATATAAAGGTGTCGGTGAAAAGAGAGGGATATTACCCCTTTTTAAAAACATAGTGCGACGCACACCTTGTGAAATAGAGAAATAAGGCATACCCCCCCCCCCATCCCCCCCCCCCAAATCTGGAAATAATACTTGACAGACAGTTACAATTTGGCAGCTACATCTGCAATGTTAGAGTTAAAGCTCTGCCGAAGACGAATGTGTCGGACCGAAAGGTGCAAATATCGCAGACCAAGCTGTAAACTAGCAATCCGTTCTCCGGACTACATCCGGATACTTGCAAAGCCCTTTCCAGGGCCTGGTAGCGGGAGATTGAGAACGAACGCAGAAGAAGAAGAGTTAAAGCAGCCAAGCGATTAAACCTAATCAAGAGACTTGCTAGTACAAATTGGGGAGCTGATAAACAAACCCTTCAGCAACTTTACCTTGGTCATATATGACCTGTGATGGACTACAGCCTTCCCATACAGACCACTGTGAGTACAAATAACATCTCATCTATTGACCGGGTGCAGAATAAAGCTCTCAGAATAAATTGTGGATGATGAGCTAAACACATAGAGCGACGTGAGAGATAGAGGCAAACATAGAACCGCTAGATATCAGGAGAAAGATACAAGAGACATGAAAATGACCATCCAAATAGGACACAAATAGACACTTGGGAGCAAAGGAGAAGACTGAAGCAGTTGTCTCCACTGGATGTAGCAGAAAAGCAAAACCATATTCACTATCTACCAGAGGAAAGAGAAATGGAAAATACGTTTTTTAGACCACCCCTTGGGAAAACCTTTGCCTGCCACTCATTAAAACACACCTGACAAAAAAGGCAGCCACTAAGGAGACTACAAATACTATCATGAAGATGTACATTGGAGGCAGTCTCTAGCTATCCAAAATTTGCAGTCCTGGTCGATACGGATGGTCAGCATTAAAATCTACCTCGTTTTCAGGGTATAGTATCCATATGAAATACCCGGATGGGTCCATATTTGAGTTTTATGATTTATGTAGCCAAAACCGTTAAAATGATGAAGCGGAGGTCCAGGCTATTAAAACAGCAGTTGAGATTTTGCACCAACAGATTGACTTGGGTGAATTGTTGCCGATGGATTTTGTAATTTTTAGTGACTCCAAGTTGGTTCTGTAGGTGCTGAAGCACACACAATACAAAAAAAGGGGATATTCTTGGTGGGGAAGGCGATCGACAACATCATCACTGCCCACAGGGTAAATGTCACCTTGCAATGGATCCCTGGACGTAGCGTGCTACTAGGGAATGAGATGGCCGACAGATTGGCAAAAACAGGAGCCTCAAAACAACAGTTTGATAGACTCTGTAACCACGAATTATTAAGAATAATATCAGGGAAATCTTGATGAACAGGTGGATGATGGGAACAGGTCGTAGTGCATTTAGCAAAATGTCCCAGCCAAAAAGTATATAATAGCTGTCCATCGTTGTCGATGAGGACCGCCGACATCGTCCTTGTCACAGATTTCCCTGTTGGGTGGGGGTGCGCATGTGGCTGAACAGGCCAATGCGGGCACGAAAACATCTGCTACATATCGGGCACACGAGGTTTGTAGAAGGTGATGGTGTTCCCGCTGTTCGGGATTTCCGGGTCTCGCGTCTGCTCTGGGCTTTCACAACACGGTCGTCTTCGCCGGTAGCTACACCCGATTTGACTGCGCTTCTCCAGTCAGATCTGTTTTGCGCAAGACATTCCCAGGTGTCGATGTCTATCTGGCAACTTTTCAGTGAGTCCTTCAGACCGTCTTTAAAACGTTTCTTGGGCGCCCTCTCTCGCGCCATCCCTCTCTCAGCTCGCCGTAGAGAAGCTTCTTTTGGAGCCGCTCGTCTGACATACGGACGAGGTGTTCGGCCTATCCTAGTCGTGCTTTTTCTAGCAGTGCATGGATGCTGGGCATGTTAGCCCTCGATGTCAGTGACACGATCTTGCCATCGGATGTGGAATATTCGCCTCAGGCAACCTGTGGGGAAGTGGTTTAACATGCACGTCCAGAGTATATAGTCCAGCTTTCGCAAGCGTAGAGTAGGGTAGGAATGATGGTTGCACGGTAGACTTTGAGTTTGGTCTTGACGCTGATGCCACGACGTGTCCAGACCATGGAGCGCATTCTACCAAAGGCTGTGCTGGCCTTTGCTATTCTGCTTGCCACCTCATCATCTAGGCTGACAGATCTCGACAGCGTGTTGCCCAGATATGTGAATTTGTCTACGACATTCAGCCTCTACCCGCTGACTGTAGTCTCTGGTTTTGTGTACGGCATGCCTGGTTCTGGTTGGTACTTGCCACTGTTTATTTGGCATTTATGGTCAGGCCAAAATTTCTGCATGCGGCAGAGATCCGGTACATTCCAACCTGCATGTTCAGTTCTGAGTTGCTCATTAAAGCGCAGTCGTCAGCAAATACAAGTTCCTTGATTATGTCGCCAGCCACTTTGGTTTTGGCCTTCATTCCTCTGGGATTGAGTAACTTGCCATCTGTGTGGTACTTTATGGGTATTCCAAGCTCCAGTGATCTGAAGGCGTCTGTCATCGTGGTCGCGAACATCATGCTGAACAGGGTCGGGGCGAGTACACATCTTTGTTTTAATCCGTTTGATACTAGAAACGTTTTAGAGATTGCTCCACTGTCCAGTACACGAGCAAACATGCCTTCGTGTAGCTGTTTCACGATAGTTATGAACTTGTTGGGGCAGCCAAACTTGGACATTATCATCCACAGCCCTCCTCTGTTTACTGTATCAAATGCCTTTGTCAAATCAATAAATGTGGTGTACAAGGCCTGATTTTGTTCCCGACACTTCTCTTGTACTTGGCGAGCGGCAAAAATCATGTCCACTGTTCCTCTTTTGGCTCTGAATCCACATTGGCTTTCTGGGAGGTGGTGGCTTTGTTCAATGTGTTTGTTGAGTCTGTTTAGCAGTAAGCGAGCTAGGATTTTGCCTGCTAAGGAGAGTAGCGATATTTCACGATGATTGTCGTATACCTCACGGTTACCTTTTCTCTTGTACAGGTGAACAATTGAGGCGTCCTTTAGCTCCTGCGGAATTTTTCCTTCAGCCCACATGTGACAGAAGAGTTCAGTGATCCTTCTGGTGAGGGATGGGCCAGCTGTCTTATATACCTCTGCTGGTATTGCATCCGCTCCTGGAGCTTTTCCAGCCAAAAAGTAATGATGACATAAATAAACTACATAGAAGAGATCAAAGTCTCATTTTTCAGTTCTGAACAGGACACACCAGCGTCAATAATCACTTGAACCGCATCAATTCCCAGCACCTGCAAACATTGCTCTCCCCCTGATGCAACAGTTAGACACCTACTCAAGGCGCTTGCGGACATGAGGAAAAGATTCTTATAAGCACTGCCGACAATTGCCAACACACTGTACGGAGCAGTGAAACAACTGAAGAAGACCTGTATATATATATATATAAGAATGGCATTGGGCTGCGAAGAGCAGGCTTGTTCAGCAGCTATGGGATAACAACAACCCCAATGGAGTAATAAGTTGTTTGTGTATTACATATCTGAGAATGGAACCAATGTCACATTGAGTGTATGTCAAGGTCCTCAGTGGCAATAATTTATCATTTTTGGAAAAGAAATGAACAAGCCATTAACTCCCTTGTATATTTTGGAGTCGCTGTAGTTGAGAGTAGGTAAAGCACTTGCCTCTCAAAGCGATGATCAGAAATGGTATCCTGCAAGTTTTAAGCAACCCCTGTAGAGACCACTTTAATCCAAATACAGCGCAAGTTACATCATCAAGACAAAAAAAAAAAACCATCTGCTGATGTTGCCATCATTGCTTTTGATGGGTAACTAAGTGTACGAGGGGCCTTCAAATGAAAGCCTTAGAAATGGGATAGAAATTATCTGCTGAAGTCGGACATTATTATCATATAAATATATATAAATAGTCAAGGTGTGAACTACAACATTCTGTTCTCCGGACAATATCCTGTTACTTGCAAAGCTCTTTTCAGGACGATAGTGGGAGATTGAGAACGAACGAAGGAGGATAGACATGAGAAAAACCATGCCTTTATATTGCAGCTTGTTAATATGGTTGCTAAGGATGTCAAGAGTGCCCCGCACATGCCATTATGGTGCACCAAAGAGAAGTAGCATTCTGTTATCCTTCTTTTGAACAACAAAGGGGTGAAATTCAGTGGCAAATGAAGGTCCAGTACGGCGATGCATGCTTTTCACTCCAGCAAGTGTATTAGTGGAGTAGAAAGTTTCAAACCGGTGTGAGTTCTGTGACAGACCAGGTCAGGCACACCGAATAATGACCCAATAGCCGTTTTGTAACTTCCTACTTTACTCATAACACTACTCCTCTTTGGTACATGTCAATAGTGGCGCGGCCATCTTTTAACTGCAATTATGACGCCATGTTATTCATTTGCACCATGATGGACTCTCTTGACATTCCTAGCAACCATATTAAAAAGTTTCAACCCAAAGGTATGGTTTTTATAATATCTATCCCACTAAAAATATTTTTCATTTGAAGTCCCCCTAGTATATTTATATTTTTTTTGCATTTGACGCATAATAATTTTCTATTCATTCATTCGCAGTTTCACTTAATAATTTGTACCACACAGAAGGATTTAAGTATTATAGTTTATTCATACAAAAAATTCAACTGCCATATTGCTCCATCTAAATGTGCAAGAGGCACAGGTACACATTTATATAGATAAAATATAACTAATGAAACAAAATATACATATTTATACCATTTTTTTAAACAAGGGGACAAACATTTGTTTTAAATATTATTGTCTCATGAAAACAATGACAGAGCTAACCGTGTTTTATGGGTGAAAGAACAAAAACAACAACTTATGTACCAAACAAAAGTACTGTATCAAGAAACTGAAGACAACATAAATGATCAAATTTAACTAATCGAAACAAATAAGATGGCAGTGGATAGGAAATATTTTGTTTTCATCTTTCATTCTGGAGGATGCTGGTCTTTACTGCCATAAGAACAAAAAGTCTGACGCTGTCGCCATCTTTCACTTGTGATGGGTAACTATTATTATGCTGTTCCTTACAGAAGACTATCATTTCCATCTTCGGAGACCTTTCATTTGAAGATAGAGAGATTAATTAAATGATTTGCCGGAGCAAATGTTAGTGATTTCATACTTGGAGAGAAAAGACTATTGTTTAGTCAGGCAAAACATACTGATCAGAAAATGTTAATCAGGATCAGGTAAAACACACTGACCAAGACCTTAGATCAAGCTGTTTAAGTCTGGCAAATGGGGTGTGGATCGATGTGTTCCCCACAGTAGCGAGTGTCACGCACATAAAGCCAAGAAAACGACAACCACCTGGAAGACCCCAATCTGACTTCTTCAGAAATCACAGGATGTGAGAAAGCTACTGCAACCTACCAACTAATGCCCTTTCCAGGGCCCACAAAAGAGTAGTTATTCATCGTGGGCATTCATCAACAACAATTCGTTACATTGGGATATTTTGATGTTTTACTAAGGCCGGCAAGAACAACAAGTTGAACAAGTGAAATGAAGATGCATGACATATATAAACAGATGCACAATGAAATGACTTAGACATGATAGTAATGCCACCAAACCTTGCACAGCATTTAAAACTAGAGAGCATAGCTTCAGAGCAAGATAAACAACAAGAAAAAGATGGACAGAAAAACATTATAAAGACATGGAATGGAACTAACAACTAGCACACAGATGGCATATGAAAGAAGATTTGCCCCTCACCAGGAGGTTTCACAATATAAATAAATAGATGAGATAAATATGAATTAATTTAGACCTTAACGCTGGGGACGGCGTGGCCTAGTGGATAAGTGGCACGGCTCACAATCCGAAGGTGCTGGGTTCGATCCCCATCACAGCACCGGCCGTTACCCCGGGGAAGCAAACCCTTAGAAAATGCAGGAGGAAGCAGACCCTTACATAAAATGCATGCTGAAGTCGGATGCATTGGGCCGACAGGCGCAAAATAAAAACCACAGTGCAACGCACACCGCCTTGGGGATTAGAGAAATAAGGCGAACGCAAAAAAAAAAAAAAAAAAAAAGACCTTAACGCTTTCATTTGACACCAAGCTGTGAGTATTTCAACCAATGGTACATGTATGTATGTCTGTTGTTTGCCTTATTTTCTAAAGCTGAGTGCCTTGTACAGTGCATTCGACATGAGCACACATTTTAAAAATGAGTTTACATTACATAAGGTTGCAAAATTGCTGATTCAGGCCAAATGCATACAAATTTAGTTTGCGAGTCAAGGCCCTCCCATATGCTTTGAACCCTCCTTGCCTGCAATGGAACTTGATTTCATTCTATTTATCTATCCATCCTACTATCCATCTATCTGATCCTGGTTTGCCTTTCAGTGTCAGGTGTATAAGTGACATCTGGACAGCGCCTTGGTGTGTGCTTCGTATAAGGTAGAACTGGCTGGCTCGAATATTCCATCAATCCATCTTTTGTGGGGTTGGCTTTTAGCTCTGGTACCACTGTGTTGGTTTGGTTTAGTGCATCTGTGATCGATTTCTTCTTACATTCTTCTATTAGATGATACTTCGCTTCCTAAATATTTGAAATCCTTCATGTGCTTGAGTTGTTGCTGTTCTATGTAGATCTTAGCGGTTGTTGCTGTTCTATGTAGATCTTAGCGGTTGTTGCTGTTCTATGTAGATCTTATCAGTTGTTGCTGTTCTATGTAGATCTTAGCGGTTGTTGCTGTTCTATGTAGATCTTAGCTGTTGTTTCTGTTCTTGCTATTGTCATTGTTTCAGTTTTACTCACGTTGATTCTCATGTTGTGTCCTTCTGCAGTTAAGTTAAGGTTGTTTAATCGTTGTTGCAGCTGTTCTTCAGTGTTTGCAATGCGTGCTTGGTCTTCGGCGAAGAGGAGTTCGCTACAGCTGTTATCATTAGATTTGATTTCTTTGCTGATTTGCTCCACGTGGGTGGTTAACAGCTTGGCATCATTACCCAGGTAAAAAAAAGGTTTAGTCTGTTAAGCGTGAATGTAAAAGTAGTCCCACTATATGGCTCCAAAACTTGTCAAGTTAGATAAAAGCTATCAAAAATTATATTTGGCGCATCCACAGTCTCTGGGGCATATTTCATATCAGATGTATTAGTGAATACTGACTTGCAGCAACGACCTTGACACCAACTAATGCAGCTGGAGATCAAGGAGAGAAAGTAGGAGATGGATGAGACACACACTAGGTGTGTCATAGAGTATAGTTTTGATATTGTTATTAAAAATGCTTCCACTTTATGTACATGCTCTCTCTATCATGCTGACATCCCAGACACCAATGACATGTAATGGCAGATATCAAGTGGTTTGGTAAAGAACATTTTGCAAAATCTGAATATCATATCAGATAAAAATGTAGTGTCATAGCAAATAACATATTTGAGGATGACGTTATAAAGACTTTATTGCACAAGGTCTTAGCTTCTGTGAGGTATAAGGTAAACATCATCCCATGCTTGTTAAAGTGCTAATAGTATAGTAGCTCCTTTCAGTGATGATTGATTATAGGATGATATGACTTGTAGTGATATGCAAATAGGATACCCTTCAGGGTACATCTCCACTTGGATCGGTCTGCAGCTTCGTCTTCACAGGATGTCAGACTCATGTCCATGGCCTTTATATCACGCTTACATACATCTTTGAACCTCAGCTGTGGTCAGCCGACTGTTCTTTTGCCATCTGCCATAGAGGATGGCTTTGGGAATGCAACCATTTTCCATGCGACGAACATGACTAAGTCATCATAGTCTTCACTGCCTGAGTAGAGTGTACATGTTTGGGATTGGGAGACTGGTGCAAGAGTGTACCTCTGCATTTATCCCTCTGTCCCTCCATGTAATTCCAAGAACGGATCGCAGATGCTACAGATGCAAGGTGTTAAGCCTGTGCTCTTGTTTGGCATAGATTGTCCAAGTCTCGATGCTATATTGAAGTGTGCTGACAACAAATGCATTGTACATTATGCTAATACTAATCTGCTTAGGTGACCAAAGTCAATCGTGTCGATCATCTGTGACCACATTTGATGGCCGACGTCCATGAGGTTGTAGCTATGACGCAGTGCGGGTGGTTTGTTGCATGCAGGTGACCGAAATCAGAATGCGCCTCCGTAACGGACAAGGGCTTTTCCCCACCCTTGATTTTGATAGCCAGGTGCAGGATCTGGCAGGTCACATGACAGAAGATAGAGAGGCGATGACGATCCATCATAGAAACAATAAAGTGCTACTGGGGTCCGAAAGGAGAGCAAAGAATAGCAGCACTGTTTCACAGGGATGAGTCCCATACTGTTGTCAGAGAGGAAGTGTTAGAGACTATATTTTGCAAGGTCTCAGCTTCACTGAGGTGGAGTAACCTGTTCCCTACCTGGCTGCATTATCTAAACTATAAAACAAAAACTCTCAAACGGTGATGTGAAATTTGCACAGATTATTCTGTCTGGAATTTCTAGGTCAACACAACCATTTTCAGCTCATTGCATTGTCTCCTTCCCAAGTTAATTAACATTAACAAAGTTAAACTATTTACATCAAATGTAGTATTTAGGTATACCGTACAGGACCACTTTTTTTAGTGTGGCTTCTCAAGATCAGATTTTCAAAGCCCCAGGACTAGTCCATATTTGCAACTGATCAGTATAAGAGGAGGTCTTTCCTTTAATCCTGGACAAAAACATGAGTTGGGATGTGTTGGCAGTGTGCTACCAGTTTTGTAACTTTCAATCTCTCACAGGTTGTTCTGATTAAGTTTTCTATGTTAGGTGAATATTTCGTATAGACTGATTACTCTAATCCTGCTGATTCAAATGCTAATTATACACAAAAAAAACCTGTCAATTACGCGAAATTGTAGCAATCAACACAGCTTATTTCATGTCGCTATGTCAACTTGAAGCCACTGCCCAATTGTGTGCATTAAAATATTATGTTATTTCCCGGTTGAAGCTAGGTGCTAAAGTTCTAGTCTTCCATGATTCTGAGTCAGGTACCAATTTACAGCTGCATAGTCTGGAGCTTGACTTGACTATGTTGTATACCATATAGGTTATCATGGGAGGCAAGTACTCTCTTTGTACCACCACTTGTCAGACACAGTCTGTACAGTAAGATATTTGCAACCACAGGGTGGATAAATCAAGTTGAGAACATACAGATAATCCTGTTCAGGACAATGAATGAGGCACTAGAGCTTCAACTTCTTCCATCAAGGCTGCTGTTTTCTCTTCTAATTTGTTCTGTGGAGAACAATTTTTACAAATAACTTTAATCCAGGCACATTTATCAGAGAAGAAAGAGACACAATTTCAAATCTATGTTTATTGCTGTTGTGTTTAAATACAGTTAAGTTCAGTTCCAGTGTATTTCTTGCTGTAATGGTGTAATCTGGCTCACTTTTACCAGTTCATCTCCTGCCCTAAAGTTATCCACCCACTTATAATGTTGTCTGCCTCTTGAACAACTGCCTTCTACCCTACCCTCTGGGGAGAAAGACTAACGTCAGGGTCAGGCAAAATATACTGGCCAAGACCCTCACCTTGGGCTGCCAACTGTCAGTGGCGTTAGTGTCGCGTTTAAACATCCCGGTTAATGCTTTGGAAATGGCTGAACTTAAACAAATGTCACTTTCTTCTTGTGCAATTTTTTACAAATGGGAAATATGCTTGTGGATTTTTATAAAACTAATATCGAAACGATATATTCTCTTTTTCACTAGGATTTGAAGATTATCCCATTATTGAGGGGGATGAAATTAAGTTGCTGCAACAGAATTTTCGGAGGTAGATCTGTTTAGTTAGTTTATGTAGAAGTAATATTGCTGTTGTTTCGATTGCCCACAATGAGTAGGTTTACTCTTTTTATGTGCCCTGAAAAGGATGTTAAGTGGTGGGTTGCAGTAGCTTTCTTCACATCCCGACCACGCTGATGAAGATGGACTGGGGTCCTTCAGGTGGTTGTGCTATGCTTGACTTCATCTGTGTGTCACTCACTGCTATGGGGATGACATCGATCCCTCACCTTTTAGCCAGGCTGCCATGAAAATCACCCATTACCAGGAAGGGTTACGGGGAAGTCAAGATGGGGGTCTTGTCCAGTATGTTTTGCCTGACCCTGACTAACATGTCTGATTGTAGTATATTAGGCCTGAACAGACGTTAGTCGTCCTTCCCATGTAGATGTAAATAAACACGTTTGTAGTGGAAACTAACATAAGAACACTATCTGTGCTTTCTGGAAATTTCACAAATGGTGTAGGTTGAGTCTATATGTTTGTGCTGTTTTTCAACATTTTCACCATCATCTTGTATCTCAGAAACTAAAATACACAACAAAACAATAACAAGTTCTTTATTAATTTATGTCTCAACACACACATAAATCATATCTATTGACCAACAAATAAAAGGTTACAGACTCTAAAAGTAAACAACCCTAGTAAAACGTAACATGCTGAAAAAGAATGCAGTCACAGATGAAATTACGTAAATTTTTAATGTATTGTCGCAAAGGTTAACATTCACATTACATCTTCATCTACTTTATCATTTTTGTGAGCACATTATAAATATTTTTGTAGTTCACTAAGTTATTGAGATAATCATTAGTATTTTTATTAAATTCTTCTCCTTTGATCAACTGATGCTATGCTTCTAGCCTGGTGAGATTCAAGAAGGAGATTGTTTTTCAGGTCTACGCTGGACTTCCAAAAATTATCGAGCATGGTTGTTCCCTCGAGCCAAACTGGTCTTTGGTCTGTAGAATATGTTCTGATGTCTGCTGGTATTATCAAGTTCTCAAATTTTGTCAGCACTTTAATAATACTTTAATAATATGAATTGCTCGTTGCAGATGATCAGTGTCTGTTGTACAATGACGAAAATAAACTACAAAATTACATGAATGCGCTTGTGACAACCTGTGCCATATACAACATGTGAATTAATGAGACGAAACAGAAATTATAAGGATCTGCAGAGCACCAGGGCCACTCAACATAAATGTAAATGACATTGCTCTTCAACAGGTCCATGAGTTTAGGTTGTTGGGCAGTATTTTTTGGGCACACGTTAGGCTCGACTGGGAAATAAAGACCAGGTGTCAGAAAGCATCTGCTGTGACCTATTAGCTGTCACCACTGCTTAGGCAATGAGTATAAGTTTGGCAACAAAGCAATATCTGATTAACAGTATATTTATGTCGACTCTGTGCTACCAGTGCCAAACATGGTTCCTGTCCAAGGCGTGTGAGAGCAGAATTTCAACATGTGTGATATGAAGTGTTTGAAGGTCATCAGTGTTACCAGGAAAAAGAGACTGGAAATCTAAAACATTCAAAGTATGGTCAGCATTACATCTTGTCCAGGCAAAAAAAAATGCTGGTTCAGTGATCTCATAAGCATGCACCCTCATCAACTTTCTCTAATGACCTACAGTGCTGATACTATAACTATTAATTATAATCTCCCTGCCGAAGACAGATGTGTCGGACCGAAAGGTGCAAATATCACAGCCAAGCTGTAAACTAACGACCTAACGCATTATATTCTACAGACTACATCCTGCTACTTGCAAAGCCATGTTCAGGGCTTGGTAGCGGGAGATTGAGAACGAACGCAGAAGAAGAAATAATAATTTCAATTTACCCTCATCTTCTTTTTCTTCTGAGTTCGTTCTCAATCTCGTTCTAACAAGCCCTGAACAGGGCTTTGCATGTGGCAGGATGTAGTCCAGAGGACGGAATGCATTGTGTCACTAGTTTACAGCTTGACTGAGATATTTGCACCTTTTGGTCCGACACATCCGTCTTCGGCAGTTTACCCTCATCTAATTCACCAAATACGCGAACTCATTAATATTTAGCATTAACACTTTCCCATCAAGTCTCAAACCAAAAACTCATAAATATAAATGTTACCTTGGCAGCAGCAATGATCTGTCTTGCAGAACGAAGAGACATATGCTCTATAGAGTTGACTAGATCTGTTGCATCAGCCCCTGCTAACATACTAAGACTTTTGAAGCCTGCTGCATACAGCTGTTTAGCTCTTGCCTGTAACAATATCAGACATATTAACAGAAATAAATCAATCGAAGATGCCGTGGTACTGAATGTCAAAAGAAAACAAAAACATATAAGGGTAATGGCTCAGTGACCACACGAGTGACCATAAAATGAAACCTATATTACGGCCACATGGCCTATGTCAGGGATGAGGAACAAATGAAAATAACTAACCAATCACAACAGAAAACAAGACATGAGATAAAATTAGTAGTTTAAACCTGGTAGTGACCAGGAACGTTTGGAGTCACAATGTGCCAGTTATGAACAAGTAAATATAAATAAAAAGCTTTTCAGTACCAGCTTTTAATGCTTTCAAAGCATTAAAAAATGTTTATGAAACATAAACAAAATGTGAAAGACTAACAGGCTACACTAGCAGAGGCTGTCTACAAAATTTCAGTTCTCTACATTATAAGGAAGTTGGTTAAAATAGGAGAAATAGAAGTCCACGCAAACATACAGTGATCATGTTAAGTTAAATAAAAGTTCATAAAAAGAGTAGATCAAACAAGAAATGGTCAATATTATTATATATAGACAAAAGACATGAAAACATGAACAAATCACACAAAAAATAAACAAATATCAACACACACATACAAAGATACTGATATACATTTGTTTAAAAAATAATAGAAAAATGAAACAGAAATGGATGAATAAAAAATGATAATATAAGAGGGATATCAAGAAAGAGAATAGAAAAGGAGGAGAAAGAAATAAATAAAGAGAGGAATGAGCAGGGAAGTCTGCAAACGTAAAGAAGGTACTTAAACCAAACAGAGCAGCAAAGATGGCGCCATACCGGCTGCGGGTCTAACATTCCTCTGGTGTTTTAGTTCATTATGGATGCCACCAGGCCACGGATTTGCCTGGAATTCATACTAGTTGACGACTTACACTTCTTATCACAGAAATGTGTTGTCGTTTTCCATTTGGACTAGTTAATTCATTCATTTTGTGTGTTTTCTTCTGTCTGAATATCCTTCTATCCTGGTATGGACATCGGCTATATGAATTAGTACAACGGTTAAACCTGTGTCGTATTTTCACGGTTTAGTGCACACAGCTGAACTTCATGAGATTGGCGCCCTTCGCCCTAGCTGCAGACAGTGTCGGTTTTAGTGTGACTATGAAATGTAGACACAGGACTATAATGGACTAGAACATGTCGCCCAAGAGAGATGCCCAACACATCACTTACACGCTGAGTGATGCCCCTATGACCTCTTGCGATTATGGGAAAGGCAAGACACACAATGATAGATGCCCTCCCCCTCTGCTGCCTTGCTGGATATCTGTTTACGGGTAAAGCTTTGGAAGTAACCCCTGAGGAAAAAAAATCTGCATCCTGTGCTATCTCCAGTCATCTTGATAATGTCTTGCCATTGACAAAAGTCAGCTCAGGACAAGAGAGTGAAGTTGACAAATGGCGCAGTTTTTTCCTCACATTAATTCAAATCACTGCGCATGTCACCCATTTCAGCACACACAGCAAGAGAAAAGATTGTTCACATGGCTGAACAGAGACAGTGGTCTTCATTACATGTGATGGACGAACATAATTCAAACCATGAGGTTTGAGGCAACCCATAAGGAAAATTGTAATGTTTTCAAGCTGTAAACGGTGTCGATCCTTAGAGGATCAGGAGATGATGCCAGTGACTCTGATGTTAACTTTGCCCTGGTGTCCAGGACTATTGAAATGGCTAGTGGCTGGAGAGTCAGAGTAATTGGAAACATTATTTAGTTCACATCCAGTCTCTCCGGTGTATTTCATGTCATATTATGAGGTGTACTATCATCATGAGTCAGGAGCTGAGGTGGCACAGTGGTTAGTGCACTGGCTTCACAGCCGAGGGATCAAAATTCGGACCACAGTTGATGCAGCATTTTTCAGATCGCAAAAAACGGATCCTGGTGTCGAACCAGCCTAAAAAATTGTGTACGAGAATAATTTTGGAAAGTAAAGACGGATGGCGTGATGTTGACCACATCACCCTTAGTGTGTGGTTTGTCAAGAAAAATGTGGACCTGATATCATATTACAATGTACTCTCTGAAGTCGACGCACAAAGAAAAATATTGCATATGATACAATAACATCAGTTGAGTTGGCTGGGTCACAATATGAGACATGAAAGTCTTCTACAGAAGATACTATAGGGCAAGATTCAAGGGACAAGACGACCCGGGTGACAAAGACTCACCTTTACATCTCAGGCATGCAGAGACATTAAAGTACAAACACATGTCGAAATTAAGAGAACTGGAGACGATAAGGACAAATGGAGAGAGACATACCCAGAAAAATCTTACAACCAGTCTCAGGACTGATCAACCAGATGATGATGATGATCATATTCCAAATATGCCACACTGGCGTGTTAACAGGGGATTTCTTTCTATCCCTATGAGTTGAAGATTCTTCTACCATATAGATATTCCTGTGACATTGTACAACATAAGTAGACAGTTCAAGGGGATGATGAGTAATAACAAAAATACCAAGACACCCTACCAGCTTTACTCCTGGGACTTCCATCAGAGGAACGAGTTCTGAGCGCACACAATAGGCCAGCTGCTTGATAAAGTTTCCAAACAGATCTTGATAAGCCCAAAACTCTTCCAATTCCTGCAAGATAATATATGACCGTGAGTAAATTGTGTCATAATGTAGTATACCAGCAGATGTAGCATACCAGCTTATGTAGCATACTTGACCTATTCAATGAAAATATACAAAAAAGTACCAGACCTCACTTTAGCAGTACATTATTTTAGTGAAGAATCAACATCATTGCACACGGTTTGGCTTCGTTCATTCTCAACCTCCCGCTACCAAACCCTGACACGACCTCATCACTATCCTGAATGTTGGCATGTATCAGTTGGTTAACCTCGAGTTCTGCTTTCCTGTTGCACCACTCTCTGCATTCCCTTGCCTATGGTTATCACTCTGTGGTAATGTAATTCTATTACGAGTATAGACTAATTTTTCTGCCTTGACTATTATCTCAACTGAAGTCACCTGTTCAATAATTCTAACAGTAGCCAATGAGTTCTGTCTCCATTGTTCTGCTGCAGCCTTTTTGGAAGCATCGCATGATGCTGCCCCTTCTCTGCAGATGGTTGTGTGCCAGGTTGTACAGTCTTGTGCAGCATCTTCCAATGTTTCAAGGTTTATGTTGAAGGTCTTTAGAGATGATTTAAGAGTGTCTTTGAAGACATCCCTCCTCCCCGGAGCGTTTGCCCTTCTGCATCTCACCATAGAAGAATATTTTTGGTAATCGATTGTCTGGCATGCAAACCAAATTACCCGCCCAGTGGCTCTGTGACTGCATCATGATGGTATCAATGCTAGGGATACCAGCTCTCTCAAGAACAGCAGTGTTCAGGATTCTGTCTCGCCATTTGATATTCATCACCCTCCTGAGACAAAGTGTGTGAAAATTATTCAGCTTCTTCCCGTGATGCCTGTATACAGTCCATGTTTCACTTGCATACAGCGACATTGGGACCACTACTGCTCTGTACACCTTCAGCTTCATCTGGAGGCTAATGCCATTTCAACGCCAGATGTTTGAGTTACTAACAGTAGTCACAGAGCTCACACAGAGTAACAGCCTTTGCTGTACACTAACAGAAGTCAATAAGTATGGCACGGCTCCCAAATTTCTGGATGTAAAGTTGGATTGCATGCTGTCCTATGCAATACACTGCAGGAAACAAATCGGAAGATACATGCAAGAAATAATACCATCCAAAAATTGACTCGTACAATATGAGGAGCATAGCCAGATGCCTTTCAAACATCAGCACTTACCTTGTGTTTCTCCGTAGATCAGTTTGCTGGGCCAGTTTGAAAAAAACTCTGAACTTGTCAAACTTATTGATACAGCAATAAATGAGATTTCCCCGATAGTTACAATGTGCCTAAAACCTACTGCAACTGTAAAAATATACCTCATAATTGACATAGCACTACCTGAGACATGAAAAATTGTGGCATCAGAAATCAAAAAAGAGAAACAGGTAAACAATCTAACGCATCTTATGTTTGGAAGCCGGGTGTAGTGCACAAGACTCAAATCTAGATAAAGTTCCTTACAGTCAACACAGTCCCTACAGACTAGTTCCAAAAACGGTGCATCCAAAAATGTAAAAAACAAAGTGAAAAATAAATCATAAATGGGTATGGACAGAGACTGCACCGAGATGAAAACACTTGCGAGACGGGGGCAGGAACCTAAATGACAGACAAAGGCGGGATGAGGTGGCCATGAAGATGTAAGAGGTGGAAAAAGGCTGAGTAAGCCAGTGGCGGTCAGATACTGAAAGACCAAAAGATTATTCAGGTAGTGAGGAAAGGGGCAGGCAGATAGATAGAGGGAGGTATGTGGAAGATATTAATGCCATGTGGTTGGAGACTGCCCTTGCAAGAAATCAGTTTGTTCTCGAGGATGATCGTCAGAGATGCATTACAAAATTGAATGAACTGATGCAGGTCCCATGGATTGAGCTGCCGGAAGAACACCACTGCATGGACACCACTTATCTTATGCAACATGAAGGTCACTAAATAGACTCCAAACTGGTGTATCACGATACTGGAATAAGTAAAGGGGATAGGGACACAGGGATGATAAGATACGCAAATATGAGACAACACAAGACCACCTGTCCAAACCTTCTGGAAACATGCAATATGAATGACATGATGAGATTATTGACAAGGCATTCTACATGGCGAACATTGGAAATATTTTTGTTTAAAAACTTTTTTTTTATGCGTTCGCGGTATTTCTCTATTTTCCAAGACGGTGTGCAATACAATGTTTTTATTTTGCACTTGTCACCCTGGTGTCCAACATTGGCATGCATTTTATGTAAGGGTCTATTTCTTCCTGCATTTTCTAAGGGTTTGTCTCCTCGAGGTAACGGCCGGTGTTGTGATTGGGGAGCGAATCTAGTACCTTCAGGATGTGAGCCATGTCACTTAACCACTTTATCACGCTGTCCCCTTAATATGATGTATAATGTGATGCCCAGGACACTGAAAGCAAGTACCAGAATGTAATAAAATTAGTATCTTGAAGATTTCCTGAATTAGTCCATGTCTTCTTTTTGGTACTTGATGCCTGGTGTTTATATTTTTCGTGTTTGCAAAATTCCACAAACCTTTGTACTATTTTATTTCTTGTTCCACAGATATCGTTGCCTCATTGCAAACTAAAACACAACACCCTGTACCGGACAAACACAAAAGGAGAAGACTTTCTTGCTCATATTTCTGTGTCATACTGTGTCTTGGGGATCAAGATGCTGAGCAGTGCATGAACTGCAGGGTTCAGTGAATAGCTGGCTGCTAGCATCAGAGCCAGCGAACCAGAGCTGTCAAGACCCTTCTACACCTCCGCGTGGTGATCCTAGATAACAGGTTGCAACAGAGCAGACTGGCTAAGGTGAAGGGATTGAGGAGGGAAGGTTAACCCGGTACTCAAAAAATGTCTGCTGATGTCAGATGTGTCGGACCGAAAGGTGCAAATATCGCAGTCAGGCTGTAAACTAGCGACACAACGCATTTCGTTCTCCGAACTATATCCTGCTACTTCCAAAGCCCTGTTCAGGGCTTGGTAGAGGGAGATTCAGAATGAACGCAGAAGAAGAATAATAATACTGTGTCTTCAGTAGGGACATCTCCAACCGCCATATGCCAGTCTCCCATTATAATAACATTTTCTGCTGCTTTAGTTGATTTTAGGATCGCTTCCAAAAGGTCATAGATCTCTTCTACCTCCTCATTATCACATGTTGTAATGGCCATGTTAGTTTCTGTAAGGACTGAGTCTGCAAATGTTGTAGCCAATCTTATAGTAATAATTTGTATGGCTGCAAATCTTTACCGCTGTTGTGGCGTGCTCCGTCTGAGTGTCTTTGATATGTCAGAATATGCCCAGAATCATGCCCCACAATACAAACACAGTATGTGTCCTCCTTGCTCAAGTGGAACATGTCAACACTTTTCTACGCAAGCAGATTATATGTAGTTCAAATCTAATTTTTGTCAAAGCAAAACAACGAAAAAAACTCAAGCCAGCGAATCTTTCATGTCATGGAAAAAATAAAACAAACTGGAATTGTCCTCTTGGCAGCTCCAACATCGCGAAATGTCCTGACTATCTACACGCAAATTTAAAAAAACCACGAGCCTAGCATCTGCCCAACGGCCCATGGAAAACTGGAAGGATATGTTGTAGTTTGTTTGTGGTTGAATGCCCACAATGAGTAAGTTTACTCTTTTGTGCGCCCTGAAAAGGACATTAAGATGGGTTGTAGTAGCTTTCCTGCACATCCCAAGCATGCTGATGAAGGTGGGCCACGATCCTCCAGGCGGTTGTGCTATGCTTGGCTTCATCTTTTCCGCACTCACTACTACAGGAATCACATCAATCCACATCTCATCAGCCAGGCTGCCTTGAAAACAGCCTGTTTCCTTGGAACGCTACATGGAAGAGAGATTGTGGTCTTGGTCAGTGTATTGACCCTGACACGACTCCTGGTCAGTATTTTGTGTCTGACTGGAATAGCGTCTCAGTTCCCCACTGGAAGAATATAAATCATTAACACAGAATTCAACCAGCCTCAAGAGCACAATAATGTTGTCCCACTTAAGCATTTATCAGCTAATTAACATATTAAACAACAAGATCAATTTACCTGACAGAAGTGGAAGACAGAGGATGCAAAGGCTGCAGATTGAGACAACAGGTTCTGTACAAATCCCCTAGGCTGTGAATACGTCTCTGCCACTTTCCACACAGATTTCTGATTCCACAGATCCCACAGCATCAAGGTCAGGTAGAATCGGTTGACTGCCATTTCGCACAATTTCTACAGATGACCATAAAGTACTGTTGTGATTTTTATATCATAATTTAACAATAATATAAACAAACGAACTAAGCAACAGCTGATAAACAGTATATTTATGCCGACTCTGTGCTACACTGCCAAACATGGTTCCTGTCCAAGGCAGATGGAGCAGCATTTCGACATGTAAAATGATGTGTTTGAGAAAGGTGTTACCAGGAAAGACGGACTGCGAAACAAAGACATTCGAAGTACGGTCGGTGCTGTGTCTCACATTCCTGACAAAAAAACATGATGGTTGGTCATCTCATGAGAATGCACCCACATCAACTTCAGCTGATGGCTTACATCACTGGTAGATCCAACTACAAGGCAAGAGGGCGACCGTGAGGCAAGTGGATAGAAGACATACAGCGACACAGGCTCACAACGACTGATGCGAGTTCACAACGACCGAAGCAATGCACTTGGCGCAGGACAGACGACTTAAGCTACCCATGACACCCAATGGCATTAAATGGAAAGAATAACTACTTAACTAACTAGCTAGCTAGCTCACTCACTAACTAATATGGACATGATTTGTTATAGTTTGTTATGTTAATCAGAATCAGCATCGTTACAAGAAGACTAACTAAACTATGGACTCAGAATAGACATTTGATCTCTTTCGGCAGGAGGTGAAAAGCGCATGTGGTTCCTGTAGCATGCTGATTATACAAACTTCTTCATTCGCTCTCAAATATTCAAATCAATCTCCTTCCTAAAGTTGTCACTTTGCTCCTCTCATGAAGCCAACAGACCCGGAAGAACAAGTTCTACTGTTTGTCTTTCTTGAGAAAAGGGCTCATATCTTTGTGTTTTAATTTGACATTTATTAACATATGATGTTTCAAGTCTGCTAAGGCTGACTTGCAGTCTGAATGTCGGCACCATATCTGTTTTTTGTAAGGTCTAGTATGTGTCTATTATCATACTCTGCTTGTTCTGTGCAATTTGTCTTTCGGGCTGATTTTAATGATTGTTTTTACTTCTCCAAATGAGATCAAGATGCTGAGCAGTGCATGAGCTGCAGTGGTCAGCGACCCATAGCTGACTGCTAGCGCCAGGGCCAGCGAACCAGAGCTGCCAAGATCCTTCTACACCTCCACGCGGTGATCCTGGGTAACAGGCTGCAGCAGGGCAGACTGGCTAAGGAGAAGGGATCGAAGAGTGAATGCTAACCCAGTACTAAAAAAATGCTTGCTGAAGTCGGATGTGTTGGACCGAAAGGTGCAAATATCACAGTCAAGCTGTAAAATACGACACAACGCATTCCATTCTCTGGACTACATTCTGCTACTTAAGCCCTTTCAGGGTTTGGTAGTGGGAGATTAAGAACGAACGAAGCCAACCCAAGCCACTTCTCCAAATATTTCTCCCTCTTTTGGTATCGTACCTGCCATCTCATTTCCATGCATCTTTCAGTGGGTAGTATTCTGCTGTATTTTCACACTGCTGACATTGCAGTCTGTCTCTGTGGGTGATTCTGATAAGACTGTCCAGTTCATTTTTTTAATTGATTGTTGAGAGTCATTATGACTGATAGGCAATCAGTGAGAAACACTATCTTGCCTCGGACATAATCTCTTGAAGAAAACATATTTGGTTATTTGAGAGTAAACAGTGAAGAGGAATACGATCATATGTCATCTATAACACTAAAATTCAAACACATAAACAGATTAAAATGTCAGTCATTCTTTGACAAGAATGGCTACTAATCATTCAGACAGATTGAGGATGCTAAAAAATTAATATTCACGAGTGACCTTTTTAACGGAGCGGCCAGCTGCTTTCAATCCAATGTAATTCTCTGGGACTCCTATCAGATTTGCTACTTTCAGTTCTGCTTCAGATAACTTGGAGAACTGGAGAAATAAAAATGAAAAAAATAGTTCCACAGTAGATAAACAACTGCTTTTGAAAATTTTCCATCTTATACTTCTGCGTTTTTCCTGAAAAAGACGTAGTGATGAGACGTAGTTTACAGCGAGGCTACAATATCTGTGCTTTTTATTCTCACATATCTGATGGACAAGGTTATGGGGAGTTGTAATAGAGGTGTCTAAGTTAATGGTATGAAAGTCAATGCCATCAAATTAGCAGATGACCAAGTGATAGTAGTAGGATCAGGAGTAATGTTGCAAATCCTGATTGAAAAAATTAATAGCACGGCCAAAGAGTTTGGCATGAAAATAAACACATAGAAGACAAAGACTTTGGTAATATCAAAGCAACACGAGCAAATAAATATGAACACCAATGAAGAAATAATTGAACAAGTACAGAAGTTTACATATTTGGGTCAAACCATAACAGAAGATGCCCAAAATGAGACAGAAATTAAGACAAGGATTGCAATGGCAAAAAAGGCCTTCAGAGAAAAACATAAATTCTCAAAGAATATCAGGATAGAACTGAGGAAAAGAATAGCCACCATTCATGGCCAATTGCGTGGGGCTGAAACATGGACTTTAGCAAAGAAGGAAATAAGATAAGCAAGCGTTTGAAATGTGGTTGCTTCTGTAGAATGGAAAGAGTGGGACAAAAAAAAAGATCCAATGGCACTCACTGATGTGGGTGCTCAAAGACAAATATTGCAAATGATACAAAAATGTCAGTTGAGTTGGCTGGGTCACACTATGAGACATGAAAGTCTTCTACAGAAGATACTATAGTGCAAGATTCAAGGAAGAGAAGACCCGGGCGTCCAAGACTAAATTTTAAATCACAGGCATGCAGGGACATTAAAGTACGAACTTATGATGAAATGAAGAGAAATGCAAAGGATAGGGTCAAATGGAGAGACATACTCTCCTTACAACCAGTCTCAGGACTGGTATCTGATTTCAGTTGCCTTCTTGTAGTACCGGGTTTGCCTTCCAGTTGATGGGGAATTTATTTGATATCTTACATAATTATTTGTTTTAGGTTCTTTATAAAAGACACGCAACATTCTTCTGTAGCATTTATGTTCAAAAGTATTCAACTCGGCATTACTCAGAGCTCAGTGTGCCTAATGAGGCACTGCACTGTAAAATGTGCGTTCCTGGCCCGATTGCAAAACTGAAGCACGAGGAATTGACAGATATAGGACTCCTCTCAAGACACCTTATGTTGGTGGAGAAGGTAAACCCACCAGGTGCTCCTCAGAACTGTTTTAGCTCAACACTCGTCATTGCTTTCTGTTGAATGCATTACTGTGATCGAGAAAGAGACAGATGCATGTCTGGTTTCTGATAGAGATGGCAAGGAAAGAAACATAACTCTCAGCTCTATTGACTAGAATCCCCAAGGGCTAATTACTCAGGGTAGCTCATTAATATGAAGAAGGAGAAGAAGAGCATACTCAGATAGCCACTGCACACGCAGCAAGCTTCTGAGCTGTGTAAATGATGAAATACGCAATGCCATAAGAAACTGCCCCTATGCCTCTATGACTGTGACATTTAGTTTTGGCAGACAAATCTTGTCTCCCTATTGACAGATTATTTTGTCTAGAATTACGCACAAGCATAATTACGTAATTATATTAATTTAGAGGTGGACTTTCCACCAGACCTGACAATGTATGTCAGTAATACCACGACAGTGTCGCGGATTAATATCGGTGCCCAGGATGCCATTTTGAAAGTAGCGCCAGCTCAGACAATAGTCTGGGCATTATAAATACTGGGGCAAACCGGGAACTAGACACTTTTTTCAGCGAGATTCAGAGCGAGACAGCATTTCAGAGTCATTAGATTTGAACAAGATTTTCAGAGCTCGACAGATTGAACGAGATATTTTTCAAAGAGACTCAGAGAGAGACAGCATTTCAGAGCTGACACATTTGAAGAGGAGCATTTCCAGAGAGACAATTCAGAGAGGTACTCACTTTGAGAGTCGATTCAGTCAGAGAAGAGTGAACATCGCATTGTCAGAGTTCCAGTTTGCAGAAGTAAAGTATTCATTTGTGAGTAATTAGATAGAATTTCATCAGGTTAAAGTTTAACCAGCGTCAGCTACATAGGTGACCTTTCAAGTTTATAGTCATTGCAGAGATCTTACAGAAGCAGTCTAGATCAGTCACAGCTACCCGCTATAGGAAAGAACAGGCTTCCTAGATCTAGATCGGCTGAGTGAAAACTATACCATTTGACACGTGTGTCGACTCGCGGCAGGTTACCACGTGGTCAACCGGCCACACGCGTGGTCAAAACACGAGGCAGTCTAACATGCGGCTGCCTTGCCAAGTTTGTAGTCATTGTAGATTCACAGCAGTAGCCTAGTCTTTTGACATCCACCACACAGATCAACAGTCGTCGCTGAGGAATGGAACCAAGGACGTTTTACCTGGGTTGGGTTTAAACCACGAATTAACCATCAGCGTCAATACGCCATAATTCGGATTCAAGTTACAGCAGGCCAAAAACGGAAAATAAACTGTGGACAATAGATTTAGGATTAGCAGTAGTGAGAGTTTTAAGCTAGGTAACCATTAGATACGAGCGTGTAGGAAGTTGTGTATGGTAGAAGAGTGATTTAAGCTAGGTAACCATTAGATACGAGCGTGTAGGAAGTTGTGTATGGTAGAAGAGTGATTTAAGCTAGGTAACCATTAGATACGAGCGTGTAGGAAGTTGTGTATGGTAGAAGAATGATTTAAGCTAGGTAACCATTAGATACGAGCGTGTAGGAAGTTGTGTATGGTAGAAGAGTGATTTAAGTTAGGTAACCATTAGATACGAGCGTGTAGGAAGTTGTGTATGGTAGAAGAGTGATTTAAGTTAGGTAACCATTAGATACGAGCGTGTAGGAAGTTGTGTATGGTAGAAGAGAGGAAGTGTTGTAACATGTGGTAATCAAGAATTTATTGTTTTTTTAAATAGTGTCCTTAGTTTGTTTATTGAAGTGTTAGTTGTGATAGATTTTTAGACTGTTTAAGGTGAATAGTCAGGGTGCTGCCTCAGAGAGCAAAACCCCATTCCGTCTGCTACATGACCCCAAGTGATCTGCTGAGCTACCAGCAGAGTCTTCCACATCAGATATATCCAAGGGTAGAGACCAGACTAGAGAGATCCAGATGTGCTGCTCTGCAGGAAAGATGGGGACAGCCAAAGGCTAATTATGACAAGCCTAACAGAAAAGTTTGTTGAATTCATAAACACTGGGTTACAGGTATAACAAAACTATGCAACATATTTTTCTCATGATATCTTCTTCTTCTTTCTTTCTCAATCTCTCACAACCAAGCCCTGAAAAGAGCTTTGCGAATAGCAGGATGTCCGGATAACGGAATGCATTGTGTCATAGTCTACAGCTTGACTGCAATATTTGCACCTTTCAGCCCGACACATCTGACTTCAGCATGGCATTTTTGGGTACCGGGTTAGTCTTCCCTCTTCGATCTCTTCTCCTTAGCCAGTCTTTTTTGTTGCAGCTTGTTGTCCAGAATCACCACGTAAAACTGTAGAATGGTCTTGGCAACTCTTGTTCACTAGCCCTGTTGCTAGCAGTCAGTTATGGGTCGCTGACCACTGCAGCTCATGCTCGGCTCAGCATCTTGATCCCTTCTCTTGATATAAAAAGGAACATGAAAAAGAAATGTCATGAGTTGAAGAACCTTATACCCTCTAGGAACTTACTTACCTGGTCAAAATAGATCCCCCAGTCAATGTCTACAACTACATCATAAGGTGTGACCAGGTAAAGTAGATGCAAGTGATTGGTCAGGCTGAGAGCCTCCTGGGCAATTTTCAGGTCTTTGAATAATTGGCTACTATTGATGTGGTCAACTGAACCTGTGTACGTAGATCAGAAAATCAAGAATATACAGTAGATTCAATAACAATACATTCTATAACAGACCTAATAATAAATTCAATAACAATACATTCTATAACAGACCTAACAACAAATTTAATAACAGTAAATCCTATGGCATACCTAATAACCAATTGAATGACAGTACATTCTATAACAGTATATTCTATGGCAGACCTAACAACAAATTCTACAACAGTACATTCTACAACAGTACATTCTATAACAGTACATTCTATAACAGACCTAATAATAAATTCAACAACAGTAAATTCTACCCTGCCGAAGACGGATGTGTCAGACCGAAAGGTGCAAATATTGCAGTCAAGCTGTAGACTAGCAACACAAAGCATTCTGTTCTCCGGAATTCATCCTGCTACTTGCAAAGCCCTGTTCAGGGCTTCGTGGAGAAGGTTTGATAACAAACACACAGAAAAAGTAAATTCTATAGCAGACATAATAACAAACTCAATAACAGTACATTCTATAATAGTGCTTTCTATAACAGTACATTCTATAACGTATAAAATAACAAATTCAATAAAAGTACATTCAATTGCAGACCTAATAACAAACTTAATAAAAGTACATTCTATAGCAGATGTAACATACACTTTAATAACAGTACATTCTATAACTTATTTCTAATAACAAATTCATTAACAGTATATTTTACAGCAGACCTAATAACAAATTCTTTAATATAACATTCTACAGTAGATGTTACAACAAATTTAATAACAGTATATTCTATAGCATCTCTAATACCAAATTCAATAGGAGTACAATCTATACCAGATCTCTAATAACAAATTAAACAACAGTACATTGAAGTGGATATTCAAGTGTAATAGATTAAATAGCAGCATTTGCAATAACAGATTTAATAGTTTAGTTCAATTACGAAGCCATGTCCACATGAAAGATCAACTGCAATAGATCTTCAACATCTTCTGTCTTTTGCTTAAATGGTACAATCTGCCAAGCTTTTCACTTACCATCTTTTTTATGTTATCTTCCCACTTGTAGCGCTGTTTATCTCTGGCATGTTTGCCCTCCACTTTCCTTTCAAGTATAGTTTTCAGCAAGGTGTTATGACCAAAATATCTTGACTGTCTTAACTCTGACTTCATTCATCAATTCTCTTTGCCCTTTAATTCCCCAATACTTCCTTAATTGTTTTAATCTCTTTTTAGGAGATGCCCCCAGTCTTCTATATATCCAAATTTCATAGGCATCAATTCTCTTCTTCAATCAATTGTTCATTGTCCATGTTTCTGCCCCATATAGTAAAGACAACTAAACATATCACTTGTTCAATCTAATTTTTTAAGTGCTTTGTTTGGATCTCAATCAATGACTCATGTTGGTGAAAACAGATTTGGTCCTCCCTATTCTCTTTCAGCATTCTATTTTGCATCTTTTATTTTCTGTTATTATATTTCCAAGATGGAAGAAGCTTTTGATGTGTGCCAGTATTTGGCATCAACCTTTTTTTTTATATCAGTGGGGCAAATGTTAAGGGGTCATCACATCTCAGTACATCATGAACTGTCCGTCACCGTCATACACTATCCATTGCGAGCGCTGTGGTTTTAATTAATGGCGTGCCAATTCACATGTGAACATCATCTGTTCAGCACATCTTACGGTGACCTCTCCTTCTCTTGCAAGTTTTGGTGGTTTGTTAAGAGCAGCATAGATGGCATCTAACAGGCTTTGGGTCTACTTTGCTCTAGTATTTGAGTCTATTAAGATTGACTAGCACATCAGTTAACCATCCCCTGCAGCACTTGTCCCAATGCAGCAGAGTAATAAGCCACCCGAGCCTAGCGTGGTTAGTTGGAAATCCTTCTCCTGGCTACATCCAGCTCTCGTTAGAGCTGGAACCTTCACAGGGGCATCTGCCCCTGTAGAAGTACAAGTCGACTAAGACAGATTAGATGGAAATGAGGTCAAATAGATTAACCATAGAGGGAGGAAGCAACTTAAGACTGAAGAAATAAAAGCAAAAAGAAGATCAACTTCAGAGAACAAATGGCACAAAGAACACCCAGGAACTGATATAGCAAAAACATATTACTTCTTGCTAAGAGATAACATGACAATACTGAGATTATCATAAGCACACAGCAGCCTGAAATTCCATCTGTTCAACAAATAACAAAATAGGATACACAGTTATCTGACTGGGAAGGATAATCAAACAGTAGGAAATGTTCTTCAAGTCTGCCTGCTACATAGGAGGAGCAGAGTGACAGCATAGTTCACTTCAGCCTAATTGAGGGATAAACTATAGGCAAGGTTTGAGACAGGCCACTAAACTAATGAAGAAAGTAAAAGTATCAAACCTTAATTTTTCCTGTGGGAACAAATGAAGCATAGAGATGTCTCCGACACAAGGTATAGACCTTCATGCACATATGTGAATTTTTTTCTCACTCACAGAGAGCGTCAGTCACTGGCAGTTAGTCTATGAGTGAGTGACTGTAGTGAAAGTTCGAAGGATTTTCATTTGCCATGAAATGATGGAATGACATGAGCATCGGTATTTCATCAAATTCTGCCAAAAGCTTGGTGATTTCCAAATGGAAACAATTCAGAAGATTTAATAGGCTTTCTGCAACAATGTCATGAAATAAGGACTGATGTAATCGCTTCAAAGAAGGCTGCACATCAGTTAAGAGCAAACTACGTTCTATAGGCCCTCAACAAGACGAAATGATGAGGTCATTGGCCAAATGAGAACTTCGGTCATGCAGAACTATTGAGCCACCAACCAAGAACTTGCGGACAAGGTGGGGATAAGTATTGGTTCGGTATACACCATTTTGAGCAAGGATTTGACCATGTGGAGAGTGTCCATGAAATTAATGTGAAGTTGCTAACAATGGACCAGAAGCAACTCCATCTGGAAGTCTCGTGGGACATATGAAAAACATGTTTTTGGTGAAGTTACAAACAACCACACCTTTAAATGTAGCTTGTCCTAATAAAGAAACCTGTAAACTATCTTCTGTCTCTGAGTCGTCAAGTTGATCCATTCTGCTGCAAATAACCAGTTTTTGGTCTATGAGGTACTGAAGTGATTCTCTGGTTGCAATGACTATATTGACATCTAATGCAGACGCCTGAATCTGAAGAAGTGATCTACTCATCAACTCAAGTGCAGACTTAGTGGAAGTCACAATCTGCAAATAGACAGGCAAAATATGAAAAACATGTATCATCATCTGGTTGATCAGTCCTAAGTCTGGTTGTAAGGTTGTTTGAGCATGGCTCTCCATTTGACTCCATCCTCTGGTTGATCCATCCAAAGACTGGTTGTAAGTTTGTCTGAGTGTATCTCTCTTTTTGACCCTATCCTCTGGTTGATCAGTTCTAAAACTGGCTGTAAGGCTGTCTGAGCATGTCTCTCTATTTGACCCTTTCTTCATTGTAGGGCCCTCCACAGAGTGTGTCTATCCACAGAATCGAAGGGAGCCCGTAGGTTAATATAAGTGAAGTGGAGAGGGCGATTAAACTCATGGTGCAATTCTGTGAGCAGGCGGAGGGTGAGAATGGCATCAATGGTGGGGCGAGAGGCGGTGAATCCTGACTGTCAGGGACAACAATGCCTCATTAACAGGGGCTGCAGTCTGGAGGGGAGCACATGTGCAAAGACCTTGCCGGGGACAGCCAGTTTGGTAATAGACCTGTAATTGTCGAATTCCAATCGGGAGCCCATCCTTTGTACATGGATAAGATTATTCTATCGAGCCATGCCACAGGCACTTGGCCAGTATTCCAGACCGTTACGAATAGTTGGTGCAGAGTGGTGATCATTGGGTCCAGAGTGTACTTTAATAGCTGGGGCAAAATATTGACAGGAGCCTTCGGCTCTGTCATCTTTCAATTTTGTTATGGCTGCCTTTATTTCAGCAATGGTAGGAGCGTTGTGGCTGGGGCTGGTCAAGAGTTGCTGTGAGAGACTCACAGAATAGATCCTGCGAGGGGATTGCGGAAGTGTGGTTCAAGACTGCTCTGTAATGTACGACCCATCTGCTAGCCATTTTCTTTCTTGAGGTGCAGTTTGATTCATCAGATTTATTCAGGCATTGTGGGGCGCTGGAGGAACATTGGAAGGGGTTGGAGCTGAGAGCTTTTATCATGTGGTATCTCGCTCTCTTGTCATTATATCCTAGGCCTTCTTGTCGACTAGTGTTGTAGTGGTGTTCAAGGCAAACTGACTAAAAATTCAAGATTAAGATAATATAAACCTCTAGTTACTATTTTGACTCCATAAGAACACAGTGTCATCTCCATATATGGTGCATCCTTTTTATGCACCATTCATGAAACTCCTCCTGTCTTGAATTCCTCTTCAGCTGTCCTTCACTAGGTGCTTTTCCCCCTCCTCATTCTTCTCTTCCCCTATGGTTCCAACTCAGCACACCTATGTCTTCCTTCTTCTTAATGATCAGCTTTCCTGAGCGAATAGCTCTAGGGGATTCTAGATTAATAGTTACCTTCGCAACCCCGGTCAGTGGGGGTGGGGGTGAGGGGGGCTTGTGATATATTCGGCTGTGTGCAATGTCAAATGTCGAACTATAAAAACAATTCTGAGGAGCCATTGGCGAGCCTTACCATCTTCACCAACATGTGAGACCTCAAGAGTAGTCCTGAATAAGTCAGTTCTGCCGTCTTTCAGATTTGTATATGAGCAAAGAGGACACATTTTAGTTAAGTGCTCTCAGCTCTGTGGAATGTTGAGTTGGGTACCCTCAACCCAATTATATGCTGAGTTGATTACGCTTGGCTCAGTGAAATGTCAAGCTTTCGTTTTCTTCCCAACTTGTTCTATCCATCTCAACTTTCACTGCTCAAAATTCAGCTGTAAATATAAGCCTCCACCAGCAAAAAAAATAAACAAAATATTGCTAATTGGTACATAAATAAACTACACAGAAGAGATCTTCTTCTTCGTACGCTGTCAGACGTCAACCTTTATATTTTCGAAAAAAGCAGCGGCCATCCTGAGGCTGTCGACACTGCCATAGAGCTTGTCTAGTGTTGCCATTGGTGATGGCCACATCTGCTTTCTCTGATCCTCGTATGTTGGGCAGTTTTGCAGCAAATGTTCAGCAGTCATTTTCCCCGTACCGCACGTGCATTCGTCAGTGCCACCTATCTTCAATTTATTGAATAGGTGGTACCTCAGTCTATTGTGGCCAGTGCGAAGTCTGAAGACCACGACCTGCTCTCGTCTGTTCAACTGGTAATAGGCATCGTTTTTTGTGTAGCCAGTATGTTCTGTTTCCAATTTGGTCATGTATAAGCCCTCTAATAAGCCTTTTTGACTCTTCGTATGTCACACTAGTATCTGGTTATGGTAGTCTTGCACCTTCTTTTGCTAGTCTGTCTGCCTCCTCGTTGCCTTGGATGTTACAGTGGGATGGAACCCACTGTACCACTACTTTTTTTGGTGCGGACTGCTGGCATAGTTGACAGAGTACTGCTCTTAAATCATTAAGTTCAGTATTTTTCTGGCTTTTTAGTGCTGTGACTACGGCCAAGGGATCTGTAAACAGGACTATATGGCTTTCATTTCTTTTGCATGTCACCATTTCTTCTATTGCAGCTCTCAGTGCCTCTGCCTCCGCTCTGAAATTGCTTGAGTATTTTCCAGTTGCCACTGATAGTGTTATTTTTCTACCATTTGGTAGGCTCAGGAATACCCCTGCCCCTCCGTTCTGTGTTGTGTTTGTTACAGAGCCGTCGGTGTATGCATGGGTCCAGTCCATGCTTGGGTAGTTTTTCATTAAGTACCTCAGGGTTATGTCTCTTCTTTCTTTTTCAGTCTGGCTGTTCTTGTTTCCAATACCTGGTATATTTTCTACCACCTCTGGAAATATATGCTGCCTCCAGGTAGGTTTGCGTACAGTAGGGATGGGCTTTGGTGTTGTTAATGCGTTCATAGGGTCTTCGCTCATCTTTGCTTTGACTATTTCTGCAAAGTTTCTCCGCTTTAGTTTCCCATTTCAAAAATTATTTAGTCTCTTATGCATTGGATGGTCTGTCAGTCTTCTGAGTTTCTCTGCTTGCTGCTGGGCTTTGCAGTCTCTTTTGTCGGTCATGGATTGCAGATTTGTAATCTTTTCCAGTTCTACAATTGGCGTTGACTTCATGCCTCCTGTTATAACTCTCATGGCTTGGTTTTGAAGTTTGCTAACTTTATCGAAGTTCGCCTTTGCTGCTGTTGTCCATGCCATACTCGAAAACTGGTCTCACTCTTCCAGTGTACAGTTTCTTTAGTATGTCTTCGTCTGCTCCCCAGCTTGTGCCAGCCAGTTTCCTCATGATTGCCATTCTTTCTCTGGCTCTCATTCGGTTTCTCTCGATCTGACTTCACTACATAGAAGAGATCAAAGTCACATCTTCTAGTTCCGAATGGAAGATGCTGAGCAGAGCATGAGCGACCCTAGCTGACTTCTAGCACCAGGGCCAATGACCCAAAGCTGCCAAGAAACTTCTACGCCTCCATGTGATGATCCTGAATAACAAGCTGCAACAGGACAGACTGGCTAATGGCAAGGGATCGAAGAGAGAAGGTAATCCGGTACTCAAAAATGTCTGCTGAAGTCGGATTGAAACTACGACACAACGCATTCCGTTCTCCGGACTACATTGCATGTCCTTCTTTAAACATCGTTATCCAGTTCTTCACTTTTGTCTTTGACACACTTTTGTCACCATACACTGCCTGCATTCTGCGATGAATGTGAACTAGTTGACATCCTTCAGCTGTAAGAAACCTAATCACCGCTCGTTGATCAACTCTGGACGGATTCCGTGTCACACCCGCTATGTTTTCAACAGTCTGCTGAGGAAACTATGAGTAGGAAGATAATTAAATTTGGCAAACTTGACGGTTGGTATGTGCTGTTTACACCAGAAATTACGTCATCATGCACAAGGTACGTATGCTCACTTGTTGTAGTTTGGTGTGGTTTCATTTGAACACACCTCGTATATAAGAATGGCATTGGGCTGCCAAGAGCAGGCTTGCTCAGCAGCCATGGGATAACAACAACAACTATATTGCCAGTAGGTGATGGCGGATATTGAAGCGTAGTAGATAACACGTTTCTAAGAAAGTAATAATGAATATCACCTTGAGTCCTATAGAGGACAGCAACAATGACTTGATGCCTTTCATGTCTCCATATGCCAGACTACTGTGGCACAGGTCTTTAGGTCCAGCTAGCAGGTCTTTGACCTTATTGTACAAAGAAAAATTAAGAAAGTCATAAAGAAAATAAGATTAAAATTACCAAACTACCAACACTCTTTTCAAACTACTGATTATTTAGATGTGCAACTTCATAAAAGTTTCAAAAGTCTATATAAACATTACAATATTTATATTATTGAACCTCAACTATCAAAAGCTCAATTTGGATTTCGCCGAGGCATGAGCTGCACTGACGCCTTGTTCACCTTAAGGCAAATAAGCGAAAGATCAATAGAATACAACAAAAATCTATGTGTTGGTGTTGCTTTCATTGATCAGGAAAAAGCGTTTGATAGGGTAGACAGAATTAAACTTTGGAAGATACTGAAAGTTTATGGTGTACAAGGCCAGAGCACTGTATCGTTCGAGTACACACATCGTCAGATGATTGATGGTGTCACAGATGCTTTTGAAATCGCTATCGGTGTGAGACAAGGGTGTCTGCTTTCTTCTCTGTTGTTTAACATCTACATAGACCAAATCGCATCAGAGACTCATCAAATTGAGACATCCAATGCAGAACATAACCTCAATACACGAATTACTCTTTGCAGATGATCAGTGCTTGATGTACGACGATGAAAACAAAACTGCAAAACCACATGAACGTGCTTGCGACTACCTGTGCTAAATACAATTTGCAAATTAGCGAGAACAAAACAGAAACTGTGATGATCAGTAGAACTCCTGCTCCACTCAAGATAAGCCTAAATGATATTGCTCTTCAACAGGTCCACGAGTTCAAGTCTTTGGGCAGCATTTTTTCGGCACAGGGTAGGATCGACAGGGAAATTGAGACTAGGTATCAGAAAGCATCTGTGGTGACTTATCAGCTGTCTCCACTGCTTAGACACCCGAGCACTAGTTTGGCAACAAAGCAACAGCTGATAGACTATATTTCTGCCGACTCTGTGCTACCAGTACCATACATTGCCTCTGCCTAGGGCGACATTAGAGTGATTGTGCAGCGACAATCGCTCACGTTGACCGACGCAACGCACTTGGAGCAAGACAGATGACTTAAACTCCCCCCAACGCTTAACGGCACAAATGGAAAGATAACTAATATTTTTTACGCATACATATATATTTTGTGACTATTCCAGCTCCCTGTGGAGCATGGGCATTTAGGGCAGGGGAGGATGGGCTGGCGACTGTGTTTGCTAAGAATAAAAAGTTGCACGAATGTTGTGGATTGACATGTATTGGTACCCACTGTGAACACCTTCCGATACTTCAGTTTCTTGCTAACCACCATTTGAACTGTCACTAGCGACAAAGCGAATTCCTCTGCTAGCGAACGTAAGCTCTGGCGATGGTCCACCTGAATTGCTGCATCAATTTTGGCAATGACATCTTCTGACGCAACAATATGCGCCTAACCTGGTCTCGGAAGATCTTTCGTTAACTCACGTCCTTCTTTAAACATCGTTGTCCAGTTCTTCACTGTTGTCTTCAATACACTTTTGTCACCATACACTGCCTGCATTCTGCGATGAATGTCAACTGGTCGACATCATTCAGCTATTAGAAACCAAATCACCGCTTGCTGATCAACTCTGGACGGATTCCGTATCACACCCGCCATGTTTTCAACAGTCTGCTGAGGAAACTATCAGTCGAAGGATAATAAAATTTTGCAAACTTGACAGTTGGTATGTGCTCTTTATACATAATGAGAGACTGCTATCTGCCGAAGCCATGTAGAACAGGGGCGGCCCCTCCCACGCCTCCAGCTGGCCAGTGAGAGACCGTTGTTACACTTAGCTGACTTGGGCATTATCTGGTGAGCTGGAACTTCCCGGTCCAGTCGAACCCCATGACCAAACACAGACAGAAGGCGGCAGACCAGAGTGTCCGTGATGGAAGTAAGACTTGTCTTTACAGAGACCTCGACGTTACGGACGAGATCAAACAACAGGATACCAAGGATGCATCGCTGGTTGCGCATATGAAAGGCATCGAGTCTTGATATGTCCTGTTTAAGTACGGTCCAATACTCTGAACCGTACAGGAGGACAGGAACCACACACGTCTGGTCTGATAAATGCGAATTTTGGATCCGAGAGACTCTGCCTTTATTCAAAACCAAGCGAAGCTCGTTCATAGTGGAGGCAGCAAGCGATAACAGCTGCACGGAACTGGCTTTTTAGCCGCCAGCGTGCGGCATAATCGTTGCGCAGTCTGCCTGAGTTTTTTTTTAGAAGGATATCGTAAGCGCTGTCATAGAGCCATGGTTTTCGCTTTACAGATCTTGGGCCTACAATTATCGTGGTAGTCTCACATACAGCGTTCTTTATGGCAGCTCATGCTGACTCTGGATCGTCAAATAGCGAGCATAATGTGGCAAACATGTCTCTTACTGATGATGCGTATTCTTCTGCTAAAGTGTCGTCAGTTTTGAGGTGCTGGACATTGTACCTTGGTGTTAGCGCTAGTCTTGGTGGAGCATATGGACTGATGGAGTGTGTAGACACCAGTTAGTGATGGTCTGTGCCAGCAGGTGCCTTGCCACAGTGATAGACATGGTAAGAAGTCACACAGTAAAGTCCTCTCACCAGTATGTGGTCTAGCTCGAGTATGTGGTCTAGCTCCTTTCTTGTGATGTGGTCGCTGGAGATCCACATGTGCCGATGAATTGCGGAACCAGGAACCAGTGATCACTAGACTAAATGCGGCTTAGAATGACAGGAACCTGTGAGAGTTGTCATTCGCGGTTCCACAGCCAAACGGACCCAGGACAGATTCGTAGCCACTGATTGGTCCTAGAGACGGCATTAGAATCTCCCATTAGAATAAATTTGTCATGTAGATGAACAGTCGCTGAGGCATTTGCCAAATCATTATAGAAGTAGTTTGGCTTCGTTCGTGGGGGCATAAGCGACGATAATTAATAAATGACCATGTCTAGACTTTAACGGAGCCAGAAGTAGCCTGTCGGAGATTGTGAGCCAGTAAGTTATGCTATTTTTTAATGGTGGTCTTATGAAGAGGACAACCCCATTTCTGTGCTGCTGACCGCCAGTATATAACATACATGCATCTTCAGTATCTTCCTGCCCTTGACCGATTAGTTGGGCCTCTGTGATTCCGGTAACGGCAATATTTTATCCGCCTAGTATGAGGGCCAAGGACGCCACGTAGCCGGTCCCATTCATTGTTAGGGCATTCCAGGTGACGACCCTCATTGAGCTTCTTATGTCAGGAGGTATTGAGGATGTCTTTCATTCGGGTACTCAAGGACAGCTGTCGTCCCCCATTAGCGATGTTGGTGGTAGTCAAATCGTCATGTGGTTGGATAGGTATGTGTGTCGACCAAAGTCCCGGCAGACTCCTTCAGTGGAGCCTAGTACTCCGCTGCCTCAGGATGAGGACCACGAGGAGTGTGTGTTGAACCAGTGTTTGTGTCAGGCCTTCTTTGTCTGTTTGTGCCTGACTTTCTATTTTTTTGTGTTACACCCTTAAAACCTCTGAATTTTGTCCACCAAGCGTGACCCTTGCTGTGCTGAGGATATGAAGTTGAGAGAGGTGTCGTGTAACCTCTGGTGGAGGGAGGCAGAAGGAAGGCGGCTTCAGTTCAAGCAGGAAAGTCCTTGAGTAGTGATAACCTGGGCTGAATTCTGGGGTGCACTCAAGTGGAACGTTGAATGCAATCATAGATTGGTTTCCCGCGGTTTAAGTTAGGCACAGCCGCAGCATAACAAACAGGTTAACCAATCGAAAGCACATAAATTCCACAGAATAAAGTCCTTGATACCACCTGATGAAGGAGTTATGAATTATAATCTCCAAAAACGATGCCTATTTCCAGTTGAACAGAAGAGATCAGGTCGTTGTCTTCAGACTTCGCACTGGCCACAATAGACTGAGGTACCACCTATTCAACAAATTGAAGATAGGTGGTACCGACGAATGCCCGTGCGGTACCGGTAAAATGACAGCTGAACATCTGCTGCAGAACTGCCCGACATACGAGGATCAGAGAGAGCAGATGTGGCCATCACCAGTGGAACTGCAAGACAAGCTCTATGGCAGTGTCGACAGCCTCAGGATGACCGCCGCTTTTTTCGAAAAAATAATGGTTACTGTCTGACTGTGTACGAAGAAGAAGAAGAATTATAATCTGAACAGGAACTGGCAAACAGCAGAAAAACTACACAAACACCAGAGCGAGTCGAGAGCGACTGGCGTGACCATGTTGTTTTTCTCAATGCTTTCTGCAATAATGGTGTGTCTTGGGCCATTTTGCACCTGGTGGAGCCCATCTCTCTCAGGCAACTTGTCCTTCCACATTTGAATTTGTCTATGATCTCCAGCATAGTGTCACAGGTTCACACTGCTGATGGTTATGACTTTCCTTATTCTTTTCCCCATCTTATTTTCATCTTAGCCGTCTGCTTTTAATCGTTCTTGTGTATTCTGTGTTCAACTTTATCGTATAATATGCCAATTAATACACATCGCAGAGCTTTGTCTGGCACAAGTCAAATTGGAAAAACGCACGCAAAACACGTTGCTGTACAATATTATCCAAGAGCAATTTGTAACACTGCAATTGCAGAACTAAAGATCACAGAAAAATACAGATGATTCAGAAGCGAACCAGATCAGCAGCAATCTAGGTGCTTGACCGAAAATCGTTGTTAAATATTAGTCTATATGCATTTTCTTGGATGATTTCTACTCATAATTGAAGACACTACATGAGAAATACCAGATACCTTACAATACCAGAATTTGTCTGTTAATTATTTTTATATTACGTTGTAAATAGTTTTTTTCATGCAGTCATATTGTGATAATTATAATATCCATAAAATCACATAAATATGCCAACATATTTAGTAATTCAAACAGCACATTCATTTACCTTTCAAATGAAAAACAATTTTTTTAATATATTGAAAATTGAGAAAACTACAGCTGAAATTATAGACACACCTTTAGTTGAAAAATGTAAACATGAATTGATCCAGATACAATGTTTTTTAACCTATACAGCGTTATCTGACTGACAAAAATGTCAGCGCAATGGACAAAATCGTGTCAAAAAGATGGCTAAATATACACCGTTTTAATCATAACAAAGCTAACCTGGCTACCATAGAAATTTACTGAAATCGAGACTGAATTGTTTGCAAGAAACATTTTCTTCTTCACAGTTTTGAATCGTAAAAAGTCTTTTGTGTTAAATTAAAAATTAATTTGCAACACTTCAATATCTTCTTCCTGCGAATGGAGCTAGCCTATTATTGAGAATGGTGAAGTTAATTTGTTGCAAACAATCTTAATGAAGTTGATCTGTTTAGTATGTTTATGTAGATGTAGCAAATACGTTTGGAAACTACCAGATGTCAATTTTGATAAAAAATCAGCATCAGTGCTCTGTGGTGATTTCAAAGGATGTATTGAGGAGTTGTTCACTAATCGGTCTAAATGTTTGTGCTTTTTTTCAAAAACACACACACCAAAAGCAATAACACCAACAAGTTACTTATTAATTTATGTCTCTAAACACACAAAAATCATATATATATGTCACTAAAAAAAAAAGGTAAAGTAACCCATAGCATTACTGCCAAAGGGATGTGAGGTGTTAGTGATCTCACATTTCAAAGGCTTGGCTATATGAGGGCGGTAGCCATCTCCTCTCCCTCGCCGCTTTTACTTCCTGGACTGAACCGGTACCCATTTAAGGCTGGGTCGAACCGGGAGTCAATGCGGTTTGAAAAAACATTTCAGCCTCAACTGTGGAATAAACACAGGACCACTCAGATGCGAAGCCAGCTTGCTAACCACTGCGCTACGCAACTCCCTTGATGCAGTTCCTATGGTCACTATAAACCAACAAACAAAAAAAGTTAGTCAAAACCATAGGAAAACATGACATACTGAAAAATAACGTGGCTGCAGAGGAAGTTGCATCCATTTTTTAGTGTGGAGTGGTAAAGGTTAATCCAGTAGTTAATGACTTTATATTTACAAATTTTATTTTGAAAAAAGAAATATTTGACATGCAGAGTTATGGCACTTGGCTTGGACTGTAATACACAGAACAACAAAAATAGGCCGGACTGTCAATGGTTGGCCCTTGTCTTGTACTGTAAGACACAGATCAACAAAAATAGGCCAGACTGTCAATGGTTGGCCCTTGTCTTGTACTGTAAGACACAGATCAACAAAAATAGGCCGGACTGTCAATGGTTGGCCCTTGTCTTGTACTGTAAGACACAGATCAAAAAAAATAGGCCGGACTGTCAATGGTTGGCCCTTGTCTTGTACTGTAATACACAGATCAACAAAAATAGGCTGGACTGTCAATGGTTGGCCCTTGTCATGTACTGTAAGACACAGAACAACAAAAATAGGCTGGACTGTCAATGGTTGGCCCTTGTCTTGTACTGTAAGACATAGATCAACAAAAATAGGCCGGACTGTCAATGGTTGGCCCTTGTCTTGTACTGTAAGACACAGATCAACAAAAATAGGCTGGACTGTCAATGGTTGGCCCTTGTCTTGTACTGTAAGACACAGATCAACAAAAATAGGCCGGACTGTCAATAGTTAACAAAAAGAATCAAGACAGGCACTTCAGTGTACTTTGTGTAGTTTGTGTCACTCACCTTTGTTTTATCTTGTGATTTTATAATTAGAATGCTTTCTCCAGTTGCATCGATACCAGCCCGCCCAGCTCTCCCTGTCATCTGTTTATACTGACTGTACTTGATGAAGCTTGAGCCTACATATGGGCTCCGAAGTATTACTCTACAACATAAAATGTTCACTTTTATTCAGAAAAAGCTGATTCATACTAACCAAACATATAGGTTTAGTAGTGTTACTCTGGAAAATGAAATTTTGACATTTATTTAGAACAATACATACCTCTGTTCGTTGCGCTGTCACAGATTTTACTAGATTTAAAAAATGTGATTTCATTTAGGCTAATGAAGTCTATCTATACCAGGGAGGTTCTTAACCTTTTCCGTTCCAACGGCAAAAGATTACGACGACTTGGCTCTGTTCCACTGGCGTTGCAAGCCACCAGCTCTAGGGTCATCGCATTTTCGTATATATACTACTGGGTTAATGCCGTAGAAACGGCTGAACATACTGCTCTTTTGATTGTAAAGAGTTCCAACTTCTATCCAGTACAGTTAGATGAAAACAATGGTGACTTAAAAATTTGTTTTAGATTTTGGAAAAGATTTCCTGTGCTTTTCGCTTGGATTTGAAGATTTACCAATTATTGGGAATGGGGGAGTTAAGTTTCTACAACGGATTTTTCTATTTAGTTGTTTATGTGGGTACAATAATTACGTTTATAGCCGAAGTAACAGACATAGCAATTACGGTAAACATCGATAATAGTATTATTAGGTTTTTCTGCAAATTTTTTTTCTCTCAAGGGACGATTCAGGGTGAGTCTACTATTTTTCACCACTATCATCTTCATGTATCTCAGAAACTAACATACACAGAATAACACCAACAAGTTCCTTATTAGTATATGTCTCTAGACACAAATAAAATTTAAAAAAAAAAATTTATTAAAAAAAATTAGAGGTTCTCAAAATGAACAACCAGTCTGAAAAATTATGGGGAAAAATGATGGAGAAACAGGAAATAGACATAATTTTATTCTTTTTCTTCTTCCGCGTTCGCCCTCAATCTCCTGCCATCAAGCCCTGAACAGGGCTTTGCAAGCTGCAGTCTGGAGAACGGATTGCGTTGTGTCGCTAGTTTACAGCATGGACTGCGATATTTGCATCTTTCGGTCCTACACATCCGTCTTTGGCAGACCGTAATTTTATAATCTTTCTTGAAAGCAAAAGGTTGACCAGGGGTCCACGGAAAAAATGTATGAGCCAGGCATAGTCTTGTATGAAAAGTTCTTCGTAGGTTTGTGCAACATGCCAGAGTCGTTGGGCGAATTGTTCTTGAAAATCAAAATTCTAAAAATGTAAGTTTATTTTCGAAGTATTATCTAATTATAGGTAATAAATGTATATAAACATATAGATACAGCAATAAATGAGACAGGCCATATAGTTTTTGGATGCCTAAAACCTACACCAACTGAAAAAATTTACGCCATAATCAGCATAGCGCCACCAGAGACACGAAGAACTGTCGCATCAGAGATAGAAAGAGAGAAACAGATAAATGACCCAAGACACTCTATGTTCAGACATCAGGTGCAATGCGCAAGACTAAAGTCAAGACAAAGTTTCTTACAGTCAACTTAGCCCCTACAGACTAGTCCAGGAAAACGACACATCGAAAGCCTCCACCTTGAGCAGAGAGAGAATTGGAGATTCTCACTTTAGACAGATAAATTCTGGCTTCAGACTAATTTTGGCTGACAATGCCTCACCTCTGCAATGTTTTCTCTCCTTGCTGACTGAGCCAATTGTTGACAATCTCATAACAAATGTCAATGACTATGTCAAGGTGACTATGACACTCTTGCTCATAAACATTCAGCCTTCGTCAAATGTGCAACACTAAATCATGTTTTTTTAACAGTTTCTGGCCACCTTGATTGCCATGGGTTTGAATCCAAAACAGTCAATAAAAGACTAATGGTCCACCAAATCCCACACAAATAGTCCCTGGTTCAGGTCAATATTCAGCAGGATTCTTATTGATATATCAATCAATGTTTCATGCAGCTGTTCAAGATGAACAAGGAAAAAGCAAAATTGAGCCATTCATCAATGCACTCATTACCAGTTTTCAGGAAGCCTTCTACCCATTTGAGAATATCTGCATTGATGAAATGGTCATAGGTCACAAAGGGCGATTTAGGTACAAACAGTACAATGCTAGTAAGCATAAAAAATATCACATCAAAACATACGGAATGTGCGACTCTGTTTTCAATCTCCTAGTATATTTTGGTGCTGACACAGCTTACAGACCTCAAACTGATCCCAATTCATCCCATGCTTCTATTGAAGTTTTGGACAAACTGCTGGAAGGCATCACAATTTGTTTGCTGACAGGTATTATTCTTCTTTACCTCTTGTCCAGTTTCTGCGACAGAGAAACCACCATTACACCGGAACACTCAATTCAAACAGACAAAGATTTCCGCCAGAAATGAAGAACAAGAAGATATCCGTGAACCGAGCAAAGTTGTTCATAAATGATGTGGAGCAGGTCATGTCTGTCAGCTGGGGAGAGATAAATCCAAAAACCTTGCCAGCTAATGACAACGTGTGGAAGTGCCAGATATGAGGTTAGTGGAGGGTAGGAGTCAATTAATGAAACCATCCCTCATTCATGTGACAGAGTGGATCAGATGATATGTTATTATGGGAATCATACAAGAAAAACAATCAAGTTGTGGAAGAAAGTATTTATGTGGGTGATAGAAATCACACAACTGAATGCCTACATTTTATACACACTGAACCGCTCTGACACGGAAAAGCCTGTGCCCTTTGCAGACTTCAGGAACATTTTAATGAAGGAACTCTGTCGGATAGTAGGAGCTGAAGAACCGAAAACAGACTTCATTTTGTTTTGTTGTTTAAGCCAGGCAGAAAGTTAGTGAACATGGAACTGGAGAGAAACCAGGGTGGTGCCCATCTCATTGATATAGATAGGAAAGACTTGCCATGTGTTCATTGTGCTGCTCGGAAGATTAGAAAACGGAGTAGCTATTAATACACAAGCTGTTCACATAAGCCATATATGTGTGCTAAAGCATGCTTTAGACAGTACCACACAGCATAAGTTCAGCTGTTCACATAGGGCCACATCTGTGTGCTAAAGCATGCTTTAGGCAGTACCACATCTGTGTGCTAAAGCATGCTTTAGGCTGTACCCCACAGCATAAGTTTAGCTGTTCACATAGGGCCACATCTGTGTGCTAAAGCATGCTTTAGGCAGTACCCTACAGCATAAGTTCAGCTGTTCACATAGGGCCACATCTGTGTGCTAAAGCATGCTTTAGGCTGTACCACATCTGTGTGCTAAAACTTGCTTTAGGCAGTACCCTAAACATAAGTTTAGCTCTGCACACAAAAAAACTTCTAGATAATGAAGTTGTGACTTGACATACATTTTTTCATATTTTATGTTGGTTCTGAAGTCATTTATAAAAAATGTACATAGGTGCATTATTTATGGACATTAATGCATCAATTAAACTGTGTTTTGAAGAACTGTGGATACTTTTGTGTACAATTGTCAGAAAAATGGATAGTAACAATGGAACAATTTAGGTGAGTTAAGATATTTTCTATATTAAATTATTGATCCTTGAACATTTTTTATTTTTTACAACATATTTATCCCTTCAAATAATCAAATATTAACAATTTACAGATATTTTCATTTTCTGTAACTATTGTCCTTCACAATGATATATAATATGTACTATATTTAACTGTACTATGGTGTGACTTTTTTCTAAAACTGAAAATTAATTTGGTCCAAACCTAAAAAATATAAGTCCTGAAAGAGTTACAGCCAACTTCTTGGCAAATGGGTTGATCAACACATCGACTTCCGAAAAGAAGACAACTACTATGATTTAACTAGAAAGGAGCAAGTCATCATCTTCAGACTGAGAACTGGGCGTAATAGACTAATACACTATACATCCTATTAAGCTGCACTTCTCAAGAGGAAGAGAGAGAATGGTACTGGCCTTGCTAGACAGATAAGAAAAAAAAAATTGTATGGAGATAAAACAGCTTTACAAACAACAGTGTACTTTGTAAAACAGAGAGCCGGACCTTGATCTGAGGATTGTTGTTGTTGTTTGCAAATGCCCAAAATGAGTAGGTTACTCTTTTGTGCACCCTGAAAAGGATGTTAAGTGGTAGATTGCATTAGCTTTCCTCACATTCCCGAGCAAGCTGATCAAGGTGGGCTTTGTTCTCCAGGGGATTGTGCTATGCTTAACTTCATCTGCGTGTCACTCCCTACTATAGGGATCATGTTGATACCTGACCTCGTTAGCCAGGCTGCCATTAAAACAGCCCTTTTCCAGGGAGAGCAACTAGGAAGCCTAGGTCAGGGTCTTAGCTAGTATGTTTAACAATTCTGATCAGTATATTTTGTCTCACCAGACGTTAGTCTTCCTCCCCTGAATGATGAACGAATAAGAAGAGCGAATAACAAGAGAATTATAAGAAAGAGAAACAACAATAAATACAGTACACACCTTTTAGCTGGTAGATTGACACCAGCAGCTAATGTGGAGGTGCAAGCCAGCAAGCTTAAAGTCCCTTCGGAGTAGGCATCTTCAATCAAACGTCTTTCATCCATTGTAAGGCCACTGTGATGGTAGGCCATCCCAAACTGAATTGAGTATTTCAGCACTGGGCATATCTTACCCTCACCATCCTGGTAAAGCTCCTTCAGCAGTTGCTTCCTCTTGTCCTCCTTGACAGCTGCTATATGCCTGAAACAAAAGCAAAAATGCTGTTCACAACATACGAGGGCTGATCAAATGGTATCCGACATTAGGCTGGAACCACCAAAAAAACAAATAAACCAGCAGCCAGCGACTCATAGTCAGCTGCTTGCATCAACGACAGCATATAAAGTTGGTTTTGTTGTTAAGGCTCTGAAATGTGAAAAAAGAAAATATAAGAAAGAAAATAGAAAGTAACAAAAGTGTAGACTTCATACCAGTAAATGAAGAGGAAGACTAACGTCAGGTCAGTCAAAACATACTGATCAGACATGTTAGTCAGGGCCAGGCAAAATATACTGGTCAAGACCCCCACCTTGACTTCTATGTAATCCTTCCTGAAAATGAGCTGTTTTCATGCCATCATGGCTAACGAGGTGAGAGATCGACGTAATCCCCGTAGTAACGAGCGACATGCAGATGAAGCCAAGCATAGCAGAACCACCTGGAGGACCCCGGTCAACCTTCATCGGCACGCTCAGAATGTGAGGAAAGCTACAACAACCTGCCACTAAACATCCTTTTCAAGGCGCACACGAGTAATCCTACTTAATGTGGGCATTCAACAACAACAATATCAGTTAATGGGTGTTTGGACAGAATCGAGGGATTGAAAGACAAGACCACTAATGTGGTTCTATGGGGAGAGTACCGGACAGATACTGGTGGAACAGGACATGAAGAGGAGGCAATGGCACAATATATGTCCTACGTTAAAGAAACCAGTTGATAGTATTACAAGACAGTCTCTATTCTGGAACCACAGAAGAAAGAGAAGTAATGGAAGGTCTACTGATTCATAGCAGAGAGAGCTTGAGACTTATATTTTAGAGACTTAGAAGATTGAACTGTGATAGATGGCACCAGACAGGCAGATTTGGTGTGTATTTGTTGATGATCTATGTTTCACGTGGCATCAACCATCACCTTATTTCCCGGTGTAGGTCTGGCAAGTATTTCGTATGCGAGAAAGCCAACAACATTCTGTATACATCCCGCCTTTTGCAGTGCTGCACCGATGCGGACGTAGGTCTATGGTCAGTCCATCTCATCAAGGCATAGGTGGACGGTCCCATGGATGTGTACAAGCATAGGCCTCCAAAATGTTGTTCTACGTGTTCATCTGTTGTCAGGCATGCGTACTACATGTCCAACCAGCACTGACATCTTTATTATGTGTTGCTCCATTGCTCTCTGAGTGACTCTGAGCTTCTCAGCATCTGTTTTGCGCTTCTCTGGCTTGAAATAAAGGTATATTAAACTAAAACTTGTTTTGAATGTCGTTGTTAAATAAAATTAAAAAGAAAACAGTTATAATCATTGGATTTTATACCCAGAAAAAAAGGTCTAGAAAATTGTGTGAAGATGTGAAAGAGTATCAGAGTGACCAATGATGACAGTTTAGTGAGACAACAAGCTGGATGGAAAAACATAGAACATGTGAATGCTGAAAAGCTCAATCGATCAATACATGTCGTTACTTTTGTGACATATGTCATAGACAATCCTTCTCTAGCAAGTTCAATCTTGAGCCGCCTTTTCTGCCTCTTTCCAGTTCAGGTCCAGGGACAAAGGTTCATTTTCACAGTCTCTTCTTCTAGTGTTTTTTGGTCTGCCTCTCTTCCTCTTCCCCTGTAGATTCTATTTCAGGTCCTGTCTCGCCACGATTGATGGTACTTTTCATTGTCTGTGCCGTATCCAACCCCCATTTCCTACATTTGATCTATTGCTTCACTGGTTGTTGTTGGCTCCTTTCCCATAGGTCTTCGTTCCTCAACATGTCTTGCCAGCCTATACTCATTATACTCTGCAGACATTTATTGATGAATGGCTAGAGTTTTCTCTGTATTGCCTTTGTCGTTCTCAAAGTTCTGCTCTGTACAGAAGCACTGACTTGACATTAGAATTAGAAAATCTGAACTTGATCTTTGTCTTAATCTCCCTGGATTTTCATATATTATTTTGTTAGATGAACAGCTCTAGAAACTATACGCTTGTAAAGAAAAATAGCCATCAATGCCATAAGACATGGCATATGATGCCAAAAGCTAAAAATGAAATGGGATAATAAAGACATTGGTTCTTGTGCGTTAATTCACCCATTCTGAAATTTTATACCATTCAATGACCACAAGGGTTTCCGTACAAAAATAATTATACGTGTCTAGCTATCAGGGTGCAGTTTTATTGGGTGCAATTTTGTTGTTTTTTGTGGGCCCTAAAAAGGACCTTGATGCTGGTTTGTGGGCCCCGAAAAGGGCCGTGAGGGGAACAGATTTCCAAGGATAGCTGAAGCTATGCACATATCAGGACATACACATATTGTTCGTTCGTAGCTGCACAATTTAAAGAGGAGGCCAAAATTCTGTAATGTCCTGCAGAATATTGTCGAACGGGTCTAACTGACGGACTTTATTCCAATATCGCCACAGAAACTCACACATGAAGGAATCTATCATGTGTCTGTGTGTTCCGTTTTGGTTAGGTGCCCTCTAACCATGTGCCAGAACGAACAGGAATGTCCTGCTGACATGTGCGACATCTCTAACGATCCTGGCGAACTGTGAGAAACTAAGTCACAACATGATTTTTAGCACACAGTCAGACGGTGTATATAATTCGTCTTTCCTGCAAAAACTGCCCACAATTTATTTTCTTGCGTGTCAAGTGTGACAACTGCAATAAATCCATCTTCCACGTACGGTGTTAGATCTGAGAATAACATGGACATAGGTTTACCGCGCGAATTGAAGACGCGCAAATTGAAAAGTATGGTGCTTCGTATGGCTACATTCTACTAAATTTGATTTATTATAATCCGTGGGTGAATTAACGCACAAGTACCAAGAGATCTATTAAAAAATGGTATAATCATATATACAGGATTGTTACTGTACCTATGGTATCTGCTAGCAAGCTTGCTCATCATCAGAGCAACATTTTCACAATGCTTCTTCGTTGCACAAAACATCAGACAAGAACTGTCTGGGATAATTTCCATGATAAGGCCCAGGAGGTGGTCAGGGTCCTGTCTGAGCAGATCTGAGGGATACTGAAAGCCATATTGGTTTTGATAAATCTTGTAGATTTAGTGGCCTAGGAGGTGTGAGCTTTGTTTATGGGGAAATGAACAGATGCAAGTTGCAGCTGTACTCAAGGTTAAAAGTTGATAACAAAACACATTTAGGTAATAGCTCAATGGGGCTGCACCAGGACAAAAACACAATGCCTATATCAGAGGCAAAAAAATGAACAAAAACAAATCACAAAAGAAAAAAAAACATGATGTAAAATGAATGGTTTAAGTTTGCCGCCATTACAGGATGTGCCAGGAAAGTGTGAGACACGGCATGCCAGTTTTGAAATTCAGTGAACCAAACAAGAAATTGTCAAGACAATACATGAACAAATTAAAAAAAATAACAAAAAACAAAAATATAAACAAATATCAAGAGACACATATAAACAAAGATATAGGTACACAAATCAATGAATAAACAAAGAAAGAGAGAGATACATTAAAAAAAGAGATTTAGAAGGGAAAAGAGAGCAGAATGAAAAGGAAAGCCCATGTTACCAATAAGGAAAATAAAACAATTCTCAAGCTCAAACTGGTGTCAAACCATAACAGGAGCTGGAAATAATAGCTATGTCTGATGTCTACCTTGACCTGGTGTCCATAACTATTAAAGTGGTTAGCAACAGAAGACCCAGAGTTATTGGAAATGTCATTGAGGTGTTGAATCATAGGTGTTGCTTTGTATTTGTTAATGGCATTTAAAATAACAAAATTAGTTTAAACATTTGGCTACCTGACACTGGCATCAGACACTTGTTTTGCTTGAATGAATACCAGGATTGTATATTATAGTACATATTCATAATGGGTTCTGAAAGAACCTATAAGGTTCTTAATAAGCTTTGTTAATTTATTATTATTACTACTTAGTCACTTCTCTTCTACCCTTTGGTGTAGAGGTTTGCCAGAAAGAGTGCCAGACCATTCTATCCACTGTCTTCCTCTTGGCCTCATTCTAGTTTAGTCCAGGTGTCTTATAGACTGTCTTATGTTGTCATCCCAGTAGACTTTGGGTCGTCCTTAGGGTCTGAATCCTTACCTCTTTGTTTCCTGAGACTGTCATGGTAGCCGATCTTCTTTAATTTTGTAGACATGGCCAAACCACTGAAATTGAGATTGCTCCACTCTAGGCTGCAAGGGCTGCTCTTCAAGATCTTGTTGTATTGTCTGATTACAGACACTGTCTCTTCTTGTTACTTGGACCACCTTCCTTAGACATAAAATGTCTGATGCTTGGAGCTGGCTTTTCTGGGTTGTTGCCATATCACTCACATCCATAAGTCAAAACTTCTACATAGGTGGAGTGGTATACAACCATTATAGTTTTCTTACTTATTTCTCTTTTGCTGAGGAATCCTCTATTTATGGCATTCAAATGTTCACAAGCTGCTACCCTCCACATAGCCAACTCTTCTTTAACCTTTTCTTTTCAAATGGCGTGAGATTACGAAGATTTGGCTCCGTTCCACTGGCGTTGCACGCCGGCGGCACTATAGGGTCATCGCTTTATCATATTTAAACTACCAGGTTAATGCCACAGAAACAGCTGAACAAACTGGTCTTTTGACTGTAGAGAATTCCAACTTCTGCCATGTACAGTTAGACAAAAACAATGGCGAACTTTTAATTTGTTTTAGATTGTGAAAAGGATTTCTTCTGTTTTTCGCTTGGATTTGAAGATTTACTCATTATTGAGAATGGGGGAGTTAAGTTTCTACAACGGATCTTCTGAGGTAGATCTATTTAGTTTGTTTATGTAGATACAATAACTACGTTTACAGCCAAAATGACAGACGTAGCCATTACGGTAAACATCAATAGTAGTATTAGTGCGCTTTTCGTCAAATTTTTTATTTAAACCAAGGGACGCCGCTAGCGGGCGAGTCTATATGTTTGTGCTATTTTTATAACACTACCACCTTCTTGTATCTCAGAAACTAACATATACACAACAACAACAATAACACGAACAAGTTCCGTTCTTTATTAATATATAATATAAAACACCCCCTCCCCCTGCTTAACCTGTTCTGGGGGGGGGGGGGGGGGGAGAAAGTGTGTTCACTCAGAAAAATGTGATGTCTCTTTTCTTCTCACGAAACCATCATGGTTTTTGTTTTTGAACTGCTAATGGTCCTCCCTCACTAATGGTCCACCTCAATCCTCTTTCCAGATTTGAAAGTTATTTTTTACTCTGTATTATTGATATTTTTCTTGCAAACCTGGTATTAAAACAGGCATGTTCATGCCAGTTGACAGGTAGCTGAATACTTTGGCTGTATGTAGTAAGTATTTTTACAACTTCCTGTGGCATACTAGGTCTGGGGGAAGATTGACATAATTTGGGTAGAGGATTTTTAACTATAATTTTTGTAAGGGCAGCGACCTTTTAAGCCTACTCTTTTCTATTTCTCAAGTGCCAAAGGTCGTGGGTTCAAATCACAGTGGGGGCTTCTTTCACATGGATTTTCTGGTAAAAATTCTGCTGATCTCTGGGTAGTGAGGTCGCTCTCCTGTGTTTGGTGTCGAACACATTAACCTTAAGCACGCCACAGTCCGATCCCTTTGAACCAGCTCGGCCTGCAAAAACGGTGTCCGGAAAAATTTTTTTGTTTTTTGAACGGAGTCACTCCTGACATCCATTTTTTACTGCTGACTACGCCCTCCATATATACACAATATTTTGCCAGTTAAAGTATCGTGTGTTCGATTACAAATGGCTTTTGAACAGTTTTAATTTTGTATACGCCGTTTGGAGCAAGCCGACTTTTTGCGAAAGGGGAAGTAGGTTGTTGAGAAAGATTTTTATCGCGTAGATCTGTTTATTTTGTTTGTTTAAATGAAAGAACTACGTTTGAATTGAAACTAACAGTTGTGGCGATATTGTAAACACAGTATCGATACGTTGTTGTGGTTTCCATGGTTTTCTATCGAAGCGACTAGGCCTAGTGGTCGAGTCCAAATTTTTCCCGAGATTTTCCTAAATTTTCAACTTCATCTTTTTAAATCTCAAAAACTAACAAACATACAACAAAAACAATAACACCCACATGTTCGTTATGCTATTGTGTATCTACACGCCAGAAAATTATATTTATTGACAAACAAACATAAAAGTTACAAATTTTGAAAGACGACTACCACAGCGACTAATTAAGAAAATTAATTAGGTCAAATTTTTTTCAAAAATAATGTGGAGTGCGTAAGGTTAAAAATACCGTGGCATATAATTGATCTTTTATTTCTGTTTATTTAGTTTTTACACGCAATTATCAAGTGTTATGTAGTTAATTATTTACACTTTTTGGATACCTAAATGCATTTGCAAGATAAATAAAGGCTATGCTTTGACATTCACCCATTTGTTACTTTTGTCCATGGTCTGGTCCCTAACCAAAGGAAAGTGCAAGATATTTCTGTATTTACTATTTGTTTTAACTCTTGGGAAAGTGAAAGAAAAATACACAACAGTACATAAAATGAAAGGACCTAAAAGTCTTTAACATACCGGAAAGCTAATGATCTTTTCGTGCTCCAATTGTTTATCTTCATCCAGGGCTTCATGGTTGACACTAAAGATATTGTCCTCGACTTTGACATACTCCTTTAGTGTCACCTGTTATTGATAAAACAACATGCAATGATAAAAAGAAGTGCAGGAAAATATTATAGGCATAGGAACAAATCAAAACACAAAAACAGCAACCTATGTAACGAATAAAAAAAAGTCTTTATCAGGTGCAAACACTATTGAGACTACCCAACAAATCTGAACAATTAAAATTGTTACATAAATGTGGCTAACAGTTACATACACAAATTGGCTATTAGTTGCATGAAAAATGGGGCTAATAGTTGCATAAATATGGCCAACATGTGCATAATAAATGATAAAATGTGGATAATAGTTTCATAAATATGATTAACAACTACATCAATTTAGCTGTGGTTAACAATAAGGCCAGAAGAAACAAGAAAATAGGAAGCAGAGCATGAGAATGATTGTGTGCAGAATCTTTCATGCAAATGTATGTGTCTGCTGAATCAGCCATGCAAATGTATGTGTCTGCAAAATCAGTCATGTAAATGTATGTGTCTGCCGAATCAGCCATACAAATGTGTGTGTTTGTGGAATCAGTTATGTGAATCCAGTTCCATACAAGTGTGTGTGCACATGGAGTCACATTCATACATGTACCAGTGCTCACTCATCATCCTAAATAACGCCACAAGTAAATATAGCACATTTTCTATATGTGGTTGCAAGTGATTCTCAGAGTGGCAGATACATCAACGTCATCGCTCTTTCAGGGTATAGGCCATTCAGGGTATAGGATATTGACAACCCTCCTGCAACAAGTTTGGTCTTGAGCTATCCTTTCTACCTCTCTCCAGTTGAGGTCCAGTGACTGAAGTTCATAATTAGTCGCTTCTCCAAATGTTTCTTGGTCTACCTCTCTCCATCTTCTCCAGTGGATTCCCCATCAAGACCTGTCTGGCCATGTTTGATGGTGCTCTCCACTTAGTGTGTCCTATCCAACCCCATCTTCTATATTTGATCTGTTGCTCCATTGGTTATTGTTGGCTCCTTTCCCATAGGTCTTCATTCCTCACTATGTCTTGCCATCATGTACCAATTATCCTCCGTAAACATTTATTGACGAACGAATACAATGGTCATCGTGGCAACAGTTAGGGGATCTGGACTATGCAGACAACTTGGTATTGCTGTTGCACAGCCATAGCTAGGTGCAAGAAAAACAATCACATTGGGGAAAATTGAGCCAAACCAGGATTAAATATTAAAGATAAATTTGAAACGATTTATTCTCTTTCTCACTCAAATGTTAAGATCATCCCATTATTGAGGGTGATGAAGTTGAGATATTGCAATGGATTTTGAATGGTGAAAACGATTTAGAGAAGGTCACACATCCGTGAGTAATTATCTCGGCAGTGGTGGTTGTCAACCCACGAGTCATTCCTGTGATTATCTAGATCGTGGAACGCCTTATCCTGGATGTTGATTTTCCATCCTGTGGTGCCACTATCAACAGTGAACAGTATATACACATTTTGAGTGATGTGCATAACCGTCTGCGGAAAAAATGACCTGGTTTAATTACAGAGGGCGTCCTGCTCCTGCAAAATAACACTGGACTTCATACTGCTCACCGTCTGCAGCAACTGGGCTGGGAGGTATTGCCACATCCTTTTTACAGCCCAGACCTCACTCATAGTGATTTCCACCTGTTTGGACCCTTAAAAGAATTCATGGAAGGTCAGCATGTCAGTACTGATGACGAAGTGAAACAAGTTATCTTGGATTGGTTCAGACATACTGACAAATCTTTCTATGCTAAAGCTGAAGAGCATAAACATTGCAAGAGATTATATTACAAAATTAATGGCATTTTGACTACTTGAAAACAATTTTTTTTCATTACAAAAAAAAGTCCAGGATTGATTTGAACATCCCTCATATGAATAGATACTTACTGGGCGGAAATTATTGGTGAAGTGTCCGGCATGCAAGAAGTCCTGGAGGTCCTTAATATTGTTGAGAGTAGCACTTAAGCCTATGATCTGTGCCTCATCTATTAAAATACAGAGCAAATATATACATTGCACCACAAAAAGAGAAGCAACAAATTGTCAAGTTTGCTGCATACACTATACAACTACCATCATCTTTCTTTTTCTCTCAATTAGGTGCAATGGGCCATGACCGCAGTTGACCTCATCATATCAATCAATCAATCAATCAAAGTCCATCATTCCACTTGGTGCATAGGTAATTGAAAACTTCTTGCCAGCATACACGGTCCTGGGCTCCTCTTTCTGCCTCTCTTCAGATGTAATCATTTAATCTTAGTTCCTTCTGACCTTCTCTTCTCCATGTATTTTTGGGTCTACCTCAATTTCTATTTCCATGTAAGAGCCTGTCTGGCTATGTTGGATGGTATCTTGCGTAGCGTATGTTCTTCTTCTTCTTTATCGTACGCAGTCAGACAGCAACCATTATTTTTTCGAAAAAAGCAGCGGTCATCCTGAGGCTGTCGACACTGCCATAGAGCTTGTCTAGTGTTGCCACTGGTGATGGCCACATCTGCTCTCTCTGATCCTCGTATGTCGGGCAGTTTTGAAGCAAATGCTCAGTGGTCATTTTCCCGGTAACACACGGGTATTCGTCAGTGCCACCTATCTTCAATTTGTTGAATAGGTGGTACCTCAGTCTATTGTGGCCAGTGTGAAGTCTGAAGACCACGACCTGCTCTCTTCTGTTCAACTGGTAATAGGCATCCTTTTTTGTGTAGCCAGCATGTTCGGTTTCCCATTTGGTCATGTATCTAGCTCTAATAAGCCGTTTTGACTCTTCGTATGTCATACTAGTATCTGGTTGTAGTAGTTTTGCACCTTTTTTTGCCTCCTCGTTGCCTTGGATGTTGCAGTGGGATGGAACCCACTGCACCACTACCCTTTTTGGTGCAGACTGCTGGCATAGTTGACAGAGTACTGGCGTAGCGTATGTTCTATCAAGCCTCATTTTCGCTTAATTTTTAGTTCCAGCAGTTGTTTCTGGCTCCTTTCCCATAGATCTTCATTCCTCACCATGCCCTGCCACTTTAAGCCCATTAACCTTCGTAGGCATCTGTTAACAAAAGATTGATATCTTTGTTGTATGCCCTTGGTCATTCTCCATGTTTCAGCTCCATACAGCAGCACCTACTTGACACTGGCATTGAATATTTTATCTTTTGTGTGAATCTTGATTTCTCTGGATCTCCATTTGTTGTTTAGTGTCAGGAATGCCACTCTTGACTTGCCAATTCTGATCCTTACATCTACATCTGTACCTCATGATGCGTCTATTGTGCTGCCCAAATGGGTAAAGGTATCCAATTCTTCTAAAGGCTCTCCCTTCAGCATGATTGGTTCTTTGCTGATAGTGTTGAGTAAGTTAAAAGTGTAACGTGTTGAAGTATTAACCACTCTTCTGTGTGCCTGTGAAACATAGACAGTGTATAGTATTCATTTGAGCTGTCTGCGTAGGCAGCTCAGGAACGGGTGGCAGAACAAAGTACCTGGCTCTGAAGTTCTTGGCAAGTCAGGCATGTTGTGCATTCATGCGCCTCTGCAGATGGTCCAGATGGAATGGACGGACATGTTATTTGGATGAGTTCATCTGCAAGTTGTTGCTATATGGCATGCCCAAAACAGGCAGACACTCATCAGAGAGACAGAAGAAACACTGCAAAGACTCCTTGAAGGTGTCTCTAAAAATCCTTAAGCTTTGGTGCCTCCTCTTGTGAGTTGCTTGCACTGCGCCATTCCAGCTGACACTCTAACATCACCCAAGGTGCTCAGAATGCAGAGCAAAGAAAGGAGAAGAGATGTTACAAAGACTTTAAAAATGTATCTAAAAAATGTCAACATCAATGTCACCTCCTGGGAGACGCTTAAACAGAACTGTTCCACACATGTATGGAGTTGAATGTGGAGTCATTATGTGTTTTGCTCTTTTGGGCAGCATGCTTTATCTGAGCCTCTGCAGCGGTGTTTCGATCTGTGATCTGAGCACCTGTGGTGATACTAGTGTGCTGGCCAGAATGATCCTGTGCAAGCAGCTCACAGGAGGTGACATCAATGCTGAAGCTTTCCAGAGACCCTTTCAAGGAGTCTTTGTAGTATTTCGTCTGTCCCCTTGATGAGCTTCTGCCTGTTCTAAGCTCACTGTATAAAGTGAATACTCTTATCATGAGAGAAGGATAGAGAGAATGTAAACAATTGTCTCAAACTATCACATATGTTGTCTGTACAAATTATATCAGAAAGTGACATACCACAATATGTTATACGTCAAGTAAAATATGTAAAATAGTATCCATAGACATGTATGCCAAATACAGAGAATATAAATACTTGAGATACTTGACAGTTTCAGAAAAGACCCAGTGTTGCTAGCACAGGACACATTACTGCATTGTTATAAAGTATGTCTATATCATTCTACAACTAGAAAAAATGTATAACCTTTATCACTCCGCAGGCCGTCTGATACGCCCAGCTCGTCACACTTTAAAAAAAAAAAAATTTTGACATTTTTTTTCTCTAAGTACGGAGACCCTACCGATAGCCATTTTTATACTGCTGGATTCGTCACGTTCATCTACACACACTTTTTGCCGGTAAAAGTATCTAATGTTAGATTACAAATGGCTTTTGAACGATTTTTTTTTTTTTTCGCCGAATGGAGCAGGCCGACTTTTTGGGGAAAGGTAAAGTAGGTTGTTGGGAAAGATCTTTATCTTGTAAATATGTTTATTTTATTTGTTTAGATGAAAGAACTACAATTGAATTGGAAACTAACAGTTGTGTCGATATTGTAAACACAGTATCGATTCTTTGTTATGGTTTCCATGGTTTTCTATCGGAGCGACTAGGCCTAGTCGGGAAAGTCCAAATATTTAAATTTTTTCAAAAAATTTCACATTCATCTTCTTGTATCTCAGAAACTAACAAACACACAACAACAACAATAACATCAACAAGTTCTTTATTCAATTGTGTCTCTAAACACAAGAAAATCATATTTATTGACCAACAAACAGAACAGTTACAATTTTTGAAAGTTGCAAAATTGAAAAATGTGAACAATTTTCAAAAATTTAATGCGGACGGGTACAGGATAAACTACATGACTTCTTACAGAAAAGTATTAGCAATAAGACATTAGATTTTAGCTTAATAATGTAAAATGCCTATAAAAGTCCAACATCTGATTTGTCTAAATCTAGTTTATCTAACATATTTTTACAGAAAATTCCAAAGTACACTTTCACATTAAAGTTTGCCTCTAGAAAGACAAATTAAAAATGGGAAGAACTGAAAAATTGAGGTTAAAAGGCAGTTTTATCTAAAAACAAAAAACATATAAGGACCGTAGATTCGACGTAACCCTTTGAACCTTGGCCACCAGTCTGTAAAATCCAATTCCCCTGTGCTCCTTAGAAAATATGCACATGGTAGACATTTGAGGAAAGGTATTTACTGTGATGAAAAAAAAGTACTCTAATTTCATTATTCTATCTCAAATTGACTGGCGTGATCATCTCCAATGTTCTTACATGTTATGCCAGTAAATTGTAGAATATATTTATTGAAGACCATGCTGTATAAAATGCACTTGATACACCCCCCACCAAAGTCATTTCTGAAGGACAGGAACAGTTCTAGCTTTATAAGACATGTCATCCAAATAATCACTTATCCTTTTAAGAATAAACACCATCTAAATTCAATTTATCAGCCTCCAAATCTTTGAGAATACTTTCAACGGCTTGTCCTGTTGTTAGCCTTTTTGAACGGTTATTTATCAAATTTTCAAAACTACTTTTCATCACAAAAATCACCAAATTCATGGGCACAATTTCTTATTTCTTGGATGTCGTCATTTTTGTTATCTCACGAAATGTGTGTTCTATGCAGACGTCATGACATTAAGGCCAAAATCTATGCAGTACAACACGAAATATGCCTTTGAATAATGATCCGCCCATCATACCGAATCATGGGTGGCTCGGGGAATGGGGTATTTACACACACCGGTGCTACATGTATCATAGGTTCAAAAGGTTAAACAGAAACCAATTAACTAACTTAAATGAATAATGTAAATTGGTTAAAAATAGACAATAAATCAATAAATGAACACAGGAAATTACGTACATTTTAAGATCAGTTTCAGAAGCATGGCTTCTAGAGTAGCCCCTCTGGAACCTCCTTCTCCTATCATGTGAAACTGAAATAAATCAAGGCCTGTAAATACACAAAGATAATCCCTGACATGTCACCTAGTAAATGTTCTCAGGCGACAGTTTAGTTTTACCTTACTTTTAGCTAGTGAAGGCAAGGTGACAAAGAAGAAAAACATATGACCATACTCAAGAAGAAACTGAAATCTATCACAACTAATTTTTAACACTTCAGCCCTTACAACATTTATTAGACTATAACAATTTTTTTCTTCAAAATACAGCCGTCTGCAAAAACAAAAGGGCACAGTCAAAAATTAATTAAAGAAAGGTCCAGATTAGATGCCAGTAAATATTTTTTTTAGTCAGAGAGTAGTAAATGCTTGGAATGCATTGCCACAGGAAATAGTGGTCAATTAATGCATTCAAGAATAGATTGAATGCTCACAGTTATTTTTAGATCAAGTGAATGTAAAAGAAACTGGTTGTATACAGACTCTGCAGAGTATTCTAAACCAGTATTAGGACGTTAAGTTATGGACTTTCTTTATCTTTTCTTAAAAACTGTATATATCTCAGAGCCAGCCAAACAAATTTGTTTATTATTTTGGCTCTTTTAAAAAAGTTATTTTTCTTAAATGTCAAATGTGTATAACGGGATCAAAGGCACGGTGAACAGCCGTCAGTGACTCATAGCTGACTGCTTGCATCAGGGTCAGTGAACTAGAGCTGCCCTAGACACTATTCCGACTTCAAGTGACAGCTATAGAAGCAGGTTGCATCAGTACAACCCGGTCCTAAAAATGTGCAGTGCTGAAACAGGATGCATCGGACAGAAAGGTGCAGATATCGCAGCAGGCTTGCTGTAAACTGCAACACAATGTAACCAAAAATCATTTTTAGGATAAATGACAAAAAAAATGAGTTTAACCACAAAATAAATATGTAGCAGTTTTACAAGGACACCTATAGAAAAAATGTTTGAAGGTAAGTGAGTGAGACGAACACATCAATATGAGCTGCCTTAGATGGTGTAAAGTCTATAAATACACACATAGGTAATAGCTCAGTGACCGCAACAGAACAAAAACAAAACGATACCTACATTATGGCCATGAGGCCTTTGTCAGGGACAATAAAATGAAAAAAAACAACTACCAAATCATAACAAAATACAAGACACAAAGAGAAATGAGTGGTTTGTCACCATAACAGGATGTACCAGGAAAGTGTGAGAAATGGCATGCCAGTTATGAAATACAATGGACCAAAAAAGAAAGGGACAGTATTATTCCACACAGACAAATAATGACAAAACATGAACAAATCACAAAACAACAACAACAAAATAAACATCAAGAGACACACGAAGGCAAAGATATGGGTACACATTTTGATGAATAAACAATAATAAGGAGAGAAATTAAAAATGGAAGGAAAAAGAGAGCGGATAGAGAATGGAAGCCTAAGCAAATGTATGGAGTCATTGGTCATGAGGTAGGGTGTCCGCCTTGGGTGCCGGCGGTCACGTGTTCAAATCATGGTGGAGAGCGGAATTTCGTCACGTGGATTCTTCTGGTAAAAATTCCCCTGATCTCTGGGTAGTTCAGTGTTGAGAACGTTAAAAATCTCTGGCAGAAATAAAAAAGAGTAGGCTTAACAGTCGCTGCCTGGACAAAATTAAAATGCTAGTTGAAAATCTACCCAAATTATTTGTATCTTCCTCCACGCCTAGTATGCCGCAAGAAGTTTTAAAATACTTACTACGTATAGCCGAAGCCTTTGGCTACCCGGCAACAGACATTAACATGCCTGTTTGAATTCAAGGATGAGATACATGACGGAAACAAGACAAAAATATTAACTAGATGGAAAGCAAATTAAGAAAGAATTAAAAACTGAAATTGCAGAAGCTAATAAGAGCAGAGTAAACAAAAGAAATGTATTTGCAGCAAAAGAGAATTGCAGTAAAAGAATGAGAAAGGAGATGACAATTTGATAATCCAGATATAAATAGAACCGTTGCCTTACCTCGTCAACAACAACAAGACCCAAAGATTCCATTCTGGAGGTCTCTATTAAGCTATTGACCAAAGAGTGAGCTTTTTCTATAGTTGCAACATACAATGACCTCTTCTTTCGTCTTTTGATGGGTGGAAATCTTCCTTTGCTTCCAGCATACTCCTCCACAATGAAGCCAAGCTCAGTAGCAAATTCTGAGATTGTTCTAACCTGCAGTTTAAGAGGTAACCTCAAACAGTTCAAACTTTAGTACTAGATTCTAAATGGCTATGGTAAATTGTCATCTTGTCTCGTCTGTCCCGTAACTTAGGTAGGTGTAGTGACATCACATCTCAATACATCATGAACTGTCTGCCATCATTATACTCTATCTACTGTATGTTTCAGTTTAAATTAATGTTCTGTGTCCACTTGCGAATATCATCTATCCAGCACATCTTAGGGTGACCTTTCCTTTTCTTGCCAGGAACTGCACATCGGAATATTCCATTGAGCAAACCACGAGAACGTGTACCAGCAGAACTTTCATGATTTGACAATAGAAAAGAGGTATGGATATGATACGATAGAATGTGAGACAGTGTTGTGTACACTGACATTAGTGACATGATCTCGATATGATATTTCAAAGATTTTTCTGAAACATCTCATCTCTATGGTCTGAATTTTCACCTCCAATGCAGCATTTAATGTCCATATTTCACAAGAATTCAGGAAACGATAAATCTCAGGAAAAATTGATTTTCATTCATTCATAGGCATCTCAGTCTTTGTAGATCATGCACATGTCACCCTGTGAGTAGCCTCTTAGGGCACAAGTCTGGGCGCTGAATATGGAGACCATGGGCTGCCCAAACTGCAGGATCCCCATCTTGGCCTCGCTGGTGTAATCCAAAGGAATGCAAAGCATGACAATTTGGCACCAGCTCAGCTGCAGGAGCTGCCGGAATGAGTTCGCAGTTTTGAAACCATCCGCCTCAGGTGCTACCACTTCGGATTTTCTGTCTGGGTTTACTACCGTAGCCCTACCATCTCCCGAGGTTTCCACAAAGCAATGGAGTCGTTGCCTGCAGATGCTAGTTATTTGAAACATCTGATGATACTCTCATCGTCACAAGACTAGCCAGCACTGTCTGGGACTTGTGAGTTTAAAATCATAGTTCCTCCTCTCCTAGGTGAACTGTCAGAGTTTACCTTCTCTTAGATTGGCTGCCAACCAAGGCTAATGAGCCCAATCTGCCCACCCAGTTAAACCGCAGAGTACTTGGTTGTGCCCCACAGCAGGCTCTGTAAGAAACAGGGGACACCTCATGAAGGTGCTGCTGGTGACACAATAATGTAGGAGAGGCCATTTGGCATGGAAACTCCTGGACGACAAGCTGAACAGTGAATCGAGCGGCGATCTCTACACCTGGTAAGGAGAGGCTATATTAAAAGCTTCACTTTCCTTTAACGAGCGGGACGTCCAGCCCAGACCTCACTATCCCCCATAATTGATTTTAGCGATCAGAGATATGTAAATTGTATAAAAATATAATCATATAGTAAAAAACATAATGGTCACTGTAGCTAAGAGGTAAGATGCTCACATCTCAAGAAACAAGCAAACACGTGAAATGGTGTGTGGTCTAATCCAACAAGTTTCCAGTATCCCCTGGTCTCAATGGAAGTGAGTTAAGGCGTCTAGTACTATGGGAGATGGAAAATGAACTCGAAGGTCCTAAGTACATGTTCTGCACATAAAAGAACCATTTGCAGTTAAAAATCTAAAAAAGCAGGCTGTCAGCCGCTGTCCGAGTAGTTGCTGCATGAAGGTACCCTTCCATATTGTCAAGACACCTGTCCCCTGTTTTTCTGAACACTCTATTACCACTATATACGAAATTGACTTTGAGGTCATCAACAGAATCGTCATGGCCAGTGCTGCATTTAGGAGGCTGTGTAACAGTGTCTGGAATCAGAGGGGTCTTAGCCTTCATACAGAACTTAAAGTCTACCGAGCTGTAATGCTCCCCACCCTTCTTTATGCCAGTGAGATGTGGACTGTGTGCAGCAGGAATGCTAGAAAAATAAACCACTTCCATACAAGCTGCCTCCGTAGATTTTTGAGAATACAGTAGCAGGATAGGGTACCAGACACCGAGATCCTTACGAAGGTCAAAATGCTGAGCATCCACACATTGTCGCAGAAGACTCAGATTAGGTGCACTGGCCAAGTGATACGCATGCCAGACAACCGCATCCCCAAACAACTAATGTATGGTGAGCTGAAAGTGCCTGCGTCTGGTTGGTGGGCAAAAGAAGCGTTTCAAAGACTCCCTCAAAATATCTCTGACACGCTTCAACATCAATGTAAACTCATGGGAATGCCCGGCACAGGATCGACAGGCATAGCATAGAACGATCATCAAAGGTACCTCCATTGCTGAGGAGCCCTGGTCCTCTGATGCACAGAGACAATGCACTTCACAAAAAGGCAAAACAACGTATAATGCTGCATCTGTGGAAGGGGTTTCCGTGCCAGAATTGAACTTTACAGCCACCTCCGGACTCACCAGTGTGGTGCAACACAGCATTTCTGACTGCTGTAGTCATCATCGCTTGCGATGGACGGCTATTGTATACCACAGGACCTCTAAACCCTCAGGACAGAAGAGGGATGACAGAAGTAAAGGAACTACCACATTATTATACTGTACGTACATGTTATTAAAAAATTAGCTATTCCAGTATCTTAACTATGAAACAGAAAATGTATGTATCTGTTTGTCCATCTTGCAAAACTCTCGAACAGTAAGCTCTAGTGATGTGAAATTTGCACAACATATTGTCTGAAATGTATAGGTCAATGCAACTATTTTCAGCTCGCTGAGTCGTTCCCTTCCTAAGCTAATTAACATAAATGAAGTTAAACTATTTACAGTGAATGCTTTCTTATACTGTACAGTGTAATAATTTTTTTTTAGCTCAAGGTCAGATACTCAAAGCCTCAGAACTAGTCTATGTTTGGAACTGATCTTTGATCCCCAACAACGAGCGAGTTGGGACATGTTGACAAATCACATTCCAGTAGTATAAACAAAGACCCAGTTATGTGCTCCGCCTGCAAGCTTTCAGTTTCATAACTTTCTTTCCCTGACTTGTGCAGTGTTGTTCTGATGGAGTTGTCTATGTTAAGTGAATATTTAGCAAGAGTGATTACATAAACAAAACTCTCATACATGTGAAGCCATAGCAATTAATCCAGCTTATTTCAAGCCCCTATGTCAACTAGAAGTCACTTTTGATTGTGTGTATTCAAAAATAATGTTATTTCCTGGTCGAAGACAGGTACTAAAGTTCTAGTCTAATGTTAATACTTATTGAAGAAAACTATACATACCACCAAATAATAATTGTGCAAGCACCTCATCAGTTACAAACTTTCCATCATATCTGTCCATAGGTGCCATTTAAAAAAATTGCTTCTCACTATATAAGAAAATTTTAACATCTTTAAACTGGTTTAGAAGGCTCTACAGAGTCTGTATACAACCAGTCTATTCCACTCCACTGATAATAAAAATAACTGTGAGTATCCAATATATTTTTGAATGCATTAACTGACCCTGCCTCATCAACATCCTGTGGCAATGAATTCCAAGCATTCACTATTCTCTTCAGGTCAGGTCAGGTCATCTTGAACCGGTAAGGTCGTTGGGGCACACATGAAGACATCCTCACAACTCCACGCCATCCCTCTCTGTCAGAAGCCGCTGCCTGTGACTCTTCTTGTCGGAGACTGGTCCATTCTTTTATGTTGTCTTCCCATCTCTTTTTGGGCCGGCCTCTTCGTCGTCTGCCATTCACCTTCCCGTGGAGGATTGTGTTTGCAAGACCATTTGATCTCGATATGTGACCGTACCAAGTGAGTTTCCTTCTTTTGACAGTTGCCAAGAGATCTTCGAAAGGCCCTATTGCCGTCGTAATTCTATTTCGGATTTCCTCGTTTGTAACTCGATCTTTGTATGTGACGTTTAAAAGTCTTCGGAAACATCTCATCTCCAAGGCCTGTATCCTTCGTTGAAGGTCAACTGTAACTGTCCATGTCTCACACGCATAGAGAAATATTGACAGGACCAGTGTTCGCATTAATCTGATTTTCGCGCGTAGTGCTAACCGTTTATCTTGCTAGATTTTGTTAAGCCGTGCAAGCGCCGCTATTGTCTGTGCTATTCTGGCCAATACTTCACATTTTGATCCTTCATCACTGAAAATCGACCAAAGATATTTAAAACGGTCAACTACTTCGAGTTCTTGACCGTTAGCTTTTATCTTGCTGTTGAAGCCCGTAGCGTTGTTTGTCATTAGTTTTGTCTTTCCAGCGTTTATCTCCATACCATAGTCAAGAGCTGTTTCATCGAGCCTTCTGACCCATTCCTGGAGTTCTGCTTCTGAACCCGCCAACACGTCGATATCATCTGCAAAACGAAGGTTAGTAATCGTTCAGCCCCCTATCTTGACAGTACCAACGTGACCTCCAAGTGCCTCACTCATAATTCCTTCAAGGAATATATTGAAAAGAGTTGGAGAGAGTGTACACCCCTGTCTCACACCAACTGATGTGCGAAACCAGTCTCCTTGCCTCCCATTCACAAGAACTGCACTAGACGCCTTGTTATACAGGTGTTCAAGGACCGTTATAATATTCTCTTACTAAAAATGATTTCCTTATATCCAAAAAAAATTACCAATACCTTCTTTCAGCATAGGCAATCTTAAGTATACATGGTACAGATGGCATGACCTGAGTTGTAGAAGTCAAATAGACTTTGAACTTGTCAAAAGAAACAAGAAAAGAGCAGTAATAGATTCAAGAGCCATTCTTAACTCATGTGTAGATCACAAGACAATATTGATCACAAGGCGGTAGTTTTGGTTATGAGAGTTCATGAGAAAAAGAAACCATGATGACAAGGCATATTAGCAAATGATTCAATAAAAATAAAAAAACTTAAGAAACAGACACCCAAAAAAACCTATGTTACGAAAATTGACGAGAGCTTTGCTAGACTGACTACAGGAAATAAATCGGTGGAAAAAGAATGGGCAACGTTTAAAAGTAAAATACTAGAAGCAACTACAGATACACACTGAACTGTAAAATCCAGAGGTTTGACTGCTAAAATCACTGTTTTAAACAGAACTTAAAAGAAATACCACAGAAACGTACCTTTTCCTGAACAATAGACACAAATGGCAGGACCAACAAAGCATCCCTCTCATAGCACAAAAGCTCTCTCATAATCAGTACCTCAGCCACTAAAGTCTTGCCACCACTGGTTGGTAATGTGCAGATCAAATTTTTACGATCTTTAACGGATGGCAGGTGTAAGCATTCATTTTGCCAGTCTGTTTTTGTGATGAAAACATTAATTAAATTTAGTTAACCAAAAATGTAAGAGAGTACAAAGATATGATTGTCGTAAACATTTAACAAATTACGAGGGACGTTCAAATCAAACCGGGACTTTTTGTTCTAGTTCTACCTGAATGGGTTATAGCATGTTGGAACTACTATCAATAGTTAGGGGCACTTGCGTCCTATTACTGCTAGGTGGCCCACTTGCCATGGGCTAGTCACGTGACAGATAAATAAAAATGGCGGACAACACTGTTAGTGCTTGCATGGAACAGTGTGTTGTGAAAAAGTTTATTGTGGAAGAAGGCATGAAACCTGCAGAAATTTACAGAAGACTGCAATCACAATACAGTGATGAGACACTCAGATGCAATAAGACATTTGAATGATTTAAACGTTTTATAGAAGGCTGTACATCTGTGAGTGATGATTCCCATCCTGCTCCTGCAAGATAGCGCTCAACTTCATTTGGCTCACCACACTATGTGCCATCTACTCGGCTTGGAGGTAGTGCCATATTCACCTTTCAGCCCAGACCTCACTCCAAGCAATTTCCACCTGTTTGTATCCCTAAAAGAATTCCTGGGAGGTCAGCATTTCAGCACTGATGACGAAGTGAAACAGGCTGTTCTGGATTGGTTCAGACATACTGACAAATTTTTCTATGCTGAAGATTATATAGAGAAATAAATGGCATTTGAACTACTTGAATATTTTTTTTTCATTACAAAAAAGTCCTGGTATGACTTGAACACCCCTCATATAAGGGAATTGACTGATTTATTGTTTTTGGTCCACATAGAACCAGGTCACTCTCCATCAAATTCCTAGTCTGGGCTTTCTCGAGTTTCACCCCACCATGAGATATTGCTGTTATAATAATAAAACTGATTAATTTTTAGTATTTACAGTATATGACACGAACAAATAAGTTAATACTTATTTTTAAAAGTAGGGGTAACAAATACAAAGACATCATTATTATCAAGTAGTATGTTCTTGATAAAACGTCGCTCTCATCACAGCCACTCGACAGGAATCTCGATCAGTGGTCAGTCTATCCGCCTGCTCCATGTTCATGTTCAGGATGTCTTGTGTCCATCTAAGCTTTGGCCAGCCTCTGTCTTGCCTTACTGGAATGATTCCCTCCAGAACTACTTTTTATAGTCCGTTATGATGTGGCCAAAAAAAACCTCAGTTTCCGAGACATAAGGTGGTTTTATAAACTAGTTCTCGCCAACACTCAGATCTTGTAGGATGGTTTTATTTGTTATTTTCTTTAAACCAAGGTATTTTTAAGATTCTTCTGTAACATTTTGTTTCGAAAGCCATGATCTTCTTTCTCAATATTCGTGTGATGGTCCATGTCTCGCATCCGTACATTGCCACCGGGAATACGCATATCCTCAGGATCTTCAATTTTAATTCTTTGTTAGTATTGTGCCACACATTTTGCACACTATCAGTTTCTGCATCGCTATTGACAATCATCTCATGACTTCTTTTGTGCAGCCCCATCATTTGTTATCACAGAGCCAAGGTATTCAAAGTAATCCAAAGTAACACAAAGACAACGTAACACAAAGACAAGCCTATTTTAAACACTCTGAAAACACACACCCTACAACATAAAAGACAAGAGACTAGTAGGCAATCCAGATTCAAACCACAGCTCTACAGATGGTGGATGTGTCCATACCACAAGCGAATTCCCAAAACTCATGCCTTTCTTGCAGCATGAAAGACAACTGAGAATGACAACATAAAGGTGGTTGCATATATAAAAAGCTTAAGAAGTTAAGGTAGTCTAAAATCAAACAGATGCTGCCACAAAGGATGACGTGTTGTGCTAGACATTCAGCCTTATGGGTTGGCATGTCAGGTTCTTTTCCAGGATGCTGTATTTTTCCCAACATAGAACACTAAAGTACCCATTTGTACAACTGGGTAAATAGTATATAAGAGTGCATCATGGCTGGGTTACAGACCTCGTAACATTACTATAAGAGTCAGGCACTCAAACTACGCCAATTGTACGTTCATAATATATAGTCTTCAAGAATACAGAGTATGGTGATTATCACATATGAGAGCTTAATAAGTATCCGATCTTTGGCTAGAAGAAATACAAAAAATAACCTATTTAGTTCAAAATCTAATCCCCTACAAATTAGGCCCCTTCGAAGTTGACACACTTATCCCAGCAGTTCTCCCGCTGTTGGAAGCATTTCTGAGAGTTAATTTTTGGGATCTCCATCACATTTGTCTTGATTTCTTCTATTGATCATTTCTATGGAGAGTATAGCCGAGCTGACAGTGAGCTTGCTTGCTAAGACTGGGATTACAGCACGCCAGAGTATGAAATCACGCACTGGCAGAAACAAACAAAGTGTGGTTCGTTCCTGGTACGAACCCTCCTCGAGTCGACCCAGCTGTAAATGGGTATCGGATGTATGAGTTGGGGAAGGTATAAACAGCAAGGAAGGGAACTGGCCACTCCAACCCTCATAGACTGCGGCTTAGTACATGAATAGTTATCTTCATCCCCCGACTCCAATTCTTGCCATGGGACGGACCTTTACCTCCAATATTCTAAAATTTCATCCCTTTGAGTGGCACCTTGAGTCTCGGAAAGAGCCAAAAGTTTCAAGGAGACATGTCTAGGGAGCAATCGGGTATGTGGTTAATCCTGTCCAATGCCCTATTTGTTTCAGCAAAAAATCCAGCATGAGGTGTGTTGTGTGGACTGGAGGATCCATCATGACAATGTTCTGGCCCACACCTCGTTCAATGATTTTTCTCAGGAATTTCTTGATGACGCTATATACTCTTTTAATATTGAGTTTGATAATCCGTCACATTTCAGATCGATACAAAAAAAACTAACTTCACATCGGAGTTGAATATCCTTAGCATGGTAGGAATTTGTATTACTCTAGTTTCACAGTTTTCAACATGGTAAAGGTTCCTCTTGCTTTCACATCACAAAAATAACATAACACAAATAAGTGAAAATTATATTGCTCTTAACAAGCCCATGAGTTCAGGTATTTGTGCAGTATTTTTTTTCGCCAGATGGCAGGCTCGACAGGGAAATCAAGTCCAGGTGTCAGAAAGCATCTGCTGCAACTTATCAGCTGTCACCCCTGCTGAGACATCAGAGCATTAGTTTTGCAACAAAACAATAGCCTATAACAAGTATATTTAATTAAGCTGACTCTGTGCTACCAGTGCCAAATATGGCCCCTGTCCAAGGCACATAAAAACATAGTTTTGATGTGTGAAATGAAGTGTTTGAGGAAGGTCATCGGTATTACCAGGAAAGACAGAATGCGAAATGACGATATTCAAAGTATGGTCAGAATTACGCCTTGTGCCGAGCACATTTCCAGAAGATACTTCTGCTTGGTCATCTCATGAGAATACACTCTCATCAACTTCCATTGATGGCTTACAGTGTAAAATGGCAGCCATGAGGCAGATGGACAGATGGCAATAGAGTGATTGTGCAATGACACAGACTCACAACGCACTTAGCGTAGGGCAGATGAATTAAGCTCCCCACAACGCTCAAAGTGTACAGAAAACTAACTACCTACCTAACTAACTAACTAACTAACTAATGGATGTTTGAACTCACCATAAAGCTTGGTTACACCTCTATGAGTCTCAAACAACTGCTGCACTTTAGTAGGTAGACCAAAGAACGGCCCGATGTCAACATTGCTCCCATCTTTCCTTATCTGGGAAGCATCAAGTTTTGCCTGTTGTAGGGCCTCTTTCCTAAAATCTTCTTCTATGTTTCTTTGTACAGTAACAGACCTAGCATTCTGCTTCAGTCGTTTTTTAATCCTGTTCTTCAAAGATTCATTATTCAGCTCACAATTTTTTCCATTTGTGAATGGGGTAACTAATGTACTTGAGTCTCCTTCTAAACATAATTTGTTAGTTAATGAATTTGAAACTAAATGATGAACACTTTCAACAAATGTGCTAGAAGTTCCTGGTATAAGTAAATCTTTTTCATTATTTTTTGTATTTTGGTTCGTGTCACATGCGTATTTATCAGATGAAACACTTTCGGGTAAAGATTTATTTTTTTTCCCTTCAAAGAAAAAATATTCTGACAAAGAATCATCCATGCTCATTTTCTGAGCATCAACGCTGGAATTTCTACAATTTGGTTGTTGGTGAGTGTTGTCATCAAATAAATCTTCATCTGAATTATATCCATTGAAAACTGCTTCGTCCTCTGTTAACACACTGTTTGTTTCTTTCTGATCAGAGGAGCATATAGTTTTATGAGTTTCAATGGAAGATATATAAAATCCAGCATTAATTTTCCCGCCACTCAATGCAGGTTTTGCTTTCTGCTGACAAACTTTTATGCCAGCATTAATATCTGGTTCATGAATGCCCTCAGAACATTTTCTCTTGTTGGCAGGAGTGGCAACACTGCTCTTCAAGTTAGGAGATGAAAAAGGTCCTAAGTCAACTTCAGCAAACAGAAGATCACAATCACTGAATTCTTCAAATTCATCTGTTATATGAGAACGTAGAGGCTGAAAGATAAAAATAAATTTTTTATTAATTTTTTATTTCTTCTTCTTCTTCTGTGGTCGTTCTCAATATCCCGCTACCAATCCCTGAACAGGGCTTTGCAAGTAGCAGGATGTAGTCCAGAGAACAGAATGTTTTGTGTTGCTAGTTTACAGATTTACTGTAATATTTGCACCTTTCAGTCTGACACATCCGTCTTCAGCAGCATTATTTTATTTCAAACTTCATTTGACATAATTCTTCTGATCTACCCTTGAACAAAGCACATTCATATTTTGGGCTATTTTGTTTAGCCCCACCCATGACACTTCCACTATCCTGCTCTGCTCTTCTCATATTCATTGCCAGGTGTTCTTTGGCTGCCACACTCTTTCGTCTTCTGTCAGTATCTTCTTCTATTTTGGTGTTCGTCCTGAAAAGGATGTTGTGTCGTAGTTTACAGCTAGACTGCAATGTCTGCTCGTCTGAAGTGACAGCATGTCTGGCATTCCCTACCACCTGAGAGAACATCACAAAGGGACAGAGGTACGATGTCTGCTAGTCTGAGTCTCTTCATCATCCATGGGGATCACTGATAGAGAACAAACAGCAAAGAACTAAATAATAATGTCTTTAATCCATGGAACGGGGATTGATTGGTGCAGCCCAGAGCATATACTACTCACCGGTTGGTTCTTCAGCTACACCAATAGAGCTCCATCTACTCCTCAACCCTTTCACCTACTGCTCAGTGGGTCACCTGTTTACGGGAAAGGCTTCAGGAGTTAACCCTGAGGAAAAATCTGTATCCTGTGCTACCTCCAGTTGCAATGACTACATCTTGCCACTGGATTAAGGTAGCAGGGGACGAGAGAGTAGGGCTGATGCAGCAAAATACTTTCCTATTTTAATATATTCAAGCACAAGTTACAGCATCAGACAAAAACCTGTGAGTCACCATCCATCTTCGTTTGCAATGGGCAACTATTAACAGCAACTTAAAGACTGTTACAAATTTAAAAATATGTTCAGTTCATTCTGTAACCCATTAGGTCGTTGGGGCACACTTGAAGACACTCCCAAAATTCCACGACATTTTTCTCTGTCTGCCACCGCCTGTCGTATCTCACCGGGACGAAGGCTTGACCACTCAGTGATGTTTGTCCACCCACCTCTTCCTTGGACGTCCTCGCCCTCTCTGCCCCGGTACATAACCAAAGAGTATCAAGTTGGTAATTCCGTTGGACTTTGCGACGTGCTCGCACCAGACCATCTTTCGTCTTTTGATTGTTGTGAACAGATCTTCAAAAGGACCAATTGTGTTTTCAACTCTCTGTCGTATTTCTACGTTCGTGACACGATCTTTATATGAAACATGTAGGAGTTTTCTATAGCACCTCATTTCCATTGCATGGGTTCACACTGGGGATAAAATGACAGACTGCTCTGTGTCATTTTCACTTTGAAGAGAGAACGTAGCTTTTGTAAATTTGACACATAAGCACTTTTCCTGATATTTATAGAACTGTCAGTTGACAGAAGGTGAAGACACTTTTGTCTTGTACATCATAATGTAACATTGCAAATAAATATATATAGAATATAGGATATATAGAATAATAAATAAAAAAATTAATGTATTAGTCGTTCCAAAGTTACCTTGCAAACTTCACTTGGAATGGCCTTGGGTACATCATCTCGTTCAACGGTCACTAAATTTTGGGAAATCACACGAGAATGTAAACTTGGATGTCGATGGCGCTTTCCAGATCTCCTGCGAACAGGCCCTTTCTCTTCCATTCTCTTGAGCTTTGAGAGAAAAAGCCACAATAAATACATTTATCAACATTTAATTAATTTTGACATTTGTATTATTAAAAAAATATAATTAACAACATTTAAAATAGTTACTTAGTTTTCAGTTCCCTTGTGCTGTTGAGAGCTTTAGTCATTAAGTTGTCTGTTCAGTGCCAAATGTGGTGCGTTGGTCATCGCAAGTCTGTGTCAATGCAGGATCACTCTTATGCCATATATCAATCTCTCGCATGCCCCCCCCCCCCCCTCATGCCTTGCATCTAGTTCTTCTTGTGCTGAAAGTCATCACACCCCCCTCTCCTGTGTCATCACCTTGTGGAGTGTGAGGGCCCTTACACACTCCAGTGACCTATGCCTACGGGAACATATGTTTCTAGTAGGGCGACCCAAGCTGGACAGGTCACTGGTCAGGCTAAAAATGGCAGTAGTCGGGCAGGTGTTGCTCAATGGTAGTGTTCTATCGACCATCGTAGCATGTGACCTGCCCATCTATGTTTAATCTAAGGATTGTTGGATCATTTATTGCGGTGCCATCATCAATTAAATGGTCATCAAGTGATTTAAGTAGTCAATTTATTCATTATTCATATCTATTGTCTGCAGTACTTTTGAAATCATTACAACAGGTCTTCCTTTGCAGTGACCAAATCATGACCAGGACAGGAAGTTTTGAGGTCTCATGTCTGCTACCACTTATAACGAAGCCATATGTTCTGAACCATTGGAAGCATGAACTGAGTAAGAGTTCAACTTTCCAACTGTCCCGATAAATAAGGTCCAAAATAGCTACCTCACAGTTGCATTGTCATTAAGTGTCTCAATCTGAATCTATATTCTCCATTTGAAACCGTTGCTTATAAGATTCAAGAATTAAAGATACTCTGATACTCAGTATTTAGGAAGCAAATTTTAGTTAGGACTACCAGACACAGAGATGTATCAGGCTTTTCACTGACATTCCATACTCAAACTGTTCATCTGGCCAGAAAATATAATTTTGTTGATGATCAACAGAATAATCTCTGATTCTGCAAAAGGAAATGCTTGGTAAACTCTAAAATTGCGTTATTCACTTAAATAACAGTTTCGACTATTTCAGTATGTGGTCCTAGGTTAGACATCCACGTAGTTGATGTAGTGTATCCAATTACATTTTACAATCAAACGTTTCTATAATCTATATAGATCTAGGGTCTACATAGACTATTTATTTAATTTAAGAAAGGAACATTTGAACGGAACCAATATGAATGTAAATCCTGACCAAATAGGCTATAATATGTGATTGTATTACTATTATTAATAATAATATTATTATTACTTAATTACTAATAAATTAATATTCAAGTTAATATTCTAAAATGATTAAACTTACACAAACACCAACTTTACTAACAGTAACAGTCTACTCTACACTACTAACACTGACTACTAGTAATTAGTGTACTACGATAGTAATTAATTAGTATATTAATAGTACTAGTACTGAACACTAAAACTAAACACTAATATACTATTATTACAGTAATTACTAAACAGTGAGTTGATTGTGTGGTTGTCAACTTACAAGAAAAATGAAAAAGTGTAAGTTAGCTTAATTAACTTTATAAAGCTGGGGGTTTGTTTTTTTGGGTGCCTTTATAAGAGTGCGTTTATTCTGACAAATCTGCACTGGCATTAAGTTCAGCATTTAAAAGAAATTGACGATTATGTCAGTTAGAACATCCATGAACATAATATTTGATAACATTTTTGTTTTCATCGAGTGGATTCAAATTGAGTTGTTGATGAAGAAGTTTACAAATAGTCTAGGACAAGACGATTAATAAGAGTAGCTTCCCTTTGTTCGAGTTTGTGCAAATAGTTTGGACATGGCCTGAAGTTGAAGTTCTCAATCAGATTTAGTATACAATATTACATGTATAACGATTTTGGCAATTTTTTAATGTGAGTAGTGCTGTCAACTGTCTTATTTTAAAAATAATACGGTACACGGTATGATTACTCTTACAGAGTTTGAAGGTAACGATAAATCGTTCCAAATTTCATTCATTCAATTTATAATTATTTATTTAACTTAACGGTTTTTATACTACTGGTTTAGAAGACTCATCAGTCTGTAGACAACCAGTCACATCTGCATTACTCTTCTCTAAAAGCTATGCTCATCCAATCTATTCTTAAATGCATTAACTGTCTCTTCCTCCACTACCTCCTGGGGCAATGCATTCTAAGCATTCACCACTCTCCAACTAAAATAATATTGCCTAATAATTAATATCCAATCTGGACCTTTCCTGCTTTAGCTTAGTTACCTTAGTAATTTGTATCTGTGCCCTCTTGTTCTCGTTTGTGGTTGTATTTTGCAAAACTTGTTATAGTCTAATTTAACCTTTCCTGTGATTATCTTATAAACCTGAATTATTGTCACCTCAACCAAATTCTTCCATTTTCTAGACACTCACAGTCACACTGTACTGTGTACACTCACACTCATTGTAACACTGTAGGTCGGTTTTTCTGAGTCTTTCCTCGTAACTAATAAGTAATACTGGAATCCCACTATCAGTTTTGTTGCTCTTCTTTGTATTCTTTCCAACATGTTTATATCTCCTCTATGATAAAATCTCCACACCTGTACAGTGTACACAGTACTCCAATCTAGGTCTAACAAATGCTTTATACAGTTTGACAATCATCTCCTTACTTCTATGTTAAATATTTCTTTTTATCATACCTAACATTGCATTTGCCTTATTCACTGCTACCTGGACTTGCTTACTCACTTTACCTGTATGATCTATTATATCCCCTAGGTCCCTTTCCTTATCTATCATTCTAATATTGTTCTGTCCCATTCTATGATTCTGTAATGTAATTATGTTCCATATTGGATCTATCCATGTGGATGACTGTTCTTTTATCTATATTAAACTCCATTTGTCATCTCACAGGCCAGTCTAAAATTTTATCTAAATGCGACCTCAATATATCTACCTCTGCTATAGATGAGAAACTCCTACATAGTTTCGTGTTGTCCACAAATTTTTAAATCATGGATCCGATATCAATGTCCAAATTGTTTATACATCAAGAACGATATTGGTCCCAAAACCGAGCCCTGTGGCACTCCACTTTTTACTTCACACCATTCATAGTACTCCTTAGTTATGCACACTCTCTGCCTTCTTCCCGTTAACCAATTTTCAATCCATTTGGCAACCTCCCCACCTATTCCATGCGATTTTAACTTTTTAAATAATCTTCGATGAGGTACTCTATTAAAAGCCTTTAAAAAATCTAGATAAATAACATCCACTGGTTCCCCCTTATCTATCATTTTAGTAACCTCCTCCGTGAATTCCAATAGATTTGTTAAGCACGATCTCCCTATAGTAAAACCATGCTGACTATTTCTGATTAGATTAAACCTATCTAGATGCATTACAATGTTTTCTGATTATTGATTCTAACATTTTACAGACTATGCTTGTTAAACTCACAGGTTTATAATTTCCTGGATCTGATTTATTTCCATTTTTGAATAAGGAGATCACTCTTGCATCGTTCCAATCTCTTGGAACAACCCCTTTTGCAAGTGATTGAGAACATAATATAGTCAATGGTTTTGCTAGTTGGTCTCTAATTTCAAATAGCATTTTTGGATGGATATGTCCATCTTGACCTGAACATTTATATACTTTTAATCCCTCCAATTTTTTAAAACCATTTTCTCTGTAATACATATTGATTTTAACCCAAGTACATCTATTTCATATTTGAAAATATCTATAGGCTCTGGGATCTTGAAGCAGTCTTCTTTTGTATAGAATATGTCAAAGTATTGATTTAGTAGATTGGCTATCTCCCTATTTTCTCTTATTATTTTACCTGTACTATCTATGAGAGGGCCTACCTTGTCTCAATGATCAATTACTCATTCACCGCAACAGGTTGCGAGCGTGAGCGTAGCAAATTTTTAAAATATGTATGGTGCCTGGGAAGATATTGTCTTTAAGACTCTTTATTGAACAGCCAGAACAGTATTATATTAGAGATCCCCTCCCCGAATGCCATCACCTTACCGTGGTGGGGGAGGGGGCTTGAGTGTTCCAGTAGAATGACGTGTGAGCTATGTTGCTAATATTGGCATGAACATATGTTTCTGCTAGTGGTAGGGTCACCTAGTACGCCAGAGGGATGACGAAGTGGAGGCCGACAGTAAGACAACTTGGCAAACTATGAAGGATGGCTGCAGACCAAATGAAATAGAGGGAGTTTGTTGCTGCCCTTAAAGACAACTATCAGATGTGACTGTCATTGACTGCTTTGCCAAGTACTGACCAAAGAACTAAGATGAAGATATTAGAGAGGGATTGAAAGAAGCCATAGATTGAAGGACGAACAGGCCGGCTTTCGGGAAAATAGATAATGTGTAGATCATATACCAACACTGCGGATAATTGTTGAACAAATAGTGGAATCGAACTCATCACTATAAGTTGGATTTGTGGATTATAAGAAGGCATTTGGTTTTTCACGGTTCAGTCAAGGGATAACTCTGGAAATTGCTCATACACTATGTAGTGCCCTTGATTTCACTAAAATGTTAAGAAAATGTACGAAAATATGAAGTGTAGAGTGCTACCTGATGGAGAGCTTTCTGAGTCATTTGAGATAAGAACCGGTGTGCAATAGGGATAGATCTAATCACAATTTCTCTTTCTGCTGGCTATTCACATATGAAAATAGAATTCACTGGCTTTTGACCAACATATTTGATGATGATCTGGACTATACTTACTGAATAGTCACAGAAACTTGGTCTGAGGGTAGGCAGAGAAAAAGAAAATATTACGAGAATAAAATCATCTAATGACAATCAGATTGTCCTGGGAAATGCGATACTAGAATAGGTAGAATCATTTATATATCTTGATAGAAATATGTACAAGGTTGGAGGTACAGATAGAGATATGGAATTTAGAATACAAAAGGTGAGAGATGCTTTCATTAGTTTATGAAATTTGTAAAAGTAAAGTCCACAACAAATATACAGATGTGCAACTCCAATGTAAAGTCCATTGGATGCTACGTTTGGAACAATGAAAAGTACAACTAAAAATGTTCAAGCTTTCATCAATGTATGCCTGTGCCGACAAGATGGTATAAAATGGTACGATATAGTCACTAATAATATAGACCTGTGGGGCAGAATTGGACAGAAGCCAGATGATATAAAGTGAAAGCGCTGGTGATGGAAAGGGCACACATTATGGAAAACATTTGATAGCATTACAAGATAGTCACTGTTCTGGAGTCCTCTAGGCAAGAGAAGTAGGGATGAACCTACACATTGAGAAGGGCAGGAAAGACATGGGCAGAGCAGAAAAAGATGGTGGCATGACAAGAACACTTGGCGAGTATTAGTTGAGTACCTTTGCTCCGCAGGCAGTATAAAGGTTTTGATTGGTTGATGTTGTTGTTGCTGCCATCCCATAGCTGTTGAGCAAGTCTGCTCTTGGCAGCCAAATGTAATATTGTATATACATACAAGTCTTTCTTAGTGGTTCCACTGTGCCATACATTGTATTAGCGATTGATGGCAGTACTTGTAAAAATCTTTTCCTCATGACTGCAAATGCTTTGCATTAAATCATGAGGTGTCTGTTTCATCAGGATGAGACCAGTGTCTGCGCAAGGGCAGGTACCGAGGGTTGAACAGGCTACTGAAAGATGAGACTTTAATCTCTTGTGTGTAGTCTATTTAATTTATAATCGTTTTGGAGACAGATATTTTGCTAAATACACAGTGACCCAATGTTCCAGTTGCCCAACTGTTCAGCCAGATTTCCCTGACATTATTCTTAAGGATTTATTTAACTGTGTAGTTACTGCAAGGTCTATCCTTTTGTTGTTTTGGAGGTCTTTTGTTTTTGCCAATCTGTCAACCACCTTCTTTCCCTGTATTTTGCTATGTCCAGGGATTCATTTTCAGAGTAACATTAATTATGTTATAAATATATATATCTTTGTTGTATGGGGTGTGCTTCAGTGTCTCCAGTACTGACTTAGAGTTAATAAAACTAACCATGTCTAGTGAAACCAATTCCCTTAGGTCAAAATGTTGGTGCAAAATCTCAGCAGCTGTTTTGATAGTTGCAACCTCCACTTCGTCGTTTGAATGGTTTCTTAACTTAATTTAACTCAACTTAACGTCTTTATACTGGTTTAGAAGACTCTGCAGTCTGTATACAGCCAGTTTCATTTATATTACCTTGCTCTAAAAGCTATGCGCATCCAATTTATTCTTAAATGCGTTAATTGTCCCTGCCTCCACTACCACCTGTGGCAATGCATTCCAAGCATTCACCACTTTCTGCTGCATGAATCACAAATCTCTTAGAAGGATCCTTCTTTCTTCTTCTTCGTACGCAGTCAGACAGTAACTATTATTTTTTCGAAAAAAGCAGCGGTCATCCTGAGGCTGTCGCCACTGCCATAGAGCTTGTCTTGCAGTTCCACTGGTGATGGCCACATCTGCTCTCTCTGATCCTCGTATGTCGGGCAGTTCTGCAGCAGATGTTCAGCGGTCATTTTACCGGTACCGGGCATTCGTCGGTACCACCTATCTTCAATTTGTTGAATAGGTGGTACCTCAGTCTATTGTGGCCAGTGCGAAGTCTGAAGACAACGACCTGCTCTCTTCGGTTCAACTGGTAATAGGCATCGTTTTTGGTGTAACCAGTATGTTCGGTTTCCCATTTGGTCATGTATCTGGCTTTGATAAACCGTTTTGACTCTTCGTACGTCATACTAGTATCTGTTTGTGGTAGTCTTGCACCTTCTTTTGCCAGTCTGTCTGCCTCCTCGTTGCCTTGGATGTTGCAGTGTGATGGGACCCACTGTACCACTACCCTTTTTGGTGCGGACTGCTGGCACAGTTTGCAGAGTGCTGCTCTTAAGTCATTAAGCTCAGTGTTTTTCTGGCTTTTTAGCGCTGTGACTACGGCGAGAGCATCTGTAAGCAGGACTATATGGCTTTCATTTTCTTTGTGTGTCACCATTTCTTCCACTGCCGCCCTCAGTGCCTCTGCCTCCGCTCTGAAATTGCTTGTGTACTTACCAGTAGCGAATGACAGTGTTATTTGTCTGCCATTTGGTACGTTCAGGAATGCTCCCGCCCCTCCGTTCTGTGTAGTGTTTGTTACAGAACCGTCGGTGTATGCATGGGTCCAGTCCATGCTTGGGTAGCTTTTCGATATAAAGCTTAGGGTAGTAGCTCTCCTTTCTTTTTCAGTCTGGCAGTTTTTGTTTCCAATACCTGGTATATTTTCTACCACCTCTGGAAATATATCCTGCCTCCAGGTAGGTTTTCGTACAGTAGTGATGGGTTTTGGTGTTGTTAGTGCGTTTATGGGATCTTCGTGCATCTTTGCTTTGGCTATTTCTGCAAAGTTTCTCCGCTTTAGTTTCCCATTTCCCAAATTGTTTAGTCTCTGGTGCATTGGATGGTCAGTCAGTCTTCGGAGTTTCTCTGACTGCAGCTGGGCTCTGCAGTCTCTTCTATCGGTCATGGATTTCAGTTTTGTAATCTTTTCAAGTTCTTTAGAAGGATCCATCCGAGTGTTTCATATAGATACCGTAACCTGCAAATGAGGTAGATTTGCAAATTGATCCATCTGTATAGACCAGGACTGCCGTTGCTGAGTAGCTGTAGATTATTGATTGATGTTGTTGATGCCCATAATGAGTATGTTTACTCTTTTGCGCTGGGAAATACTGGCCAGGATGTCACGTCAGGGTCAGGTGCAATACACTGACCAAGACCATAATCTCTCTTCCATGTAGCATTCCCTGGAAACAGGCTGTTTTCAAGGCAGCAAGGCTGGCGAGATGTGGATCAATGTGATCCCTGTAGTAGTGAGCACTACGCAGATGAAGCCAAGCATAGCACGACCGCCTGGAGGACTGCCGTCCACCTTCATCAGCATGCTCAGGATGTAAGGAAAGCTACTACAACACTCCAGTTAACGTCCTTTTTCAGGACGCACAAAAGAGTAAACTTACTCATTGTGGGCATTGAACAACAACTCTTTTGAGCACAGCAAAAAGGGCGTTAAGTGGTGAGTTTCAGTAGTTATTCTCACATGCTGATGAAGGTGGACCCGGATCTTCCAGACTGTTGTGCTATGCTTAACTATCGGTACATCTTGTGGCGCTCACTACTATGGAGATCCCGTCGACCCTCACTTCATTAGCCAGACTATCGTGAAACAGTTGTTTCCAGGGAGCTGCGTACGCAGAAGAAGAAGAAGAAGTTTCCAGGGAGAACTGCATGAAGGTTTTAAATGTTTGTCTCAACTTGTTGGTCAGTATGTATTACCTGACCGGATGTCGGTATCCTGTCCCCTTGATTGATTGATTGATAAATTCTACTGAATTTCAAGGTAATGATAAATGTTACTACCCTAGTGGTCCCTTACTGGGGAGGGAAGAATAAGGCTACTGTAACAGTTTCTCGTGGAGCATGGTAGCTTAGGGCAGGGGAAATGGGGGCTGGCGACTTTATTCTCTGAGAGGCAAAAGTTGCTTGAATGTTGTTTGGCGAGCCCAGGTCACCTCAAGGTCAACATAGCGCCGATGTCTCCACTAGGTCGGCAAGAAAGCAAGAGGTTAATATTCTCTATAGGTGGATAACTTGTCTAGATTGGGGGTAGGTGTCAGATTGACCATTCTGGTACCAAACATAAGTCATGGGTGGTTAGGTTGACAACAAGGACTTGCATATCAGGCTATCACTTTTAGAATTACAGTGACTAGTGGATATTGCAGCCAATAAGATACTAGATGGGTGGGGCGCCAAATTAGATTGATAGCTAACTAGCCAACTGGGGAGGACCACTTTACATCCATTTTTATTTCTAGAACTAAGAAAAGTGTCAATACAAGAAAATGCAGAGAGAGAGATTCGGAGAAAGAGAGAGAGTTTGCGGGGTGGTTATCCCATCATACACCTACAGCCTTGCACTCACGCTCAAAGGTGCGAATGATGGACACGATATAAGTAATATGAGAAAGAGATCTGATTACATGTGAGTGTGAAGATTTGTCTGGATACGAATTGAGATTGATCTAGAAGGCTGTCTGACTGTTCTCCAGGACCATTGCAATGGTGTCTGTTGGAGGAATAGTGGCCCTTCTACGATCAAAGTTTCTAGCTCGTAAAACTGGTTGCAAAAAGGGGTTTTTCCAGAATCCTGGGATAAAATCCTGATCATTGTTAATCCATGTTTGTACGCTCGACAGCAAAAAGCAGTCAACCCTGACAGAGGTTGGCAGATTCATCCCCAACTAGACGACGGACGAATTAATGACAGAGGATAATGAGTTAGCTAGAACAACTAAGTTGTAACAAGATTGTATTAGATTAAGGGTATGATTTATGTTACTTCAAATATGAGACTAAGAACCTGGAAATATATATCAGTTCAGAGGTACCATCAACAGCTAATGCTTTAATCCTCTGTGTTAGTTTAGGATATGATATTATATAGTTTAGTAGTTCTTTTCTTGTGTAACCTTTATTCATGCAAATAAATGATACTATTTTGTCTTAATGGTTAACAATAGTTTTCTGTGATTGAAGTGTAACGTCGTACAGTCTATGTTGTAGGTCGTTAGATAACTAAGTAAGCCTACCCTGCTACACAACCTCATAGTGTAACACAAATTGCAACAGAAACCAACACTGCAACTTCACACAAAGTGCTTTGTCACAGGCTTCCTAAAGAAGGCCATGTGTAAAGTTGACGCTGTGCTCCAGCTAGAACACATTCGGGATAAAAATAGAAGATAAATCTTACGAATTACAAAATCTACATTTAGTAAAATTTTTAATAACAGCATCCCGTTGGAGATCTTGCCCCAGGGGATACATTATTTTTGCTAGGTCTTCACTTCCTTACATTTTCTAACTCATAGCAGTCAGGAATCCCTTGTTACAGCTAGGTATGCCTGGACAGGGTCAATAAACTTTTCTTACTGTGAGAGACAAGCATTCTATAGCTCATTTAATCATGTACAATTAAGTTGTAAATTGCCATATTTTATATGATTTAAAAGTCAATGAAATTATATTTTCTTTCAGTTGGATTTTCTCTTCTACCATTAACATTATGCATTTTGTTGAATATGAATGTCTCAGGATGACCGCTGCTTTTTTCGAAAAAATACAGGTTGACGTCTGACAGCGTACGAAGAAGAAGAAGAATATGAATGTAATCTGTCAACTTCTTTCCATTTCCAGATCTCTGTTTCAGATATGCTGATCAACTTTGCCTTAGATATTCTTGGCACCAAAATCAGCAGTGACAAAGTCAGCACAGATGACCATGAGTGTTCCAATCTAATAAGTAGTAACTGGCATCTGAGGAGAAAAGGATTTTTGGCCGAATATTTCATCAAGCCTCCCGTGAACATAACATTTGAGTTTCCCTGCAATGTCTGCATTCATCACATTCTAGTTACCCCGTGCGTAGGACAGCAGCTATCATCTCATTTAGAACTGTATTCTGCATCAAAATTACAGTCAAGGGCAGCGACATACTTTAAGAAACAGAAAACTGTTGCATTAGAAGGAGGATGTGGAATTTCAAATGCTTCAGCTGTGTCACATTCCGTACCCGCCATATTTTACCCTGTATCAAAAATGTATCTTACAGATAGTGACCGCATATGTTTTTACAATCCTAAAGTCAGTGCCTCGTTGAGCACAGATACTGCATATAATGGAGTGTCTTATCATCACAGGACAGAAATACGACACTTCAGACAGGAAATCATTTCAGCTTCAAGTCATCTGACGCTGCGTATAATGAGAACTGTTAGCGGATCAACTGCTGCAGTTAGCAGCATTGATATTTGGGGTTTACCTGCATTGTCTGTGCCCACTGCAGTCAAAGATGATATCGCGAATAAATATACCAGTTTCATAAATCAATCCTCTGCAAAAAAAGACTCTGAGATATTCAAGCATGAGAACAAGACTGGTAGCACAGCTGCGTCATCATCAGTCACACATTCTGTAGCAGAAATTCCAGAACTTGAAATTCCGGAAGATTTTCTAGATTCTATTACGTGTGAAGTCATGGCAATGCCCATGCTGCTTCCAAGTGGGAAGAATGTTGATCAGTCTACTCTAGACCATTATTTCAATGTTGAAGCATCCTATTGTAGGCAGCCTAGAGATCCATTTACTGGAATAGAGTTTTCTAGTACAAATAAACCTATACCAAATGGTGCCCTGAAAACCAGAATTGATAAATTCCTTATGGAACATTCTGATGATGTAGCAACGTCAACAATTGCCAGGACTGTTCGTGCAGGAAGAAATACATCTCTTCTTGGAAAACGGAAAAAGACAAGGAATGCAAATGATGGAGTATCATCATTAATTTCACCAAGCTGTAGCAGCCAGCAACTTTTTCACACAACAATCAACATTACAGGTAGGCAAGTGTTTCAACTTGAAGATTCAACATCACTGGAAAGTCAGAAATCTGAAACGGTATCACAGCCTAACAATCTTGATAAAAGTAAAAATGCTTGTAGCAAAGAAGTATCAGGCGATGCTGTGAAATGTCAGCAGACGTCATATTCTTGCAACATCCCCAGAAATGACTTTGCTGATCATCCACATGAAACCCAGTTAAAAAGTAGCCTGAACAATGCACTTTCTTCCATCCTCAGCAGCCTGCCATCATATTTATCAAATTCTCAAAGCTCCGCAGACAACGATGTGTGTTCCTTATGCAAAGGAACACTGATAGTACATAAAGCATCATATGTGACACCTTGCCATCATTATATGTGTCGTGAATGTTTGACATTGGACAGAACTGTGTCATCTATAACATGTGGGGTTTGTGGGCACAGTTTCACCACAAGTCATGTTTTAAGGAGGCATCAGGCAGTTTAACAGGACCATATAATTCAAGCCACTGGAAAAATGTCAGACAATGCAACATGATTGCACTTGATTTCTAGGCAACATGATTATAGCCTCTAAACACACCTGAATGCCCTTGACAATGCCAGGGATAGATATAATATTATGATTAATACAGCATAGACAGTGACAATGAAAATCAGCAGAATATAGGACACTAAGTATTCAGGTGAAAAGCACATAACTTAAACAGGTCAGAGACAGTGTAAGTAAAATACTGAAGAAATACCGAATGGTGTCGCATCTGGCACATGACAGAAAAGTACACCTCCCCACGATGTCTAACGACACAAATGGATAAAGGTAGAAGATGTAATGACACTGAAGAAATTTTGTAGATACTTTATTTTGGTGTCAATAAAATAATTGTAATACAATCTTGAATGTTGTTGGGGCATGAAAGGGGAGTAAAGAATAGTAGCACTATAAACCTACCAAGCATGTGATAAGTAGCAACTAAGGGAGGTGGAACATGGGGTCAGCTACCTCATTCTGTTAAAACTTTACACCACAAAAACTTTCTACAAATATAGACTGGTCAACTAAGAAGAAAAATTCACCAAACCATCCAAGACATTAGCAGGCCCTCTGTCAACAGGAAATCTCTGTTTTCATCTCTGTTTCTATTTCTAAGAATCTATGTCACTGCACTCCGGGAAAATCCATAGGTGCTCAGTCTCTCTCAGCAGATGGTGCAGGGTCTAGATGCTAATGATCCCTGCAGCTCGCTGGTTGTACAATCTCGTCTGCCACACTCTGCTCGAACCTCGTTTGATGTCGAAACTTTAAGGTCAGTGAATTACTGAATCATCAATTTTGGTGTCCTTGTCCAACAGACGGTTTTTGATTGATTTCAAAATGACATTCCTATCCATCACTAACATGCCCAAGATGTCAGCTCTTTTGTTGCCCTGAACCCCAACATGACAGGACAGTAGATCCATGTTAACCCCTGGAGGTTTGAGGTCTCAGCAGCTGCTTTCCACTTGTACCTTAGCCATCCCTTCTGTACCTTCTGAAGTGCGACTTACGCATCAGTCACAAGGATTGCATTGTTTCTTCTCTACACAAACATAAACAAAATTGGGAAGATGTGGACAGAGCTGGAACGGATGACGCAGGATAATACGACTTGACATGTATTTGTTGAAAACCTATGCTCCACTGGGAGCTGAAAACTTTCAATTGATTGACTGAAAATATAATAATTCTTTGAAACAGATGTGTATCACTCAATCAATACCCTTCAACTCTCTGTGAAACATAGGTTCTCATTAAATACTTGCCAAGTCTTGTAATGCTATCCGCTGGTTTCCGTAATGTGTGTCCTATCCCATCGCCAATGCCTTCTCTTTATGTTTCGTCCCACTGGCACCTGTCCGTTTCTTTCCTACAGTTCTATATTAGTTCTATATTACCATTTTATCCCCTCAATTTGTCACGAGCATCCAGTGATGATTAATTAGTAAATGATAAGGATAAAAAATGTGATGCTCGGTTTGAGGAACAAATTTTGAGTAATATTTCCTTATGACTAAAATAGCCACTTTAATTTTCTTTAAATAGTAACATTTTTGCACACCTAAATCAACCACGTTAAACTCTTATTTTAAGAATGTTATTGCTGCAGGAAACAATTGCTCATGATCGAGCTGTTTGGAGACAGTCAGTTGGAGGCAGGCATAGTGGTTGCTGATGCTCGTAGAGACCTTCTGGATGCAGAGAAAGACTGAAAAGATCAAGGAATACACCAGCAAGCCAGTTTCCTCAGGACAGTTGTGCGATCTGTGGCAGGGACTGTAAACTAGTGAATTGGCCTTTTCAGTCATAGCAGACTGTGTCAAAATACAGGAGACATAGCTGGACAAAAAGCTCACAGGGCACCATGTGCATGATCTACAGAGGTTGAGACACCAGTGATGATCGCTGCAGGAGCACATAGAGGCTGTGATGAAGGCTTCCTGCATGGAGGTCAACTACAATGCTGATCCCATGTTCCTCTTTGAGCAAAATAGGATATGTGATGAACCCCGTACTTGTGTAAAAGTGAAAGTATTGAAAAATGGCTCATAGAACTGATGTCATTGTACACGGTATAAGCTTTTGTGAGTCACTGGAACCAGTTCCATTAATCATTAACCAAGTTGCTATTGACCCCCTGGTAGACTGGACCATTAAGCCACTAAGCTACATACTCAGTTTGCTGTTTTTCATACATTTGCATAAAGAGACATTTGTGTGTGTATGTTTGCTGTGTAACCTTGATTAGATATTTTAGTCATACTTAAGAGTAGATGTTGATGATGTAATTGATAAAATGAGCAAATAAATATTATCCATTTATAAAGAAAGTTTGTCCTGGAGTTTAATCACATTTATATGTGAGTGGAATAATTACGGTAAAAGGGGAAACAATCCACTATACGACACAAAGTTATAAACCATTATTAGTATTAGTTGTTAACTCTTACACTCAGTAGCAATGCTGTGAGAGTTGTTTTGAGAATACCGCTGTGCCAGAACAACTCTGTAGAGTAGTCTAGACGTGGTTGCCAATAATTAATTATAAATGAAACAATAGATTCATAGAACGAAATTTAAGCGGCAAATTAGACTTCTGACATTCTGCAAGCATTTTAGTACGAGATTCGGTTTTTGATAGTTTTATTTTTGAGTATTTGTATACATTCTGTATGGTAGTTAAGTGTGAAGAGTTGTTTGAAATGGATAGTTTATCAAGTTATGAAAGCGATCCAGAAATGTTCAATAAATCAAACACAGCTGATGAGGGAGTGATGCCCCAGTCCAGCACACTTGTTTCAAGATATGCATACCAAAGTGCAAGTAAAATAATAAAGAAAACATGTAAATGAATTGTCAATAAGCTGTAGAAAGTGGTATTATTATTTTCATTTATGACATGGAACCTGGCGTAGAAAATAATTTGACAATGAATTTTCAAAATTATTTTGTGATATTTTCTGTTAATGTGAATATCTTGGTGGCCACAGTAACAACATTTTTATAAATTCTATTTCTTACGCAAAAATTGGGTACATTTGAAATTTTGTGATTTCTAAAATGGATTACCTTCATGGTCTAAGACTGAGAGACCAGTTTTAATAACTACAACAGTAACTGGACCTCGATAGGTTCATATTTTGATTATACTGTTTTGTTGTGTTTTAATTTAACATTAATGATTTGTTATCTATACTAATTGCATGTATTTTATTATTAATACACAAATTGTCAATTATATTTCTCTGTCCTCTACACATCAATTTGATATATAATACGTGCACATCCAATTAAATAAACCACACACAATTTAGAATGAAAGAGGTGTACTCCACTGTCAAAAATTCGGATAAAAAAATAATTCCGTCACAGCGTGCAAAATATTTACGGAGATAAAGAATTAAGGAGAGGTCTATTACAGTAAGCATGCCATGATATAACTAAAATAACTATGTGATTGTTAGGGTTGGGCCTTGTCAAACTGAGGAACAAACAATGGCGTCTTTAAATAGTGCTCACCTATATTTATCTGTGCTGTATCTGCAGCTTGCTCAGAATTAGATGACAGAATAAAGTTCATAACTGAAATCCTCAAGAGGTAGAACATGTTGAGCGTCCATAAGCTTCTGCAATGAGCGCAGATAAGATGGATGAGACATGTTCACATGCCTGATGAACACTTCCCTAGGCAACTTCTGTGCAGTGAGCTCAGAACAGGCAGATGTTCGCCCGGGGGGGGGGGGGGGGGGGGGGGGGGCAAGAAATACTACAGACTCCTTAAAAATGTCTCTGAAGAGCTTGATCATTGATGTCATCTCTTGTGAGGCACTTGCACAGAACCGTTATGCATGGTGTACTAACATCACACCAGGTGCTTAGGTTGCTGAGGGGAATATCATTGAGGCTCAGAGAAAGCGACCTGTCCAAAACAATAGAATGTACAATGTCCCCCACAGTCAACTCCCTACATATGTATTCAAATTGTGGCAAAGTCTGCTGTCAGATCACATGTTGCAGCACAAGTCTGTCACCCTCTTCTTCATTGTTCTCAATCTCTCGCTACCAAGCCCCAAAAAGGGCTTTGCAAGCAGCAGGATGTAGTCCGGAATGCGTTGTATCGTAGTTTACAGCTTGACTGTGATATTTGCACCTTTCAGTCCGACACATCTGACTTCACCAGGCATTTTTTGGTAATGAGTTAGCCTTCCCTCTTTGATCCATTCCCCTTAGCCAGTCTGCCATGTTATCAGCCTGTTAATGAGGTGGCGAAGGGTCTTAGCAGCTTTGATTCGCTGGCCCTGAAGCTAGAAATCAGCTTTGACCCGCGACCGCTGCAGCTCATGCACTGCTCAAGTCACAGCCTACTGTAGATACTAAAGTAGGCCATGACTCAGAATGTTGATCCCAGTCTGTCACCATCTTTGCGTGTGATGGGCAATTATTTGTTTTGGGTGTGTATGTGTTCAGGATCCGTCAGTTTGCGATTACCTGTAGAAATAGCTAAGACATATAAGTATTATGGTGTGCCATGCCAGCAGACATAGCCAATAATTGATCTCCACAACTTCCTGTCTTCTGGGTTGTTTATTAATGTTAGTGTCATAGCTGGTTCACGGGTGGTCCGCCGGAGTCTTTGTGTATGACAAGGACAAGAATAGCACCACAGACAGCATGTCATAAGAGGCAACTAACTGTATGACATGGCATAACACCGGCAATGGTTAGGTAGTTTGTTTAGAGCAGCATAGATGGCGCATAACAGGCTGTGGGTCTACTTTGCTCTAGTGTTTGAGTCTATTAAGATGGACTCGCACATCGGTTAACCACCCTCTGCTGCACTTGTCTCATCGCAGCGGAATAATATGCTGCTCACACCTAACCCACTTTGCAGGAAATCCTCCTCCTGGCTACATCCAGCTCATACCAGAGCTGAGACCAGCGGATGGGCATCCATCCCTGTAGAAGTACAGGTCGACTAAGAGTGTTCATCGCTTCCCTGGCATGATGTTAATCTGTCAAGCTTCTTTTCTCTTTGTCACCCTCCTAGCCACGTTTTAACAGTCTACTCTAAACCGCCCCTTCATATAGCATGTGCAAAAGTTATGACTGGTTGGTTATTCAGATAAAATACAATTAAAACACACAAAAACTTGAACACAAGCATGATTTGGGAGAAAAATAAAATATGTAATGACCTTTTTATATAAAATTCATATACAGGTGTCAAAAGAAGGTTGTTTTAATATAGTATAAGGTCTGTTAAAAAAGTTCTAGGTCTTTTGAAATTGTACGCCAATGTGATGTCATAGCAATGTCTGGCAAGTGGCACTGTGGAATAATGACTTTCTTAAGTAACCTTCAGCTTCACACATTCGTCTGTAGTGATTGTTTGCATGCGTACAGATTGTGATTTGTATTTCTCTAGATGTCTGAATTTCATCTCCTATATGATGTGAAGATTAAACAATGTCCCACTGAACAACAAGAAACAGATGTGAAAAGATCAAAGTCCAACTAAACAACCAAAGACATATGTGAAAAGATCAAAGTCCAACTAAACAAGGGACAGAAGTCAAGATCAAAGCCCAACTACACAAGAGAAAGATTTCAAGATCAAAGTCCAACTAAACAACAAGAGACAGATGTACACAGGACTTGCTAACACTTGACTAAAAGAAAAAAATAAAGAAGAAAAAGAGATGCAAGGGAAGTTACACAGAAATCCAAACTTGTTCATCATCTAAGACTGATCAAATAAGTCAATTAAATCATGTCACTTTCATTTCACCTTTTCCTTGTAGAACATAGGACTGCAACAATCATGCCCCGGGATTACAACAATCATGTACCAGCTAATTTAAGTTTTCTGTCAGTATGTGCAGTTAAGCGTTTGGAAGGGGAGTGCTTGAGTCGTCTGTACCACTGATAATTATGGATCGATTTCATAAGTTTGGCCTATGAAAACCTATGATTCTCTGGCTTCTTCTTTCATTGTTCTTTGACATCCCCATACTTCCTTTCTCCTTTGAGTTCCAATCCATAATATTTGGTTGAATTGTTTATCTTCTACATAACTATTGGCAAAAAAAAATTGCCTGGGGTATTTTCTGTTGCTTTTTTTCAGATGTTTCACTGCCGTGGTTTTTTTAAAGTGATTTTATCATAGCCAACCGTGTTACTGTTAAAATCGGCTGAAAATACTGCTCCTTCGATTGTAGAGAGTTTCACTTTCGTCCTGTCTAGTTGAACAGAATGGCGATTTTTAAATTAGTTATAGACATTTGGAAATGATTTCTTATTTTTCACTTGGATTTGAAAACCATTATTGAGAGGTGAAAGAAGCGTGGATATGTGAGCAATGCGCAAACATCAAAGAGAGACTAAATAGAAATGATGCTAAAGGAGCATACAAGGTGGTCAAAGAACTGGTAACACCAAGACAAAGCAGGAACCTTATGATTCATGATAAAAAAGACAAGTGTCAAATTGAGGGAAATGATGTACTGGCAAGATGGACAGAGTACTGTTCCGAGCTATACAACTATGAAGGGCGAAACAAACCTGAGAAAATATTCCCCCCAACTCCAAATATAGAGGATATCCAACTGATAACGAAGGAAGAGGTAATTGCAGCGGTAAAGACATTGAGAAGAGGGAAGGCGGCCGGCGTGGACAATATACCAGCAGAGCTCTTACAAGAAGGTGGAGAGGTAGTGGTGGAAGGACTGACACACATCTGTAACAAAATATGGGCAACAGGAAACTGGCCGGACTTATGACGAAATCAATAGTTATACCGCTACATAAGTCTGGAAACCTAAAGCTGTGCCAAAATTACAGAACAATAAGCCTCATTAGCCACCCTAGCAAGGTCATGCTTAAATTAATCCTCGACCGATTGAAACCCCAAGCAGAGAACATTATTGCCGAGGAGCAAACAGGGAAGAATCACTACAGAACAGATATTTAATTTAAGGCTGCTAAGCGAGAAATATCTAGAACAGCAGCAAACACTGTATCATGTGTTTGTGGATTTTAAGAAGGCATTTGATAGGGTATGGCATAAAGCGCTTTGGGCAACCATGAGGATGTATAATATCAACGGAAATATTATAACGGTCCTTGAACACCTGTATAACAAGGCGTCTAGTGCAGTTCTTGTGAATGGGAGACGAGGAGACTGGTTTTGCACATTAGTTGGTGTGAGACAGGGGTGTACACTCTCTCCAACTCTTTTCAATATATTCCTGGAAGGAATTATGAGTGAGGCACTTGGAGGTCACGTTGGTACTGTCAAGATAGGGGGCCGAACGATTACCAACCTTCGTTTTGCAGATGATATTGGCGGGTTCAGAAGCAGAACTCCAGGAATGGGTCAGAAGGCTCGATGAAACAGCTCTTGACTATGGTATGGATAAACGCTGGAAAGACAAAACTAATGACAAACAACGCTACGGGCTTCAACAGCAAGATAAAAGCTAACGGTCAAGAACTCGAAGTAGTTGACCGTTTTAAATATCTTGGGTCGATTGTCAGTGATGAAGGATCAAAATGTGAAGTATTGGCCAGAATAGCACAGACAATAGCGGCGCTTGCACGGCTTAACAAAATCTGGCAAGATAAACGGTTAGCACTACGCACGAAAATCAGATTAATGCGTACACTGGTCCTGTCAATATTTCTCTATGCGTGTGAGACATGGACAGTTACAGCTGACCTTCAACGCAGGATACAGGCCTTGGAGATGAGATGTTTCCGAAAACTTTTAAACGTCACGTACAAAGATCGAGTTACAAACGAGGAAATCAGAAATAGAATTACAACGACAATAGGGCCTTTAGAAGATCTCTTGGCAACTGTCAAAAGAAGGAAACTCACTTGGTACGGTCACATATCGAGATCAAATGGTCTTGCAAACACAATCCTCCACGGGAAGGTGCATGGCAGACGACGAAGAGGCCTGCCCAAAAAGAGATAAGAGGACAACATAAAAGAATGGACCAGTCTCCGACCAGAAAAGTCACAGGCAGCGGCATCTGACAGAGAGGGATGGCGTGGAGTTGTGAGGATGTCTTAATGTGTTCCCCAACGACCTCACCGGGTACGAGATGATCTGACCTGACCTGACTGAGAATGGGGAAGTTAAGTCTCTGCAACAGATTTCTCTGAGGTAGATCTGTTTGTTTATGTAGATATAATAAATATGTTTAAAGTGGAAACGAACAGATATGCTAATCTTGTAAATATTGATTATCCGTCCTCTGTGGAACTTAGCAAAGTTTTTTTTTGTAGCAAGGGACGCTGAAAACGGATAAGTCTATATGTTTGCGCTGTTTTTCAACACTATCACCGTCATCTTCTTGTACCTCAGATGCTAAACACACACATAACAAAAACAATAACACCAACACTTTCTTTATTAATTTATGTCTCTACACACAACAAAATCATATTTATAGACCAACAAATGAAGAGGTTAAGGCTCTCAAAGTCAACAACCATAGTAAAATGCGACGTGCTGAAATGTGGCAGCGTAAAGGTTATTTAGTTGATTCCTTATGCTATGATCTATCTATATCTCCACTTAATCTCATTAATCTCCACAATGCATAATAAATAAATGCAAGATATATAAATCAGATTAAAGAGATGATGATAAAAATTGATTTTCAATCAAAATTACAATAGTTGCAATAATGGACGTAATGAATTTTTCTACGTTTAAATCATATTTACTTTCCTTGTGTACAGAATACACACTTTATTGCAACTACGTATACCTAGCCAGACACTTTCAATCCGATCAAACTTTAATTCATCATTTTCTAAAGTGAGAGCATTTGAGTGATGAGTGATTTCTTTTTCAATTTCTTAGATTTCTTTTTTCAAGTGGAACATACATTTGACCACCATATAAAGTGTTTGGCAGCTCTGTGCAGAATGTGTGGCAAACGATTCATAGCGTTGAAGGGGAAACAGGATAAAACTAGTTCATTGTCTTTCTGGGGGGACACGAAAGAAGCCTCCACGTTTGGCGTCCTCTGGAAACAACTATCAGTTGGCTAATTCTTTCAGCACCAAACCACCATGAAACACAAACCAGCACTCGTGTTGATTTCAATCAACATTGAGGGGATAACCAGTGAAAAAGGAAGCAATATTATCCGAGATATGTAAACAGCATAATTGCGATGTCCTAATGGTCCAAGAGACCCATCGCGCAACCACTGGTCAAAGACCGAATATACAGGGAATGAAACTTGTTGCGGAGACACCCCATGAGAAATATGGAAGCGCTATGTTCGCCTCAACAGACCTAGACATCGAATCAGTATATCAGTCTCATGGAGGAAATATAGAGACTATTACAATTCATACCAAGGCTTGCACAGTGACGTCAATATACAAGCCTCCCAATGACAATTTCGAGTTTCAAGAACCTGTCAATTTCAGAACCCGGAAAACCCAAATAATCATGGGCGATTTCAAGTGCCACAGCACGGCATGGGGATACAATGAGACAGACATCAATGGTGAAAAATTAGAGAGCTGGGCTGAGAACACCGGCCTACTACTCTTACATGACCCAAAACTACCAGCATCTTTTCACAGTGGCAGATGGAAAAGGGGATATAATCCTGACAATATTTTTGTCAGTACTCAAATATTTAATCGTGTGACAAAAGACATGGGAGAACCCATTTCAAGAACGCAACATAGACCCATTAAATGTAGTGTTAAAGCAATGGTCAAACCAGAGAACGTAGTCTTCAAAAGACGGTTTAATTTCAAACGCGCCAACTGGGTCCCATTTGCATGTGATCTAGACACAGAGATGGCCAAGTTAGAACCTAAGCCTGCAAACTATGACACTTTTATAGAATTAACCAAATCAATTTCCAGAAGACATATCCCACGAGGATACCGATCACAGTACATACCTGGATTAAACGATAACTCAAAGGCACTGTACGAGCAATATAAACTGCTGTTCGAAACAGACCCCTTCGGCGAGGAAACCATCCAGGCTGGAGAAGATCTTCTCCATGCCATCTCAGAATTCAAAACGCAAATGTGGCGTAGCCTGGTGGAAGACTTGGACATGAAGCAAAACAGCAGGCGAGCATGGAAACTCATTAAGAACCTAAGCAAGTTACTCCTAACCAAGTGGCCCACCAATTACTGATGAATGGCAAAACCAACTATAAAACGGGACAAATAAGGACCCAACGAGAACGCGAGATAGAGAGTGATATACTGGGCACACCTTTCACAATTGAAGAATTAAGTGCAGCAATAAAGCAAACAAAATCCAATAAAGCAGCCGGCCCCGAAGACTTGAGAACAGAGCAAATAAAACAGTTTGGACCAATAACAATCAACTGGCTACTAAATCTCATGAACATTTGCGTCAAATCCTTGAATATTCCAAAAATCTGGAGGAAAGCCCACGTGGTTGCCCTATTAAAGCCTGGGAAAACTCCAACAGACTCAAAGAATTTTTGACCAGTGTCGCTCTTATGCCATCTATACAAGGTATTTGAAAGGATGATCCTGAACTGCATCTCTCCCTGGATAGACTCGAGGCTGATCAAGGAACAAGCTGGATTCAGACCTGGGAGGAGGGGACGGCGTGACCTAGTGGTTAAGTGGCACGGCTCACAACCAGAAGGTGCTGGGTTCGATCCCCATCACAGCACCGGCCGTTACCCCGGGGAAGCAAACCCTTAGAAAATGCAGGAGGAAGCAGACCCTTACATAAAATGCATGCTGAAGTCGGATGCACTGGGCCGACAGGCGCAAAATAAAAACCGCAGTGTAATGCACACACGCCTTGGGGAATAGATAAAATAAGGCGAACGCAAAAAAAAAAAAAAAAAAAAAAAAAAAAGACCCGGGAGATCTTGCAGTAGTCAAATCCTCAATTTGACACAACTAATAGAGGATGGTTTCGAGCGCAACCAGGTGACTGGAGTGGCCTACGACACAGTAAATCATCGTAGGTTGCAGGCAAAGGTATACAACATGATGAAAGACTGGCGTCTGTCTAACATAATCAAATGCTTACTTCAAAACAGGCGATTCTATGTAACCTTGAGGAATAAAGAGAGCAGATGGCGAAATCAAATCAACGGCCTGGCTCAAGGAAGTGTTCTCGATCCCATGCTATACAACATCTATACCAATGACCAGCCTATGGATACAGACACAAGGGAATTTATATACGCAGATGACACAGCAGTCGCTGCTCAGGCTAATGGCTTCGAGGAGGTAGAAGGTAAACTAACATGAATGACCTCGCAGAGTATTATCGGGAAAACCACCTAAAACCCAACCCTAGCAAAACTCAGGTATGCGCCTATCATCTCAAGAACAGAGAGGCAAACAGAGAACTGCGGATTAGATGGCAAGGACAGGATCTTCAACACTGCCCGGCTCCCAAATACCTGGGTGTAAAGTTGGATCGTACATTATCCTATATGACACACTGTCAGGAGACAAAGCGTAAGGTACATGCGAGAAACATTTTCCAAAAATTGACTGGCACAACATGGGGTGCTCAGCCATCAGTCTTACGCACATCAGCGATTGCCCTGTGCCTGTCCACAGCGGAATATGCAGCCCCAGTCTGGAAAAACTCCGCCCATGCAAAACAAGTTGATACAGCAGTAAACGAGATGGGCAGGATAGTGTCGGGGTGCCTTAAACCCACCCCCACAAACAAAATATATCTCTTAATTGGCATTGCACCACCTGATATAAGAAGAGGTGTAGCTGTGGAAATTGAACGAGAGAAACAGAAAAACGACCCTAGACACCCGATGTTTGGCCACCAGGAACAAGCCACAAGACTTAAATCGAGACACAGTTTCTTAAAATCGACAGAGACCATCCAGACAAGTCCGGAAGGTCGACGCATCGAGAGGTGGCGCGAAACAATGCAGGATCCACGGATAGAGCTCAAGGAAGAGGCTGTGCCTGGACACCACCTGTCCTACGCTGTGTGGAAGGCAATGAACAGACTTCGAACTGGTGTCTCAAGATGCAGAGCGAACTTGAAGAAATGGGGATACTCAGATGTCGACACATGTGAATGCAGCGCAGTTCAGGACCAAGATCATCTGATGACCTGCCCCAACCTCCCTGAAACCTGTGACATGAACGACATGATGGAGGCGAACGACAAGGCAGTTCAAGTTGCTGAATACTGGATGGATGCTGTATGACATGGTGTTTGGACACGGAAAGTAAGTAAGTATTGTCTTTCTTATGTCAATGTTTTGCTACATACCTGTGCGCATCACTGCAGCACTCTTTCTAGCAAATGTGTTTGTTGATTCACAGAGATTAACAGAAGACAGGGACAAATTAGTTGCAGTCAAAACAAGAGGTAGACATGAGCCAACATATTTTGATAATTGTGATCATAACTAATAGAAATTATTGTAGCATGTGTATTCATTATTCCCGTACATGTCTGGGAGTTGTAAATTAATACCGCACCAAAAAGCTTTTCTATTTCAAAATGCTTTTAAAAGTGTACAGCAATTCAGTTTTATTAACTTAGCTAGCTTTACTTTTATGTGTTATGCCAATCCCTTATTATTTTTATCATAAATATGAAATAAAAGTGTGGGATGTTGAATACTTACTACATTTATGTCAAATATATTTTCTTACAGTTTTCACTTAACACTGTCCAGTCCGGTGTAGTTTTCAGATAAGTGTCACACTAAATCAGACTTGTTTTGAATATCCATATGTAAACCAAATACATTATCATTAGCCTGATCAAAGAATAAGTAATTTCTCAGCTTGCATAGTCCTAATTACATCACAGAAAAATTAACTAGTTGAAAACTTTTCCAAAGACATATATAATGATGAAACAGAAAAGACCCTACATTAAATGGAAGCTGTAAAGTGCATTGGGAATTCTGTCACATTTAAAATTATTCTAAAACCTATCGTTGTATCGAAGCAACATAGCAAAATGTAGATTTAAGTCAAATCAGACTATATTTAAGTCGAATCGAAATGTAGATTTAAGTAGAATCGGAATTTAACTAATGTTTTGTGGGCCACTAATCCACATGGCTTGGGACTGTAAAGGGCTCTAGAAAGTATTCAGCACCACAAGCTTCTATTTCATATTTGTGATAAAGCATAATGAGTGATTGTCATAACACACAAAAGTAAAACTAGCTAAGTTAATAGAACTGAATTATTGTATACTTTGTAGTGCATTTTTAAATAAAAAAAAAGGTTTTTAATTTTTTTTTAAATTATTTATTCTGTTGTATCATTTTTTTTGTCTTTCAGGAATGCAAAATCTTTCTTAAATTAAATTATGAAAAGAAATTGGCTCTCTAAATTAGCGGGAAGTGTCTTATTTCATCACAACTAACAAGTGGTTTGTAAAAAAAAAAGTGTTTAATTTAATAAGAATACCTTGCTGGTTGATGCTCAAGGGGAGACCAACACTGTATTTCAAAATATCTACAAGGAGACTCACAATTGACAGTTCTTTGTTTGCTTTGATGCATTTTTAATTTATCCACAAAATTGCCCAAAAAAATATTGAAATGTATTGTCATCGGGTTTGTACCCGTTCTGAAAGTTTCAGCTCTCTAGTTTATCAAGAAATGTCAGAATTTTCAAATGCAAGATTAGACCCCAAGTAACTAACTAACTAACTAATGAACTAACCAACTAGCTAACTAAAAAGTGAAGTAAAAAAAGCTTTAATCCTTTGAACTCGTGAGTGACACCGTCGTGTGAATGTAAATACCCCACTCCGTGAGACACTCACGAATCAGTACAACAGGTGGACCATTATTCTTAGGCGTATTTTGCGCCGTACAGCTTAGATTTTGGCCATACTATCATGACATATATACAGTGCAAACATTACCAAAGATAACAAATATGGCGGCATCCATGAAATAGGAAACTGTGTTGATGAATATTTGATTTTCGTGATGGAAAGTAGTTTTGAAAATGGTTGTTCTAAAAGCCTTTTAACGACAGAACAAGCCATTAAAAGTATTCTCAAGGATTTGGAAGCCCTTAAATTCGATATAGATTGTGGTTTATTCTGAAAAGGACGAGTGATTATTGATTATTTGAATTACACATGTCAGGAAGATAGTTAAACCTTTCCTGTCCTTCGGAGAATTAGGCTTCGGGTAACATTGAAGATGATCAGGTCAGTCAATTTGAGATAAAATAATGAAATGAAAACGCACAAAGTTCTGTCATAGTAAATAGCTTTCCTCAGAAGATGACTACCGTGTGAGTATTTTCTCAGGAGCTCAGAGGAATGGTATTTTACCTAACGGTTGGCTAGCATCCGAAGGGTTAATAAATAATGAAGGCAATCCCAGATAAAAAAGTATGGTTCTAAAAATAAATAATAATGTTTCCCTTTTAATAAATGATTTGATAAAAGATCATTTACTCCTTTGTTAGTAAAACAGCTGTTTCATGATGACGAGTCTTCCAGACTGTATGTTAACAAGAAAGAATATCAGCCCTTTGTTTTACTGCTTGCTATATCTGGTCAATCATAGAATTGGTTCAGATCCATTCCAGTCTATCTCTGCATCTTCCCACCTGAAACATAACATAACAAAATAAAGTACTACAGCATACAGGTGATCTGGAGATACATTTCCCACTTAACAGAAACATTTGTATGTCATTAAAATAGCATATTATGCTTTTGCTTCTCAGTCACATACATGTCAACTAATCATCTATATGGTTTTATGCCATTTTCAACAATGTGCAATTATACGTAATTTCTGTGCGTTAAAAAAAATACTTTTGCCTCACCTATTTCTGGCAATTTATGCAACTCATGAAACCCAGAAAATCTTTTATCTACTAGGATCATTTTTGTTCTACTAGTCAGCAGACTTCAGTAAATGGTAATAGTTTATTTTGCGCTTTGTGGAGCAAAAGACCATAAAAAATGAGAAGACAGATATACACAAAAATGAACACTTTTAGTCTTACTTTGTTCGAATGCAGTGCTCTAATGGTGGGACTAAGTCATCGTCCATTGTTGCAGGTTTGTAGGACTGGTTTAATGTTGCTGAAAAGTAGTCATATTTTGTTGTAAGATTATAGAGGCTGAGAGAGCCAGTTACAGTTTAACATTTCTAAGGTAGAAGATTCTCCACAAGCAAGAAATAACTTCATCCGAAAATTGACCGGTAAATATGGGAGAGTTACAGCCATTAGTTCTTCATGACATCAGCACTCGCCCTGTGTTTTTCCGTAGCTGAATACTTTGTGCCAGTCTATAAAAACTCTGTCCACGCAAAGCTAATTTATACAGTAATAAATGAGGTGGGTCGGATAGTATCAGGGCGCCTAAAACCCACCCCCATCGATAAATTATATCCCATAATTGGCATAATACCACCCAAGATTCGAAGAAGCATCACAACAGAAATCTAATGAGAAAAACAGGAGCACGACACAAGACACCCAAAGTTTGAACATCAGGTACAGAGCGCAAGATTCAAATTCAAACATAGCTTCCTAAAATCAACACATTCCATACAGACAAACCCTGAAAGTAGCTATATCAAATTGATGCAGGCCCCAGAGATGGAACTTTGGCAGGAAGCTGCCCCTGGACATCATCTACCATACACAACATTGAAGTTGCTGAACAGACTCCGAACTGGTGTATCCCAGTGCAAAAGGAATATGGAACAATGGGGATACACAGATGATGACACATGTGAATGTGGTGTAATACAGGACCCAGACCACCTGATGACCTGCCCCAACCTCCAGGAAACATGCAATAGGTGCAACATGCTGGAGGCAAATGACAAGGCAATCCATGTTGCTGAATACTGGATGCATACTGTATAACGTGGTGCTTGGACACGGAAAGTAAGTAAGTACTTCTAAGGTAGAAGATTCTCCACATCACAAGGGTATTAGATTGATGTTTTTGAATGCCCACAATGAGTAACGGGCGTTAAGTGGCAGGTCGCAGTAGCTTATAAAGTGATAAGTAACAGAGCTCAAAACTAAACATGCTTATGTTCAATTTCAGCAAGACAGTGCTGCTAAGGGCAGTCAATCCATTAAAAAAATATGTGCTAAAGTCGGATGCAATAGGCTGTAAGGTACAAAAAGACAGTACATGCATTCCTCCATCTGAAACAAGGAGCGACATAAACAAAAGGGGGGGGGGGGGGGTGCTAGCTGGAGAGGAAAGAGCACTGTAACCTTCTAAATAGTTTATTAAAAGTGAATAAAGAAGCTTGTGCATGGGGCTAGCAACCTTATCATATAAAATGGGATGAAGATGCTGAGAAGTACGATAGCTGCAGTGGCCGGCGACCGATAGCTGACTGCTAGTGTCAGTGAACCAGAGCTGCCAAGACCCTTCTACACCTCCACAAGGTGATCCTGGATAACAGGCTGCAATAAAACAGACTGGCTAAGGAGAAGGGATTGATGAGGGAAGGCTAACCCGGTACTCAAAAAATGCCTGCTGAAGTCAGATGTGTCAGACCGAAAGGTGAAAATATGTCAAGCTGTAAACTACGACACAACGCATTCCGCTCTCTGGACTTAATTCAGCTACTTGCAAAGCTCTTTTCAGAGCTTGGTAGCGGGAGAGCAAAGATGAAAGTACAGATGGGCCGGTCATGTGGTCTGCATGGCTGATGATAGATGGATGAGGAGGGTGGCTTTCTGGTGGCCATACAGCTACAACCGCCCGCCAATGAAATGGAGAGATCAACTGCACCACGCCTTTTGGACTGCCATGGTGCTCAAAAGTAAAAGAGAGGCACAGATTTAAGCAGCTTTTGGCTACCTAGCAACCTTGCTTGATTGAGTACCAGGATTCAAGTAGGTACAATGTGTGTTCAAATAAAACCAGACCAAACTGCAACAAGTGAACATACGTATGATGTGCATGTTCACATCACTTCTGGTGTAAACAGCACATACCAACCGTCAAGTTTGCCAAATTTCATATCCTCCGACTCATAGTTTCCTCAGAAGACCACCGAAAACATGGTGGGTGTGATACGGAATCCGTCCAGAGTTGATCAGCGAGCGGTCATTTAGTTTCTAACAGCTCAAAGATGTCAACCAGTTGACATTCACTGCAGAATGCAGGCAGTCTATGGTGACAATAGTGTGTGTCAAAGACAACAGTGAAGAACTGGACAACGATATTTAAAGAAGGACGTGAGTTAACGCAACAATATGCACCTGACCTGGTCTCGGAAGATCATTCGTTAACTCACGTCCTGTTCTAAACATCGTTGTCCAGTTCTTCACTGTTGTTTTCTACACATTTTTGTCACCATACACTGCCTGCATTCTTCAAGGAATGTCAACTGGTCGACATCCTTCAGCTGTTAGAAACAGAATCACCGCTTGCTGATCAACTCTGGACGGATTCTGTATCACACCCGCCATGTTTTCAACGGTCCGCTGAGGAAACTAGGAGTTGGAGGATAATGAAATTTTGCAAACTTGACGGTTGGTATGTGCTGTTTACACCAGAAGTGGCATCATCATGTGCATTGTGCGTATGTTCACTTGTTACAGTTTGGTCCGATTTCATTTGAACACGCCTTGTATGTATGTATAGAAAACTTGCAATGACAACTGCATTTACAATTGTATTATTCACACATTTTCCTTAATAATTATCTCAGAGTTCACCATTATCAAATTGTTTTGGATATGAATTAGAGATGATTTATTTCTTGGTTAATAAAACATATCCTCCTTCCGAGTGATCCACCAGGGTCTTTGTGTATGACAAGAAAAAGAATAGCACCACTGTCCCACAGAGAACATGCAGTAAGAGCCGACTAACTGTGTGACATGGCATAACACCGACCATGGTTAGGTGGTTTGTTTAGAGCAGCTTAAATGGCGCCTAACAGGCTGCGGGTCTACTTTGCTCTAGTGTTTGAGTCTAATAAGATCGATCACACATCTGTTAACCAACCTCCGCGGCACTTGTTCCAATGCAGCGGAGTAATAAGCTGCTCGAGCCTAGCCCACTAAGCAGGAAATCCTCCTCCGGGCTACATCCAGCTCACACCAGAGCTGGGACCTGCACAGGGGCATCTGCCCCTGTAGAAGTACAGGTCAACTAAGAACTTAGAAGAAGAAAATCTCCTCCTGTTTATTATATAAATTGGTACGATCAAAAAGACAAAATAATGTCATGAGCAGGAACAGATTGGAACACACAGGGGAAGAGAGTAACAGGATTCTAACAAAAATTAATTATGAACAAAGGGAAAGCAGATAATTTGGTGTGGAAATCACGAAGATGGCCTAAGCAGTAATCTGTAGAAAGTATTCTTCATAAATAGTCAAAAGGAAAATAGGAAGTTATAGTTTTACAGTCAATACAGATTGAACTTCAGTCATTCATCAATATATGTCTACGGGTTAAAGTGGGTATAGACTGACATGACATGGTGAGGAGCGAAGACCTATGAGAAAGGAGCCAATAACAAGCAGTGGAGCAACAGATCAAATGTAGGAAATAGGGTTGGATAGGTTACAGTCATTGGAAGCTAAATCAAATGTGGCCAGACAGGCCTTGATATTGAGTCGACAGAGGAAGAGGAAGAGAGGTAGACCGAGAAACCTGGAAGAGACTGTGAAAATGAACTTTGGTCCCTAGACCTCAACTAGATCAGGGCAGAAAAAGGCGGTCCAAAAATGAACTTGCTGGTGTAGGGTTGTCAATAGCCTATGCCCAAAAGAAGCAACGGGCACTGATTGATTTTCAGTCAATTTCCAATACTTTTACTTGGACTCACAGATCGTAAGCTTTATTTCCTCTTGCTGCCTGGCTAGACCATCATAGTAAATGAGATCAAATCTCCTCTCTGCTTTCCAGTCATTAATAAGATCTCTGTGTGTCGAGAACAGTACAGTAAAGTGGCTTTCGCTGCATACAACCCAAATAGGATTCTTGGGAGTCTTGTAATAGGTTCCAACCTGTTGTGCAGAAGAGTGGAACACAATTTAGTTTTACATTCAAATTAAATCAAGATGCATTTTTTTAAAGAAGGGATCTCTTTGTAATGATAGGTAACAATTTCAAAATGGCTTGAGCTTTTACTTATATAGTATACTATTGGGTAATACAGTTGTTTCTTGTCGACTGGGACCCAAATCTGTTGAAATTTTCTGTATGTTTATGTCTAATCCAAACTCTTGACTTATTTTGTATATCGTTGTCACAAGCTCCTGTAATTCTTGCTCACTTTTTGCCCTTGTTGTTGTTGTATGCCTACAATAAGTAGATTACTCTTCTGTGCGCCCTGAAAAGGACATTTAGTGGTGGGTTGTTGTAGCTTTCCTCGACATGCCCTAGCATACTGATGAAGGTTGACAGGGATCCTCCAAGTGGTTGTACTATGCTTGACTTCATCTGCGTGTCGCTCCCTATACGGAGATCATGTCAAGAAGAACAACTCGTTTATAGGGAGAACAACATCACCTCGACTTCCTCGTTGTTCTCCCTATAAACGAGTTGTTCTTCTTGACATGATCTCCGTATAGGGAGCGACACGCAGATGAAGTCAAGCATAGTACAACCACTTGGAGGATCCCTGTCAACCTTCATCAGTATGCTCGGGATGTGAGGAAAGCTACAACAACCCACCACTAAATGTCCTTTTCAGGGCGCACAGAAGAGTAATCCTACTTATTGTAGGCATACAACAACAACAAGGGCAAAAAGTGAGCAAGAATTACAGGAGCTTGTGACAACGATATACAAAATAAGTCAAGAGTTTGGATTAGACATAAACATACAGAAAACAAAGACTTGGGAAAAGTGACAAGAAACAATGTATGCAGATATAAATCAAAAATCAACAACTGAAACAGCTGTGAAAAAGAAATCAGAAAGAGATAAGTATGGCCAAGATGATATTCAGCAACATAAGACACATATTGACATCTAAACAGAAAAAATCATAAATTGACAATGTGAGCTGTCAGTATGTATACTTATCACTACCCTATTATGCTGTGGTTGAGAGGTAAGGCACTTGCCTATCAAAGCGATGAAAGGAAATGTTCGAGCCCCACAGGTTTCAAGCGACCCCTGGTCTCAAAGAGGTGAGACCAGAGTGCCTGCATCGTGAATTAACTCCAGTCGTCTTGATTCAAGTCTCGCCACTGACCCAAAGTAGTTCGAGACCAGTGAGTGAGTTTGATGACCAGCACAGCTTCTTTCTCACTATAATCCAAAATATAGTGCAAGTTACATCATCAAGACAAAAACCGTCTGATGATGTCGCCATCATCGCTTGCAACTAACTAACTATGGCGCAGAAACAAGGACACTAAATAAAAAGTTGTAAAAGAGAATAGAAGCCTTCAAAACGTGGGTATATAGAAGGTTGGGTCGCATTTTGTGGAAAAAGAAGAAAACAAATACAGAGGTATTGAAAATGTTGGGGGTGAAAAGAGAATTAATGACCGAAATCAGGGTTAGACAGTTAAGATATTTTGGCCATGTAACAAGCAATACCTCCTTGTTGAGGACCATACTAGAAGGTAATGTGGAAGGCAGTCGTCCAAGTAATAAAGAATGTTATGAGTGGGTGGATAACATCAGGAGAAGGACTGGCAAAAGCCTGCTAGATTGCACCATTATGGCAAGAGATAGAGTACACTGGAGATCCATTGCAGCTGACCTTCGTTGTGGGGATGGCACTTGAGCTGAACTATATGACAATTTTACAGAAATTCCATAATACTAAGAAACTTATTTTTAAGTACTAAACTAAACTACTAAATTTGTATCTACTGCTCCAAATTTGAATACAATTTCATTTAAAAACAGACCTGGCAAGATTTGTAGTGCTCAAAGAGAGACAGAAATCCAATTTCTGATCGGCTACTGATCCCTTTCAATATTATAGCTTGTCCAAGCCCTCCTGAGTCTAGCTGCACAATATCATTGAAGATATTGGATACAGCCCGGCCAGTCAGCAACAAATTCACTAGCTCCTTTGAAGTAGAAATAAAAATGCAATTTATAACAGGGCACACTTAATACAAAGTGCAAAAAAAGCAAACATCAGAGTCATCACATTTTCCTCGGTGTCAGTTCGGCAAGTATGCTGTAAGCAAGGAGGCCAACAATATTCTGCTTGTGTTCAAATCTTTTGCAATACTGTATCATTGTGGACCTACATCTTTGGTCAGTCCATCCCACCAGCACATAGGTGGGTGACCTCATGGATGAATACAGCTATAGGGCCACCAAAACATTGTTCTATGTGTCCATCTGTTGGTAGGCATGCATTCCACATGTCCACCCAGAGATGTATGCTTGATATTGTTGTTTGCATGATGATCCATAACAAAGTTTGATGTTAAATATCTTCATTTCGGATCTGATCTCTTATCTAAATCTTTAGTCCATGTTGTTCTATCGGTCTCCAAGTGAATCGTATTTCTCAGCATCTGTTTTGCACAATTTCACACTTTCCATCCATACATCATTGCTGGAATAACCATGGGATTAAAAGTGTATGCTCTTGCTGTGGTATCTTTCATCTCTTAGAATATTAGTCTGTAACCTTCAGTTATAATTAAAATTCAAATGCTTCAGTTATAATTAAAATTCAATTATTCCAGGCAAAAGTATGAGACAGAGAGCTATAGTAAAAGGGATGTTGTTGGAAGTTAATTTCAACCTTTGATAATTTTTCTTTGGTGGTGGGTTACAGTGGCTTTTTACATCCCATGAGAAGATGAACCTGTAGTGCAATATAAGGCTCCTCAGTAAACACTTAACTTTAGGATCACAGTGCCAACCCCAACCTTGTTGGCCAGACTGCTGTGACACAGCCTGTTTCCAGAAACACAAACAAGGACATGTGGTATATTTCACCTAACCCTGATTACTCTCACCACCTGTAAATCAATCAATCCAAAATATGACCACTGGATTCTGTAATGTGTGACCTGTTTTCTGTTTCTAAAAATCAACGTCAATGCACTCCGGGCATGTATACCCATAGTTGTTCAGTCTATCTCAGAAAATGGTGCAGCATCTGGATGCTGATGGTCCCTGTAGCTTGCTGGTTGTATACTATTTTGCTCCGTCCTCTCATGCGTCATACTCTGTTCGAACCTCGTTTAATGTTGAAACTTTGCAGTCTGTGGATTGCTGCTTCATATATTCTGATGTTCTCATCCAACATGCGGCCATTGATCGATTTCAAAATGTCATTCCTATCCATCACCACATGCCCATGATGGGAGCTTGTGAAGTCAAGATGTCAGCTCATTCATTGCCCTGAACCCCAGCATGACCAGGACAGTAGATACATATGTGGCTTAACCGGCACCAGTGTTTCCCCTGTATGCCATGGTCTCTTCTTTCCATCAGTTTCACATTTGTGATCTTATCGTAACATTTCCAACCTTGTATTCTGCGCAGGCATACGGAAGTATGTACCTTTGTTGTCCTCCATGTTTCACTTCAGGTAAGGAGTAGAATCTTCTGCATATCAGACTATGGGTTTTCTCTATGCCATTTTTCTTTGAAGTTGACTTAAATGATTATTTTTATATCTTTACAGGTTGGTCTGTTTTCAGTTTGCTTCCTCTTTTTTATAAATAAAGATTCTGCATGCATTTTGAAATTGGTTATCAGAATCATAATTTACAGCCAAATCAGTAAACTCTATATTTTAGTATTTGCATTTTATATTTTTAAAATGAAACTATATTGCTTCAACATTATCAGGTGTAAATGATCTTACATGTCTAGGTTTGGATCGATCTCAATCTTCTACTTGTTATTGAAACATGTTTTGTTCCTCTAGTAAGTAGTACTTGTAGCTTCTCTGCTACATTTAGAACTAACTAGGTCCAGCCAGGGAAGATGCCCTGATGTCCTCATAGTCTAACAACTTTGTCAACTACATTAATTTTCTGAATACTAGTCATACTAACTATTCCCACTCAATAAATCATCATTTTCTAATTAAATCCACGAATGAATAAGTGTTGATGCTTACTTGGCTGAGCATCTTTGCTTGCAATCATTCGTGTTTATTGTTTGAAATAATTTCTCATTAGGAAAATGTAATGTTTACCTCAAATGATGGGACGATACGGCTAGCGTCTGGTCAGGCAAAACACTGATCAGAGAATGTTAGCCAGGGTCAAGAGAAATATACTGGCCAAGACCCTCACCTGACCTCCTTGTTGGTCGTCCTGGAAACAGGCTCTTGTCGAAGACAACAGTCTGGCTAACAAGGTGAGGTTCGATGTGATCTACGTAGTAGTGAGTGACACGCAGATGAGGCCAAGCATAGCACAACTGCCTGGAGGATCCGGGTCCACCGTTATCAGCACGCTTGGAATGTGAGGAAAGCTACTGTAACCCATCACTTAATGCCCTTTTCAGGGCGCACATAAGAGTAACTTACTCATTGTGGGCATTTGAAACAACAACCTCAAATGAATATTTCAAATAGACAGTATTCCCATAGAAGGTTTTTTTTCCAGAAATGTGATGCAAATGTCTAACATTGATATGATTGGACAAAAATATGTCTGCAACTCCATATAAAATTGTGTTAAAGAGGGCAGTGGTTGTTTGGTTTCTGAAAAGGAGCTCTGGGAAATGATGGTGACGGAAATGAGTTAAAGGGTCCAGCATACTAAAGCAGATGGCAGAAATTGTAAAAATGTATTTATCGGTAAAAGTTAAACTTTCAGGCAAACTAACAATCATGAAGCCCCTACCTGCAAGCAGTACTCATGGGAACCAATCAGAGTAGTCTGTTCTGGAACATCAAAATCAGCACGCACTCTAGAAAGATCAAGGATGAAATTGGTTGTTGAAATTGAATAGTAGAATAATTGAATAATTCTTTGTCACTTGTACTGGTTGGTTATTGATCCAGCAGCCTGTGGGCTCCTGTCCTTTGCCCAATGCCATATAGTTGTGACTGCAAGTGTTTGTGAGCTGTTGTTTAGTTTTGTACTGAGTGTTCCATTTATCTGGCCTCGTAGGAAGAAGCTCTTACCTAGCACTGTCAAGTGCCGGAAACTCATAAAGATGATGTTCAACAGTTTCATAGGGATGTATGAACAGTCAGCACTCTGGAGTATGTTCTGGTTGGAATATGTTCAAGTGACTGTTAAGTTGTGCATTGATTGCGAAGTCAAAAAATGGTGCTCTGATCTCTCCTTTTCAGGAGGTTGATCAACTATGGATAGAATCCTCTTGGATACATGCAGGCGTTTTCCTTTAATTATATTGCGATACTGATCTTATATACAGTGGTGTTATTAAATAGAGTGCTTTGTGTTTGTATCTTTTGGCTTTGAATACATACTTCTTCTTTGACTTGAAAATATAATGTTTATATTTGCAATGCTGTCTCTTGTATATGTTGTTAGTTTGTTTCGAATGCCCACAATAAGTGCGTTTACTCTTTTGTGCACCCTAAAAAGGACGTTAAATGATGGGTTGCAGTAGCTTTCCTCACATCCTAAGCGTGCTGATGAAGGTGGACCAGGGTCCTCCAGGCGGTTGTGCTATATTTGGCTTCATCTGCGTGACACTCACTACTATGTGGATCATGTCGATCCCTCACCTTGCCAGACTGCCATGAAAACAGACTGTTTCCAAGGAGGGCTACTAGAAAGCCGAGGTGAGGGTCTTGGCCAGTATATGTTGCCTGACCCTGACTAACATAATCTCAGCAAATGGAAAAGGCAGCACCAAAAACCAAAACAGACGTAATAAAGCAAGTCAAATCATTGGCAAAATGTTCACAATATTACAATGCAAGCATGTAACAATGGATACAAAAAGAACACTATACAACACAATATTTCACCTCACATTGTGCTATCACTGTCAAACATTTACAAACAAAGATAAAAGACACATTGTAACAACAGAGATGAAATGCCTGCACAGAATGCTTGGATTAACAAGAATGGATAGAATCAGAAATGAAGATATTAGGAGGCAAGTAAGCACAGCACCAGTGATAGACTTCATCAAGAGATAGCAAACCAAATGGTTTGGCCACGTGACACGACGAACACCAGATAGTATTCCTCAGAAAGTAATGCTACACAAATATAATGGATAAAAGGTCAGGGGCTGGCCATTTAAAAGATGGATAGCAGAAGCAGTCCAGCTCCCCTTTTTTTGAAGCATATACTAAGGCCCAGTCTAGAAACCTCTTCATAACCTGACACTGAAAGGCACAAGCAGGTCAAAAAGCAAAAAGAAAGAAAGAAGAATGCTATATTTATAATGGCCCATACCCAAATTCACATACACAACTTAACACTTCTTCGCCAAAAAATATTATTAAATATTTTGTAATTTCTACTCACTGGTGAGATTTTCTAGAAAGAATGGCCGAGTACACTGTCAGAATAACACCAGGGCTGCCATCACTCTCAAACTGTTAATAAAAGAATTAAAATGTATTGCATTATTTTATGTTAAGATGCAGAAACTAGCAACTGTAGCAGCCAAAATATTTCTAGGTACGATCATTCCATCTTATTTACTCTTGTCCCCTTTGGAACACACAGGAGCAAATGTAGCTAACAACTCATTATTTTGGCCGTCTTCTTGAGCTCAATCCAGAAGATTTGAGTTACCTTGGCTTTCTCTACTATTGTGCTTCACCTGGTGTATTTTGGACTCCACACTCTTCAGTTTTAATTAAGTAACCCATCATAATTTGTATCCCTGCTGGTTGGTGTTGGCGATCGCGGATCTCCACCTCCGCTTATTACGTGTGTCGTTTATCAGTTGAGTCGCTGATCTTCTCCCATGTAATTCCGTCAAGCTGTCCAATATTTTCTCTTTCTGTTTTCCTCTGGCCCTGTGATTCTGCCCACTGTCACTGTGTTTTCCAACCCGCCTCTTATCAAGAAATGCCTGAAAAAAGATGACTGCCTTGTCCTGATTTGAGCTATAAGCTGTTTTTGTTTCTGTGACTCTACAAGTACCAATAGCCTTTTTTGCAGTCCATGGAATTCTCAATATTCTTCTGCAAAAAATATTCATTACACGTCTTGTTAAAACACTAGGTTCCTTCCTGAAGGTGTGCAGTATCCCTCCTTGATTTCTCTGTTCTTCTACTTCTGCGTTCATTTTCAATCTCCCGCTACCAAACCCTGAACAGAGCTTTGCAAGCAGCAAGATGCAGTCTAGAGAACAGAATGCGTTGTGTTAGTAGTTTACTGCTTGACTGCAATATTTGCACCTTTTAGTCTGATACATCCTTCTTAGGCATAATTTTTCTGTTCAATCTTCAACTGTTTTGGACTATGCCGTATTCGTGGCCAAAAGTATTTAAAAAATAATTACATCTGCTCATCTGATATGAAGTATGCAATGGAGGCATCTGGTGGAGAGGGTATGTGGTCTCTATATGTTGTTGTTGTTCAAAATGCCCAAAATGAGTAGGTTTACTCTTTTGTGCGCCCTGAAAAGGACGTTAAGTGGTGAGTTGTCATAGCTTTAAGCACATCCCAAGCGTGCTCATGAGGGTGGACCAGGGTCCTCCAGGTGGTTGTCCTATGTTTGGCTTCATCTGCATGTCGTTCACTACTATAGGGATAACATCAATTCCTCACCTTGTTACCCAGGCTACCATGAAAACAGCCCGTTTTGAGTGAGGGCTACGAGGAAGCCGAGGTGAGGGTCTTGGCCAGTATGTTTTGCATGACCCTGATTAACATGTCTGATCAGTATATTTTGCCTGACCAGACATTAGTCTTCCTCCCCTCTCTAAGTGATATTTTTCAGTAATCGTAACCAAATAGTAGAAATAACGTTTCTGGGAAAATGGTACAGTGTCATATTGTCATCAACCTACATACACCATACAAATCAAGTAATGTGTTTCTTGCACATATGTTGTTGTTGTTGAATAACCATGATCAGTCATTTTACTTTTTTGTGTGCACTGAAAATGGCGTTAGGTGACAGGTTGCAGCAGCTTTCCTCACATCCTGAGCATACTGATGAAGAAGGACCAGGGTCATCCAGCCTAGTGTGCTATGCTTGGCTTCATCTGGGTGTTGCTCACTACTTTTGGGATCACATCAATGCCCACCTCATTAGCCAGACTGTCATGATACTCAACTTAACTTTACTTAACATCTTTGTACTGTTTAGAAGACTCTACAGAGTTTGAATACAACCAGTTTCTTGGAGAGTGGTTTAACCGATGTGCAAGTCCATCTTAATAGACTCAAACACTAGAGCTAAGTAGACTTGCAGCCAGTTAGGCGCCATCTATAGCTGCTCTTGACAAACCACCTGGGAAAATGAACAAATAACTTGGGTAGATTCATAATTTGAATTTTGTTCGATCAGCGGCCGTTAAGCCTACTCTTTTTTATTTCCAACTGCCAAGGAATTTTTAACATTCTCGACACTGAACACTGGAGTCCGATCTCACTACCCAGAGATCAGAGGAATTTTTACCAGAAGATCCACGTGAACAAAATCCCGGTCTCCACCGTGATTCGAACCCACGACCTTAGACACCTGAGGCGGACACCTTAACTAGAGACTACTGAGTATGTTTCCAGTGAGAACTGCATGGAAGTGAGGTAGGATACTGTTCAGTATAATTTTCCTAACCCATTAATGTCTGATCAGTATATTTTGATTGACCAGACTTTAGTCTTTTCTCCCTTTTGCACATTGGTAAGATTTGTGCTCTTTTTAATTCACGAGCAAGGTGAAAATTATTTTACAGAAAAAAACAGAAAATATGTCAGTTGCATAAAGAGAAAAGCCATAGAAAAAAAGAATGTGCCAAAGCTATATTACGCTAACTAGAAATAAATAGCTCAAAGCTAACGTAAGTGTTGTTTTTGTTCTTTATCTCTGATGAAAGCCTTGTGGCCATAACGTAGGTGTCATTTTGTTTCTGTTCTTTATCTGTGATGAGGTTCTTTTTTGTCACTGACCAAGACCTTGTGACCATAATGTAGGTGTGATTCTGTTCTAGCTTTTGTTCCAAACCAAGACCTTGTGACCATAATGTAGGTGTGATTCTGTTCTAGTTTTTTGTTCCAGACCAAGACCTTGTGACCATAATGTAGGTGTGATTCTGTTCTAGCTTTTGTTCCAAACCAAGACATTGTGACCATAATGTAGGTGTCAATCTTCTCTAGTGTTTTGTTCCTGACCAAGATCTTGTGACCATAATGTAGGTGTTAATCTTCTCTAGTGTTTTGTTCCTGACCAAAATATTGTGACCATAATGTAGGTGTCAATCTTCTCTAGTGTTTTGTTCCTGACCAAGATCTTGTGACCATAATGTAGGTGTTAATCTTCTCTAGTGTTTTGTTCCTGACCAAAATATTGTAACCATAATGTAGGTGTCAATCTTCTCTAGTGTTTTGTTCCTGACCAAGATCTTGTGACCATAATGTAGGTGTCAATCTTCTCTAGTGTTTTGTTCCTGACCAAGATCTTGTGACCATAATGTTGGTGTGATTCTGTTCTAGCTTTTGTTCCTGACCAAGATCTTGTGACCATAATGTAGGCTTCAATCTTCTCTAGTTTTTTGTTCCTGACCAAGACCTTGTGACCATAATGTAGGTGTGATTCTGTTCTAGCTTTTGTTCCAAACCAAGACCTTGTGACCATAATGTAGGTGTGATTCTGTTCTAGCTTTTGTTCCAAACCAAGATCTTGTGACCATAATGTAGGTGTCAATCTTCTCTAGTATTTTGTTCCTGACCAAGATCTTGTGACCATAATGTTGGTGTGATTCTGTTCTAACTTTTGTTCCTGACCAAGACCTTGTGAACATAATGTAGGTGTGATTCTGTTCTAGCTTTTGTGTACCTGACCAAGACCTTGTGACCATAATGTTGTTGTTTTTCTGTTCTAGTTTTGTGTACCTGACAAAGGCCTTGTGTCCATAATGTGGGTGTCAATCTATTCTAGTTTTTTTATTCCTGACCAAGGCCCTGTGACTATAATGCAGGTGTCATTTTGTTCTGTTTTTTGTTCCTGATGAAGGCCTTGTTGCTGTAATTAATGTGTTGTTGTTTTTTTTTCCATGGCAAAGACTTTATGGCCTTAACCGCAGCGTCGAGTCTCTAGACTATTGTGTGAGAATTATTACATTGATCTGAAAGAAATATTCTTCAGCCTTTACGTACCTGTGATACTGACTGAATGAGAAAGTTTGACAGCTCATCAAAATTTGTAAATGTGTAAATTTCCAGCTGAAATGAATATAATCAATTTTAAAGATAACATCATCAAAGATTTCACAAAGTTCAGATTGTTCTATAGAACCAGTATGATACTTCTTGTTAGTCCATCATAAGATCAATGTCCCAGTTTTTCTTACAAAGACCATTGTTGTTTGTCAGGATGTTTTATCTCCATACAGCTTCTATCTCATAGCCGTCTTGCAAGGTCAGTGTTGTTCTCTCTCTTTCTGTGTAAGTGTGAAGTTTTGCAGTATGTGTTCCAACATGCTCCCCACATGGACACCTGTTATCTGCCCCAATCCTCATTTTGTTATAAAGATTACCCTTGAGTCTATTATGCCCAGTTTTCAGTCTGAAAATGATGACTTAACTTAACTCAGCACTCAAATCCCACAAGAACATTGAACTGAACGAATTTAGGGCAGCCTTGCCAAAATGTCTCATGGGTTCCAGAAAGCAGTGATACAGTGGATGGATACCATCACACTGTAACTGCAAAGGAAACAGGAGGCTCACAGTCTAGCCAAGGAGGGAGTAAAACTGATACAGAAAGTATACCTGGTCAACTAGAAAGAAGCAAAAGCCATAATAACTTAACTTAACATATTTATACTGATTTAGAAGACTCTACAGAGTCTGTATACAACCAATTTCTTGGAAGGTGGTTTAACTGATTTGAGAGTCCATCTTAATAGACTTAAACACTAGAGCTAAGTAGACACGCAGCCAGATAGGCGTCATCTATAACTGCTCTTAACAAACCACCTGGGGAAAGCTACATATAACCTTGGTAGATTTTTAACTTGAATTTTGTCCGGACAGCGGCCGTTAAGCCTACTCTTTACAATTTCCAACTGCCAAGGAATTTTTAACGTGCTCGACACTGAACACGGGAGTCCAATCTCACTACCCAGAGATTAGGGGAATTTTTTACCAGAAGATCCATGTGACAAAAATCTGGGTCTCCACCATGATTCGAACCCGCAAACTCCGGCACTCAAGGCGGACACCTTACCTCAAGACCACTGAGTCCCTTTTGCTTTTCTCTTTTCTCTACTTAAATCAAAGTAGTTGCCTTCTTTTCAGAAGTTGGAGTCTTGATCAGGCCATTTTTTTCCCTGAAGTTGGCTCTAATTTGTCTTTGCTAGTCTGTCTGTAGCTTTATTGCTTTGATGTTGTAGTGGGAGGGGATCCACTGAATGACCAATCTTGGGTGTTCTGCTGAAAGCTGTGTTGAGGAGTACATGTAATGCCCGAGATCCTGACATATGATAGTTTTAAATCCATATTTGATATCTTTTATATTGACATGGAAAGCCATTCAGATATGAGATAAACAAATAATTTTCTAATGAACTCAGTTCTATGACAACAGTTACTAAACAATGCCAACAATACCTTTTCTGTGACACCATCTTGCTTAAATTTTGTGCTGCTAAGTACATGAATGGTCTGTGATGATCTGTTTAAAAAAAAAGGAGAAATATACTACAATTGCAAACATTCCTAAAGTAATTTGTTTTAAATCAGTGGCAGATAGGTTAACGAGTTTTACTTTTCAAGGACAAAACTGACAAAAGTTGGTAACTTAAATGTGTCTCACTTCAGTCTTTTTTGCTGGTTTTTTTGTTGATTGCTTTTTGTTAAATCAGACAGAATTTTTCTTATAGCAAAACAGCTCCTGAGGCTGACACAGACTAAACAATTGGGCACCAGAATAATTTGGGAAAGTAAAGGCAGCTGGTGTGATGTTAACTAAATCACACCTTGTGTGCCGTTGGTCATAACAAATATGAGTTTAACACCATATGCCCAGTATGATACCCTGGTGCTCTTTCTGGTAAACCTCTACACCCCAGAGCAGAAGTGGAGCGACTAAGTAAGTAAGGGGACTCAGTGGTCTTGAGGTAAGGTGTCCGACTGGGGTGCCGGAGGTCACATGTTCGAATAAGTGAAGATCGGCATTTTTTTCACATGGATCTTCTGGTAAAAAGTCCCATGATCTCTGGGTAGTGAGATTGGACTCCCGCGGACAAAATTGAAGTTAAAAAAACTACCCAAGTTATTTATACCTTTCCCCAGAAGGTTTGTTAAGAGCAGTTATAGATGGCGCCTAACTGGCTGTGGGTCTACTTAGCTCTAGTGTTTAAGTCTATTAAGATGGACTCGCACATTGGTAAAAACCACCCTCCAAGAAACTGATTGTATACAGACTCTGTAGAGTCTTCTAAACCAGCACAAAGACGTTAAGTTAAATTATGTAGAAGACTGCATCCCAGGATAGAAGAGGAGTGACTAAGTAAGAAAGGTAGAAGGCTCTACACCCCAGGGTAGAAGAGGAGTGACTAAGTAAGAAAGGTAGAAGGCTCTACACCCCAGGATAGAAGAGGAGTGACTAAGTAAGAAAGGTAGAAGGCTCTACACCCCAGGGTAGAAGAGGAGTGACTAAGTAAGAAAGGTAGAAGGCTCTACACCCCAGGGTAGAAGAGGAGTGACTAAGTAAGAAAGGTAGAAGGCTCTACACCCCAGGGTAGAAGAGGAGTGACTAAGTAAGAAAGGTAGAAGGCTCTACACCCCAGGGTAGAAGAGGAGTGACTAAGTAAGAAAGGTAGAAGGCTCTACACCCCAGGGTAGAAGAGGAGTGACTAAGTAAGAAAGGTAGAAGGCTCTACACCCCAGGGTAGAAGAGGAGTGACTAAGTAAGAAAGGTAGAAGGCTCTACACCCCAGGGTAGAAGAGGAGTGACTAAGTAAGAAAGGTAGAAGGCTCTACACCCCAGGGTAGAAGAGGAGTGACTAAGTAAGAAAGGTAGAAGGCTCTACACTCCAGGGTAGAAGAGGAGTGACTAAGTAAGAAAGGAAGAAGGCTCTACACCCCATGGTAGAAGAGGAGTGACTAAGTAAGAAAGGTAGAAGGCTCTACACCCCAGGATAGAAGAGGAGTGACTAAGTAAGAAAGGTAGAAGGCTCTACACCCCAGGGTAGAAGAGGAGTGACTGAGTAAGAAAGGTAGAAGGCTCTACACACCAGGATAGAAGAGGAGTGACTAAGTAAGAAAGGTAGAAGGCTCTACACCCCAGGGTAGAAGAGGAGTGACTAAGTAAGAAAGGTAGAAGGCTCTACACCCCAGGGTAGAAGAGGAGTGACTAAGTAAGAAAGGTAGAAGGCTCTACACCCCAGGGTAGAAGAGGAGTGACTAAGTAAGAAAGGTAGAAGGCTCTACACCCCAGGGTAGAAGAGGAGTGACTAAGTAAGAAAGGTAGAAGGCTCTACACCCCAGGGTAGAAGAGGAGTGACTAAGTAAGAAAGGTAGAAGGCTCTACACACCAGGGTAGAAGAGGAGTGACTGAGTAAGAAAGGTAGAAGGCTCTACACCCCAGGGTAGAAGAGGAGTGACTAAGTAAGAAAGGTAGAAGGCTCTACACCCCAGGGTAGAAGAGGAGTGACTAAGTAAGAAAGGTAGAAGGCTCTACACACCAGGGTAGAAGAGGAGTGACTGAGTAAGAAAGGTAGAAGGCTCTACACCCCAGGGTAGAAGAGGAGTGACTAAGTAAGAAAGGTAGAAGGCTCTACACCCCAGGGTAGAAGAGGAGTGACTAAGTAAGAAAGGTAGAAGGCTCTACACTCCAGGGTAGAAGAGAAATTACCAAGTAAGCAAGTAGGACTATTAATCCAATCTGTGCTTAGATAAGTTTAATTTTACTTTATTATATTTCTAATGACATATGTGAAACACATTTTAATACCTCACATACAAAACAAAGATATTACAGATGCATAATATAACTAAGCTTCAAATTCAAATGTAAAAAATGTTACGTTTTAGTGCGCCAGCCATTATGAGTCAGTCAACTTTTTTCCTGCATGAGAACAACAACAAAAACACACAAAAACTAGGACCAGCTGAAGTTTAAAAGAATAAAAAAATGACATGCTTTAAGTGCTGCAATGTTTGTACTGCTTTTGTATGCGTTGACTTCATTGTAAAAACTATGATGAGTAAAACCTCTACTTATATGTTAATAAGCAGCATGCAATAACTTTATAATGACAATATCTGAACATTTTTTCAACATAAAATAACTTAAAAATGACTTAACAATACAATATAATATCCTTGACTTCAGTCTGGCGAGTGTGCCGTATGCGAGGTAGCCAACAATGTCCTGTATGCAGTCCAATCTTTCGCCGTGTCGTACCATTTCAGGCCTAGGTCTTTCAGCAGACCATCTCGCTATTGTATGGGTGGGCAGGCTGCGTGGTTGTGTATAATTATATGGCCATCAAAACGTCGTTCTGAGTGTCCATCTGTTATCTGGCATGCGCATCACGTGACCAGCCTAGTGGTATTTGCGAGACAACGCTGCCTCCACGACGTCTCAAAATAGAGTGTGTTCTCTTATTTCTGTATTGTGGATTCGACCTCTGATCGAGATCCCAAGGATGCGTCTTTCCATCGCTCCCTGGGTAACTCGTAGTTTCTCTGCATCCCCGTTGCATAATTCCATACTTCACATCCGTAGATCATGACTGGTATGAGCGCAGATTTTAAAAGGTGCGCCCTTGCCATGGTGTCTTTCAGCTGCAGGAGTATAGGTACTATGGTATTGATGCTAGACCAGGCTGCAGCTCTTCATCTTGAGATTTCTCGGTCTAAGGTGTGGGCAGCATTTATTTTTTGCTCTATATGTAGGAGCTGACATCTTCGATATATGACATAACATCTGGACATTTTTTCACCATGCAGTAACTTAAATAATGACATACCATGTGGACATTTTTTAACCATGCAATAACTCAATAATGACATAACATCTGGACATTTTTTCATCATGCAATAACTTAAATAATGACATACCATGTGGACATTTTTTCACCGAGCAATAACTTAATAATGACATAACATCTGGACATTTTTTCACCAAGCAATAACTTAATAATGACATAACATCTGACAATTTTTTTCACATCCACATAATAACTGACTGGAAAAGGACAAATTACTGTCACCCAGCAATAATGTAGCTTCACACTTATGATGACTAAATTATTTTGCATCTCAAATCAAACTTTTATACCCAGGAGTTATTTATTCATTATCCTGAAATTATCATACATTTAAAAATTCAAAAGTAATGTCAGGATACTTACATAACCACAACGGCCTGCGTATAGTCTCCAGCTCTCCAGAAAATAAGACTAAGGGCTAATGCAAGTGCTTTTGATCTCTCTGTTCTTGATGGATTTTTACTGAAACAGTTCAATACAGAACAGTGATTATTCTGCTATAAAAAGTTATAGAAAAAAATGTGATTTCCATTATGTGATTTCACAGAGAAAGGGAATTCAAGAAGTGGTGCAATGGGAAAGAGGAGCTTGAAGTAGTGAGAAACCAGAATGGGGCTTCTTGGCTAAAGTGAGAGGTAAGTTCGCAGATGAGCGGAGGGGTGCATACATGACAACAACCTCCAGTGTAAGCAAGCTTCTTTCTTAATATAAAACATGGCTTCCATACACAATTAGCTTTATTTGCAAGACTGTACCAGAAACTACTAAAAGATGATGTTGCAATGACAGTTCTAATTTCAGTTGACTTTTCCTTTTGATTTAGATTGTAACATGTCTGCAAGCATTCATTCATATTTTGGGATATATTTTTTTAGCTCTGTCCATGAAACTCTAGTTGCCTTGACTTCCTCTAAAACTGTTCTTCGATTGCAAAATGAGATATTGTAGCCTGAAGTTTGATATTAAACAAATCGCAGTAACAACTAACTAAATTAAATGCTATTTCAAATAAATGAGTTTAATTTTTACAAATTTTTATCTGAAGAACAGTCATACAGATAGATGCATATTCTGGAATGCTTTAATCCTTTAACGAATTACAACTTCGCCATTGGAAGTAAAGATAGTGAGAATTATTTGCATAGTTATCAATCTCAATCTCTCACACTGTTATCAACCTCAATCTCTCCCAATGTTATCAACCTCAATCTCTCCCACTGTTATCAACCTCAATCTCTCCCAATGTTATCAATCTCAATCTCTCCCAATGTTATCAACCTCAATCTCTCCCAATGTTATCAACCTCAATCTCTCCCACTGTTATCAACCTCAATATCTCCCATTGTTATCAACCTCAATCTCTCCCACTGTTATCAACCTCAATCTCTCCCATTGTTATCAAGCTCAATCTCTCACACTGTTATCAAGCTCAATCTCTCCCACTGTTATCAACCTCAATCTCTCACACTGATCAACCTCAATCTCTCCCATTGTTATCAAGCTCAATCTCTCACACTGTTATCAAGCTCAATCTCTCACACTGTTATCAACCTAAATCTCTCACACTGATCAACCTCAATCTCTCACACTGTTATCAACCTCAATCTCTCCCACTGTTATCAACCTCAATCTTTCACACTGTTATCAACCTCAATCTCTCTCACTGTTATTAAACTCAATCTCTCACACTGTTATCAATCTCAATCTTTCACAACTACCTTGGTCCAGTGACAAGATATAGTCAAGACAAATTAAGACAGTACAGGATGTGTATTTTTACTCAGCATTTACTCCTGAAGCCTTTCTCGTGAACAGGCAACCCACAAAGCACCAGGGATGCAGTCACAGAGAAAATTATTAATAACAATATCTGTTTAAACAATGACTCATCATCTATTATCAGAAAGCATATATTAACAAAATTGATGACCCTTGAAGTGTTAGCTTTAAGGATCAGAAATTTGATCCTATCCACAGTATTCCAATGTTCTAAGAATAGGAATACATTCCTGACTTGACAATTCTTTTTATAGAGTATAGCAAATGCATTGCTCCCAAGCACATACAAAACCATTTATTTTGAAGGTATTGCCATGAACACAGACAACATTTTCGTATGGCAGATGTTTATAACTTCATAAGCATATGACCTTTGTTTGAAGTCTATATTTATGCAAACAAAATGACTGAAGTAGTGATACATTTGTAGAAACAAACATATATTCTACAGGTTCCATAAATGGCTGTGCAGCAGAACAACAGAAAACTGCATAGTCCCGCTTAAATTGTTTTAGGTGCAAGGACACAGATCAGGATGTCAGTCTCCACACATTTCGTTAAAATTTAGCAGGGGATCTTGCTAATAAGATTCCAGCTGCAGCTTATAGATTCGTGGAGATAATAATGGAAGACCAGATTACAACATTTGGTAATTGTCCAGCTTGTTGTTTCAAATGCCCACAATGAGGTTTACTCTTTTGTGCGCCCTGAAAATTACGTTAAATGGCAGGTTGCAGTAGCTTTCCTCACATCCCGAGTGTGCTGATAAAGGTCGACCGGGGTCCTCCAGTCGGTTGTGCTATGCTTGGCTTCATCTGCATGTTGCTCACTTCTATGGAGATCACATAGATCCCTCACCTTGTTAGCCAGGTTGCCATGAATACAGCCCATTTCCAGTAAGGGCTATGAGGAAGCCAAGGTGAGGGTCTTGGCCAGTATGTTTTGCCTGATCCTGACTAACATGTCTGATCAGTATATTTTCCATTGCCCAGCCTAAATATGATAGTCTTAGTCTTGTCGACCTGTACTTCTACAAGCGTGGCTGTCCTTGTGTAGGTCTCAACTCTTGCACAAGTTGGTGGTAGCTGGTAGGTACATTTCTCTGCATAGCGGGTTGGGCTCGAGCAGTACTGCATTTTTTGGTCTTGTGTGGGTCCCAAATCAGGTTCCAGTCGGTTCTGTCTTGGGCAAGGTCTGGTCAGTAGACTACTAGCTTGTTCATATCTGGGTCATGAATGTTGTGCAGCTCAAGGGAATCTTGTCACCTTTTAGAGGGCCTTCCAGTAGGCCTCTTTTTATTGCACCGGTTCTACTGAGCGGTTGCTGTGCTCCAGCATTTGTAATTTCTTCTGATTACATAGCCAACCCAGCAGTGCTTGGAGTTGTTAGCATGATGTAAGACATCCTTGACGTGTGACATTGCCCAGATGTCACTGTTGTGTAGGTCTATCTGGTAATGTTGGTTAAATGATAGGCCTGCCAGACGATGCTTGAGCAAGGCATGTGTTGTTCTTAGCTTGGTGCTCCGTGTCTTTTGTCAGAGACCAGGTTTCACTACCATAGCAAAGTGCTGGTAGGAGCACTGAAACAAATGTTGTTGTTTGCGAATACCCACAATAAGTAGTTTACTCTTTTGTGCGCCCTGAAAAAAAAGTTCAGTGGCAGGTTGCAGTAGCTTTTCTTACATCCCGAGCGTGCTGATGAAGGTGGACCGGGGTCCTCCAAGTGGTTATGTTATGCCTGGCTTCATCTGCGTGTCACTCACTACTATGTAGATCACGCCGATCCCTTACCTCGTTAGCCAGGCTGCCATGAAAACAGCCTGTTTCTAGGGAATGCTACTAGGTAGCTGAGGTGAGGGTCTTGGCCAATATGTTTTGCCTGATCCTGATTAACATGTAAAGTAAAGTAAATATCCTGTCGCGCCATGCAGCGCATAGGTGTTTGGCCTTTTTTTGTAACCCACGGCACTTAGTGGATGATGTGGTCAGCATCACGCCGGCCGCCTTTACTTCTCGGACTGAACCGGTACCCATTGCGATCTGAAAAAACATTTCCGCCTCAACTGTGGAATGAATCAAGGACCACTCAGATGCGAATCCAGCGCGGTAACCACTGCACTACATGTCTGATCAGTATATATTTCCTAACCAGACGTTAAGTCTTCTTCCCCACTGAATCAAATAGACTTGCTTGTAGTTTGGTGTCTGTTGCTGTGTTGATCGAATTGAAGGCGGCCAAGCCAACTGGCTGGCGCCTGGCAGTCTCAGGCTTCAGGTTATTTTCCATGTTGAGGAGACGGCCGAGCTAGATATATTTGTCTACATCCTCTAGGAGTCTTTCATTTAGGAGCACAGGGCTGGGCTCCACAAAGTGGTTGTTCATGGCTTTGGTTTTTCATATGTTTATGGAAATGATTGCTTTCATGCCCTCCGTTTCCAGCGATGCTAACATCAGTGGGTGTCTCTGTGATGACTGTGATATCATCTGCAAATCTTAGATGGTTGAGTAATCTCCCACATATGTCCCCAGTGGCATCATCGACTCTAGGCATACAGAGAAAAGGTTGGCTGGTTGGTTGCTTGGTTATTGATCCAGCGGCCTATGGGCTCCTGCCATTTGGCCCAAACGGCTAGGTGAGATGGAGTGTCCGTTAGAAGTTTCCCAATTTATCAGAAGACTTAACAATATCACACTGCAAGTCAGGCTAATCATGCAAAAAAGTGTAAAAAAAGGACTGGACAGACATGCAGATACTGGCTGTGTGCTCAGGAACCAGGTAACGAATTAACGAATACATTATGCTCTCTCTCTCTCTCTCTCTCTATATATATATATATATATATATATATATATATATTTATATATATATATATATATATTTATATATATATATATATATCTACATATATATATATATATATATATACATTTATACATATATATATATATATATATATATATATATATATATATATATATATATATATATATATATATATATATTTATATCATGACGCTCGGCGAACATCTCAATTTCGTCAGCTCTTTTGCTGAGCCAGGAGTCTTGCATCTCTCTAAGCCTGGTCTGGACAGCTTTGCGAGCAGTATTGAACGCAGCTTTTGCTGTCGGAGATGGTGTGTCCCTCTGGTATTCCCTGTGCGCTTCATGTTTTGCATCGAGAAGGCCCTGTATTTCTAGATCGTTCTCATCAAACCAGTCCTTATGCTTGCGCGTGATTGGGCCAATGTGTTTAACAGCTGTATCGTAGAGTGTGTTTCTCAATGATGCCCAGTTCTTTTCGATGTCGTTCTTTTCAAAACGAAGCTCAGACAGTCTACCCTCAAGCTCTTCCTGGAAGCCTCCTCTCGTGGGTTCGTATTTCAACTGAGAGACATTTAGCCTCCTCGGTGGTTTCTTTCCCTGGGGGCGCATTTTGGGCTGGATCTTGAAGTTTAGCTTGGTAATGACAAGTCGATGGTCGGTCCAACATTCTGCACCGCACATGCTCTTCGTTACCATAGCATCCGCTCGATCCCTACGTCTGATGATAATATAGTCAATGAGGTGCCAGTGGCGGGACCTTGGGTGCATCCATGTGGTTCTATTCCGGACAGGTAGTCGGAAAGCTGTGTTTGTAATGAGTAGTTCATTTGCGGCACATGTCCTCAGAAGTAGCAGTCCGTTACTATTGCATTTTCCGATACGATGTCTGCCAATGGTCCCCTCCCATGCTGTATGGTCTGTGCCGACCCTAGCGTTAAAATCACCGAGGATGACCAGTTTGTCAGATTTGGGGACTGCAGCGATGAGCGCCTCAAGGTCCTCATAAAACTTATCTTTTGTTTCCTGAGGATTTGTCATTGTGGGTGCGTATGCACTGATGAGTAGGCACTGAAAGCTCTCTACGGTCCGCAGCCCTCTAGTAATACTCCAGTTCGCATGCGGATGGGGTACTGCTAACAGATAAGGTTCAGATTCTAGACAGATGGGCAGATCACTTCTGCAAAATACTAAACCACCCATCGTCCATAAATAAAGAGGCCATCCGGCGAATGCCGCAGGTGGAACTGAACCTGGCGTTGGATGAAGTCATTACTGAGGAGGAAGTCGACAGGGCAATCAGTTCACTATCTATAGGAAAAGCTCCAGGAGCTGATGCAATACCAGCAGAGGTATATAAGACAGCTGGCCCATCCATCACCAGAAGGATCACTGAACTCTTCTGTCACATGTGGGCTGAAGGTAAAATTCCGCAGGAGCTAAAGGACGCCTTAATCGTTCACCTATACAAAAGAAAAGGCAATCGTCAGGAATGAGACAATCATCGAGGAATATCGCTACTCTCCTTAGCAGGCAAGATCCTAGCGCGCTTACTGCTAAACAGGCTCAACAAACACCTTGAACAAAGCCACCACCTCCCAGAAAGCCAATGTGGATTCAGAGCCGGAAGAGGAACAGTGGACATGATTTTTGCCGCTCGCCAAGTACAAGAGAAGTGTCGAGAGCAAAATCAGGCCTTGTACACCACATTTATTGATTTGACAAAGGCATTTGATACAGTAAACAGAGGAGGGCTGTGGATGATAATGTCTAAGTTTGGCTGCCCCAACAAGTTCATAACAATGGTGAAACAGCTACACGAAGGCATGTGTGCTCGTGTACTGGACAGCGGTGCAATCTCTAAAACGTTTCTAGTATCAAACGGAGTAAAACAAGGATGTGTACTCGCCCCGACTTTGTTCAGCATGATGTTCGCGGCCACGATGACAGACGCCTTCAGATCATTGGAGCTTGGAATACCCATAAAGTACCGCACAGATGGCAAGTTACTCACTTCCAGAAGAATGAAGGCCAAAACCAAAGTGGCTGGTGACATAATCAGGGAACTTGTATTTGCTGACGACTGTGCTCTAATGAGCAACTCAGAACTGAACATGCAGGTTGGAATGGACCAGTTCTCTGCCGCATGCAAAAATTTTGGCCTGACCATAAATGCCAAAAAAACAGAGGTCATGTACCAACCAGCACCAGGCATGCCGTACACAAAACCAAAGACTACAGTCAGCGGGCAGACGTTGAATGCCGTAGACAAATTCACATATCTGGGCAGCACGCTGTCGAGATCTGTCAGCCTAGACGATGAGGTGGCAAGCAGAATAGCAAAGGCCAGCACAGCCTTTGGTAGAATGCGCTCGATGGTCTGGGCACGTCGTGGCATCAGCGTCAAGACCAAATTGAAAGTCTACCGTGCAACCATCATTCCAACCCTACTATACGCTTGCGAAAGCTGGACTGTATACTCTGGACATGCAAGGAGGTTAAACCACTTCCACACAGGTTGCCTGAGGCGAATATTCCACATCCGATGGCAAGATCGTGTCACTGACATCGAGGTTCTCTCGAGGGCTTACATGCCCAGCATACATGCACTGCTAGAAAAAGCACGACTAGGATGGGCCGGACACCTCGTCCGTATGTCAGACGAGCGGCTCCCAAAGAATCTTCTCTACGGCGAGCTGAGAGACGGATGGCGCGAGAGAGGGCGCCCAAAGAAACGTTTTAAAGACGGTCTGAAGGACTCACTAAAAAGTTGCCAGATAGACTTCGACACCTGGGAATGTCTTGCGAAAAACAGATCTGACTGGAGAAGTGCAGTCAAATCGGGTGTAGCTGCCGGTGAAGATGACCGTGTTGTGAAACCCCAGAACAGACGCGAGACGCGGAAATCCCGAGCAGCGGGAACACCATCCCCTTCTCATACCTCGTGTGCCCGATATGTAGCAGATGTTTTCGTGCTTGCATTGGCCTGTTCAGCCACATGCGCACCCACACCCAACAGGGAAATCTGTGACAAGGATGATGTCGGCGGTCCTCATCGACAACGATGGACAGCTATTATTATTATTATATATATATATATTTATACATATAAGTACACATATATACACACAGGCACACATATAGATACATGTATATATATACTTATGGTGAGTTTGCATAATATTTGGTTTATTTTACTGATACAGGTGTGTGTGTTCTAAAATATGGTTGGAGACCATTTGGGTACAAAAAGGGTAAAAACCAATAAAGTCATCAAATCTGGAGAGTTGTCCATAAAGTGTAGCCTCTTTCCACCTGCAACCAGCCTTAAAAGTCAGTTCTAGTAAATGAAAACAATTATACCTCCCTAGTAAATAAAAACAATTAATCACACAAGCAAATAAAAATAATAGTATCTCCTCTGTGGTAGTCTTCCTCTTTTTCCTTGTTCATTCTCAAGCTCCCACTACCAAGCCCTCCTAAGGACTTTGCAAGTAGCAGGATGTAGTCGGGAGAACGGAATGAGTTGTGTCGCAGTTTATAGCTTGACTGTGATATTTGCACCTTTTGGTCTGACACATTCGGCTTTAGCATGGCATTTTTGATTATCGGGTTAGCCTTTCCTCTTTGATTCCTTCTTCTAGCGCTAAAAAGCCAGAAAAACACTGAGCTTAATGACTTAAGAGCAGCACTCTGCAAACTGTGCCAGCTGTCCGCACCAAAAAGGGTAGTGGTACAGTGGGTTCCGTCACACTGCAACATCCAAGGCAACGAGGAGGCAGACAGACTGGCAAAAGAAGGTGCAAGGCTACCACAAACAGATACCAGTATGACGTACGAAGAGTCAAAACGGCTTATCAAAGCCAGGTACATTACCAAATGGGAAACCGAACATACTGGTTACACCAAAAACGATGCCTATTACCAGTTGAACCGAAGAGAGCAGGTCGTTGTCTTCAGACTTCGCACTGGCCACAATAGACTGAGGTACCACCTATTCAACAAATTGAAGATAGGGTGTACCGACGAATGCCCGTGCGGTACTGGTAAAATGACTACTGAACATCTGCTGCAGAACTGCCCGACATACGGGGATCAGAGAGAGCAGATGTGGCCATTGCCAGTGGAACTGCAAGACAAGCTCTATGGTAGTGGCGAGAGTCTCAGGACGACCGCCGCTTTTTTCGAAAAAATAATGGTTGCTGTCTGACTGTGTACGCAGAAGAAGAAGAAGAAGATTCCTTCTTCTTAGCCAGTCTGCCCTGTTGCAGCCTGTTATTCAGGATCACCACATGGATGTGGAAAAGGGTCTTGGTAGCTCTGGGTCACTGGCCCTAACACTAACAGTCAGCTTTGGCTCATGCACTGCTCAGCATCTTGATCCCTCAGTGGTAGTAATGTGAGCTAAATGGAAACATGAACACACTGTAACAGGCATTAAATTTATAATAAACTAATTATATTCCATGTCTGTGAGATTAACTGATATTTAAAAACAAAACAGACATTAAATTACCAACAGACTAGTTATCTGTTAATGAGATTAACAGATATTAAAAAATGAAACAAAAAGAAACTCATACATACAATCTGGCATCTAGAAGCTTATTTTTTCCGAACAATAGTTCCTGCAGGACACACGCCTGGACAGCTGCAATAACTCCACATGGTCCGCCCTTCCAAAGAGAAATTACAAAATTGTAAATAACAAACTGTATATAATTTGAAATTTGTGGAAAAGCTAAATAAACAAGAATAATATGACCTTTAAACATTATGAGTCTTGCAAAAGTAAAAGATAAATGAATAAAGAGATTTTAAGTAAGTTTGCTTTGGCGTCAAAGACCCGTTGCGTCAATCAGTTGCATCCATGACTCACTGCTGTGGTACGGTTCTAGAACTCATCCAGAGCAGAGGGAGAGGCTGCTATCTGCTGAAGTCATACTGTGCAGAGATGGTCTCTGCTGCACCTCTAGCCAGTTGGGGGAAGACCATTGGAACTGAGGAATGATTTGTAAAGTATTTTGTGGACCAGGGTTTCCTGGTCCAGTCAAACAACATGATCAAACAAGGAAAGTTTCACAAATTGGGTGGAGGCGTGCTTAAGCATAGATCTCTATGTTGTGGATGTAGTCAAGTCATCAGATGTGCCGCTGATTGTGCATGTGGAAGGCTTCTAGTCTTGATATATCATGATTTGAGTAATGTCCAGGTTTCTAAACCGTAAAGGAGGACTGGAATCATGCAAGACTGATAAATACTCAAAGGGAAATATTGTCATTACTCTTTACTCGTCTGAGGTTGTGCATAGCAGATGCAGATAGTTCGATCCACCTTAACATGTCAGTACTGCTGTGCCCATCAGATAAGATCATGCTGCCGAGAGAGGTGAATTCTTTGATGCCCTCTGCAATGTGGTCTTGGATGTCAATGCCCTGGGGTAATGTATCAGAGATGAGATTCTGAACTTTGGTTTTGGCCCAGGAAGAGCATTTCACTGTTTAGAATTTCTAGAAAGCTGTCTGTACCAAACAGGACCATGTCATTCGCATATGCAAGATCCATGTTTGTCTGGTGGTAGCAATACCTTCTTGGTGTGTGCTGAGGCAGTGAAGACGCCAGTCAACGGCTGTCATCAGTTTCGCCTCATCCTCAGAGGAACATTTAGTGAATGTCAATAATTTTTATCTTTCCGGAGAAGAGGAATTTGATGGTGATCTTACAGGGGCTGATGATAACAGCTCTGGACCTGACAGGGTTAGAGAGGACTGTCAATGGATAGGGAGATTGCTTCTTTAAAAAGAAATACAGTGTAGTATGCCACATTGAGGTCTCATCTACATTGAAAATATCTTTCTTTTAATAGCCAACATCTTCTATAATTTTGTCAAGCTCCGCAGGGTAAGTTTCTGCAGCAGCAGTTCTTACACTCAAAGCTTTCCCTGCATTTTTTATTATGTAAAATTAATTTTTTTCATTGAATACAAAATTAAGACAAGATTTCTTCTTTGTTGTTCGTTGTCGTAAAAAGGGCTTTGAAAGTAGCAGTAGTCCAAAAAATGGAATGCGTTATGTAGTAAGTTTACAGCTTGACTGTGATATTTGCAACTTTCGGTCTGACATATCTGACTTTAGCATGACATTTTTGGGTACCGGGTTAGCTTTCTCTCAAGACAAAACTCATGACGGCTGCAACCGTCATGTCAAGATTAAATTTGATCTGGAAATCAACATTAGCACTGCAGTGAAAGTCAAGTTATATAAATCATTAGTGCTGTCTATTCTTTTGTATGGATGAGAGACCTGAACACTAACTGATGATGTAGAAAGAAGGATACAAGCTTTTGAATGTAAATGCTACAGGAGAATATTGTGTATCTCTTAAAAAAACTGTCAATACAACTTTTTCCCATGGCTAGGGTAGTCGAGGGGTTTTTTAGGTTGAGAACTACAAGCCACTTTGCTACTGCTGTCACCACGTTGTGTGCTACCTATGTTTATTTATTTCACCACCAACAGAAAAACAATATATGCCATACCAGGATTCGAACCACTGCCCTCCTTGTCGGCAGGCCGGATTCTAAACCATTTGGCCACTTGCTCCTCTTAACCAGTGCATCTCTTATAAAAGACATAATTCACTGGCAGGTCAACTGCTTCTGTCAGTAGTCATCATCATCATTCAGACATGACCACATTTCAAAATTAATATTGCAGGGAACAGATGAAAACGGAAGGAAGTGAGGAGGCCAAAGAAAGTCCTGGGTTGGTAACATCAAAGATCGGACAGGACATTTTTCCACACTCGTTCACAGGGATGAGGATAGAGAACTATGGAGGACTTTGTGTGTTGATGTTTGCACCATAGCACCTATACGGCCTTCACGGGTTAAGTGTTTAATGATTGATATTATGTAAATTGACCATTTGCCTTACATCTACCAAACCAGCTTCTGATGAACTCAAATTTTTCTTTACCTGAAGTCTTTTCTCTTTCTGCCTTCAATGTACAAAAAATAGTTAGCACTTTAGCATGAATTTTTTTTTTTTTTTTTGCATTCGCCTTTTTACTCTAATCCCCAAGGCAGTGTGCGCTGCACTGTAGTTTTTATTTTGCACCTGTCGACCCAGTGCATCCGACTTCAGCATGCATTTTATGTAAGGGTCTGCTTCCTCCTGCATTTTCTAAGGGTTTGCTTCCCAGGGGTAATGGCGGTGCTGTGATGGGGATCGAACCCAGCACCTTCGGATTGTCAGCCATGTCACTTAACCACTAGCCCACGCAGTCCCCTTTAGCATGGATAATGCCTGTTGTTAGAGGAGTATTGTGGCTGATTTAGTTTTCTATCCCCATATTTAAAGGTTTTCCCATATCATCAATTAGGATGTCCAGCATTATAATTAATAATTGTGCATTGGTGTTGATTTTTTAATTTCCTTTAGCAATTTACCTTTAATCTTAAGTACTGTTTATTTTGATGGCCCTACCTGCAGCCTATTTCACTCACACACATGCTCTTGCCACTAAGTTTGATTGGTTCATGCTTTTCTTTCACACTGAAAGGCTTATGGTTTCCTTTATCCCCACACTTAAGATCCATTGTGGATATTAACAACACAAATATAACAGATGCTCTTCAACAATTTCAAAATTATGTATGACTTTTGAAATCAAAATGAAGGAAAACATGGTGTGCAGACAACTTTGAAATTGACTAGTTGGTTGGTTTAAAAATCAAGCTCAGACAATTTTGAAATGGACTAACTGGTTGGTTTAAAAATCAAGCTCAGACAATTTTCACAAGAGGAATCTTGTGTTTGTATGCAAAGATTCTAGTTATAATTGAAGCCATTGGTATGTAAGGGTTTTCATTAGGTGGATGTTTATATGGCCGAGAACTACTGTACTCATTTACCTTCTTCTGTACAATTCCATATTTAATATCTGGTATATTACAGAAGTTGTAGCCCTGTAGAAGCCACTCATTACTATACTGCTGAGTAGGAGAGCCTAGTACAATGTTCTTCAAAGTCTGAAATGAATAACGACAAAATAATTCAGAATTAGTTCTCAGAAAAATAACCTTTCACAGCGTTGTTTATTCCTATTGTTAAAGATGAATACTGGGCTTTAAAGAGCTGAGGAATAAAGGCCACTTGCCCATGCAGTCATTATACAATGTACAGGCTAAGTTGTTTTTTTTAAACCCCAAATAGAAGAAAAATAAAACCAACACCATACTGAGGTTGTGAACCTTTGTCGTCTTAGTCAGACAACCGGTGTCCAATCCACTCAATCACCTATTGTTCAGAACAATAAGTGACATAAACTTATAAAACATAACAACACACCTTTAATATTATAAATCTAGAAATGAGATATTCTACAAGTTATGTCCATGCTTACATAGACCTATACAAATAGACCGTCATTCACTGAAAAGTCTTACAATTCAACGTTAGCTGACCTTCCCAGATTTGTAAATTTAAAATGAAGAATTTACATGCATATTTCTAATACCAGAAAGTACACGGCAAGAAAGTTGATCACAGAGGCAGTGAACAGAATTAGTTCATTCTGGCAATTTTCCCTCGGACAAGATTCAATTTATTATATTGTTTCCATATATACAGTGGCATAGGCTTATGCCTAAATCATATTGATCATATGGGATACATTTGATAAAAATAAAATATTATTGAGCAGAAAATTAAATTGTGCTAATAACTAGTTCTTGATTTGTTTATAAGAATCGACTTCACTGCACTTCGGGCATACCTATAGGTGCTCTGTCTTTCTCAGTAAATGGCAAAGGGTGTGGATACTGATGGTTCCTGTACTTTGTGGATTGAAAACACTCGTGCTCCATCCTCCTATGTTCCCAATGCTTGCTTGCTTGCAGTCTGTGAACTATTTATTCATCCATTGCAGTTGCATCATCCAATGGGCGGTCACTGATAATTTCCAAATGTCACCCACATTCATCGCTAATGTGCACATAATGGGGGATTACACAGCCAAGATGGCAGCTCCCTCATTGTCCAGAACCTCAGCTAGAACTGCAAGGGCTGAAAGTTTTTGTAACAATGTACCATCTACAATACTATTGAAGGCAATCGGCATCTGATTTCTGTTGCAAATTCTGTCCCTTAGAGAGACTTCAAGCAACTCAAAGCATCTGCTTTTTATAGACTCCATACCTCATAGCCATATATTATGGCTGGAATAACCATGCTGTTAAAGGTGTGGGTTCTTGCCCTACTGTTTCTCATCTGTTGAAGAATGGGTTTGATATGACTGAAGCTTAATTCTATATTTTTTTACACTTATGTGCCCGATTGAATAACAGGATTACAGACAGATTGTTTTTTTATGTGCCAACTTATACATATTACTTGTTAATAGTTGTTTACTTTTCTGACAGTTAGAGACCAGCTAATATCTGAATGGCGTTATATGCTAGTTTATTAAGGTCATCACTAATTATAGTAATGACTTACTAGTGCTCTAATGCAAAATGTAAAATACATTGTCCTCACTCTCAAATACTAAATGAACAAGTGAACACAATGGCAGTTTAGATAGTCAGCAAATCCAGTTTGATATAAATATAACATCAAATGTGTTTTGGTTGTACATAGTTATAATAAGATGCCCATACAAATAGAACAGGTCTAAAACTGTGGTCAGCAACTGGTTTTTATGGCAGACCTTGGAAACATTGGTGAGACAACGTGTTTATGGTTCCAGCTCAGTGTGTTTATGGTTCAAGCTCAGTGTATTTATGGTTCCAGCTCAGTGTGTTTATGGTTCCAGCTCAGTGTGTTTATGGTTCCAGCTCAGTGTGTTTATGGTTTCAGCTCAGTGTGTTTATGGTTCCAGCTCAGTCTGTTTATGGTTCCAGCTCAGTGTGTTTATGGTTCCAGCTCAGTGTGTTTATGGTTCCAGCTCAGTGTGTTTATGGTTCCAGCTCAGTGTGTTTATGGTTCCAGCTCAGTGTGTTAATGGTTCCAGCTCAGTGTGTTTGAGCATTAAACTAAAAAACAATGATTGATCCTATACAGTTTAGTTCAAGTGTCCTCTCTGTATCAAAAGTCACCTGCAATGGATCTCTAGCGTACTTTATATTTGCCATAATGGTGCAATCTGACAGGTTTTTTCCAACCCATCTCCTAATGTTATCCACCCACCTATAACGTCTGTCTATTGGATGCTTGCCTTTCACACTACCCTCTAGTATGGTCTTCAACAACGAGGTATGTCTTGTTATATGATCAAAACATCTTAACATTGAATTCTTTGTAAACATGTACAGTAGAACATTGATCATCCAAAAAACTAGTTATAAAAACACCCAGTTGTCCAAACACCTATGATAGCAAGTGTGCCCACATGTCAAAGTACATTTGTCTAGATTTTTTTCCCATTGTGACATTCAAATGGCAAGTGTTCTGGGCATATTCATTAAATATTTTACTTTCCTAAATTTAAATAAAATGCTAAAGTGGAAGTAAACAGTATATATAACAGTATAAATGGTGAGTGTGTTATCAAATTAGTACAAGGGGGGGACGGCGTGGCCTAGTGGATAAGTGGCACGGCTCACAATCCGAAGGTGCTGGGTTCGATCCCCATCACAGCACCGGCCGTTACCCCGGGGAAGCAAACCCTTAGAAAATGCAGGAGGAAGCAGACCCTTACATAAAATGCATGCTGAAGTCGGATGCATTGGGCCGACAGGCGCAAAATAAAAACCACAGTGCAACGCACACCGTCTTGGGGATTAGAGAAATAAGGCGAACGAAAAAAAAAAAAAAAAAAAAAAAAAATTAGTACAAGAATTTGGTGTAAGAAAATATGCAATAAGCAGTTTAAAGAAGCAAAAAAGCCACCATTAGATCTTTCATGGCAAACCTTCTTCTTCTTCTTCATCGTTCATTCTCAATCTCCTGCTAACAAGCCCTGAACAGAGCTTTGCAAGTAGCAGAATGTAGTCCGAAGAACAGAATGCATTAGCACCTTAAAGCAAGTGAAACTTGGTGATTTAAAACAAATGTTGCAGAATACAAATGTAGTATGTATGTAATAAAATATGTATACATATAAACACAGAAAATTGATTTTTTATTTTCATATATGTAGATGTGTATGTACTTAAACTTCTAATGTCTGATTATCAGAATAAATCATTTTTACGAACACATGTATCTCCCAACTAGTTTTGATAATCAACGTTCTACTGTATTTTAAAGAAATAATTTTTTACTTCACTCACTTCATTACACCGTGTTTTGCGCATAATGGCCAAGTGCATCTGATTTCAGCACACATTAAAAAAAATTGGTACAATGTTAATAATGATACTCCGCCTTGTTGGTTCTAGAGCTCATTAGATCATGCAAGTTTAGTTTGTGAGCAATGCCATTAACCACTATGCTCCTGTATTTACAAAATGAGCCCCGGTTTGAACATAAAATGTATCCTAAAAGTGATTTACTTAAAACAAGTTTTAATTATTAGATTGCATATGTTTTGTGTAACCTATTATAATTTGTTAAAATTTAACATATAATCTGGAAAATTGTCACAGGCCCATGAAATCTAGAAATATAGACAGGCCTGTCTATATCCTGAGCCAAAACCAAGTTCAGAACCTCATTTCCGACACAGCACGCCAGGGTATTTAATTTCAAGGTCACACCCGGGTAGCATGATATCATCCAATAGGCACAGCGGTCCCGATATGTCAAGGTGAATCGGACTAGCTGCATCCGCTATGCAGGACCTCTGACGTGTGTGGAGATATGGCAAGGTCTCCCTTGGGACAAAAATCAGCATCTACCAGTCCTGCGTGGTCCCAGTCCTGCTTTATGGCTACAAAGCCTGGATATTGCTGAAACATGACATGTCGAGACTGGAAGTCTTTCACATGAGCAATCAGCGACGTATCCTGGGCATCCGATGGCATGACTACATCCGCAACGTGGAGGTCTCTGCCAAAACAGACCTCCACCCAATCTCAGAAACACTTGACTAGCGCCGAGTTTCTTTTTTCGATCATGTTGTATGGCTGGACCAGGAAACCCCTGCCCAGAAGATGCTACACAAGCTGTTCCTCAGAGCCAAAAGTCTTCCCCGACCGGCTGGAGGTCCAGAAGAGGCTGTCCCTGAACAGTATGGCTCAAGCAAGTAACAACCTCCTCCTCCACCCTGGACAAGGTCTGGAACCACGCCACAGCTGTGGGTCATGAATGTGGCCGACCGACGCATCGTGCCTAAGATGCCTAAGCGAACATTTTTATTATTTAAGCAGAAACCTAAAGAGATCTGGTCTATGAGCCACCAGTAGCTGACCACTGGTCTAATACAAATTAGTAAAGTATGCGTACAATGGCAGTTTTGAGATCTATTGGTGTTGATTGCAACTTGGTCAGCTTTGTTGGTTTCTGGACAATGGAACCATTTATCTTCAGTTCACGATCTGCAATAGTTGAACCAGCATCTTCTACTTCTCCAAGTTCGATGTCCATCTTGGTAGAGTTTTGTAAGTAAATATCTCTGGAAAATAATAGAACAGAAATAGTGCATGTAATAACTTAACTTAACGTCTTTATACTGGTTTAGAAGACTGCAGAGTCTGTAAATAACCAGTTTTACATTTCCTTGTTCTGAAAGCTATGCTCATCCAATGTATTCTTAAATGTATTAATTATCTCTGCCTCCACTACTTCCTGTGGCAATGCATTACAAGCATTCACCATTCTCTGACTAAAATTTAAAAAGTATTTTCTAATTTCTAATCTGGTCCTTGCTTTAGTTAATTTGTAGCTATGCACTCTTGAGCTTGTAGGCGGTTGTATTTTGAAAAATACTTGTTATAGTCTAATTTAGCCTTTCCTTTTATTATCTTATAAGCCTGTATTAAGTCACCTTCGAATTGTCTTATCTAGACACTGTAGGCTGGTTTTCCTAAGTCTTTCCTCATAACTGTAATCCCACTATCAGCTTTGTCACTCTTTTTTTGAATCCTTTCCTGCATGTTTATATCCCCTCTCTGATAATGACTTCATATCTGTACACAGTACTCCAATTTAGGTCTAACTAATGCTTTATACAGTTTGACTATCACTTCCTTGCTCATCAATTTTTAAAATAACTTTTTATCATACCTAACATTGCATCTGCCTTTTTCACTGTTACCTGGACTTGCTCACTCACTTTACCTGTATGATCTATTGTAACCCCTATGTCCCTTTATTTTTCTATCATTATAATTTTGTTCTCGCCCATTCTGTAATTATGTTCCATATTGGATCTACCTTTGTGGATGGCTGTACATTTATCTACATTAAACTCCATTTGCCAGCTCACAGACCATTCTCAAATTTTTTCTAAATCCAACCTCAATATATCCACTTCTGCTTTAGATGAGACACTACTGCATAGTTTTGTGTCATCAACAAATTTTGCAATCATGTATCGGATATCAATGTCTGAATTGTTTATATATATCAAGAGCAAAATTGGTCCCAAAACCGAGCCCTGTGGCACTCCCTTTTTTGCTTCACACCACTCAGATTACTCCTTATTTATGCCCATTCTCTGCCTTCTTCCCGTTTACTAATTTTCAATCCATTTGGTAACCACCCCACTTATTTCATGTGATCTTAACTTCCTAAATAATATTTGATATCTTATATATGAAGATAAACCGGTGCAATTGACATTCCTACCGCCAAAGATTTACTCAGGATTGGTCATACATAAACAGCAAATCAAAAAGTCATTAACTAAACACTAAACACTATATTACCAAGCTTCTAAGATAAAATCAATTTTTAAAAAAAATACATGAATTACATGAAATAGCTAAAAATCTAATACGATAAATGATCTTTAAAAATAAACAATGGAAACTAGATAAACTAAATTACAAATTTAGATTTAACAATGACTGAAATACAAACAAGGTTACAAAACAGTTAGTATTGTGTTGACCTAGTTTCGTTATATATGAAATATTGATGTCAAATGTTCAGTGTCGAGCACATAAATAATTTGTTGGCAGTTGGAAATCAAAAAGAGTAGGGTTAACGGCCCCTGTCCAGACAAAATTCAAGTTAAAAAACTACTATTTGTATCTTTCCCCAGATGATTTGTTAAGAGTAGTATTATAGATGGTGTCTATCTGTCTGCGGTTCTACTGTTTGAGTCTCTTAAGATGTACTTGCACATCAGTTAAACCACCCTCCAAGAAACTGGTTGTATACAGACTGTGCAGATTCTTCTAAACCAGTATAAAGACATTAAGTTAGGTTAAGATAGCTGTGCCTTTTTGTATACTCTACAAAAGACGGTTGAAAATCATCTTTTTGGTTTGTCCTAAGTTATAAACTGTATATGATTCAACCTTTAAATAGAGAGCATGCCACTGGTGTGTAGGATGGCTGGAAGCGTGTTATTACCAGTTGCTGTGTATTTCGTCCTCTAGATGCAAGCCGGATTCCGGATTAATGCATTTGTCATTATTTATCTGTGACATTTTATTTGATCATAGTGGTTGTGTGGATTTGACGGCTGCCTACTGTAACGCTGTTTACCTTGTCTGTGATACTTGTCATCCTTATATCGTGTGACATTAAATAGTCAAGATGACGCAAGTGGACTAACAGCAATGACCGACTAGTTATTCAGTTATTACTGCCATTGATGAAATTTGTGTGATATCTTTGGTTCATAAATATCATCACAATTTGATTGGATTACCTCTGCTGCCTCCTGTGGGTTTCAGACAAGCCGGAGTAATTATAGTGCATCTGTCACTATGTGGGTGGCTTCGACTTTCACTCTATCACAACACTTTGTAAATATCTGGAACATTATTTGGTACTCACAGTTTCCTGTGCAATTTGTTATGAGCATAGAGATTTAGTTCTGGTCATCCTACATTTCCAACCTATTAGATGTCATACCCTGTCTGACTATGATAGCTTCACCTGACATACCATGCGTTAGGTTCACTGAATTAACGTAACACTCAAAGCCAATGTACACCAATTGTACGACTTGTGTCTTTTGCAGAAGTAGAATGTCAAAATCATACAGGAGGCGTTCCAGCACCGGGCCCCGCTGTTGAGCACTGAGACAGTTCCAGTAACCGACGTTTATGTTATTCACTCTAATTCTGTCAATTATGTCTTGTCACTGGACAGAGGATGAGAGAGTGAGGTTGACAAATGGTGCAAATCTTCCTCACATTTATCCAAATCACTGTGCAGACCACCCATTTCAGTGGACAGAGTAAAAAGAAAAGATTGTTTACACAGCTGAACAGAGAGTGGTCTTCATCACATGTGATGGACGAATAACATATGAGCTAATAAAGTGAAGTACCAAAAAAACAAAAAAATAATCTTGCCTCTACATAATTGCTGGTCTTTGGTGTTCAGTGTCATTCCTTAATCCGATTCTCTATACTTGGAATCCTGGTATTCAAACAGGCATGTTTATTATCTGTTGCCAAGTAGCCGAAGGCTTCGGCTAAGTGTAGTATGTATTTTAGAACTTCCTGTGGCTTACTAGACCTGGGGGAAGGTACAACTAATTTTGGTAGATTTTTAACTTGAATTTTGTCCAGGCAGCTGCCATTAAGCCTACTCTTTTTGATTTCTAACTATAAAGAGATTTTTAACGCACTCAACACTGAACACAGGAGTCCAATCTCATTACCCAGAGATCAGTTGAATTTTTACCAGAAGATTCACGTGAAAAAGTTCTGGTCTCCACCGTGATTCGAACCAGCGGCCTCTGGCACCTGATGCGGACACGTTAAGGAAAGATAGGATAGTTGGAGACAATACTAAGGGAGGTGGCGTTTTATTATACTGTATAAATTCTGTTAATATAACGATCAAAGATGATTTATCATGTGGTAACAAAAATGAAAGTGTATGGGGAGAAATAGAAAGTGGGGGTAAAAAAACAGTAATTGGAGTGTGCTATAGATGTCCATCAAGTCAAAAAGAGGAAGATGAGGAGCTGATTAGTAGCATAGCAAAGGCAAGTGAAGGGAAATTATTATTAATGGGAGATTAGAACTTTCCAGAAATAAAATGGGATATGGCAGAAGCACTTGTAGAGTTAAAACCTTTTGTTAAGTGCATAACTGACAATTTTTTAATTCAACATGTAGAAGCAGCCACCAGAGACAAAAACATACTCGACCTAGTTTTTACTACAGAGGAAAATATGATTGAAAACGTTACCGTTGGGGAACTGTTTGGCTCAAGTGACCATCAAATCATCTGTTGGGATCTTATTGCAGGGAAAGAAGTAAACATAAACACACGAACATACGACTACTCTAAGGCAGATGTTAAGAGGATGAAAGAGGCAGTGAACCACATAATCTGGAAAGATATTGTCGTAGGAACAGATGTTGAACAGGAGTGGGAGAGTTTTAAAACAGTTCTAGAAATGCTAAAAGAGGAATGTGTTCCATGTAGGGAGGTAAACCCCAAGCGTAAAAAGTGGATAACTAGATTTGTAGTGAAATGTAGAAGAGCGAAAAATAAAGCAAGGAAAAAATATATTGAGGCAGGTAAATCAAAAGAAACATATTTAAAATATTTGGACAAGCAGAACATATCTTAGAAAGTGAATAAAACAGCAAAAATAGACTTTGAAAAAAAACTTGCTCAGAGGATCAAGACTGACAGTAAAAGCTTCTTCTCTTATGTTAGAAATAAACAAAGAACGAAAGACAAAGTAGGCCCTCTCATAGACATTACAGGGAAAATAATAAGTGAGAATAGGGAGGCGGCTAATCTACTCAATCAGTACTTTGGCACAGTCTACACAAAAGAGGACTGCTCCAAGATACCAGATCCTATAGATATTTTTCAAAGAGACATGGATACAGCGGGATTAAGATCAATCTGTATTACAGAGGAAATGGTTTTTAAAAAATTGGAGGGGTTGAAAGTGAATAAATGTCCAGGTCAAGATGGTATTCATCCAAAATTGCTGTATGAAATTAGAGACCAACTAGCAAAACCATTGGCTATATTATGTTCTCAATCACTTACAAAAGGGATTGTTCCACGGGATTGGAAAGATGCAGGAGTGATCACCTTATTCAAAAAAGGCAAAAAATCAGATCCAGCAAATTATAGACCGGTGAGTTTAACGAGCATAGTCTGTAAATTGGTAGAGTCAATAATCAAAGAAAACATTGTAATGCATTTAGACAAATTTAATCTAATTAGAAATGGTCAGCATGGGTTTACTAGAGGGAGATCATGCTTAACAAATCTATTAGAATTCATGGAGGAGGTTACTAAAATCATAGATAAAGGGGAGCCAGTGGAAGTTATTTATCTAGACTTTGCAAAGGCCTTTGATAGAGTACCTCATCCAAGTTAAGGTAGCAGGTAAAAAAGGCAAATGCAATGTTAGGTATGATAAAAAGAAATATTAAACATAGGAGCAAGGAAGTGATCGTCAAACTGTATAAAGCTTTAGTTAGACCTAGATTGAAGTACTGTGTACAGGTGTGGAGTTCTTATTATAGAGGGGATATACACATGCTGGAAAGAATACAAAAAAGAACGACAAAGATGATAGTGGGATTCCAGAATTATAGTTATGAGGAACAACTCAGAAAAACCGGCCTACAGTGTCTTGAAGAGAGAAGAATTCGTGGTGACTTAATACAGGTTTATAAGATGATCAGAGGAATGGATAAATTAGACTATAACAAGTTTTTTAAAATACAGGCACCCACAATAACACGAGGGCATAGCTACAAGCTGACTAAAGAGAGGTCCAGATTAGATAATAGGAAATATTTTTTTAGTCAGAGAGTGGTGTCTGCTTTGAATGCATTGCCAGGGGAGGTGGTGGAGGCAGGGACAGTTAATGCATTTAAGAATAAACTGGATGCGCATAGCTTTTAGAGCAAGGTCATGTAAATGAAACTGGTTGTATACAGACTCTGCAGGGTCTTCTAAACCAGTATAAAGACGTTAAGTTAAGTTACCTTGAGATCTATTTCTTATTATCTTTATATGTCCATTGTTAAAATGTGATCTATCCATCCATTTCTTAAAACATGCTCCATAAAAATGGGTCTCCACATCTGATTTCTAAAGATGGGCAGATGATGCAGCAGTGAATGAGCTGACAATAGCCAGTGACTCATAGCTGGATACTTGCATCAGGATCAGTGACCCATAACTGACCAAGATCCAATTTCACCTTCAAGTGGCGGTCCTGAAAACAGACTACAACCCTGCATCCTGGCTATGAGATTTGTGATTGAAGAGGGAAGGTAAATCCGATTCCAAAAATGCAGTGCTAAAATTGGATGTGTTTGGTTGAAAGCAACAGATATTGCAGCATCGCTGTAAATTAAAACACGTCATAAATGTACTTTTAAGGACGGACGCCAAAGATTTCTACAGTGAGTTTCCTTAAATAACATTCTGGCCAAACATTTTGCCAGTCTTTATTGAACTTTGTTAATGTTTGGTCCTAAAACATGTGCAAATAAACATCCAACTGTCTTATGACCATATGAAAATTAAAATGAAAATAAGACAGGTAAATAAAATGAAATTAGACGTACCTATCACGCCTGCATTCTTTTGGCTTTGACTTTTCATCAACCATACTTGAGTTATTCACCTTGTACTGCTCATATGTATTATCAATTTTTTCAGTATACAATCCTTTTCTATGAAGTAGGTTTGCTCTCTCTTCTCCTTTCAATAGTAATGCTTCAAAGGAAGCAGGGGATTCATCTGAAACTGAAGGTTTTTTAGTTGTTCTGCTGAGTTTAGAAGAGAGTGGACTAACTGAAACTTCTGAACCAAGTGATAATTCTGCAGTACTGACAGTGTCTGGCTTCATGAGTGCTTTGTCATTTAGAAAATCAGACGAAATATGATTGCTGCCTTCCTGTGAAGCACTACCTCTCTTCTGCTGTTCTTGTTGGGACACTGGCACCCTTAAAGGCTTTACAGTCTGACATCTGCGCCTTATGGCTAGAGCCTGTAAAACATTCAATTGTGATAACATAAATTACTGGAAATTGAAGACAAAATGGGCACAACTATCATGTTGGGTGCAGAGTTTGTTTATAATTGTGACAAACTAATTGAAGAAACCTACTTTTGCATTCATGCCAGTGCTAAATATATATTTATTATAATAAACTTGTGGGGAGGAAGACTGACCAGGCAAAATATACTGATCAGACATGTTAGTCAGGGTCAGGCAAATTATACTGGCCAAGACCTTCATCTTGACTTCACCGCAGTCCTCCCTGGAAACGGGCTGTTTTCATGGCAACCTGGTTAACAAGTTGAGGGATCGACGTGATCCCTGTAGCAGTGAGCAACATGCAGATGAAGTCAAGCATAGCAAAACTACCTGGAGGACCTTGTCCAGCTTTATCAGCACACTCGGTATGTGAGGAAAGCTACGACAACCTGCCACTAACGTCCTTTTCAGGGCACACAAAAGAGTAATCCTACTCATTGTGGGCATTCAACAACAACATAATAGGCTTGTGAGAGCTCCAGTTGTTCGTCAATAAATGTCTACGGAGGATAATGGCAAGACATTGTGACGAATGAAGAACAATGGAAATGGAGCCAACAAAAACAAGTGGAGAAACAGATCAAATGTAGGAAATGGGGTTGGATAGCACTAGTACGAAGAAGAGACTGTGAACTTCAGTTCCTGGATTTAAACAGGAGCGAGGCAAAAAGGGCAGTTCAAGATCAAACTTGCTGGAGACGGTTGTCAATGGTCTATGCCCTGAAAGGAGAGACTTGCTTTGATTGATTGACATAACTTGACCAAATCTATCAAACTCCCTTTGGTATAAGGTTGCAACTGAAGCTCTTCAACAATTTCTACATTTGACCATCTCCTTTAGCTCTGCCCTTGCCTTCTCTTCTTCGGATTTTTAACAATCTATCGCCTTTCACTCATCCCTTCCCTTTTAGGTTCCAATCCAGAGAAAAACATCTTATGTTATTATTATGTTTCTTTCTGAGGATGTGTCTTATCTATCTATATTTTCTCTCTCCAATCTCCAGCAATCTCCAGCTGAATTGGCTGCTGCAGTGTTGTTTGCCCCATATCTGTTTCTGTTATTACATCTGGGCCGCCATCAAACACAAAGTATGGATGGAGACTTTTGTTGGTGATGACCTGAAGTCTAGATGTGACAGTATTTTAGTCCCATGCCATGCTTCTAAGTCATATTGTAGGGTTGAATTTACATTTGTATTGAGAAGTCCAAACATATTTACCATGGAGAATGCTGAGTTCCCCATTGGGCAAAGAGAGATAGGAGAGATCTTCTATATGTGTATATATATATATATATATTTATATTCAAATTAAAAAATCTACCAAAATTGCTGCAATATCGGCTGCTTTCAACCAAGTAGATTTTTAAATTTGAATTTTGTCTAGAAGACAGCGACCATTAAGTCTACTCTTTTTATTTCGAACTACCAAGGGATTTTAAAGTGCTCGGCACTAAACACAGGAGTTTGATTTCACTACCCAAAGATCAGGGTAATTTTTAACAGAAGATCCCCATGAAATAAAAATCCTGTTTCCCACTGTCACTTGAACCCATCAGCTCCGGTACCTGAGGCAGACATCTTACCTCAAGACCATTGAGCCCCCTGGACAAGAAGAACGCTTTAGTAAAGGCTTCTTGCAAGCAAAGGCGGTCCATTGCAGGTGTGATTTTATGCTCTAAATGGAGTCAAATGGAAAGGATTATAAAGATGATTATATTTGTTCTAAAATATACACATACATCATCATTGCTGAAGATAGTGCCTCCTCCCTGTTTAGCTGAAAGAGGCCGAAAAGACTGAGTTTTTGTTGTATACTGAGGAGGTGATTCTATGGTTTCCAACATCATGATGCCACTCCTGCCACCTCCTATTACAGTTTCTCCTTCCACATCTTCATCCATCACTAGATCACCAAAGACCTTTTCTCGTTCTGTTCATAGAGTGAATGAGCAAAATGTGTTTATTAATTTAGGATATATCATTTGAAAACAGATGCAGAGCACAATTAAATAAAACATAGTGGAAAGTCTGGCTAAAAAAAAAAAAATACCCAACATTTAACAATCCATTCAAAAGTATCAAAAAGTATAATAAAAAACGTGAATTCGTACAACTACTTGGGCCAAGAAATTACAAACTCCCATGACATGCATTAAGATATCTCACAAAGGATAGCATCGGAAGGGTTCAGCTTCAACTGCATCAAGACCGTGCTTCAACAGATGAAAAACAATAGAGTGAGAGTCCAAACCTTCAACAGTCTGACTATTCCAGCGATGGTATGTGGCTGGAAGGTCTAGAACCTGCGAAAAAGTTACATGATGCAGCTCCAAGCTACTCAATCTCAACGAGCGATGACGAGTAGAACATTGTCACTTTCAATACAAGACCACATGCGCAACACTGCCATCAGGAGTCAAACCTGCTTTAATGACATCATAGATATGGCGTTGCTAAGAAAGTACAAGTGGGCCACCCTGGTATGCATGCCTGACAATAGATGGACACTGTATTAAGTGACGTCATGGTGGCCCTTCACTTATAATCGTCGTCCCAGGCGACCACCAATGAGATGGAGAGATGACATGTGACAAAACCTTGGCCCGGCATGGTAAGGCAAAGTCCACCGTCCATTGCAGACGATGATGTCATAATTTATTTTTCGAGCGCTATTTTTAGTAAGGATTAACTGCGCTACTTTTTATCCTCACTCTCTCGTCTCGTGCCACCCGACCCCAGTGGCAAGTCAAGAACAAGACGACTAGGAGGCGACTACGAGATGCAGAGGATTCCGCATCAAGCACCCGTCAAAAAGACGGCGGAGTCCGGAGTCGAACCCACATCACCTGATCACGAGTCCGACGGCTTAACCACTTCGCCACGGAACCCCGGCATGGTACTAAAAGGCAAAAGACATGAATTTAGGTGACATTTGGCTACCTAACATAGGGCACATAATGTGTCTGAATAAACACCAGGATTACAGTATTACAGTCAAAATCTAAAATAACTGATTACCACTGCAAATGCTTGTGTGTTTGTATTTACAGATGTAGTGCTTCATATGTTTGCATAAGAAATGCATCATCTCTTTTGCTTGTATAGACACATTTTTTGTCTGTAATTAATTTTTTGGCATTAAACATGTAATCCTAGATTCAAGTGGGTATTAATTAATGTTGTCAGAAATATACATGGGTCAGCATCTATGCAAAACATGTTTTAAATGAATTCAATTACAAAATAAAATATGTTTCCCAATTTGAAATATTCTGTTCTGTTTAAGCAGTTTTAAGTGAAGGTTAAACCAACAAAATGTGAAGTATTGGTCAGAATAGCACAGACAATAGCGGCGCTTGCACAGCTTAACAAAATCTGGCAAGATAAACGGTTAGCACTACGCACGAAAATCAGATTAATGCGTACACTGGTCCTGTCAATATTTCTCTATGCGTGTGAGACATGGACAGTTACAGCTGACCTTCAATGAAGGATACAGGCCTTGGAGATGAGATGTTTCCAAAAACTTTTAAACGGCACGTACAAAGATCGAGTTACAAACGAGGAAATCCGAAATAGAATTACAACGGCAATAGGGCCTTTAGAAGATCTCTTGGCAACTGTCAAAAGAAGGAAGCTCACTTGGTACGGTCACATATCGAGATCAAATGGTCTTGCAAACACAATCCTCCACGGGAAGGTGCATGGCAGACGACGAAGAGGCCGGCCCAAAAAGAGATGGGAGGACAACATAAAAGAATGGACCAGTCTCCAACCAGAAGAGTCACAGGCAGCGGCATCTGACAGAGAGGGATGGAGTGGAGTTGTGAGGAAGTCTTCATGTGTGCCCCAACGACCTCACCGGTTACGGGATGACCTGACCTGACACCAACAAAACATGGCAGGTCCATGAAAGGGAGGAACAGAATAACAACATTGGCTTCCGACGACTAGACTGGTTTAAGGGATAATCCATATGGCAATGATCGAAATAAGACAAGTAGTCAGTTTTATGAGTGAGACAAGACAGCCAGTTTTATGAGTGAAACTTGAAACAAACAGCCAGTTTTATGAGTGAAACTTGAGACAAACAGTCAGTTTTCTGAGTGAGACAAGACAGCCAGTTTTATGAGTGAAATTTGAGACAAACAGTCAGTTTTATGAGAGATTTCTGTCAGTTTTCTGTCAAATGTGAGACAAATAGTCAGTTTTATGAGAGATTACTGTCAGTTTTCTGAGTGAAATGTGAAACAAATAGTCAGTTTTCTGAGTGAACCTTGAGACAATTGGCCAGTTTTATGAGCAAAATGAGACTAATAGTCAAGTTTTTGAGTGAAACTTGAGACAAACAGCCAGTTTTATGATTTAAACAAGACAAATAGTCAGTTTTATGAGTGAAATATGTGTGGTTAATTCGTAGCATTAGGTGAAGAAGTCTAGCATATTCAAAATGACATATACAACTAGAAACGAACCTCGCCTCGCTGCTAAAGTCACAGTGTCTGGTCTGATTTTGGACTTCATAAGAGGCTGGTCAGCAGCCTGGTTTGTCGTAAGGTTACAGTTTATGTCTGATTTGCACTCACTAATAGATCCTTGATTTATATCACCTCTGCTCAATTTCTCTGCTGACCCACAATCCATGAAAAACTTTGTCATTATTTCTAACATGGCTTCCAATGGCTCGTGCTCTTCCTGTGAAAGTTTAAATATATAAAAAAGCACTGCTTCTAATAAGATTTATTTTAATAATGAGTAATATTTAATAAAAATAAAATAAATAAACTTGCTGAATGGTCAATGAAATTAGGTCTGAGAGGGTAAACAGAGAAAAAAAATGCAGATTATGACAATAAAATAACCTTACAATAACCAGATTGTACTGGGAGACATGGTACTACAAGAGGTAGATTCATTCATATATCTTGGTAGTGATATAGACAAGGTCAGAGCTACTGATAGACATATCAAATTAAGAATACATAAGGTGAGAGATATTTTTATTGTTTTAAGGAATTTGTGAAAATAGAAAGAAATTAAGTCCGCCACAAAAATACAGATCTTCAACTCCAGTGTAAAGTTTGTCCTATTGTATGGCCCTGTGACATGGGGAACAAAGAAAAGTACAACTAAAAAAGTTGAATCTTTCATCAATGGATGCCTGCACTAAATACAATAGTATTGTGAAATCACTAATATAGAAATTAGGTCTGCCGAAGACAGATGTGTCAGACCGAAAGGTGCAAATATCGCAGTCAAGCTGTAAACTAGCGACACAACACAGTCCGTTCTCCGGACTACATCCCGCTACTTGCAGAGCCCTGTTCAGGGCTTGGTGGCGGGAGATTGAGAATGAACGCAAAAGAAGAAGAAATATGGGATAGAATCAGACAGATAGAAGTGAAACTTTACATTAAGAGAAGACATTGGCGATGGATTGGACACACACTACGGAAATCAGCTGATAGCATTACAAGGCAGTCCCTGTTCTGGAATAATCAGAGCAAGAAAAGTAGAGACAGACCTAAAAACTCACGAAGAAGGGAAGTCAAAACAAACCTAATAACGGCAAGAAAGACGAGGGGGAAGTTTGAAATGATGGTGCATGAATAACAGAAAGACCTGGCATGTATTTGTTGAGGACCTATGCACCACAGGGAGTTTAAGGGCTTTGATTACATGAATCATTATCATTTTTTTTTTCTTTTTGTACATTATTTAATCACACCGCTTGGCCTAGGGGTGAAGTGTCTGTTTCACAATCTCAACGCATATGGTTCGATTCATGCTATGTCCAGTTTGGCAGACATGAGTTTTTTATTGCTCCTCCACGTATGGAAAGTAAAGGCAACCTACTGTACTGCACACTTGCTAAGAAACGTATAACAAACAGCCAAATAGGATGGCGATTGTAAGAAGCGGAGTTCTGCAAAGGACATGTTACTTCCTTCCTTCATTTATTCACAAAGATTTGAAGTCCTGATTTTGCTGATTTCATACCTAACATAGGCAGATTAACATTAAACAAACATATGCAGTCTGTTAGAATAACCGTTTTACTTGTAGTTGTGTTTTGGCTGATAAGAATCTGGGTTGCTGCATGAACAACTGTTGCTTCAGCTCTGAAATTGGTACAGATCTCTCATGCTGGTATGGAATTATATTCTATGTCACCTTTGGAGTGTGCGATGTAGACTCCACTGCCTCCCGTTTTTTCACTCTCAGTGGTCGATTCATCTGTGTACACATGCGTCCAGGAGTTGCTAGAGTATTTTCTCTAGAACATAGATTTTTTTGTTCTGTTGCTGACTGCTAACTTTTCTTCATTATCCCTGGAACCTGAAAGACTATTTTGGACTGGTCCTTGCTCCGCATCCATGATTCTGGAATAAGTGCTTTGCAATTTTTAATTTCGGCTTCAAGTATGTCTGCGTGTTTTCTGTAGATTTCTCTGGCCAGATGGTTGGGGCTTTAACTTAATAGTCTGTTTTTAGTTCTCTCTTGGAACTTCTGATGTAGAGGGTGATCAGGTAGCCTCTTAATAAAACGTTAATCTATTTTTTTATTTAGTGTTAATCTGTCTATGTTAGTTTAATATTAATCTACCTATGTTAGTTTAATGTTAATCTACCTATGTTAATTTAATGTTAATCTACCTATGTTAGTGTAATGTTAATCTGCCTACGTTAGTTTAATGTTAGTCTGTCCATCATTATCTAAAAGATCACACATTTATTCTTCATTTCAATCAGACACTGCACAAATTTTACACTTTTGAGCAAATGCAGACTTCTGTGCTATAGTGTAGTTGCTCATGATAAGTTTTTTTTGGTCTCATTTAAAGACAGGACACTATATATTTTTCCCATTTTTATTTGTATTGTTTGAGCGAATCTAGGTTATTCCAGGTTTTTCTCAATCTGTTCTTTTCATTCATTATCTACACATTACTCCATGCTTTCCTCATCATTTTCATAATGGGTTTCATCTCAACAAAATCATTAGGAAATCTGTTTTTGTATTATATTCTAATATGCCCCTTAAGCATTTCAATCTTCTCTTACATTTTTTTTGTTCACTATCTTACTGCTGAACATGAATTTTAAAATAACAAAAAAAAAAGGACAAAAGACAACAAATCACAAATATTCAATTTCAAACGAACAACAAATATTTTATATTGACATTCTCTTATATTTTAAAAATTAAATTACTTTTTTTTTAAAGTTAAATTGTAATGAATAAAATGAGTAAAATCACAAATTTTGTTTTTAGAAAAGTGCAAATATGCAATTTTACACAGAAGAAAAAACAAAACAAAGATTATGAAAATAAATGCAACCAATGACACAAACTGTGTTGGCAGATATGCTCTTACAGAATGTAGAATCATAAATAAATCTTAGAAGAAATAAAAACAAAATAGGAGATACATATACATATATCAAAATAAGAATACAAAAGGTGAGAGGAGCTGTCATTTCATTTGGGAACTTATGGAAATCAAAAGAAATTAAGTTCAACACAAAAATAAAAATATTCAAACCCATTGTAAAGTCTGTTCTCTTGTATGACTTTGAAACACAACAAACAAAAAAACAAAAAACAAAATGGTGTGATAAGTCACTAATATGTAACTGCTGGGAAGAACCAGACAGATATCGGTGAAACATGACGTAAGGAGAAGGTGCTGGTGTTGGATAGGACACACATTAAGGAAACTACTTGATAGCATTATAAGACAGTCTCTGTTCTGGAATCCTCAAGGCAAGAGAAGTAGAGGTAGACCAAAATACGCACAGAGAAAGGAGCTCAAGACAAACATTAAAGAAAGCAAGGAAGATGTAGACAGAGCTGGAACAGATGACACAGGACAGGAAGACTTGTTGTGTATTTGTTTTGAAGACCTTTGTTTCCCAAGAGGCTGAAAGATTTTGATCCATTGATTCATTCCATTAACTGTTTTCTTCACATAAACATTAATCACAGTTAAATGTTTTGAACTCCAATTATCATATTATGGTACAGTTTTACTGAAAATGCTAGATATTATCATATATATTACAATTACACTAAATCAGTGATTGGCAAACAATTTTTTTGTAAGGGGCCAAATAGTAAATATTTGATAGGCTATGCGGCCTATCACAGACTGAAACCACAGGCAGAGAATATCATTGCCGAAGAACAAGCGGGCTTTCGAGCGGGAAGGAGTACCATCGAGCAGATATTTAACCTTCGGCTAATGAATAAGAAGTACTCATAAGAAGTACTCAGAGTATCAACAACAACTCTACCATGCCTTCATTGACTTTAGAAAGGCGTTTTACAGAGTGTGGCATGCGGCGCTATGGTCAACAATGAAGCATTATAAGTTCAACGGTGATAATGTGAGGGTAATTGCAAACCTTTATGAGCAGGTGACAAGCACAGTCTCGGTAGAGGGAACGCTAGGCAATTGGTTCCGTATGACGGTGGATGTGAGACAGGGATGTATACTCTCCCCAACACTCTTCAATATATTCTTGGAGAGAATAATGGAGACGACCTTGAACGGACATGTTGGCACGGTTAAAATAGGTGACAGGCTTATCACAAACTTCTGATTTGCTGATGATATTGATGTATTGGCAGGCACAGAAAGGGAACTCCAGGAGTTGATTGGTAGATTGGATAGAGCGGCCCTGAGTTTTGGTATGGAAATAAATGCAGATAAAACAAAGCTCATGACCAATAACATAACAGGGTTTAAATCTGTAATAGAGGCAAATGGGCAGGAACTTGAGGTGGTAAAACGTTTCAAATATCTGGGATCGTTGATCAGCGAAGAGGGATCGAAGCCAGAGGTAATTGCAAGAATAGCACAAACAACAGCGGCGCTGACTCGGCTGGCAAGACAAGCGGCTCGCCCTCGGCATAAAAGTTAGACTAATGCGCTCTTTGGTGCTATCAATATTTCTGTATGCCTGCGAGACCTGGACCATTACATCAAATATCCAGGGCAGTATCCATGCAATGGAAATGAGGTGCTATAGAAAAATCCTAAATGTTAAATATAATGATCGTGTCACGAACGTAGTATTACGTCAGAGAGTTTAAGACGCTATTAGTCCTTTTGAAGATCTGTTCACAGCTATCAAAAGACGAAAGATGACCTTGTGCGGGCACGTCGCGAGGTCCAACGGAATTACCAACTCGATTCTCTTTGATTCCGTACCGGGACAGAGAGGACGAGGACGTCCAAGGAAGAGATGGGTGGACATCACTGAGTGGTAAGGCCTTCGTCCCGGTGAGATACGTGAGGTGGCGACAGACAGAGAGGGATGCGTGGGAATTTGGGAGTGTCTTCGTGTGTGCCCCAACGACCAGATGGGTTACGGGATGAACTGAACTGAACTGATGCGGCCAAGAGGCAAACTTGAAGATATTTATGTAGGTAGAGCTTATTAAATAACAAGAAAAAATACAAGTTTTCACAAATTTATTTGACAAAATGTAACATAATAATAAGTAGAGTACAATTGTTTGACATTCAACTCTACTAATGGGAAGAATAGGATAACTTTTTTGTTTAGATAAAATTTCACCAAACTGGGGTCCAAAGTTAGTTTGTAAAGTAAAGATCCCTTTACTTCCCAGACTGAACCAGTACCCATTCAAGACTGGGTCGACCAGGGAGCCTTTGCAGCTTGAAAAAATATTTCCGCCTCAACTGGGGAATGAACCCAGGACTACTCAGATGTGAAGCCAGTACGCTAACCACTGCACTACGCTGCTCCCAAAGTTAGTACTCCTTATCATCAAAATTAATTGCGAATGTTCATTTCCTAATGCTCACCTGTATTAAGATGTTGCATATTTCATCTTTGAAAGTGTCTTTATTCAACAGGCAGGTGCTGCAAACTATAGATACAAATCCCAAAGCATGTGATCTTAAGACCATTTTAATCATTTAAAAGATATTTTTAGAATTCTGCTATATTTTTCTCTTGAAATTTGATTTTCAGCGTATTATCATACTGCAGATTAATCACATCCAACTGAATGTTATGTGGAAACCCCCTCAACTGTACAGTCAAATGGATTTTGAAACAATGGAAACGTCTTCTGCATTTGCATCAAGATCAGATATTGGAACTGTAATTTTAGCTCAGAAAATATATCCACTGCTAATTTGTGTGGGAATGGAATTTCACTTCTTCTTTTAACTGTTGACAACATGGGAAATGTACAATCAGTTTAGCATGATATGTGATTCAATCAACACCAGTTGTCATGGAAATGACTTTACTGCCGTAACAGTTTCACATTTGAGCACTTTTGTATTCATTAAGAAATCATATAATACCTGCAGTAAAAACTAATTTTCAAAGCTACCCAATGTTTGATAATAGTGACTGAGGGCGTTTTTCTCTCTTTGATAACAATTTCCCTCTCCTCTGAGTTAAAAAATCTCAATAAAACTTTACGACTTTTGAGCCATTAAACTGTTGTGCGGTAGGAAAAGTCAGAATATTCAGTATCCATTTCTGACAAAATATCATGGATCTGACGAATGGTAAGTCCACAAGAGCGGATAAGTTCACTGTTGACACAGCTGGTTAAAAAAAAACATGATAGATTCAAATATTTCCCACAAAGTACCTGCTAGTAAATAGTACAATGAATAACCATAGGCTTTGAACACATTGTATTTTCACAAGCCTTGCAAATGTTTCCAACTTATAATAATAATGTTTGCTTAGACGTCTGAGGCCCGTTGCACTGGTCGGCCACATCCATAACCCCCAGCTGTGGCATGGTTTCAGGCCTCGTCCAGGAGGTTGCTACTTGCTGGAGCCATACTGTTCAGGGACGGACGCTTCTGCGCCTCCAGCCGGTCAGGGGAAGACTTTTGGCGCTGAGGAACGACTTGTATAGTATCTTGTGAGCAGGGGTTTCCTGGTCCAGCCGTACAACATGACCAAACAAAGAAACTCGGCGCTGGTCAAGTGTTTCTAAGATTGGGTGGAGGCCTATTTTAGCAGAGACCTCCATGTTGCGGATGTAGTTATGCCATCGGATGCCCAGGATACGCTGCTGGTTGCGCATGCTTCCAGTTTCAACATGTCATATTTCAGCAATGTCCAGGTTTCGGAGCCATAAAGCAGGACTGGGACCACGCAGGACTTGTAGATGTGAATTTTTTTCTCAAATGAGATCTTGCCATTACTCCACACACATCGGAGGTGATGCATAGCGGACATAGCTATTCCGATCTGCTGCATACTTCGAACGATATCATGCTACCAAGATAGATGAATTCATTGGTGCCCTCCACAGCGTGACCTTGAGTTTCAATACCCTGGGGTGCTGTATTGGAAATGAGATTCTGAACTTTGGTCTCGGCCCAGAATATAAACTGGCATAGGAAGAGCGTTTCACTGTCTAACATTTCCAGAAAGCGCTGCAGCGCAGATCTGTCTGTGCCAAATGGGACAATGTCGTCCTGTCTGACACCCGAAGTGGTGGGGAATCTGTCAGAGAGAGTGCCACCCAATCGAACTCTGGCGCCGGTGTCCTTGTGTAGCTCCTTGATCAGGTTCAACAGGGGGGGGGGGGGGGGTTGCATATTCCCTGGAGGGCTTTCCATAAAGCCGACTGATCAACTGAGTCGAAGGCGGACTTCACGTCCATGTATGCAACTTGCAAGGGGCGATTGAAGGCCCGGTGCAGTTCGGCGAGGAGGCGCAGAGCAAGGATAGAGCCGGTAGTAGAACGGCCATGGGTGAAGCCAGACTGTTCTGGGCGATGTTTTGTGCTAAAGAGAGGCTTGAGTCTAGCCAGTAGCACATGGACAAACATCTTCCCGGTACCAGGAATAGTGTTATAGGCATGTAATTACTGCATTTGCGACTTCCCTTGCCTTTGTACAGGGAGATGACGATTCCATCGCGATCGTCTGGGACGTGTCCCATCCTCTATACTTGCAGGAATAAATGATGGAGGGCAGAACTGATCGGATCAATGGTGTGTTTCAACAGCTCCGGTGGGATGTGATCCAGGCCTGCCGCTCGTCCAGCTCTGATTTTCCGAATAGCAGCAAGGACTTCACTTATAGTAGGGGGGGGGGTCGGTGTTGGTTTCCGTATCTTGAGGAGGATCTGGAGATTCAGCAGACAGATCGGGACATGTCATTGCTAGTGGGTGGTTAAGAGCATATGTGTAGTGCTCCCTCCACCTGTTCGCTACCTCCTTGTATGACGAGCATATGGAGCCATCAGACTTATTGATGAACTATGCTTTCTTTCCCGTAAGCCTTTCTCTATTCCACATATATTTTACCACCAGCAGTTGTAACACTTGTTAGCTGATTCCACTTCAGATTGTACTTTTTAAAAATGTTTTCAACTTCCCTTACAATATTTTCGTTTGTTCCAAGCAGACTATTCATATAAGATAATTCTTCAGTCACTTGAAACTCAGCATTGACTCCTCGAATAAACATCAGCAACTGAGCAGTATCAGTAATGTCAGTCAACTCATCTGAAGCTAAGGAAAACCTCTTGAAATCATTTGCCCTGTTATTTAATTGGCTTTTGATGTTGCTCTCAATGTCCTCAATGCTTTAGCAGTCGTGCGCCCCATTATACACACCACGCATTTTGAAATGTTAAGAATTTGAAAACATGAAATCTATTCTTAGCTTGCGGACCATACAAAAAAAGGCAGCAAGCTGGACTAGGCTTGCAGGCAGTAGTTTGCTGATCCCTACTCTAAATGGTTAAATATACAAATTGTGTTTTCTGACCCATAACAAGTCAAATTACAAACAAAAACAAAAAGATGAATTGTGTTTATGCACATAAAACACAACAATGTTTCTACCTTGTTTCTTTTCATAAGTTTATCAAGGTGGACATGTTTCATCAAGGCCTGTCTGTTACTGATGCTCAGTTCATTACGGGGAAATTCCTCGTCCATCTTCTGAAGAGCTCCTCTCAAACCCTTGAGATAGTAGAAATAATGAAATAAGAAAATTATGCATATGGATTATAAGTGAAACTTTTATAGTGTAGAAGGCAGTTCTTGGTTGGTGATCATATTCGGCCACAAAATTCAATCAGCTTGCTCCTTCCTCAGTTTGTTATTGAAATACAGTTGATATTATTCGGATTACTATTCTGCCTAATGATTGTCTGAGTATTGAGAGGAGAATGATTTCTCTCCAGTTGTTGCAGCCTATGAGGTCATTTTTATTTTCTTTTATTTAATTTGACAAGTTTCTTTCCTCCATTATCAAGGTGTTCCATCTGTCAGATGCGAGTGGATAGTGGTTTGAATACTTCTGCTGTAAACCGAGGGTCTGTTTTATAAAGTTTAAATTGTCAAGACTGCATTTTTTCATTCATTCCTTCAAAGAAAATCTGTGTTTATATCTAGATCTGTTTTTGTGTCAGCTGTGTCTCAGACGAATTCTTATTCTGCGTTTGTCTTAAATATTCTATCCATCTTGATTCTTCCCCCTGCTCTATGATCATGCCTATCTTTGAATAATTGTTGTTGATCAACTCTCCCTTATTCTTATGATATGCAATTTATAGTTTGGGATTTCTGCTGCGATCTGTTTTAGTTTGCCTGCCTCATTCATTCTTCTAAAATTCCATAATCTGAAAAGTTTTGCACTTTGAACATCCTTTATCATGCCAGTGGCTTCAATTTTGGCTTTCATCAATGGCAATCATTAAAGCTTTATATGCTGGATGCCCATCACATAGTAACGTTAGTTTAGCTGGTGCTGTTTGTTTTGTGCTAAAACTTCCAAACCTGAACGAGCTGTGTTTCACGTTTTGTCTGATCCTTACCCATGCAGACCTGTCCAATTTGGTACAACCTGACCTGACAAATTTATAAATGAAAGTTGCGGTGGTACTGAAAGTCAATTATCAATAAAAACATAAACGTGTACAGCTCAGTAGCCACACCATGACAGAAACAAACGGAAACCCGTATAACGGCCACAAGGCCTTCATCAGGGACAAAAAACATACAAAATCAACTTAAGAATCACAACAGAAACAAAGACAATAGACATGACAGATACAATATGGCTTGAGTCAGCAACACTTACCCAGAAAGTGGTCAGGAGCGAGTAGTGACAATGTGCCAGCTATGAAAGAGCACGCCAAACAAGAAATGGTAAGTATGATTAAATTAATCAATCAAAACCTGCCAGCTCCCTGTGGACAATAGGCCTTTAACAAACGCATGCCAAATTGCCCTGTTCTAAGCCATCCATTCCAGGTCTGTCCATGATTTTCTTTTTGCCTTTACGTTTGATTGCAACCTCCATGAGTGTTTAGCTCCGCCTCTATTTCTTTTTGCCTTGGGGATTCCAAAACATAGTCTGCCTTGCAGTGCTATCAGCTGTTTTCTGCAATGTGTGACCTATTCAATGCCAGCGCCTTCTCTTCCCATCAAGTGCTACTAATATCTATCTGGCTCTTTCCCATGTTGTTGTTTTTCCATCGTAATCGATGAGGACCACTTTGTCAGCTTTCACTGTTCGCATGGGTTCGAATATGGCTAAATAAGCCAATCTGAGCCATTGAATTGTCTGTTGCCCTTTGCACAGGGAAATAAGACCCCTGCTTCTACCAGGGTTGAAGAAGGATTGATGTGAGCTGACTTGCGAAGCAATCGTCTCTGGATCGCCTCATCTATTCTGGATGCCTCATGTCTTTGAACACCCACAGCAATAGTGCTGCGTCAGTCTGTGCGATTGGTGGCGACTCTTTTCCAGTCATCGTGGTAAATACTGGCTCTTTCCCATAGTTTCACATTAGGGACTTTATCATACCATTTCAATCTAACTAATCAGCACAGGGCCCATCAATGGTGGCTTGAATCTTTTCATTGCAGTATTCATTGTTTCCTATATCACAGGGCCATACAATAGGACAGACGTAATAGTGAAGTGGAAGATTTGCATTTTTGTGGTGGTCTAAATATCTTTTGATTTCAATAAATTCCCTAACACAATAAAAGCCCCTCTCACCTTTTGTATTCTCAATTGATAATTCCCATCTGTATCTACTATTTTGTATATATTACTACCAAGATGCATGAATGAATTCACCTCCTTTGTAAAGTGTATTCCAAGACAATATGATTGTGGCCAGATGCTTTATTTTGAGCTCAAGATGCAGCACAGTGAATGAGCTGACATAAGTCATTGACTCATAGCTGGCTGCTTGCATCAAGGTCATCAAACCAGAGCTAGTTAAGACCCTATTCTGCCTGCAAGCGGAGGTCCTGAAAACAGGCTGCACTAGTGTAGTCTGGCTATAAGAATAGGAATCGCAATTAGAAGATAAATCCGGTTTTCAAAAAGACTTACTGAAAATGGATTTGTCTGGCGAAAAAATAAAAATATTACAGCCTAGCTATAAATTATGAATCAACGTCCTTTCCAGCAGAAACACAGAAAAAAAGAACACACTTTATTCGCATAATCTTTGTTTTGGTGTTTATGCTCCGTGTATCCTCATTCCCATTTTTTAAGACCATTCATCAAGTGTACATATTCTATTTCGTATCTGGTTCTGAGACAGATGAGCCAAGTCATCAGCAAAGTCCAGATCTTTAAGTTTGTTTTGTCAAATGCCAATGAATTCCAATTTTGTTGTTTGAAGTTGTGTTCTTCATAATACAGCGAGTTCAATGGAATTATATGTATACGAGGGATCGGTTATAAGTCTTTACCCTGGCCATGAAGGGAATGTCATAGAGAGCTGAAAGTTTGCACAGCGTTTATTTTTGTAATATGATGAAATAACACACTTCTGTCATCTCTGCCTAACCTTGAGAAGAATAGAACACAGGATTTATAAAATGAAACCAGTTATCACATGCCAGTTTGACTTCTTCATCACTGTCAAAATGTGGTTTTTTCTTAAATTTGGAAAAAGAAAAAAGTCTGATGGAACTAAAATTCAGAGAATAGGGTGGGTGTGGAAGAATTGGCTGCTTACTGCACAAGATGAGCTTTGTGAGAAGGAGTGCTGTCTGAGAAGATGAGTACGTGTTATCCATTGTTTAATGGTTTTCTTCATTTAGTAAGGAGATCTGCATAGTATAGTAGTGTTCATTAATCGTGTTGCCACAAGGACAGTAATCTTTTCAATAGGACACCTCTGATGTTCTAAAAAATAGTCAGCATCACTTTTCCAGCAGATTTCTGTGCTCTCAGTTGTTGGAGAGCCTAGGGTTTTTCATTGGAGGCTGGAAATTGGGGGGTTTGTAGTAATAATGGTGAACTCATCTAATCTACTGTTATCATGGTCTTCAAAATGTTTTCTGAATTATGCTTTTTTAGAAACTGTCAACAGTAATTCACTCTCATTTGCTTCTAGTGAGCGGCACCCACTTTTTGATGCTCATTGTTCAAAATTCTACTCAGTTGCTTAAATAAGTTTTGCTGCACTAGTTATCTCTACAATTGAAATTTGTTCAATCCTGATCAATGATTTTGTTCCCTCTTGCTGTGTTTCCATCATTGAACTCTGAGGCATGTGTTCTATATCTTGGCAGATCAACAATAACTGAGTGTCCGCACTTAAACTATCTACACAAGTGTTTCACCATCTCATAGGAAGGACAGGAATCATGAAATACTAGTTCTATATCCCTGTGTATTTTTGTAGTTGTTTTCCCTTGTAACATCAAGAATTTAATTACAGGTCTGGCTTCTGACTTATTCATTTTTTGAAGCAATATATCTGCACAATAGGGCATGTTGTGTCATATAGATTATAGTGAGCAAAATCTTTACAGAAAAAAAAAAAAATTTTCACAGATCCAGTGCAAATATTAGGAACTTTAGAATTACTAAGTTTCAAATTCCTTCTATCACTTCTTCGTGGTCACGGTAAAAACTTATGACCAGCCCCGTGTAAAATGAATAAGTGTACATGTTCACACAAACTCATTAACATAAATATGGATAATACATGAAACATTGAGTATATACAGTAACATAAAACCAATACATGCACATATATTGTATTTAAAAGACCCACAAAATATAAGCAAATAAACATCACAAATTAATATATAAACATAATACAAGAGAGATATATATATATACAAAGAGAGATTGAAGAGAAAAGAATAAAGAGAGAGAGAGAGAGGGTGATTGAGATGAGTGTACAAGCGAGCGTATCCAAAGGCATGAAATATATTAATATCATGTGGCTGCTGGCAGCCCTTAACTTAAGAAGGCAAATAAATCTATAAATTTAATCCAATTCAAATCGAAGCAGATCATCAGATGAGCAAGAGATGATACAAAACATGATATGACTATGACTGAGTTTATGACTCTAGTCTAAGTCTAATACTTAATATGATGTGACTCACTATGCGAGTACCACTTCCACAATTTAGGCTTTTAATTTTTGCAATTCAATTAATTTGAATTATTATTTATTAATATTTAAAATATTATATATAATTTTAATTATAAATAATTTAATGATTGTTAACAAAATCAGTTAATGCCTGTTACTAACAGTGTTAGTTATTCACTTATTCACAATTGTCTGACTATAGTGACTTATTGACGTTAACGTCGTTACTAGTTTTGATTGAATTACTTATTGTGTTCCTTACCTTTTTGCTTAAATATTCTCGCACCAACGAAGCACACGTAGCTTCTATAACTGCGTTGCTATTTTCCATGTTTTGCTTTCATGTATCACAGAGAAATAAATACATGTAATGAAAATATCATTTCAGTTTACTCAGACATCCAACGGGTTGTTCCCAACAGCTGCCATGTATAAACAAATGACTGCGATCTTAAAAATACGGATTTTCTTTCTGATATCGTGCATCTTACGTGTAAAGAAACGAGACGAATAATGAAAAGCATAAATTCCCAAAACAAATATAGTATAATTATTATCATCATAATTCTCTGCAAAACGTCGCTCTCGTGACATCCGATCTGTATGACACTTGATCCATGGGCAGCTCTCCTGTCTCTGCCACTGTCAGCCCCAGAGCCTCTGTAATGTCACTTGTCCATCTTCTGCTTGGTTCGCATCTACTCCTTGGTTTTGTCCGTATGTAAGTATGTTAATTTTAAAGACGTAATGAGGTAATGTTATCGACTTGCCAGTTTTGTTCTATATCGAGCTCCTTTAGGATTTCTGTTATTTTTTATTGTTGTATTCGTGGTATTTTTAGCATCTTCCTGGAGCATTTTAGCCTGAATGATTCAATCATCTTCCACAGGGTTTGTGTGGTTGACCATATCTCACACCCGTGTGTTGCCTCCGGGAAGAATAAAATCCTTAGAATCTTAATTTTTGAAATTGTGTTAGTATTCTGCTATGGGTTTTAAATGTTAGTTAATCTCTGTAATGCCATGGCCAATCTTCACTTTATTTTTGTTTTATTGGCAATCTCCGATGTTGTTATGCGGCACTTATGGGGGATGCGAGATATTCAAAACTCGTGACGTTCTGAACTTGTTGCTTCTCTGGGATAACTTTAGGTCTGGTTGTCGCCTTACCACTGCCGATTGTCTTAGTATTGCCGGTGTTTATAATGTATTTTGTTTCTCGCGGTGTCATTTGACTGACATGGTCATCTGCCCGATTCCCGCCGGCCGTGAAATGGTCGAACTTGACATACTCTTTGCCATTCATGAAATTTCCTTACTACGTTTTCTGCACAGATATTGAACAAATAAGGAGAGTATATGCATCCTTGTCTTTCTCCCTTGTACACCTCGAATCGGCCCAACGTCTCTTCAGCTATTCGGACCGTTGCTTGTTGTCACCTGAACAAATAAGGAGAGTATATGCATCCTTGTCTTTCTCCCTTGTACACCTCGAATCGGCCCAATGTCTCTTCAGCTATTCGGACCGTTGCTTGTTGTCACCTGAACAAATAAGGAGAGTATATGCATCCTTGTCTTTCTCCCTTGTACACCTCGAATCGGCCCAATGTCTCTTCAGCTATTCTGACCGTTGCTTGTTGTCACCTGAACAAATAAGGAGAGTATATGCATCCTTGTCTTTCTCCCTTGTACACCTCGAATCGGCCCAATGTCTCTTCAGCTATTCGGACCGTTGCTTGTTGTCACCTGAACAAATAAGGAGAATATATGCATCCTTGTCTTTCTCCCTTGTACACCTCGAATCGGCCCAATGTCTCTTCAGCTATTCGGACCGTTGCTTGTTGTCACCTGAACAAATAAGGAGAGTATATGCATCCTTGTCTTTCTCCCTTGTACACCTCGAATCGGCCCAATGTCTCTTCAGCTATTCTGACCGTTGCTTGTTGTCACCTGAACAAATAAGGAGAGTATATGCATCCTTGTCTTTCCCCCTTGTACACCTCGAATCGGCCCAATGTCTCTTCAGCTATTCGGACCGTTGCTTGTTGTCACCTGAACAAATAAGGAGAGTATATGCATCCTTGTCTTTCTCCCTTGTACACCTCGAATCGGCCCAATGTCTCTTCAGCTATTCGGACCGTTGCTTATTGTCACCTGAACAAATAAGGAGAGTATATGCATCCTTGTCTTTCCCCCTTGTACACCTCGAATCGGCCCAATGTCTCTTCAGCTATTCGGACCGTTGCTTGTTGTCACCTGAACAAATAAGGAGAGTATATGCATCCTTGTCTTTCTCCCTTGTACATCTCGAATCGGCCCAATGTCTCTTCAGCTATTCGGACCGTTGCTTGTTGTCACCTGAACAAATAAGGAGAGTATATGCATCCTTGTCTTTCTCCCTTGTACACCTCGAATCGGCCCAATGTCTCTTCAGCTATTCTGACCGCTGCTTGTTGTCACCTGAACAAATAAGGAGAGTATATGCATCCTTGTCTTTCTCCCTTGTACACCTCGAATCGGCCCAATGTCTCTTCAGCTATTCTGACCGTTGCTTGTTGTCACCTGAACAAATAAGGAGAGTATATGCATCCTTGTCTTTCCCCCTTGTACACCTCGAATCGGCCCAATGTCTCTTCAGCTATTCTGACCGTTGCTTGTTGTCACCTGAACAAATAAGGAGAGTATATGCATCCTTGTTTTTCTCCCTTGTACACCTCGAATCGGCCCAATGTCTCTTCAGCTATTCTGACCGTTGCTTGTTGTCACCTGAACAAATAAGGAGAGTATATGCATCCCTGTCTTACCCCCTTGTACACCTCGAATCGGCCCAATGTCTCTTCAGCTATTCGGACCGTTGCTTGTTGTCACCTGTACAAATAAGGAGAGTATATGCATCCTTGTCTTTCTCCCTTGTACACCTCGAATCGGCCCAATGTCTCTTCAGCTATTCGGACCGTTGCTTGTTGTCACCTGAACAAATAAGGAGAGTATATGCATCCTTGTCTTTCTCCCTTGTACACCTCGAATCGGCCCAATGTCTCTTTAGCTATTCTGACCGTTGCTTGTTGTCACCTGAACAAATAAGGAGAGTATATGCATCCTTGTCTTTCCCCCTTGTACACCTCGAATCGGCCCAATGTCTCTTCAGCTATTCTGACCGTTGCTTGTTGTCACCTGAACAAATGAGGAGAGTATATGCATCCTTGTCTTTCTCCCTTGTACACCTCGAATCGGCCCAATGTCTCTTCAGCTATTCGGACCGTTGCTTATTGTCACCTGAACAAATAAGGAGAGTATATGCATCCTTGTCTTTCCCCCTTGTACACCTCGAATCCGCCCAATGTCTCTTCAGCTATTCGGACCGTTGCTTGTTGTCACCTGAACAAATAAGGAGAGAATATGCATCCTTGTCTTTCTCCCTTGTACATCTCGAATCGGCCCAATGTCTCTTCAGCTATTCGGACCGTTGCTTGTTGTCACCTGAACAAATAAGGAGAGTATATGCATCCTTGTCTTTCTCCCTTGTACACCTCGAATCGGCCCAATGTCTCTTCAGCTATTCTGACCGTTGCTTGTTGTCACCTGAACAAACAAGGAGAGTATATGCATCCTTGTCTTTCCCCCTTGTACACCTCGAATCGGCCCAATGTCTCTTCAGCTATTCGGACCGTTGCTTGTTGTCACCTGAACAAATAAGGAGAGTATATGCACCCTTGTCTTTCTCCCTTGTACACATCGAATCGGCCCAATGTCTCTTCAGCTATTCTGACCGTTGCTTGTTGTCACCTGAACAAATAAGGAGAGTATATGCATCCCTGTCTTACCCCCTTGTACACCTCGAATCGGCCCAATGTCTCTTCAGCTATTCGGACCGTTGCTTGTTGTCACCTGAACAAATAAGGAGAGTATATGCATCCTTGTCTTTCTCCCTTGTACACCTCGAATCGGCCCAATGTCTCTTCAGCTATTCGGACCGTTGCTTGTTGTCACCTGAACAAATAAGGAGAGTATATGCATCCTTGTCTTTCTCCCTTGTACACCTCGAATCGGCCCAATGTCTCTTTAGCTATTCTGACCGTTGCTTGTTGTCACCTGAACAAATAAGGAGAGTATATGCATCCTTGTCTTTCCCCCTTGTACACCTCGAATCGGCCCAATGTCTCTTCAGCTATTCTGACCGTTGCTTGTTGTCACCTGAACAAATAAGGAGAGTATATGCATCCTTGTCTTTTGTCTTTCTCCCTTGTACACCTCGAATCGGCCCAATGTCTCTTCAGCTATTCGGACCGTTGCTTATTGTCACCTGAACAAATAAGGAGAGTATATGCATCCTTGTCTTTCTCCCTTGTACATCTCGAATCGGCCCAATGTCTCTTCAGCTATTCGGACCGTTGCTTGTTGTCACCTGAACAAATAAGGAGAGTATATGCATCCTTGTCTTTCTCCCTTGTACACCTCGAATCGGCCCAATGTCTCTTCAGCTATTCGGACCGTTGCTTGTTGTCACCTGAACAAATAAGGAGAGTATATGCATCCTTGTCTTTCTCCCTTGTACACCTCGAATCGGCCCAATGTCTCTTCAGCTATTCTGACCGTTGCTTGTTGTCACCTGAACAAACAAGGAGAGTATATGCATCCTTGTCTTTCCCCCTTGTACACCTCGAATCGGCCCAATGTCTCTTCAGCTATTCTGACCGTTGCTTGTTGTCACCTGAACAAATAAGGAGAGTATATGCATCCTTGTCTTTCTACCTTGTACACCTCGAATCGGCCCAATGTCTCTTCAGCTGTTCTGACCGTTGCTTGTTGTCACCTGAACAAATAAGGAGAGTATATGCATCCCTGTCTTACCCCCTTGTACACCTCGAATCGGCCCAATGTCTCTTCAGCTATTCGGACCGTTGCTTGTTGTCACCTGAACAAATAAGGAGAGTATATGCATCCTTGTCTTTCTCCCTTGTACACCTCGAATCGGCCCAATGTCTCTTCAGCTATTCTGACCGTTGCTTGTTGTCACCTGAACAAATAAGGAGAGTATATGCATCCTTGTCTTTCTCCCTTGTACACCTCGAATCGGCCCAATGTCTCTTCAGCTATTCTGACCGTTGCTTATTGTCACCTGAACAAATAAGGAGAGTATATGCATCCTTGTCTTTCCCCCTTGTACACCTCGAATCGGCCCAATGTCTCTTCAGCTATTCGGACCGTTGCTTGTTGTCACCTGAACAAATAAGGAGAGTATATGCATCCTTGTCTTTCTCCCTTGTACATCTCGAATCGGCCCAATGTCTCTTCAGCTATTCGGACCGTTGCTTGTTGTCACCTGAACAAATAAGGAGAGTATATGCATCCTTGTCTTTCTCCCTTGTACACCTCGAATCGGCCCAATGTCTCTTCAGCTATTCTGACCGTTGCTTGTTGTCACCTGAACAAATAAGGAGAGTATATGCATCCTTGTCTTTCTCCCTTGTACACCTCGAATCGGCCCAATGTCTCTTCAGCTATTCTGACCGTTGCTTGTTGTCACCTGAACAAATAAGGAGAGTATATGCATCCCTGTCTTACCCCCTTGTACACCTCGAATCGGCCCAATGTCTCTTCAGCTATTCGGACCGTTGCTTGTTGTCACCTGAACAAATAAGGAGAGTATATGCATCCCTGTCTTACCCCCTTGTACACCTCGAATCGGCCCAATGTCTCTTCAGCTATTCGGACCGTTGCTTGTTGTCACCTGAACTAATATTTAGACTTTCAAAATAATTTCACTTCGCACTACTATTCTCCGTTAGATTATGTGCAGCGCTTTCAAGACTAATTGCTGCTTTTCAGAAATGTGACGCCATACAGTGCATGGTATTATCGTCTTTTATGTTGAGTATTGTTAATTAATCTACCCCACTATGTAATTGCTGCAAGTGTCAACTATAGTAGCCATACTTAACTAAAAAAAGAAAATGTTTACATTTGCAGAAAAATGTTTTGACAGAAATATGGACAAAGTTTACGCAGATAATTACTTCACCATTTTATTTGGATGGAATATCCATTGGGAAAATGAAAACGGCAAAGAGACATAATAATGTTCACTTAGGCATCTGAGGCCGGTTGCATCAGTCGGCCACATCCATGACCCATTGCTACGGCATGTTCCAGGCCTCGTCCAGGGCGGAGGTCGATATCTGTTAGAGTCACACTATGCGGGGACGGCAACTTCTGCGCCTCCAGCCGTTCGGGGGAAGACGTTTCACTGAGGAACGACTTGTGTAGTATCTTGTGGGCCGGGGTTTCCTGGTCCAGCAGTACAACATGACCGAACAAAGAAACTCGGCGGCGGTGAAGTGTTTCTGAAATTGGGAGGGGACATGTTTTAGCGGAGACTTCCACGTTGCGGATGTAGTCGTTCCATCGGATGCCGATGATTGCGCATGTGGAAGACCTCTAGTCTCGACATATCATGTTTCAGCAATGTTTAGGTTTAGGGGCCGTATAGCAGGACTGGAACAGCGCAGGACTGGTAGATCCGGATTTTTTTCCTAACTGAGATCTTGCTGTTACTCCACACAAGTCAGAGCTCGTCCATGGCAAACGCAGCTAGTTCGATCCGCCGGGACCGCTGCGTCCTTCGGATGATATCATGCTATGGAGATATATTAATTCGTTGGTGCACTCCGCAGTGTGACCTTGGATTTCAATACCCTTGGGTGCTGTGTCAGAAACGAGGTTATGATCTTTGGTCTTTGTCCGGGATATAGACAGGCCTAGGAAGGGTGGAATAATTTATCTCTGTCTGACATCTGGAAGTCGTGTGGAATCTGTTAGAGAGAGCGTGCCACTCATGTTTTTGTCCCTACAATTGTTATTGGTTTGTTCTCACGGTCAACACTATTTTGATGCTTGACACCCCCAGAAGTGTAATGCGACATTGGGTAAACACATAATCCAACGGGCTGATGTACTAGCCTCAAAAGGGGACTTGTGGGGAGGGCATTGGATAAGGATATGGGTAACATTTTGTTGTCGATCAATGATCGTCTCTTGGACTTTTTCACTGTAATCAATGAACTGCCAATCCACTAACTGTAACATTTTGAAAACAATTACTGATCGAATATATATGGATGACCTACCTGGATGCAGCAAGAGTATGCACAATCGGTGGGCTAATGGAGCAACCAGTGCAAACATTCTTTACCATTTACTTAAGTAGACTGCGCACCTATAGGTTTGTCTGGAGTGCAGTGACGTTGATTTGTAACAGAATAGAACATAACTTGACTGAAAATACATTTAATTTCCATCATTTCTTCTTCGTCTCCATGAAAAGAGCTTTGCAAATAGCAGGATTTGGTCCGGAGAATAGAATGCGTTGTGTCGTAGTTTACTGCTTGACTACAATATTTGCACCTTTCGGTCCAACACATTAGACTTTAACATGACATTTTGGTTACAGAGTTAGCCTTCCCTCTTCGATCCCTTCTCTTTAGCCAGTCTATCATGTTGCAACATGTTATTTAGGATCACCATGTGGAGGCGGAGAAGAGTCTTGGCAGCTCTGGGTTGCTGGTCCTGACTCTAGCAGTTGGCTTGAGGGCGCTGGTCCCTGGGAGAGAAATGGGGAGTCAGCAATCAGATTTGTGTTGAGAAGTTGAAAGGGGGGGGGGGGGGGTTTCTGGTTTTTGTGACGAAATGTCACCCACAATTGCTCGACCCACTTTTTTGGCCACTGCTTCAAGCACCATTTAATTAAATTTTCTCTCTGTCCAGTTGATCTTTCTCATCCTTCGAAAGCGCCCCACATCAACTACATATTTTCTCTCGTGTTTATAGTCCATGTCTCTGAACCACACAGAGTTCCACAGACCGGATATGTGCATTAAGAATTCGTTAAAAAGATGGAAGGATGGGTTTTGACATTGCAATTCTAGGGAAAAAAACATGAAAAAAAAACAACAAAAAAAACAAGTAAAAGTTGATTAAGGTTGAGCTTAATCAAAATTTAAAAATGGGTATGGTCAGATACCGCACCGAGACGAAAACACAAACAAAACCTACGTTACGACCAATAGGCCTTCGTCAGGGACAACAACACTGAACTAACAAATCAACATATAAGAAAAAATGGTAAGGCATGGCGATGATATAGTGAATATGGAAGGTAAGACGACACAAGATAACGAGTAGTAGCAGCAATGGTGGTACAAATAAAATATATAATTAAAATAAGGCGAGGCTGCAGCGGTGCAATTCTAGCACTTGTATCTTCATGGCAATGGGTGTCCTCTTACATTTGTCCTCAATATGGAAATTGTCTCAGTTGCTAGATCCGTTGACCTTCTATAGCTAGATTTGCTGCTGGTTGCCCTCTTTATATTTATATCAGTTCCGTATTCATTTGCGATGCTGTTCATTTTATTGATCAGGTATTATATAAAGATCCCCCTGACTCCTCGAATTTGGCCTGGTCGCCTGCGAACTTGAGCTTCCAATCGTTTGTTTTCTTTGGTTAATTCCCCAAACGTTAGAACTACGCATAGTTTTCGTTATCATTGTCTCTTAAGTATGCGTTAAAAATCCAGCACACAATATATATTTTCCTTACGCTTTTCCTTATTGGGATTTGGGCAGTCATTTCTACTCTCTATGACATCATAGCACACTGTTTGATGTACATGTTTTGAATCAATCTGAGTATTTGTTGTTCTTCATTATCACGTAGCATGTCCTCTGTAGAGCGCCGCTCTTATCACAGCCCGTTTAAAAGAAACTATTTACCTAGATCAAATCTCCAGTCTCTGCCAAAGTCATGCCCATGCATTCCTCGATATTTTGGTATCATCACCTTCTCGGTCTACCTCTGCCTCTTTTACCCGTTACCATACTTCCCATCACTGTCTACTCAAGACTGTTGCGTTACTTGATGTAACTAAAGTATTTACATTTTCTGTCCATGTAATTTATAAACTTAGTTCTTTTCTATGTTCAACTCTTGTCGAATGTCTATATTTGTCCTTCTATCAGTCCAGGGTAATCTGCAGATCTCCCTGTAATATTTTGACTCGATTCTCTTTCTAGATATTTTGGAAATCGTCCATGCTTCATAGCCATATGTTGCCACGAGAAAGACACAGGCTCTCAAGACTTTCATTTTGCCGTTTTGCTGGTACCACAATTCCTTAAGGTTGTTTAGCATCTGCGTTGCCATGGCTAATCTTCATCTGATTTCTCTTGAGAATTCGTAATTTTTGTCAATTCTGGAGCCCAAACATTCAAAAAGCGTGACAATAGTCTATCTCCTCACCACATATTGTAAATTTATGTTCACATCGTGTTTTGTTGGTTGCTCAACCTAATTTTAAATGAAGATTTCTAACGACAACAAATCTGGCTGTTCACCGTAATAACAAGCTGTCACAACCTCACAGGTAACAAAACAATCCGTATACACCAAACAGAAACAGTATTTAAAATAAATCAACGGACAATATAGAGACAATATGTCGCTAGGCAATACAGATTAAAGCTTTTTCACGACAAATATTCTAAATATTCACGACAAATATTCAAGTCAATTGTAAGTTGTAACTACGTTTCCCTTGACTTGATCAATAGTTATAAAATTATAAATTATAAATATAAAACTTAGTATAAAAATAAAATTATATATTATTAGTAATAAGGCTAAGACTAGTAGTAGTAGTTAAGCGTAAGACTATAATAGGGAGTATAGTGACAATATGCTATACTATATAGTATAGTATATTATATATATGTAGAACTGAACTTCGCCCTATGTCACTCATGGAAGTCTTGGGGGGTGTCTCTTACTCTTATTCGCAGGTAGGACCTTCGTTGAGTAGGCGACACTGTGTTTATTGTAATCAATGAAATCAATCATCAATGTAATCAATCATCAATGTAATTCATAATTGTAATGTAAACAATCTGTGGAAGGTAGTGTAACACTAACAGTCTTCATCATCCATAAAAGAAGATGTCAGTATTGTCAGGTACAATATTTCGTGCAATAAGAGTCACACTAACACAGTGCTGAGTGCATACATACTTTACTGGTTTTTGCTGGCCTGAATATAAATAGTGAAATGGGGCACCTGCTAATTATACCCTTATACGTCATTACGTGTTATTATTGATATTGACAGTATTCAATATGGTATTGCCACAGTTGATGATCCTCATCCTGTCATACATTCATAAAATAATACTTTACTGGAGATATCTGAATATCGACATCACAAACAGGTACACGCATCGATTAAACTAAAGTGTATCAGTTTAGTTTTTCTTCAATCATGTTAACCAAGTATCGATGACATATTTTCTTTATGTGCTGCAAAATTGTGCGAACTTTGCTAAGCTGCTGCATACCCCATTCCATATTTGGTTATATTTTATATCATCTGTCTTCACAAGCATCACGCTGTTTTTACTGAAAAGAATAATTTAGAATATTATTTGATGCCTCCTGCCCATGTTATCTGTTCTGTCCAAATAAATATGAGTAGTATCCGTTGCAGAACACTACAATGAGGTGCATTTCGCATGTGACAAGTCATGTGTAAGTACTTAGTAAGTCAATCTTGGCTAGCATCATTTTGCTGCAGGACAAACATATTACAGTTAATGTCTAAAGTAGTCTCCTCTGCTCCTCTGCGGAGAGCTGTGCGCCAGGTTGTACGGTCTTTTGCAGCATCTTCCCATGTTTCGAGGTTTATGCTGAAGGCTTTTAAAGACGTTTTTAGTGTGTGTTTAAAGTGCTTTTATTGGCCTCCATTGGAACGTTCGCTCTTATGCATTTCGCCACAGATCTAAAGTTAGTAAGTCCATCTTGCCTAGCATAATTTTGCCACAGGGTTTTAGACATTACAGTTAATGTCTAAAAGCTGTCTTTCCATCACCAAAATCTTCAAAGACAAGCCAAATTTGTTACCATCTATTATACACATTTTTTTGTAATCTACAAAAACTACTTGGCCTATTTCATCATATTATGGTGTCTTGTAATTTAAAATATTTGTCTTTTTCAGATAAACACAACAGTAGCCTACATTGATTTTTGTTCCTCTAACTACTGTCTTCGTGTTTAACTTCAAATCTTCTTCTTCTTTGTGTTTGTCCTGAAAAGAATGTTGTATCGTAGTTTACTGTGATATCTACGCCTTTTGGCACAACACATACGGTTTCAGCTGCCTTTTTTTTGGTATCAGGTTTGTTTTCCAACTGGGATCCTTATTCTCTTATTCAGACTACACTAGTACAGTCTGTTTCCAGGATTTCGAAGTAGAATAAGGTCTCGGTCACCTGTAGTTTACTGACCTTGAAGCAAGCAGCCAGCTGTTGGTTGCTGGCTGCTGTCAACTCATTCACTGTGTTGCAACTTTGACCCCACTGCAGAGCTATTCTCTGTTCAAGCAAATCTGTATATATTATTCCTACATGGCACGAAGGAAATGTATTTCTATGTTTTTCAATCTGTAATATTTAATATCTTTTTCCAAAATTCTCTGTTACATTTGGACATTCTTTTTGGCTCACTTGATATTAAAATCATTTTTCAATCATTTAGGTCAGTAAAATCACAATCACCCAGCTGTAAAATATAGGCATTTTGTTTTGCTATAAGTTAGGAACTTACTTAACTTAACGTCTTTATACTGGTTTAGAAGACTGCAGAGTCTGTATACAACCAGTTTCATTTACATCACCTTGCTCTAAAAGCAATGTGCATCCAATTTATTCTTAAATGCATTAACTGTCCCTGCCTCCACTACCTCTGTGGCAATGCATTCCAAGCATTGATCACTCTCCAATTTAAAAAAATATTTCCAACTATCTAATCTAATCCTCTCTTTAGTTAATTTGTAGCTGTGTCCCTACCCAGTGCCATATTTAGATGTTAAAGCTAAAAACGCTTTTGTGACAACAATTACAAAATACGTCAAGAGTTTGGATTAGACATAAACATAAAGAAAACAAAGACTGATACTTGGCAAAAGTGACAAAAAAATTATGTATACAGATACAAATAAAAGCTCAACTACTGGAACACCTACAGAGTTTCTTCTATCTAGGTCAGAAGGCATCCGTGAAAACTAAATCAGAAATAGAATAGGTATGGCCAAAATGCAACATGCTACACTTACTGACATCCAAACAGATCAAACATTAATTGTCATGTGTTTTGTATACTCGTCACTACTTTAATGCTTCAGAAACATGGACACTGAATAACAGGTTGGAATAGAGTATTGAAGTCTTAGAAATGTGCAAATATAGACGATTGGGTTGCATTTCTTGGAAAGAGAAGAAAACAAATGTAGAAGTATTGAAGAAGTTGGGGGTGAAAAGAGAATTAATGACCAAAATCAAGATTAAACAGTAAAACTATTTTGGCCATATAACATATTATTGAAGACCATATTAGAGGATAGGATGGAAGACAGTCATTCAAGAGGCAGACAACATTAAAAGGGGGTGGATAACATCAGGAAAAGTTTGCACCATTATGGCAAGAGATAGAGTACATTGGAGATCCATTGCAGGTATGGAAATTCATACTGAACCGAGGTAGAAAAGGGAAACTGAAATAAAAGTGGTTACCAACAGTGAATAATAAATGAGAATGGGCACAGGAAAGTTTGATATAGGTACATTAGCATACCAACTCAATGTTTTAATGAAGAGGGTCTATGCCAAAGATGGGCTAAATGAGAAAAGTTCAGTAGAAATTTACTGCCTATTGTGAATAAATAAAAATGAAGACATAAGAGCAGACAAGTTTATTAGGAGTATTGTTCTTTTCAATAGGATTTCAATAAGAGCAGCAAAGATGGCGTCATAACTGGCTGCGGGTCTACATTCTGTTTTACTTCATTATAGATGCCGCCAGACATGGACTTGCCAGGAATTCACACTAGTCGACGACTTACACTTGTGTTTATGGAAACGGAGTTGTTGTTTTCCATTTGGACTGTTGTATTTGTTCATTTTGTGTTTTCTTCCGTTCAATTATCTAGGAATGGACATCTTCTGTATGAATAGCACTACGCTTAAACATGTGTCATATTTCACGGCCTAGTTACAAGGCAGAACTTTACTAAATTGGTGCCTTTCGCCCTAGCTGAAGACAGTGTCAGCTTGAAATTTAGACACAACTATAATGAACTGCTACGTGGAGAGAGACGGGCTCCGTCAGGTGTGTAGCGGCCCAAGACACACCGTTGTTGCATGGCGGCAGCTGGTACTGTAAACTGCAATAACGGTGGCTCGACGATCTTCTAAATTATGGGACTGATGATGATGATAATGATGATGAATAGAATTTACATTTTAGACATCTACCAAGATATGTCCAAAAACTTAAGTAAGTAAGTAATGCTAGTTACTTATATATATTTTTTAAATATACATTTTGTAATGTATTCCTTAATGAAATTAGATGTTATCTAGTGCCATGCTCATATATTGTGTCCTGTTCTTGACAAAGACCTTGCAGTGGAGATGTCATTATTGTATGTTACTATACTTATCGTTTCATGTTTATCATTCACAGATGGCATTAATTTTTATTGTATAGTCTCAAATATTCTACACCCCAAGTTCTGTAATTACTGTTACTTCAAATATAGAGATGTTGAAGAATAGCTTTTTCACAGATGTATTGAAGAACATCAAAACCAAGTAAAGACATTCTATTTTTGTAGTTCCAATTGGAGCATGTTGACAGAACTGCAGTCGAACTCTTTGAAAAAAGTCTGATAAAGCATTTAAGAAGTTTTGCAGGGTGCTGGATGAGGCACTGTTTTACATGATAAAGTTGCCAGAACCACGCACAATAGGCAAATGAGCCTATCAATTCCTCCCCTATAATGGGTCTCGGTATCTACACAAAGGATGTGATGACATTAATGGACCGAAGTTCAATAAACAATTCTAATATGGTTTTTAAATCTTCTAAAAAGTCTGATTAGCATAGTGACAGAACACCCATTTTTCATGACAAAGGTATGAGGTTCAACTCCAACTACCATCATGCTCCAGTCAGCACATCTGTAAATTGGTACCTGATATATGATTAGGGAAGTAAAAGGCAGCAAAGAAAGGAACTGGCCATACTACCTCATACAAGCTGTGGCTCAGCATACTGAAGTCTCTAACAACTTCATGCCCTGACAGTAGTGTAACTGCTGTGGGACAAACCTTTACTGAAGTCTCTAACAACTTCATGCCCTGACAGTAGTGTAACTGCTAATGGGACAAACCTTTACTGAAGTCTCTAACAAATTCATGCCCTGACAGTAGTGTAACTGCTATGGGACAAACCTTTACTGAAGTCTCTAACAAATTCATGCCCTGACAGTAGTGTAACTGCTATGGGACAAACCTTTACTGAAGTCTCTAACAAATTCATGCCCTGACAGTTGTGTAACTGCTGTGGGACAAACCTTTACTGAAGTCTCTAACAACTTCATTCCCTGATAGTAGTGTAACTACTATGGAACAAACCTTTACTGAAGTCTCTAACAACTTCATTCCCTGTTAGTAGTGTAACTACTATGGAACAAACCTTTACTGAAGTCTCTAACAACTTCATTCCCTGATAGTAGTGTAACTAATATGGAACAAACCTTTACTGAAGTCTCTAACAACTTCATTCCCTGATAGTAGTGTAACTACTATGGGACAAACCTTTACTGAAGTCTCTAACATCTTCATTCCCTGATAGTAGTGTAACTACTATGGAACAAACCTTTACTGAAGTCTCTAACAACTTCATTCCCTGTCACTAGTGTAACTACAATGGGACAAACCTTTCCTGAAGTCTCTAACAACTTCATTCCCTGACAGTAGTGTAACTACTATGAGACAAACCTTCCTTTACTGGTCTCTAACAACTTCATTCCCTGTCACTAGTGTAACTACTATGGGACAAATCTTTCCTGAAGTCTCTAACAACTTCATTCACTGGCAGTAGTGTAACTGCTATGGGGCAAACCTTTATTTATTTACAAAGTCATACTTGATGTAAATGGTAGAGTAACTTCCAAAATGGAAATGACATTTTTATGCAGATCTCGGAGACATATACAAGTGTTTTGACGATTTTCAGTGAAGGAAAACCAAGAAACATGGAAGTCAAGCAGATATCAGAGCGTCTACAGCTGCACAGAGCCCCATCATGTGACCAGTGGCAGTGGCCGGTAGACCCTAAGCGTGTTCTGGTGGTGTTATTTCCATGGCTGGCAGCTAAAGATAAGCATATTGAGAAATACAGAGAATTATACACAAATCTTGGACTAGATGTTCTCACTGTTAAATCTCTACACACAGATTTCTTATGGCCTCCAAACAGTGTCAAGTTAGCCAAACATACACTCAAGGTAAGACATTTGAAAGTATGCTTACTGAGCCTTAACAATCAACATTTTGTCTTTGGTGAAATAACAATATTTTTGAGTTACAGTATATTTACTGATATAAATAAATTTTGTCAGTGTTCTCTATGGGCCGAAGATCCAGCACAGTGAATGAGCTGACAGCAGCCTGTGACTCATAGCTGGCTGCTTGCATCAGGGTTAGAGAGACCCTATTCCATCTCCAAATGCTGGCCCTGGAAACAGGCTGTACTAGTGTAGTCTGGCTAAAAGAATAGCGATTACAGTACTAAAAAATCCCAGCTGAAATCGGATGTGTCTTGCTGAAATGTGCAGATATCGCAGCTTTCCTTAAAACTATGACATAATGTTACAACATCCTTTTCAAGATGAAAGCAGAAGAAGAAGAAGAAGAAGTGTTCTCTAATTAAGATAATTCCAAATGATAGTGTACCTCTTTGAATAGCATGGGGAAAAATATGGTGTAAACTTTATTTATGCACATTATTAGCTAAGCTGTGAATGCGGTTTCCTATTTGGCTGAAATACTATTTTTTGGGGCATTTTCTGAGAAGAGAAGGATAGAACTCACACTGGAAGCAGGCAAAATTGTTGGGAAAAAAGCTTGCAAAGATAAAACATGCTGAGCAGTTTATTATCTTGGTATGGGAGAGAATCAATAATAGAATTGATAAGCAACCTTTTGGACAGGTAGTTCATGATATATATTATTCCCTCTGGTCAGTCACAGTGACACTTGAAAATAAGAAAATACTGTATATTTTTATTGAATACTTCTGTTAACTTGGCTGTATCATAATAACAGGCTTTGTAGAACTCTCCAATCACTGATGTGTTGTTATGATTTTTTATGTGCTTTACTGTAAGTCAAATATGAGTTTGCTACAATAAAAATGTACGCAGCCCACAAATGATACAGATATTTTCATTGATACAGTTACAAACAATGTTTATGTATTGAAGACAAGGTCTTTGATAGGAATAGAACAAATTATAAATCGTCTTCTTCTTTGACATTCATTCTGGAAAGGATGTTGTGGCGCTGTGTCATAGTTTGCTGCGATATATGCGCCTTTCAGCCCAACACTTCCTGCGGTTTCAGCTGGCTTTTTGTTTTGGTACCTGGCTTGCATTCCTACTGCGATCCCTATTCTTATAGCCAGACTACACTAGTGCAGCCTCTTTCCAGGGCTATTATTTGGAGGTGAAAACGGGTCTTGGTCAGCTTTGCTTTGCAAGAGCTATTAAAAATGTTTAAATTTGCGTTCACCTTATTTCTTTATTTCCCAAGGCAGTATGCGTGCACTGTTTTTAGTTTGTGCCAGTCGGCCCAGTGTACCCGACATCAGCATGCATTTTATTTAAGGGTCTGCTTTCTCCTGCATTTTCTATTGGTTTGCTTCCCTGGAGTAACAGCTGGTGCTGTGATGGGGAGCGAACCCAGCACCTTTGGATTGTAAGCTGTGTCACTTAACCACTAGCCCACGCCATCCCCTCAAGAACTATTATTTACCTCTTCTTCTGCGTTCGTTCTCAATCTCCCGCTACCAATCCCTGAACAGGACTTTTCAAGTAGCAGAATGTAGTCTGGAGAATGGAATGCATTGTATCACTAGTTTACAGCTTGACTGCGATATTTGCACCTTTTGGTCCGACACCTCCGTCTTCGGCAGATATGAATCACCGACTGCTGTCAGCTCATACACTGTGATACGTCTTCAGCTCCAGCTCCAGAAAATTATAAATGAAAGAAGTTAACTAATCTCAACAAACTAAATAGGCTATAATAGATTGAAATAATCAAAGAGGTGTAATGTTGTAAATCTATCCCTACCTATTTGTTTATCATTCATTATACTGGAATTCATTAAGACAGATCAGTGCCCCATGCCAGGTAGCCAATAGCTATTCTTTTATTCTGCAATCCATCTGGTCGGTCCTTAGAAGGGGCTGTCCTGTGTCCTCCATGGTTTGTCTTTTGGACTTTTATTTGGCTATTGGTAGTAAGTTTGTGGGTATTTTCCTTCCTGTGGCTTATTACACCTGGAAAAGGTACAACTCTGGGGTATTCAACCTCCGGGCTTTTTATGTTACTAGTAGGGCCAGCCAAACCAGACAGGTCACTGAAGAGGATTTTCCAAGCACCAGCGAAATAAAAACAGCACAAAATGAATTGTTTTAATTTATTCATTTCACTAAGTAAGCTGCTTGTTTTGTTGCTTTTTAATTTGTTGTATTTTTGACTTTTATACGAGAGGCATTCAAATCAAACCAGGACTTTTTGTTCTAGTTCTACCTGAATGGGTTATAGCGTGCTGGAACTACTATCATTTGTTAGGAGCACTTGTGTACTATTACTGCTAGGTGCCCCACTTCCCAAGAGCCAGTCAGGTGACAGATAAATAAAAATGGCGAACAACACTGTTAGTGCTTGCATGGAACAGCGTGTTGTGATGAAGCTTCTTATGAAAGGTCCAGATTAGATATAAGAAATATTTTTTTAGTTAGAGAGTGGTGAATGTTTGGACTGCATTGCCATGGGAGGTAGTGGAGGCAGGGACAATTAATGCATTTAAGAATAAATTGGATGCTCATAGCTTTTAGAGCAAGGTAATGTAAATGAAACTGGTTGTATAAAGACTCTGCAGAGTCTTCTAAACCAGTATAAAGACGTTGAGTTAAGTTAAGAAAGAAGGTGTGAAACCTGCAGAAATTTAGAGAAGACTGCAATCACAATACGGTGATGAGACATTCAGCTGCAGTAAGACATTTGAATGGTGTAGATTTTTTAGAGAAGGCCATACATGAGTGATGATCTTGGCCATGGTGGCTCTCAACCTACAACAGTGATTCCTGAGAATATCCAGACTGTGGAACGCATTATCCTGGAAAATTGATGCATAATTGTTGCAAAATTGCACAAGAGGCAAGTCTTTCTCTGGGTACGGTGAACGCTATTATTCATTACCATTTGCATTTTTGGAAGGTTAGTGCACGATGGGTGCCAAGACAGCTTTCCGCTTTTGACCGGCAGAGAAAAGTTCAAGCCTGCACGGAATTGAAGGAACGTTTTGACATAGCAGGGCATGACATTTTGGATTGCTTCATTACAAGTGACGAAACCTGAGTGTATCATTATACTCCTGAATCGAAATGAGCAACCAAGCAGTGGAAGCATACGCAATCACCACCACCACCCAACAAATTTATGACAATTGCGTCTGCAGGTAAAGTGATGGCGAGTGTTTTCTGGGATAAACTTGGCATCATTCATATTGATTTTCACCCTGTGGTGCCACTATCAACAGTTAACAGTAGATACGCATTTTGAGTGATGTGCATAACCATCTGTGGAAAAAACAAAACGGCCAGGGTTTGATCACAAAGGACATCCTGCTCCTGCAAGATAATGCTGGACCTCATTCGGCTCACCACACTATGTGCCATCTGCAGCAGCTCGGCTAAGAGGTATTGCCACATCCACCTTACAACCCAGACCTTGCTTCAAGCGATTTTCACCTGTTTGGACCCCTAAAAGAATTTCGTCACCGATGACAAAGTAAAATAAGATATTCTGGATTGGTTCATAAATACTGACACATCTTTCAACGCTGAAGCTTTTCAAGCATTACTTAAGCACTGGGATAAGTGCATAAACATTGCAGGAGATTATTTAGAAAAATTAATGGCATTTTGATAACTTGAAACAAAAATTGTTTCCCTTACAAAAAAAAGTTCCTGCATGTCTGAATGCCCATTGTAGATTGAAACGCCAGAGAACATCTATTACCCTTCTTATGTCAGTCTATCTTTTTAACATGGACAGTTTGTTGCAGACACACAAAACAGTTAAATTGTTGACTGCTTGGGTTCGGGTGGTAGGACAAAGTACCAAACTCTGAAATTTTTAGTACAAGGCATGTTCAAATGAAACCGGACCTAACTGCACTAAGTGAACATACGTATGATGCGCATGATTACGTCAATTCTGGTGTAAACAGCACATACCATCTGTCAAGTTTGTATAATTTCCTTATCCTCTGACTTATAGTTTCCTCAGCAGACCGTTGAAAACATGGCGGATGTGATACGGAATCCGTCTAGAGTTGATCAGCGAGCCGTGATTTGGTTTCTAACAGCTGAGGATGTCAATCAGTTTACATACATTGCAGAATGCAGGCAGTGTATCGTGACCCAAATTGCTGCATCAATTTTGACGATGGCATCTTCTGACGCAACAATATACGCCTGATCTGGTTTAGGAAAATCTTTCGTTAGCTCACATCCTTCTTTAAACATCGTTGTCCAGTTCTTCACTGTTGTCTTAGACACACTTTTATCACCATACACTGCCTGCATCCTGCGATGAATGTCAACTGGTCGACATCCTTCAGCAGTTAGAAACCGAATACCGCTCGCTGATCAACTCTGGGCCGATTCCGTATCACACCCGCCATGTTTTCAACGGTCTGCTGAGGAAACTATGAGTCGGAGGGTAAGGAAATTTTGCAAACTTGACGGTTGGTATATGCTGTTTACACCAGAAGTGACGTCATCATGCGCATCGTACATATGTTCACTTGTTGCAGTTAAGTCCGGTTTTATTTGAACACGCCTTGTAGATGAAAAATGTTGAGCATCTATATGCATCTGCATGATGTGGTGCTCTTTGAATAATCCCATAGTAAAGGCTGAGCTCCCGGGCATCACTTTTGATGGTTGCACCATTGACAGGTGCGACAAGTTGAAATACCTCGGAGTAACTTTTGATCGCAATTTTTCCATGTTGACCACATCGTACTAAGATGCAAGAGAGGGTTAGGAACACTCAAGACCATGGCTGCTGCCGACTTGAAACAACGCCTCCTGTTCATCCTATTTTGTCAGGTCGTGTTGTCTGTCATCGATTACAGTAAGAACACTGTGAAAGGTTGGAACGCATCCAGAATGAAGGTATGTGACTGGTTCTGGGCTGCACTAGAGATACCCAGATTTTGATGATGCGGTACATGTTGGGATTGTTATCGGTGACATCCAGACATAAACTGGCACAAGTCAAAGCCTATATGCGTGTCACCACAGACACGCAGCAGCCTCTGCACAGTAGTATCTCAGACACCAAGGGATCAAGAATCAAGAGAGGGTCTTCATAGATGGCACAGGCTGAGCCAACAATCGGACACGTCACTCCAGCTGAAACGATAGCCAAAGGGGAAGAATAGGTTCACACTGGTGACAGAATGATAGAGTACCAGAGAGTCATCATAATCTTAGGCAAGGAATGCAGAGAACGGAGCAATGGAAGAGCAGAGCACGAGGTAAATCAGCTGATAACTGAGAACACTCAGTAGAGTAACACTGTCATATACACCGACGGATCAGTCGTGCGCAATGGGACATCAGGCTGGGGTTTCTCGGCTAGAGTGAGAGGAGAGGTCATTGCTGATTGCAGTAGGGCATGCATGTCAACAAGCTCCAGTATGAGAATAGAGACGGAAGCAGTGACCTCAGCACTGAAATGGATATCTGAGACTTCTATAAAAAGGGCAGCGTCATCGGGACAGACATGCAAGCCGTACTTCAGAAAGTACAGAAGAGATGGCTTAGGTACGAGTGGAAAGCAGCTGTTGAGGCCTCAAACCTCCAGGCGTTGACATTAATCTACTGTCCTGCTCATGCCGGGGTTCAGGGCAATGAAAGGGCTGACATCATGGCTTCACTAGCTACCATCATGGGCACATTAGTGATGGATAGAAGTGACATTTTGAAATCAATCAATGACCGCCTGCTGGATGAGGACACCTCAATAGATGAAGCAGCAATCCACAGACTGCAAAGTTTCGACATTAAATGAGGTTCGAGCAGAGGGGGGCGCATGAGAGGAAGGCGCAGGTGAGTGTACAACCAGCGAGCTACAGGGACCATCAGCATCCATACCTTACGCCATTTGATGAGAGAGACTGAGCACCTATGGGTATGTCCAGAGTGCAGTGACATAGATTCTTAGAAACAGAAACATGCATCTGCAAGAAGCTCAATTAAGATGGATAGGATATGTTGTTTATAGGCCTGTTGAGCATGTCTCTAAGCTGCTGCAATACAGGGAATTCAGAAATGGCAGGTGCTCATCAGGAGGACAGAAAAAATTCTACAGAGACCCCTTACAAGTGTCTATGAAAGCTTCAACATTGATGACATCTCTTGGGAGATCCTTGCACAAAACTGCTCCACCTGCATGCTAGCATCACACAAAAGATGCTCAGATTGGAGAGTGAACCCTCATCACCAAGGCTTCGAGAAAATGAGCCACCAGAAAAAAACCAGAATGCATGGTTTCCTTTGCATATAGTCCATCTCATTGAAACATTATACCAAGATCAACAAGCCGCTGTCCGAGTATCTGGGCAAACATCAGATTGGTTTGCAGTACAAAAGGGAGTCCGACAGGGATGTATACTCTCACCTTATCTGTACAACATATATGCGGAATGTATAATGAGAAATGTGCGAGAAAATGAGAACATTTAAAGTTTCGACCCATTTACGATTGGGGGGTACGAGATTCCAGAGTCTCGATATGCAGATGACACAGTGATACTATCAAGAAGTGCGGAAGGGCTAGAGCAGCTACATTCAGCCATTAATGGACATAGTAAAGATCAAAATCTGTTCATAAACATAAACAAAACAAAGATAATGACCACCGATAAAACACAATGTCAGCATACATTTACAGTGGGTGGTGAGGAAATAGATCAGGTTACACATTTTGAATATCTGGGCTCCAGAATCGACAAAAATGGTGACTGCTCGAAAGAAATCAGAAGAAGACTAGCTATGGCAATGCAGAGACTGAACAGCCTGAAGAAATTATGGCAGGGCACCAACAAAACGATAAAAGTAAAAGTCTTGAGAGCCTGTGTTTTTCCTGTGGCAGCTTATGGCTGTGAAGCATGGACGATTACCAAAACTTCTAGACAAAGAATCGAATCCTTCGAGTCAAAATGTTACAGAAAGATCCTCAGAATACCCTGGACAGAGAAAAGAACAAATGTAGACATTCGGCAAGAGTTGAGCATAGAGGAGAACTGGTTTATCAATTCCATTTTGGCTAGAAAATGCAAATACTTTGGTCACATCAAGAGACACAACGGTCTTGAGAGGACGGTGATGGAAGGTATGGTGCCAGGCAAAAGAGGAAGGGGTAGACCAAGAAGACGATGGCACCAAGATATCCAAGAATGCCTGAGTATGACAGTGGCAGAAGCTGGAGTTTTGGCAAGGGAACGAGTTTCTTTCAGACAGACTGTGATGGGAGCGACGTTCTACAAAGGACATGCTACATGATGAGGCATGGTGACTCCACAGCAGGCTCCTCACATGTATGCCATGGGTGTGGCAGAGATCACATCTGGCAGCACATGTCTGATGCTGTCACCATCTTTGCTTGCAATGGGCAACTATTATCTTTTAACTGTTTTTGTATCTTAACAATCATGTATTTTTAATATTGCTAAGCCAATTGTATATTTTATTTAAGCTTTCTTTCATCTTTTGAATAGGCACTCGATGAAAAGTTTCAAGACTACGACCACTTCATTTTTCACTCCATATCCATTGGCTCCTACAATATGACAGTGTTAAACATGATGGCTAGGAAAGTCAACAGCAGAAAATACTTATTGGGAAAATTTAGTGGAATAATTTTTGATAGCCTAGTTGTTGGAAGCGATGAGGGAGGAATCATTAAATCTGATGACAATGGCAAGGTCCAGGTATATAAACAAGGTATTCAGTCAATCCAGGCCATTGACAGAATGATTAAAGGCTTGGCGAAAGGCATCAGTAAGAATCCATACCTTCAAGGTTTGATAACTCTCTTATCAAAAATGTATTTTGCTGCAACAAAGAAACAGACATTAGACTTTTATGAAAATGCCCTGGATATGGCAAGGGATGATCCTGTCAAAGTTCCCACACTTGTATTTGCATCCAGAGACGATCCCATGAGTGATGCCATTGTCTTGGAAAAGTTGGTAGAAGTGTGGCAGACTAATAGCAAGCTACCTGTCACATTACATCTGTGGGACAGCTCTCCGCATGCTCAACATTTAATGTATCACAAAGAAGAATATCAGGCTGATCATAAGAGTTTTTTTTCCCAGGTGTTCCCAGAAATGCAGGGAAATTCTTTAAGTGTTAACAAATCTAAATTGTAAAGGGGTTGTATCTCTTTCTATTAATGAAGATGGAAATGGCATATGCTCAAAAAGAGATTTGACAATATACCCAGACATGTGCTGGATTTGAAACCACATGTGTGGAATTAGTTGAGGTCATCCATTTAGCGGTTGTTGGAGAGCATCCATTGAGGAATTGGTAGGGAGCATCCATTGGGGAATTGATGAGGACCATGTGTGGGGAATTAGTTGAGGTCATCCATTGGGTAGTTCTTGGAAAGCATTCATTGGGGAATTGGTGAATGGGGAATTGATGAGGACCATGTATGAGGAATTAGTTGAGGTCATCCATTGGGCAGTTTTTGGAGAGCATCCATTGGGAAATTGGTGGGAAGCACCCATTGAGGAATTGGTGAGGACCATGCATGGAAAATTAGTTGAGGTCATCCATTGGGCAGTTTTTGGAGAGCATCCATTGGGAAATTTGTGGGGAGCACTCATTGGGAAATTGATGGGGACCATGCATGGGGAATTAGTTGGTCATCCATTGAACAGTTGTTAGAGAGCATCCATTGGGAAATTGGTGGGAAGCACCCATTGAGGAATTGGTGAGGACCATGCATGGAAAATTAGTTGAGGTCATCCATTGGGCAGTTGTTGGAGAGCATTCATTGGGGAATTGGTGGAGAGCATCTATTTGAGAATTGGTGGGAGCACACATTGGGGAATTGATGAGGACCATGCATGGGGAATTAGTTGAGGTCATCCCTTGGGCAGTTGTTGGAGGGCATGCATTGGGGAAATGATGAGGACCATGCATGAAGAATTAGTTGAGGTCATTCATTAGGCAGTTGTTGAAGAATGTCCATTGGGGAATTGGTGGGGAGCATTCATTGCAGCACTGCTACTACTAATACTACTACTACTTTTTGCTACTACTGGTTGTACCCTTTTTTTCCTATAAGCCCTACTGGAATGATGAGTTACAGAAAGTGGAAGATGCAGTAACAATTGCTAGGAACATGGCAGAACGAGAAAAATCCGTGGAGGCAAACATCGCCCTCAAAGCCGCCGCGGCGAAGTACAAACACACTCTCAAGCAAACAGCAAGAGAAAGTTGGAAAAATAAAACGGAAAGTCTAAACCTGGACAAAGAAGGGAACAAGCTATGGAAGCTAGTCAGAGCCATGAACGACGAAACCCCGTCAAATAAACAAATTACTATCAAGCAAGGCGAGAACTTGATCACAGGTAAGAAAGCCGCAAACGCCTTTGTCGATCACTATGCCAGAGCAAACCACATCGAGGTCCCTGCAGATAAGCATACAGACATTAGCAAAGAGCTAAAGGGGCACGAAAACATAAATACGGCTCCTGAAGAGCACATGATGGCCAAACTAACAATGCGCGAAATGGAAGAGGCTATGAGAACACTAAAGAGAAGGAAATCTCCCGGAAAAGACGGGATAACAAACGAAATGCTGATGGGGCTGGGCCAAACAGCGAAGAAAAAACTACTATCAGTCCTGAACCAAAGCTGGAAAAGGGGTATTGTACCCCAGGCATGGAAAGATGCAATACTGGTACCAGTACCAAAAACAGGAAAGGACAAAACAGATCCGAATGGATACAGGCCCATAAGCCTACTGAGCTGTGTCGGCAAGCTGATGGAACGGATGATAAACACCAGACTGATGTGGCATCTGGAAGAAAAACGAATACTAATTCCACAGCAAGCCGGCTTTAGACAGCACAGATCCACTGAGGACCAGGTCATCCTCATAGCCCAAGAGATAGAAGATGCCTACCAGGCACAGAAACACACAGTAGCTGTTTGGGTGGATCTGGAAAAGGCATTTGACAAAGTCTGGAAGGATGGACTTAGAGTCAAGCTAAGAAGAAGTGATGTTTGTGGGAAGATGTACAAGTGGATCAACCACTACCTCAAACAAAGAACGGCCAGAGTCCAAGTACAAGGGCAGATGAGCAAAAAGGTGACACTCGAGCAGGGAGTACCCCAAGGGGGAGTACTGTCACCCACACTCTTCCTGGTATATATAAACGATATTACAGAGAATATACCAAGAAGAGTCCATAGCTCAATGTTTGCAGACGATCTGGCTATGTGGACCTCTGAAAAGAATCTCACCATAGCAAGAAATCGGATGCAAACGGCCCTAACATCGCTGGAAGAGTGGGCGAACTCATGGCTGGTCAAAATAAACGAGGAGAAAACCACGTGCACAATATTCTCGCTCTCATTAAAACCCCAAAGTACCAAACTAAGCCTAAATGGCAAAATCCTGCAGCCAAACGACAACCCAACCTATCTGGGAGTCACATTTGATCGGCGCATGACATGGAAAAGTCAGATTGAGAGAAACCGAATGAAAGCCAGAGAAAGAATGGCGATCATGAGGA